>JALGBA010004292.1:4150000-5350000 GCA_023970755.1 Azemiops feae | reverse complement strand
GGACTCGGGTTGTACCCATTGCCTCATAAACCCAACCTTGGTGGGGAACTTAGGAATCCCAGTGAGGAGGCTGAAGAAGCCAATTTCATTTGGCCAATTAGATAGGTCCATCGCAGGAGGGATCCCAGCCACCTTTGCCACCCAGCCAATCCAACTCACAGTGGGGATCACACAGAGACTTTGACTTTTACTGTGACTCCAGGCATAGAGTGGCCCCTAATCTTGAGGATGACATGGTTGAGGAAGTGGAATCCAAGGGTGGACTGGAGGACCGGAGAGTTGAGATTCCCAAAGCAAAAGTACGCCGCCCGGGGTGGAGGCCGAACAACAAAGAGAAAAGGAAACTCCAAGGTAGTAGCAATGGTAAAAGATTGGGGGTTGTAAACAATACCTGAGGAATACCGGGATTTAGCTGAGGTGTTCAGCGAAGAGCTGTCCGACGAGCTGCCCCCCCATTGGCCCACAGACTGCACCATTGAAATCCTACTGGGGGCCAAATTACCTAAGCCCAAAATGTACTCGATGGCCCCCAAGAACAGAAGAACTGCAGAAGTTCGTAAAAAATTTTTTAGTGCGAGGCTTCATACAGCAGGCAAGACCAAAAACAGCGGCTCCGGTTTTATTCCGGAAAAAGACGGGTCTCTTCGCCTGTGTGTGGATTACAGGTCTTTAAATGCAGTGAGTGAAAACAATATCTACCCCCTGCCACTAATGAAGGATATGCTGGCCCACTTAGCAAAAGGGAAAATATTCTCAAAATTAGACCTAAGGGAAGCATATTACCGAGTTAGGATTAAAGAAGGTGACGAATGGAAGACGGCATTTAACTGCCCCGTGGGCTGCTTCCAGTTTAGGATGCTCCCGTTCGGACTGCAGGGAGCACCAGCAGTCTTCATGAAACTAATTAATGAGATCCTCCAGGAGCACCTCTACAAGGGGGTTCTCGTGTACCTGAATGACATCTTAATTTGCACCAAAACAAGGGAGTAACGTGTAAAGCTGGTCAGGGCAGTACTGAATAAATTGTGGGCTGCTTGACTTTACGCCAAGCTGTCAAATTGTGAATTCCATAAAGAAAAAATTGACTATTTAGGATATCGCATATCTCATAATGGGAAAGAAATGGATCCAGAAAAAGTCAGGGCAGTACTGGAATGGGCACCGCCACGCAAGAGGAAACAATTGTAAAGTTTCCTGGGGTTCGCTAATTTCTACTGTCAGTTCATCACTTCTTTTGCCCAAATCGTGCTTCCCATTACAAACTTGCTAAAAACGAGAGGGGGGGCCAAACCAAAACCCAGTCAACCATTAAAATGGACTATGGAATGTCAAGCCGCATTCGAAAAGCTGAAAAGACTTTTTGCAGCTGAGTCAGTCCTGAAACAGACACAGAGAAGCCTTTTGTCATACAAGCAGATGCTAGCGATGTAGCAGCAGGCGCAGTATTGTTCCAAGAAAATCAAGAGGGCCAACTGCAGCCCTGTGCTTACACATCCAGAAAACTCACAGAGACAGAACAGAGGTGGCCAGTATGGGAGAAGGAAGCCTATGCAGTGTGCTGGACCCTCCTCACATGGAGGTATTTCCTGGAAAGAAGTAAAATCCCCTTCCAGGTATGGACTGACCACAAGAACCTTGAAGCCTTAAAACCCCCCAGAAAACTGTCACCAAACAAGCTAGATGGTCTCAACACTTCCACCAGTTTAACTTTATTATCAAATACCTGCCTGGGGGAAAAAAATTCTTAGCAGATGCTTTGTCAAGGTTGCCACAGTATTACAGTACCAAAACAGAAGTGGTGGATCCCCTCATGCCATCTAAGCAATTAGCGGCTTCAGTAACCACACGCTTGCAAGCAAAGAAAACAAAACCCCTGCATAGCGAAGCAGGAGGGGAGTTCAGACAGGCTCTGGAAACAGATCAATGGTTCCTGAGCCATAAAAACCTCTACTCGATGGATGATGGACTGCCTTGGGTGTGTATGGGGAACTATATGTGCCCAAAGCTCAGAGACTGAAATTTATGCAACTATGTCATGACTCAAAAATGGCTGGACATTTTGGATTCGTAAAAACACTCCATCTGGTAAAAAGACAGTTTTGGTGGCCATCCATAAAGGACATTGAAAGCTATGTGGCTAGCTGCCTCATCTGTGCAGTGGCAAAATGAAGACAAGGTAGAACACTGGGGCTATTGCAGACAGTAGCAAGCCCATCAGCACCTTGGCAGGAGATTTCCATGGATTTTATCGTGGAATTACCAGAGAGCGCAGGGAACACAGTCATTTGGGTGGTGACTGACCTGTTCTCCAAACAGGTGCATTTCATTCCATGCATCAAGATTCCCATGGCCAAGACTCTAGCAAAGATGTTTGTGCAACATATCTACCGATTACATGGGGCTCCACAACGCATAATTTCAGACAGGGGGGTGCAATTCACATCAGAGTTCTGGAGAGCATTTTTGGACCTTCTGGGGACCTCAACCCATGTGACAGATGATCTCACCCAACGGCTTCATAACATAATATCTTCATGTAGATCCTTAACAGAATAACAGAGTTGGAAGGGACTTTGGAGGTCTTCAAGTCTAACCCCCTGCTCAAGCAGGAGACCCTATACCATTTCAGACAAGTGGCTCTCCAGTTTCTTTTTGGAAGCCTCCATAGCTTCTGAAGGCAAAACATTTCACTAGTTTATTGTTCTCACTGTCAGAAAATTTCTCCTTTGTTCTAGGTTGCTTCCCTCCTGAATTAGTTTCTATCCATTGCTTCTTGTCTTGCCTTCTGGTGCTGTGCAAAATAGGTTGACCCCCACTTCTTTGTGGCAGCCCCTCAAATATTGGAACATTGCTACATATCGCCCCTATTCCTTTTCACTAGATTACACATACCTAATTTCTGCAATCATTCTTCATATGTTTTAGCCTCCAGCCCCCTAATCATCTTGGTTGCTCTTCTCTGCACTTTTTTTTCAGAGTCTCAACATCTTTTTTGTATTGTGACCAAAATTGCCTTATACAACGGTACTAACACTTCACATGATTTTGATTCTATTCCTGTTAATGCAGCTTAGGATTATACTGGCTTTTCGGCTGCTGCAGCACACTACTGGCTCATATTTAGGTGACTGTCCAGTAGGACTCCCTCTCACAGTTACTACTATTGAGCCAAGTTTCACCTAATCTGTACTTGTACATTTGGTTTTTCCTACCTCAGTGTAAAACCTTACTTTTCTCTGCATTGAATTTCATTTTGTTAGATAGGACCCAGTGTTCAAGTCTGTTGAGATCCATTTGGATCCTGAGCCTATCATCTAGGGTGTTGGCTATTTCTGCCAGCTTGTTGTTGTCTGCAAATTTGATGAGTTCCCTCATCTAAATCAATTATGAAGATGTTGAAGAGTACTGGGCCTAAAACAGAACCTTGGGGTACAGTGCATCCTTCCCTCCATATAGATGTAGTTCCATGAAGAACTACACATCAAGTGTGGTTTATCAACCAACTATGAATCCATCTGGTGGTGATGCTGTCTATCCTATCCTACTTTTTTATCTTACCAAGAAGTAGGTTGTGGTCTACTTTGTTAAATGCCTTACTGAAATCCAAGTATATTTATGTCCACAGCATTTCACGGTCCACTAATTTGTTAAAGAGGGAGAGAATACCGAGTCCTGGGCACCCCACAAAATAATTGCCTGCTTCTCCCACAGTGGTGATATCTTATCACTAATTGGCATTGAGGTGAATGTAGCTGAAGCAGAACCAAATGCTGTGGAGGGGCTCTTCCAAGCACAAAGCAGTGCTGACTCTTCATTATGTTGGCCTACACTTCTCCATTAGCAACTGAGAGCCTTAGTAAATATCAGGAGGGCTCATCTCTCTTCTGAATTCAGATATTTGATTCAATCATCTTAACAAGAACCAAATCTCTAAATTGGAATTAAATCATTAAAATGCCTGAACAGAATGGACTCTTGTCATTTCTTCCAAATAGTACAAATCTAACAATGGGCTAGTTTGAATCCTACTCCTGCATAATGAAGTTTGGCTGCATTTATGCAATCACTTTAATTGGGTGGAAGAAACTTGTGCAATAACTGTCAGGAGAGGAATCTGAATTCTTTCTCCGGGCCTCAGTGCCCTGCCTGATTAGCCGTGTTGCACGGTTTCACGGGCCTCTAGGTCGACTTTATTTGCTTAGTTTTCAAAGCACTTTGCATCCTGAACCTTATTTCTCACACAAAGAAGGTGCAGTTTTAAGAAGAATCTGAACTTCGGTGTCTGACAGAAGGAGCGGAGACGAGCGACCCCTAACGCCTAACCGCAGCTGCACCTTCCCAAATGAGCACCTTACCCGGCAGGACAAAGGCGACGTCTGACATAACCCGGAAATCTCTGACCCAGCCGAATGGTTTTCCTAGAGCGGAAGTCGGAATTCCTTTCTGCGCATGTGTACTTCTGCTCTCTGCGTCTCGGATGCGGATTCTGTCAACGCTGCTTCGCTTGGCTCCGGAAAAGAGAATTCTGGGGAAGGGGATGCGCGACCCGAGAGGAGGAGGAAGGCCGCCACCTCGCGAGTCTCGCCATGGAGGTGGAAGAGGCCTTCTCTCTGGTGGGCCAGATGGGCCCCTTCCAGGTGTGGCTTTGCGTCTTGCTGGCCGCGCTGCTCCAGGTGAGAGAGACTCCGGGGGGGGGGGCATCTCTTGTCGCGAGGAGTGGGGTGCTCGCATGACCCATCAGGGAAGAGCCGCTTTAGTCCTGGGCAGGTCGTGGTTCGCAGCGCAGGGCGATTTACGTCGGGAAAGAGAGTTTTATGATGGGTGTGAGATTCCCGCCCTCTTGTGTCGGCTGAACGCATGCAGGGAATTTTAAGAGGCGATTAAGAGAGCAAGATGGTGGTTAAAAGGCGTGTTGTCTATTTTAAGTGAGATGCCTAGCCCTGTTATCTATAAACTGCGAGAAGACTTTAGGCAGGCTACACGAGTTTACAAATTGGGGCGAAGTGTAGATTTTATGTCTTAAGGCGTTCAGCATATCTCAGGTGATCAGCTTTTCTACTTTGAAGCTGGCAAATTTGTTGGCAACTGCCAAGCTCATTACCAAGTCCACTACCTTTTGGATTTTCAGTTCAGAACTGAGGATGGGAGTCAAGGATTTTCAATAAGACGGTTCGTTCTAGCTATGATTTTAGTTTGGGTTTGGTTTGGCCTCTCGGCCCAAGCAAATGCCATGGGATTCCAGAAGTATATATCTTACTATTTTTCTTTTAATTTATCAGACCTAATTTGTTAGGGAAGATGTCCTAGGAGGATCATTTGATCTGAGTATCAGGTATAGATATAATAGTTGGAAACATCTGTTTGGACTGCATCTGTCTAATGGCAAAGGACATGACTGAGAATATTAATATTCATATTTTGTGTGCATGATTTGAAGGAAGTTTGAGATGTAGATGGTTTAAAATATATGAGTCATTTGTTGGTTAATATAGTGTGTTTATTGAATAAAGACTTTTCAACTATACATTGCATCTATCAATTCACTGTATATTTTTTTATAGTTCAAGTAGACGAGAAGTCTGAATTATCAGATTTTTTTATTTCACTCAAGCTGAGAAGCTATGATTAAAGAGAGGCTTCCTTGTTTGGTCAGATTTTATAACGATTTTATGGGCAGGCAAAGACTTAGTCATATCTTAATGTGGACAAGTTGTAACTGAAGTATCCAAAGAATTCAATTTGCTAGTATTTGAAGTTCAGTATAATCCAAGAGGTAAAAAAGGTTACCCTTTTGGCTTTTAAGCAATTTGTTATGTGGAATTTATTTACTTACGTATTTATTTATTTATTTATTTATTTAGGTTAGTTAGTTAGTTAGTTAGTTAGTTAGTTAGTATCCTGCCTTTATTAAAACTCACTTTTTACAAACCTGCAATCCCTTAATTTCGGGATAACTGGATGGAGCTGAGCGTTTACTTGCCGGATGCCCTTCCTGACGCCATGTGAAGTTTGTAGCAGATATTTTTTCTTTGCACCCTAAGTGAGAAACATCTGCCGCTACCTAGGCTTGAACTCTCAACCTTCCAAGTGGGAGGTGAGCATCTTTACCACTAGGCCACCATGCTGCTTGTATCCTGCCTTTATTATGTTTACAGATAACTCAAGGTAGTGAACATATCCAGCACATCCTCCTCCTCCTATTTCCCCACAACAACAACCCTGTGAGGTGGGGTTGGGCTGAGAGAGAGTGATTGGCCCAAAGTCACCCAGCTGGCTTTCATAGTCTTCCCCTTTCAAGCCTGGTGCCTTAACCACTAGACCAAACTGGGTCTCCAATATCTGAATGCTTTGAATGTTGTCTGTTTATCTGGCACTGATCTTGATGCTGTTTTTTCTTGTTTCAGCTCTATGTAGCCAGTGAAGCGGTCCTCATTGCACTAGTAGGAGCAATACCACCTTATCACTGGGATCTTGAAGGAATACTAGCTAATCATAGCCATAGTAATGACACAACTATTGAAGAAAACAACTTTAGAAAGTGGCTTCTAATAGCCAATTGGAGTGACCTTCATAAATATGTACATTTTAACAGCAATTTTACTTCAATAGCCTCTGAGGTATGAAGCATAATAATTTCTGTGGAAAGGCTGAATATTATAACTTTAGTATTAGAACCTGGAAGTCATAAGCAGCAATGTTAAGCTTTTGGACAAAATAAAAAAACAACAGTAATATGAACCTTGTTTCAGAGGGAACTAAAATGTCCCAGAGTAGTGACTGAGCTGTTAATAGACAGAAACTTAGTGAAGGATAGAAGAAAGGACCATCTGAAAAAGCCTTTATTTTCCAGTAATCATCATCACCAGTGAGGAGAGGAAAATCCTTAGCGATACATTGTCTCAGCCAAAAAGAACTTTTCCTATTGTCTTCACTGTCCCTTCTGGAGAGTTTCAGTTGTCATGTTCAGGAACCTTTTGCCTTCCTTGATGCATTTCAGCGTAGCAATTATTTTCTCAAATCCCTTCGTTTTCTCCTCCAATAAAAAATAAACATCCATTTGCACCAAATGCTGTTTGCGTGTTCCTCAGGCAGGAAGACCAACGTCATACACATTTTGAAGGTCATGATGTTTTCCTAATTCATGTTACTTGGACTCTTCCTTGCTGTCTTCTGTAAGCACACTTCCATGCAGATCTTTCCTGTTTGCATTCTATAGTTATGAGCTCCCAGAAGTTGCCTCTCTGGGTGAGTAATAGTCTGAGTCAAAAGAAAATAGGAAAGAAAGAAAATAAGAAAAGAGATATGAAAAAAATGCCTCCCCCTCGATCTCCAGTGCCAGATTCCAATTTGTTCTTTCTGCTTGATCACTTGCCAACTCGTTGGAGGTGTGACTCCAAAGACATCACTGACTGATGATTTGACCACAGTGGAGCAGCAAGATATACATTTTTAAAAATTTATTCTGTGCCTCCTCTTTGTTTACAACTCTACCTGTTCTGCCTATCTAGATGATGCTAATTTCAAATAATTTCCTTCTGCCTTTGTATCCCCCCCAACACAGAATGCTCTTAGACACTCTTTCTGATAGGATGTTGCTAGGTACTAGATTTTGCCTATCCCTGTAATGTATTTCCAATAAATATATATTGCTTCTGTTATAGTTATAACATCTGTTTCACTAATTATTGTTCAAGCCAGATAACAGCTGTCAGGAACATTCTCTTGCAAATGTAGAACCTCCAACATATCCTATGTCTGCTGCCAGTGTGAAAATGGGATGCCCCCGGCTACCGCCTCCCCACAGCCTGTTCTGCCCACCACTGCTGTCTTTGGCCTGGAGCTCAGCGCAGCAGCAGTAGGAGGAGATGTGAAAGTGGGATGCCCCCAACCACCAGTCTGCGCTCCCTTGCTCGCTCTCCCTCCAGCCACCCACAGCAAGTTGTCCCCATGGCAAATTAGCTGTGTGGAGTTGTCCTGTGGTAACTTGGCAGCGATGTGGTGGTGGTGAGCTTGCCGCAGTGAGTTGTCCTAGATTCACTCTAAAAGTCAGCCATTAATTTGGATGTCAGTCTCTTGGTATCAGAGCAGAAATAGTATTCCTTCCTCATTGATATAAGAATCATAGTACTCCAAGATTTCTATTGAACAGTTTTGATCAGCAAGGTTGAATTATTATTTTGCAGAAGTACATAAAAGTAGTTTGATAGCAAATGAATAGTTTTTGATGAATGAATTTAGCTTTAAAAGGCCTTGACAAATAGAAAGTATAGGAAAGCATAAATAAATGCAACTGTAAACATTGTTCACTGAAAAATATCAACTCCTATTCTCTCTTATGCAGAGTTTGTTCATTTAACTTGATGGTTTCCTGGATTATCTGATGATTTATAGTCAATTCTAGAAAATTGAAAAGACTGCCCTAAAATCTAGGAAAGTTAACCCCCAACCTAAAAGGCAATCATGTTTTTTGTCAATCTCTTTTTCTGGAAAGAATGAAAGAGTTAAGTTATTTCAGTGACTACTTGTCATGGCTGCCTATCTCCTATCCAAGTTTCATGAGCTGACAACCTGACCTTAGCAAAAGGGGAGGGGAGGGAAAGACAATTTGAGTGGAATGGTTGGCATTACTGTTCTTGTCAGTCTCCAACTCTACTCAGATCTCTTTGGAAATCAATTTGTGGTAGGTATTGTGTAGCCATATTCTAGATAGCCCTGCCTGCAATTTCAACAGTTGTAGTAAGGGCAGTGGTTAGTTTATTTTCCAGGGGATCTGATAGCCAATACAATTCTAAACATGTATTAAGCATTCTTCCTGAAACCTTAAGAAGGACCTTTAGGGTTTTCCCCAGCCCTGGAGCTTCATTTGAATCTGACTCGTTTGAAGGTCAGTGTTTAAAAGGATATTTGCAAGTGAGGATATTGAATGAAACTTGATGTGATAAACAATTCAGATCCTTTTCAGTTTGCATCAGGAATGTCAACCTGTTCTTTTCTATTGTTTTTAGATACCCATCTGCCAAATAGAATATCTGAAAAATGAAAGATGGAAGATTAGTTTTGAATATGATTTAGTTTTCCTCTTGTTGAAAGATATAGTACTTCTGATAAGTTCCATTAGATTCTGCCTAACATTCTCTTTTCTGTCCATAGTGGTTTTTAATTGGCAATACTTCATATAAGATCAGTGTTGCCAGTTCATGTTTCTTTGGTGGTGTGTTTGTTGGAGTAATTACTTTTGGACAACTATCAGATCATTTTGGGAGGAAAAAAGTCTTTCTCATAGGTAAGTTGTGTTAGAATTTAGTAGAAAATGTTAATCTTCTCTGTTTAATATTTGGAAAATATAACCAAGAAAGCTGAGTAAATCCTCAGGTAGCCAAATTTAATCTGCTTTTTTCAAAGGAGATCCCCTTGTTGAGGGATTTACTATTCTTTATTCCAGTCCTTAAGGTACCTTCTTGCAGATGGAAGGGAAGGGACTTTTCTCTGATATGTGTGTTTGTGGAAGAAGCAATGTGTAGCAATTGAGAGTTCCTTTGGTTGACTATTCCCTCCAATGGATGATAACTAATTTCTTGAGCCATCACAGAAAAACAGTTGCTGCCTCAGAACTAGAAAGCCACATGGGAATGTCCTACTGAGTAATGTACCTAATAATACCTACACCTAGAAATGAGGTATCCTAGTGGACCACACTTTAGTATGAACTAGCAGTGTTCTATGGCTACCAAAAAAGCAAATGCAGTCCCAGGCTGCATCAACAGAGGAATAGCATGAAGATCATGAGACATGATAGTATTTCTCTATGCTGTACTAGTATAGCCACACTTGGAATACTATGTCCAGTTCTGGTCACCATACTATAAAAAAGAATGCAGAGAAGAGCAACTATGATAATAGGGGATCTGCAGGATAAATCGTACAAGGAATAGTTAAGACAACTAAGTATGTCCAGCCTAGTGAAGAGAAGAATTAGGGGTGACATGACAGCTATTTTCCTGTACGTGAGGGGCTGTCACAGAGAAGTGGGGGTCGACTTATTCTCCAAAGTACCTGAGGGCAGAACAACAAGCAATGGATGGAAGCTTGTTAAAGAGAGATTCAATCTGGGACTAAGGAGAAACATCCTCACAGTGAGAACAATTAACCAATGGAACATCTTGTCTCCCAGAGTGGGTGCACCATTCCTGGAAGTCTTCAAGAAAAGATTGAACAGCCATTTGTTTAGGATGATATAAGATTTCCTGCAATGGGTTGAAGTTGAAGACCTCCAACATCCCTTCCAGCCCTATGATTCTATAAATATTGTTACTCAAGAGTACCCAGATCAGATCAAATGAGGTGATTTCCAATGTGTAGAAATGGAAATCACTACAGATAATCCTTGGTTTATGACCATTCAAAATTATGGTGACTCTGAACAAAGAGATTTATGACAGGTCCCTGAAACTATGACTTTGCAGCACTCCATTGTTCAGATGATCAACATTCAGCCACTTGGCAGCCTATCCACACTTATAACTGCAGAAGTGCTACAACTTTTCTCACCTGCTTATCTTCACATCTATACCTTTTTGGCCACCTTGCACAGTGGCACTCCTTGGCATCAGTGGTAGGGTTGGGGCTGAAGTTGAGGCCTGGGTCCTTTACCAGTCTTGTCCAGCTGCCACCGCCCCCAAACCTCTATTACAATCCCATTACCACCACTGTCACTGAGAAATGCTGCCTCAAGCCCCACACTGTAAGCAGCCATCTCAACTCCACTAGCATGGTTCTGCAGCTGTTATCCTGCAAGGCAGGGTGCAGGGTGTCCAAAAGGACAGAGATGGGGAGAATAGACAGTTGGAGAGTGTTGAAGGGGAATCAGTCTCTTAGAAAAACCAAGGCTTTTGTCTGGGAGGAACCTAGCCCGAGATGGCTTTGATTGGGGTAGGTCCTCACCTAATAACTAGTAGAATTTGTTTAACAACAGCAACAAGGAGTGCTGGGATTGCTGTTGCTATGTGATGTGGTCACGTGATTTCACATTTTACAACTGCATTAGCAACAGATATTACGATCCCAATTGTGGTAAATCAAGGATTACCTCTGTAAGACAGGAGATAAATATTGATTGTATAATTATATTTGGCTTCATAGTTCAGTCAAAAGGTACTTAAAGGACTTCCAAACATCAAACATCAAACATTTTTACTTTTAATCAAATGTGGTCTTTATGTTTTTTCTTCTTTTTCCACAAAATGTGTCTTGTGAATTTTCTTAAAAGTTAATCTGAAACAATATACTTTCATTCAGAACTGAGATTAGTAAATAGTGCCTACTATTTTTGAGTAATTCAGTGCATTTTAATGAAATACCAAAGAATTTTGTTTTATAAGTGTGCTTGATTTGGGGGGGGGGGAAACCCAGTAAAACCAGCATTAAACACTATCGAATAATTCTAAAGGATTTTTTTTTTCTTTCTCTTCTAGGTTTTGGCCTTGACATTCTATTTGCTGTTGCTAATGGATTTTCTCCTACATATGAGTTTTTTGCAGTCTCTCGTTTCTTGGTGGGAGTAATGAATGGTGGAATGTCACTGGTTGCTTTTGTCCTGTTGAATGAATGTTTGGGAACTGCTTTTTGGGCATTGGCAGGTACAGATTTAATGGTTAGATCTTTCAGATTTACTCTTGTAGCAAATATTCAAGATAATTCAGTAGTACTTAAAAGCTATATTCACATATTAAGAAATTAGCAAGTAGTTTGTCTATGCATGTATAATGTTAATTTCATGTTTAATCATGATGTTTGATTCTGTGCTGATGAATATCCTCACCCAGAACCTTCATATAAATGTTAAATAAGAGCTGGAGCCTGTGGTACTCTCCAAAGCAGAGGCCTATGATTGGAACTTTGTCCTCCCCTTACACTGACTGGAATCCACCTCCAAAAAAAGAGAACCACTGGAGAACCACAATCCCCTGCTCCCAGCCCCCTGAATTGATCCGACTACCATGGTCAATGCTATTGAAAGCCACTGAGGTATCAGGATGACCACAATGGTTACACTGCCCCATTCAGGGTCTTCCAGAGGTTATCCATGAAGGTGTCCCATGCCATCTTAGTTCTTATCTTGATGTGATATCTGACTGCAGTGGTTCCCAATAATTCCCTTTCTCCAGAAACTTTAGAGCTGCAAATATACCACTTTCTCAGCAACCTTCTCCAGAAAGGGAAGTTGGAGACTGGATGCAAATTGTTTGGTACTGTATTGCTGGGCCCAGGAATGACCTGGGTGAGATATAATTAGCTTTGGCTTCTCTCAGTCCACAAATAGTTTGTGAATTTTTTTAAAAAAAATCCTTGCAAATATAACATACATGTAGTTTAATCGGGTGCCATCGAGTCAAACTCAGTTCCTGGTAACAATACAGATAATGCTTCATATCATCCTATTTTGAGTGATAATCTGCAGCTCATTCATCAGTGATATCTTTGATCCTATCTATCTACATCTATCCACCTGAACCACCATTGTCCCTATCTTCTAATTCAAATTTGCCAAACATAATCTTTTCTAGTACACCATCAGTTTACATGACATACTCAAAAATGAGTTTATGCTTGCTAATCATTGCCTTCAGAATAGTCAGTACCTCTTCAGAACAGATTAGTTGAACTCCATATTTGTTGAACTTGAGCAGTTAGCACTTCAATTGCCTTCTTTCTTGCAGTTTTAAATAGTTCAATGGGCATTTAATTCATACCTGGCACTTCTCGTTTTGACAGCTGATTTGTCCCCTTACTATCTAGTGGAGTTTGTTTCTGAATTGATTTTCTCTTCAGATGGTCTTGCTATTCTTTAATCCTGCTTGTAAAAGGTTTCAATATAGTCTTTCTATTTGCCTTTGTTATAGATGTGTGATCTTATATTCATACCTTAGTTGTAAGTTTTTTCGTTGATTTTTCTGATCTTAAAAATATTTCATTTTCCATATTTTACTCTATTTCTTGAAGTTCTTGATTGAGAGCTCTTTCCATTTCCTTTCCTGCTGAACACTCTGTGTCTACAGAGTCTTGCTGTATTTTTTCTTATTGCCCAAATCCTTTATCCTCTTGCCAATGAGGGTGATCCTTCTAGAACAGACGTCAAACACAAGGCCCGGGGGCCGGATGCGGCCCACAAATTGGTTTCATGTGGCCCGCGAAGCCATCCTGGAAACAGTGAGGGAACGGCCCCCGCTGCCTTGGCCCTGGCCCAGGCCGGCCGGGAGCCAATGTACAATTTTGTGGTGGCCATCTATGCTGAAATGCATTCAGTCTTAGCTCCACAAGGCCGTCTGGAAACAGCAAGGAACCAGCCCCTGCCGCGTCGGCCCCACCCCCTGGGTGCATGCTGGGGAGGCTCGTCCAGTGGACCATGCCTTGGCACTTGCCCTGGTCCCACCCCCTTCTGCCAGAGACCCTCAAATCTGTCCCACTCCTGCCCAGGCCCCCACAGGCCCACTTGACATGAACGATGTAGAGCTGGCCATGCCCACCCAGTAGGCCACACCCACTCTATCCACGCCCACCCAGTGGGCCGCACCCACCCTGGCCGCACCCATCCGGCCCCCTGAGGGCAACCGCAATGCTGATGCGGCCCTCAATGAAATTGAGTTTGACACCCTTGTTTTAGAAGCTTATATTTCTGTCACCATTACTTTCATTAGAGAGCTCTCTCACTATGTCAAGGTGGTAATACCTTCTGAGATGTATATTGTCCACCTAATTGTGCCATTTAGTAACAGCCATTTTGGCAGCTCTGGTGATTGTCATTAAGTGAGGTGCATGTGGGTCATTAAGCAAGGATTTCATGTGACCCCAGCTTCACTATTGGCTTTGCTTGTGGTAAGCCAGTAGGGAAGATCGCAAATTGCAATCACATAATTGTGGCATGCTGTGTTTGCCAAAACTCTGAGGGCTATCTCTTATTCAGTGCTGTCATAAATTTGAACAATTGCTGAACCTGTAGTCATTAAACAAGGACCACATGTAACATTTGCCTGTAATAAATACGATTCTACCCATCACTATAGCAGATTTGCCAAAGTGATATTTGGGAATGGCATATTTGGTTTAAACTAAATGTAGTAAAGTTCTGTGATTGTGGACCTTTCTGTTTTTATTTTCTCTGAATGTGCATGTTCCTTCCCATCTCTTGGACTTGTTTCTGCTTCTGTCTTAACTTGTATCCACTGCTGTTCTTATTGCATTTTTCACACCTGTCTTTATTCTCTTTTTGATCTTAATCTTTGATCTTGGCTTTAAGCTATCTGCTCCAGTTCTTTTCTTAATTGCCTTGCATTTTCTTTCTTCTTCCTGTCTCCTAGTATTTTAATTCTAGGAGCCTGAACCCTGCTTTTTTGAAGGATCCCATATGAGCTCAGTTCATAATAAATGTTTACGGCAATGCATTTGGAAGAATCAGATAGGGGTTTTATTTTATTTATTTTGAGATTGTGTTTTATTTATTTCTTGAGAAATGGGTCTTCTTTGTTTTTTTCCATTTTTTAAATTCTTGTTATGTAAAAGTCCACCTTTTTGCCCTTAATGTGGCAGTCTAATTTTAGTGTGGCAAAATTTTATCTTGAGAACATTTTGAAACATAGTCCTGAAGTTGGAGTATCTACTAAGAATATGTACTAGAAAACTAGAAGAATAGAATAGAGCTGGAAGGGACCTTGGACGTCTTCTAGTCCAGCCCCCTGCTCAAGCAGGAGAACCTATACCATCTCAGACAAGTGACTGTCCAGTATACAGTAATAAATACTTAGAAATGTCTACATTTATGTTTCTCCTAAATATATTTTATAATGTAGTTCTTTGACTATTTTAAATTAAAATATTTTAATTTAATTTTTTAAAAATAAAATATGTTAATGATGTTACATGTCTAATAAGTCTGCAAAAAACTATAATATATACATTTGCTTTTCTAATAGATTTATCTTAAACCCTACGTGTTCCCTCCTAATTCTTACTTCTGAAGAGAGATTTGAATATTCAGAACCATGTCAGGCATCATTTGGTGTAAAATTGTAATTGTACCCACTCATTTCTGTCTGATAATGGCAATTTTTTCTTAATTCTTGAGTATAAAAGCAAATGTTTATAATCATATGTTTATCTTATTTAATTAGTTCGTTCTGGTTGCCCTCTATGCCAACATATTTGTGGATACTATAATTTACATAATAATTTACTACTAAGATACTAATATCTACATAATAAGTTGCTTGAATTTTTGAATTTTGAAAATTCAAATTTTAAATTTTAAAAAATTACCAAAAATATTTGTACAGTACTGTTCCCCTTGCTGATAGTTGGGCCTTCAGTGCAGCTGGCTGCTTCCATTCTGATTGAATAACAAGTGTTTTGTTGCTTGGTCAGGGGGGAAAAGAGGACCAGTGCTTATTTGTTTTTATCTCTGTTGAAACAGATATGGAAAAGACAGAAAATAGAGTGGATTGGGCGAAGAGCATGTAAGGAATGGATGAGGAACAGGATCATGACAGGAAAGTGGTGGGATTGAAAATGTGGGTAAGAATGGAGTTGGAGCCATGAGGAATTTAGATACAGAGAGATTGAAGAAGAAAAGTTTTCTGACTAAGTTGCTTGCATACTGTATACCAGGGGTGTCAAACTCAATTTCATTGAGGGCCGCATCAGCATTGCGGTTGCCCTCAGGGGGCCGGATGGGTGCGGCCAGGGTGGGTGCGGCCCACTGGGTGGGCGTGGATAGAGTGGGTGTGGCCTATTGGGTGGGCATGGCCAGCTCTACATCGTTCATGTCAAGTGGGCCTGTGGGGGCCTGGGCAGGAGTGGGACAGATTTGAGGGTCTCTGGCAGAAGGGGGTGGGACCAGGGCAAGTGCCAAGGCATGGTCCACTGGACGAGCCTCCCCAGCATGCACCCAGGGGGTGGGGCCGACGCGGCAGGGGCTGGTTCCTTGCTGTTTCCAGACGGCCTTGTGGAGCTAAGACTGAATGCATTTCAGCATAGATGGCCACCACAAAATTGTACATTGGCTCCCGGCCGGCCTGGGCCAGGGCCAAGGCAGCGGGGGCCGTTCCCTCACTGTTTCCAGGATGGCTTCGCGGGCCACATGAAACCACTTCGCGGGCCGCATCCGGCTCCCGGGCCTTGTGTTTGACATGTCTGCTGTATACAGACAGGTTGGGGATGAAACAGCTCTCTTAAAATGAGAGATTTGGGAGAGAGTTGAATTAACTGACATAGTAAAGAGAGATTTGGAATTGACTTGACTGGCATACCTTCTATGGATTGAAAATTCTATTGGAGCTAAAGGTAATTCAAAGGAAAACTGTTCTGCTTTGGGAATCACACCTCCTTTTTGAATCATGGTCACTTACCTGGCAAATTGTTTTCTACGTTTGTCTATTGTGGGGTGCAAAAATAGGTTTTCTGAATTACGGTCTGA
Organism: Azemiops feae; assembly: GCA_023970755.1. Taxonomy (NCBI): domain Eukaryota; kingdom Metazoa; phylum Chordata; class Lepidosauria; order Squamata; family Viperidae; genus Azemiops; species Azemiops feae. Next base: position 5,333,535 of record JALGBA010004292.1, on the reverse strand, counting down.
TTTTTATTCTAAGTCATGTTTCTTGTGTCAGTAATTGCATAGAATTAAGAGAGTGATACCAAGCTGGGGGGAATAGCCAACACTTTAGAAGATAGGCTCAAGATCCAAAAGGACCTTGACAGACTTGAAAATTGGGCCCCATCCAGTAAGATGCAGTTGAGTGGTGAGAAAAGTAAGGTCCTGCACTTAGGCAAGAAAAACCAAATACATAGGTATAGAATAGGCCAGAGGTAGCCAATTAATTTTCCCAACAGGCTACATGATAAATTGGGACTGTTGTGGAGGGCTGAACCAATAGGGCTATGAAGATGCGTAGGCACATGCAGTCATGTACATACGTACGTAAATTGAAAAAAAAATAGTCTCCAAAATAAAAGCAATGTAGTTGTATTGTGTGCATGGTGTATACTTATTTACATTTGATTTCTAATTTCCAATTGACTTATAGTATGCAGTCTGGACAGGGACAGCCAAAGGGCTGTATGTGGCCCGGGAGACACAAAACAGAATGGGACAACTTGCCACCGCCAACTCGCCATGGCCAATTCACTTTAGCCAACTCACCACGGCCAGCTTGCGCTGTGGGACAACTCGCCATGGGACAATTCAACAAATCAATTTAACTATTTAAATAAAAAAATATTTAAATTTTTGTCATTCACATTTCATTTTGTCCCTCCTTTTGCATCCTTTCTTTAATGATTCTATTCTACCATTTCTTTGATATCAGTGTAACTCTTGTCCCACAGCGAGTTGTCCCATGGCGAGTTGGCCATGGTGAGTTGTCCTGCAGTGAGTTGGCCACAGCAATTTGTCCATGGCGAGTTAGCTGTGACACGTTGGCTGCGGTGAATTGTCATAGACCCCCATAAAAAGTCCCAGGTCTGAAATAAGTGGCACCTGGCTCAACATAAGTGACTGTGAGAGGGATCTAGGTGTCCTAATAGACAACCACTTAAGTATGAGCCAGCAGTGTGTTGTAGGTGCCAAAAAAGTCAATGCAATCCTAGGCTGCATCAAAAGAGGGATAGTTTCAAGACACTGAGAAGTGATAGTATCACTTTACACTGCACTGGTGGGACCACACTTGAAATACTGCATCCAGTTCTGGTCACCATGATACAAAACAAAATGTTGCCACCTGGGAAAGTGTGCAGAGAAGAGCAACAAATGACAAAGGGTCTGGTGGCTAAACTGTATGATAAACAGTTGAGGGAGCTAGGTATGTCTATTGAAGAGAAGGATTGGTGCTGGGGGACATGATAGCTGTCTTCCAATACTTGCAGGGTTGTCACAAAGAAGAGGGGATTAAATTATTCTCTAGGGCACCAGAAGACAGGACAAGAAGTAGTGGGTGGAAACGTGTTAAAGAAAGATCCAACCTAGAAGTAAGGAGAAATTTTCTGACAATGAGAGCAATTCATGAGTGGAATAGCTTACCTCCTGGGGTTGTAGTTTTTCCATTACTGAAGGTTTTCAAAAATAGACTGGATAACTATTTGGCTGGGATGGTATAAAGCTACTGCACTGAGCAGGACTAGAAGACCTCTGAGGTCCCTTCCAGCCCTATGATGCTATGAATTGTTGGAGTTCAGGATACCCTTCTTGATGCCCTTCAGGTAGTCCTTTGAACTTAAAGTGACCCTGAGAAAGGGAACAGAAGCCAGATAACAAAGTGAAAGACTATCGGGACAGGAAGTGAAAAAAGATTACTCTTATCATAGTGAAGGAATGTAGATCAGGGTGAAAGGAAGATGAAGGTGCTAATCTCAAATACTGGATTTGGATGATTATTGCTAATATAAAAGCTAGAGGCTTTCCCTGCCTATGCAAATGTCTAGTCCAACCTCCTGCTCAGTACAGTAGCCTACTGTTGATGCAGCTTTGCTATCTCCTATAATCCAGTTTACAGTCTTGGTCTAGTTGGCTAGAAGCCCAGTGTTCACTAGTTTTGATTTTAAGAAAGAAACTTTGTATTAGATCTCAATTGCTTTGGTTCATATTATAGTGAATAATCCCCCCCCCCGACAATATGTTAGTGTCTATGACAAGCATTTTGAATGTTGGAATGTGCCTATAACAGCCTTTTTGGATGGCATCTACCACTTTTCAGAGTTTTGAATGTTCTTTATCTCTGCATATTTGTTCACATAGTCTTCTCCGCTTGTGTATTAAATCATCACTTTAGAAGTCACTACAAAATCGTCAATAACACTTTTTCCCTATCTGCATTATAATAGGATCACTCGGTTGCCTCTTCTTTGCTGTGGGAATTGCACAATATGCTTTGTTAGGATATCTCATTCGCTCCTGGAGATTATTAGCAGTGGTGGTTAACCTGGAGGGAGCTCTAGTCTTTCTCCTTTGTCTGTAAGTTATATACCTACATTATTTTGCTAAAATATGGATAGCATTTGTCACTGAATTAAAAAAAATAGCTGTTTGTCTTCCTTTCAGCCTCTTTCATCCTAATTTCTCTATACTTGAAAATAATTTTGGCTCTTCTCTTGATATTTATCTTCTAAATTTCTTTGACTTAATAATTCTCCTTTTAAGTAGTTTCCACTGTTATACCTAAAGTGCGCTGTCTTGAATCTAGAAACAAGAGTCAAGAAGTGATTATCTGTACCATTTGCAACACTGCTAGGGTGAGCCTGTCTTCACAGCTTCTTGTGTTGAACCTATACTCTTTCTTTTCCCCCCCGTTATATCAAGTTAGTTTCTGTCTCCAGATTTCATAAGATATCAGCTGTAGATAACCTGTAGTAGGAGTCTGAAGTCTTGAGATACAACGGAGAATGGAGGTCACTTAACTACCATTCAAAGTTACAACAGACTCCCCGCAAGCTACATACCCCATTTCAAAGTTGTGTGAAGCACCCTCACAGTCATTTGCCCTTACGACCAACCACAGGGTTTCTGCAGTGCCACCTCTCCACTCTCCCCTCTATCCCCCACAGGCCTCGTGCCTGCTTCCAACCCATCTCTGCTACTGATCATGCCACCCCACCCCCCAGTATCCCTGGGCTACTTGGCTTTGTTCCAGAAGCGGGTGCCATTTTCTGAGCAACCACAATTAAACAGCAACCTCATCTCCCAGCAAGTGGCTTTCCTACTGTGGCAGTGCTTGTCTTAGCCTTTGCCTGTCCCCCACTCCACTGCCTGGGTCCGGGTCTTATCTATCTGCAGTTGCCTGGGATTTCAAAAGAAAGATAAAAATTTGCCAAAATCTAAGTGGGGGGAGGACTTTAAAGAAGGGGGGGAGAAAGGCTTCCTTTGGAAGCATGTGCGCGCACACAAATACATCTCAAACACTTCTTGCAATAACTGAAGGAAGGCGTGTGTGTTAGTCTCTGTTTGTGTGTTGCCTCCCCCCAAAGATTCTAAACAGGTTCAAGCCTGTTTAGTACTTGGATGGGAGACTGGAAATACCTGAATCTAAGACAGCTTTGGAAGGAAAATAACTTCCCAGAAAAAGGCTATAGTGAACTGCTTGTATATTGCTGCCAAGAAAATTTCATGGATGTGTCAATGAAGTCACCAAAAGCTGAGTTTAGCTTTTTCTCACTACGCTAAATTACTCTGAAAACCTCAAAGTATTTGTTCTGTTTGTTTTTCAAAGCTCAGTCCAAAGAAAAACTTATGCTTGTTTGAAAGCATCAGCCCACATCCCTCTTTCATGCTTAAAGTAATGAAAGGATAAAATGTAAACATTTGAATTAAAACTAGTAGTTTACTTAAGCAATTTGCATTCAGAAGAAAGAAATTAATTTCTTCTTCTTCCAAGTTTAAATTTATAAAAGCCCCTGGTATCAGAATGGAAACTTTATTGGGAGAAGATTTGAAAAAAAATAAAATTGTATTCCATATACTTGTTATTTAATCTTTAATCTGTCTGAACTTCAAATTGCTTAGATACGGGAATGAAATAAAGAAAAAGAGACAGTTCTGATTAAGAATAGTTAAATTTATGAACAACCATTTCTATCTATATTGTTGAAATATGTTTTTTGAACTGAGCATCAACATTTGTATGCCGCCCTTTCTCACAATTATAGATGGCTTACAGTGAACAAAACAATTTTTCTGTAAAATATTTATAAAATCAAACAATTAAAATTTACAAATACTATTAATAGAGCTACTAATAAAACTGATCTCCCATCAGGCAGATCTGAATACTCCCCTGAAGATTAATTGTGCTACATCCATGGTTTTGATTATATTTGAGCAAGCTGTGACAATATTCAATGTTTCTGTCGTCTTGCTTTCATATTGCCTGAAATTTTCAAAATTTGGATTTGCATGTTAAACATATTTTTTTTAATGTTTTAAAACAGTTGCATATTGGAGTTCAAGTGCTACATATTTGCAAACTTGTTCTCATTTATTGATGAGATCATGCTTATTTTTAGCTTAATACATTGTCAATGTTGCGACAAACTGAACTGAAGCCATTTTTCATTTTGTCTTCGTTGCCATAGTTTAGTTTAGAGATTTTAGATGAAGGAGGGGGAGGGGGGATGTTAGGTTTCTCAGTTAGCCATAATAATACTTCTGTGTGAGAATCAAGATCAGTCCTGATAAGAGTTTTGGCAGGCTGAAAAGCTGGGAGGAGAGCCCACGTTTTGAAATAATTGGTGAATGTGATTTATGACAGCAATTTGGGGTGGGAATTGCAACCTGTTACTTTGTAGCCTGAGGGAGGGGATTTTAGTCTTGGGTTTACCTATGTAAGTGCCAATACTTTGTTTCCTAAATAAAATGTTCTTTAAGGAAGAAATCTTTGCCTTGAAGTTCTTTTAAATGGTTTCATCTATCGGAACCATGACATGCATAATATGTGCACCAGCATGACGTTTTCAGTAGTAAAATATCCCTAATGCTCTCAGTGAATGGTTATTTTCTTCTAGATTCATTCCTGAATCACCTCGTTGGTTATATTCACAAGGTCGACTCCATGAAGCTGAAGATTCTCTCTACCTCATTGCAAAGAGAAACTACAAGCCCAAGTGCACTTTTTCACTTAAACTTCCAACTGCATGGATCTGTAAGCAGTCTTGTAGTATTATGGATCTGTTCCGATATAAAATCCTTTTGGGACGTACTCTGATCATGCTTTTCATCTGGTATATATGCTACTTTTTGAAAATTATATTGGAAGTGCTACTTTCTGTTATTGAAATATGTCATAAAATAGTCATGTAATGCTTTGGGGGCTATTGTAATTTATTGTTTTTTTTATTTTCTCTGAAGTTCTTAGTTTGAAACCATTTACTTAAGAAAAGGGTTGTGGCAAAACTGAGTGGATTTGGAATAGAATGTAGACAATACTAAAGATGATCATTTATTGTGAACATATTTTTGTTTTAGCCATGTTGCCATGGAAAACATTGAAGTGTAAGAATGCTAATTAAATTGTAATTCATCCTAATTTGCTATTTCTTGTTACCTATAAGATTGGTAAACTTTTCAAACATGTCAATCCTTTTTAATTCTTAATTACAATACCTCCTCCCCTTCCAATCAGCTGGAAATTACTGCTAAATTTGATCATTTTTGTTACTGAATTTCATCAGTATGATTTTGGGATCATGTTATGCTTTGAGTGGAGATGGAGATGAGGATTTGGCTCCTAAAACCTTTACATTTCTATTCCTAAGCTTAAATCTACCCCCAGAGCCAATCCTTAGCATATATGTTCAAGATAGGGTAGGTATATAAAGTCAAATTGATTTGAGTATGCATAAGTGTAGTTCTAAGTGCCACAACACAGAGCCATTTCATATATTGACAGAGAAGGCTCTGATGAATTGAAAATGACAAATATGATGGTATGTTATGCTGCACACACACACACACACACACACTGAAATTCTGAAAAGTTATATAAAATACTGTGAAACAGTTACTTTCTGCCATTTTACCTTGCCATTGCTAACAGGTAACCATAATGCTAGCATTACTACCTAACCATGATACTAGCATTACTACCTAACCATGATATTATAGTTAGTTAGCCAAACTTTATTTTGTTCAAAGATTAGTATAGAACAAAACAGTTCCAAACTGTTAAAAGCAAAATAGGAGGACCAAACCCAAAAGAATAGTAGAGAATATAATTGTTGCTATTGTTACCACTAACAATGGTAAGGACCCAAAAAACCCCGGAATAGTATTTGTTTAAAACTAAGACATAAAGCCAAAAATCCAACCTAGAAATATATTAAAAGAAAACAGAATAAAGTGACATTTATCTACATATACTTGATGATGATGATGATGAAGAAGAAGAAGAAAATGATGATGGTATCCATTCAGTCATGTCCGACTTTTGACAATTCTTATTAGTATTGTTCAAAAGTTAGGCACAAGTCAGGCCTTGAGCTTGCTTCCCACCACACCTGGCCCCACACCCTCCTCTCCATCCCTGATCACCTGTAGTGGGTGATCTCGAAGATTTCCAGAACTCCAGACTCATGGAATTGTGGCTGCTCTGAAAATGGCTATCTCAAGATGCAGCTGGATTACTTATTACAATATGTCTAGTATAAATAGTCCTTTGGCTTGTATCAGGCATAACACATTTCTTTTCTTAAGTTTATAGTTATTTTATACAGAAGATATTGAAGTGTGTTGTGTTTAAAATGTCTTTTTGTCACCTCTAGGTTTGTATGCAGCTTGGTTTATTATGGTCTTACTCTCAACGTGGGTGATCTGGGTGGCAGTATCTATGTTAATTTGGCTCTTTCTGGTCTAATAGAGATTCCTGCATATCCACTCTGTGTCTATATGATAAGCCAGAAATGGTGAGTTTTGAATAGATGTTACATATATGTCAGATTATGCAGCCATTTGCCTTAGGACAGATCAAGAACATGAGTCCATGAGATCATATGTAAGCATCTCTATACATTCAGTTTATGCATTTAGCATGAAAGACAGATTTTTATTTATAATGAGATGGGCCAAGTACATTCCATTGACTATACTTCCCCTCTATCCCTTTTTGGAGACCCCCTGAGATTGTACCAACTGAAGATTCCATCACCAAATAGTGGCATGGCTTTCCTTTTTGAAAAGAAATGAGCAGGAAAATACACATTCTCCAGTTCAATACAGGTAGTCCTCAACTTACGACTGTAGTTGAGCCCAAAATTTCTGTAAGATAGTTAAGTGAGTTTGTTGTTAAGTGGCTTCCCCATTGACTTTGCTTGTCAGAAGGTTGCAAAAGATGATGGTATGACACTGGGACATTGCAACTGTCATAAATATGAGCCAGTTGCCAAGTGTCCGAATTTTGATCATATGATCATGGGGATGCTGTAATGCTTGTAAGTGTGAAAAATTGTCATAAATCACTTTTTCAGTGCTGTTGTAATTTTGAACAGTCACTAAATGAATGGTTGTACATGCTTATCAAAAAATAAAAATCTTAAATAGTGCAAAATTCTAGACCCATATTTTCTAGTAATCTCACTTCATCATTTCATTGTACTTTCTCCTTTAATTTCTCCTCATGTTGCCTCCCCCCCCCCCCTGCTTCCTTCTGATTATTAGGTTTGGACGTAAACGGACACTTGCTGCATTTTTGTTTCTAGGGGGACTGGCCTCTCTTCTTGTCATGTTCCTTCCACAACAGAAAGGTAAAAGGATTTATTAATTATAGAAATTAGAGATAATCAAATGTGGAGCTGGTCCCAACATATACCTCTGTAAGAGTGTTCTGGTTATCCCTGAACCATGAACCTCTTAATAGCCTGGAAACATAGGACAGGCAGCATTCATGATTCCTTTTCTCCAAGGAAAATACTTCCTAACCTTGCCAGAGGTGGGAGGCTGTCAGCTTAGACTAATCTTTTTTGTAAGAAGTTTTATTAGTTTTTCAATTTTACAGCCAAGTATTTAGGAAGCAGTGCGGTGATAGGGAAGTCAATAGTCCAATAACAAAATCTTTCATACATATCTCAGATTACATCATTAAAAACTCCCTCTCTATTTCCCTTAATTATTGTATCAAATTCAAGTTAATACATTTCTAATTATAGCTCAGTCATTCAATACATTTGTCAATATAATTTTACTTGTACATATTCAAGTCCTGTTTTTAAATTTTACCTAATTCCAATTACCATATTCCAATTTAGCCTTTAATAACCATAATGTTTAAACTTAATTTTGTTACAGAGTAGTTATCATGTCAAAAATACACATATTATTCAAATAGTTACATTTTCAGAAGTATATTCTATTTCTCGTCCTAGTAGCTCATCATTTACTAATAAACTGTCTTTCATTATCACAAACCCCTTTCAAAACTATAGTCTAATAGCTAATTTTCATTTCCTTTATATGTCTAAGTCCTGGATATTTAGATCAATCAATATCTCTAAAAAATTCGTTAGCCCATTAAGTAAAATTTTAAGCTGTTCCATCATCAATCAGCAATAAGGAGAAAGAGGAAAAGGAAGATCCCATTTTTGAATCTAACTCTAGCTTTCTTTTTGTGCCAAGCAGGTTTCCATACCAATGCCCTTGAATCCTCAAGCGGGTCTCCCTTCATTCCTACACATGTTGTTTGAATCAAGGGAGACCATCCATTTATCAATTTTTCAAAGGAACTGGCCCCTTTGTAGGCATTAAGTTGTTGCCCTAGTAATTCAAGTCTCCCTGTTTGATTTAAAATGTTTGTCATCAGTTCAGTCAAGTCTTCTTCTTTTTCCAGTTTCGTCTGGCTTAAGTAAAAGGTCATATCCGGAGTTATAGTTGTTGTTTGATTGTCAAAATTGTCTAAGTTCTCAATATATTGTGTTTCCATCTTAATGTTGCTTTCTTCAGTTTCTGTTGCTTTTTGAGTTACAAGTACTTTGGTTGAAATCAAGATTTGCTTGTGAAAATTCTCCGTGGGTTTTATTTGTTGTTGTGTAGAATCCTCTTTGATATTAATTGGTTCCTCTTCAGTTGTTTTTTGGTTTGTAAGTTCATCAGTTAAAGTCTGGGTTTCCATTTATAATTTTAAGGTGACATCTTTGTGTTTCACTCTGGAGTTCATTAGCTCAGTGGCTTCAAGGATTTTTTCGAGTATAAGTTTATAGTTAAGTTGTGGGTAGAATTCCTCCATTTCTGTGGTGGTTAGAGATAATCTTCTAGTGGAGGCTATGTTTAATAAAAGTCAACAAATGTCCACCTCCACTATTCCTAGAGGTTATTTTCACCACCTAGCTGTTTCAGGTTTTTATCTTTTTTAGATAGTGTGAAGGCCAATTCTAAAGAATAAACAGGCCTCACAGTCAAAAATAAATTCAGTTGTTGTACCAGGCTTCACCACAAGATGTTCCTGATAGACTATAAAATCTTTTTCCAGACACCAGTTAAACATTTATCCAATTAAATTTTTTTTCCAAGTTAACAAATAGATGAGATGATAGATCCCTATAATATAAACTTTTTGGGACCCGAAAGCATCCAAAAAAGACAAATCCAGTTACTTAGTTATTTAGATTAGTTGTTCTTTCCCCCCCCCCCAAAAGCTTAATTTCCCAAAGTAAGTAAACGCCGCTGTGTTAGAAGCGGGGAAGAAGTTTCAGGAGGCTTTCACAGGAATGTAGTTGGGGTAAGAGAAAGGGAAGGAAGAGTCTCACCCAAATCCTCCGCTGTGCTTTCTTTGTGCTTGGTGGTAATTTTGGTTTTCGGCTGGTATGGCTTAACATGGCCGATCTTTTCTTCGCTGGTCCAAAGGAGCTGCCTCGGATCAATCGGAAGGGCTACCGCCCTTCCGCGATCTAGCGAGGGTCCTCCTCAGCGGTGGTCGCCCCTCCAGGGCGACTTTCGACCTTTTCCAGGGTCTTCCGACGAAGGAAAACCGGGCGGCGGAGAGAGGGCTCTCCCCACGCGTCCACCGGAAGCCTAGACTAATCTAACAAGGTGAACAGGTAGTCCTGGGTTTACGACGGGGACTACCAGGATGGCTGCTGTTATGCAATGGGGTTGTAAAGTGTGAGCTGGCCATGGCGAGTTATCCCATTCCAATTCAAAAATAGCTTAACAAGCATACCGTGATTTACATAATGCAGAATATCTGCCTCCTAGTACAATGTGCGACACGCCTCCAGATGTTAAATATTGTTGACAGATGTGTTAGGGGAGGATGTACATTGCAGTGGGACGGAGATTCTTGCATCATACAGCTGGGTAAAGGATACCACCTGCCTAATTTATTTGCTCTTTAAGCTCCTTCCCTCCTTCTCCTGTTGTTTTTCCAACCTGTAAATCAGCTGATGGTGCTCAGAAAAATGGCCAGTTAAGGGTGGGAAGCAACTCTTTCAAAGCATCTAGATCAGGGATGTCAAACTGCCGGCCCGTGGGCTGGTTGCATCATGCTGAGGCTGTGCCCACCTCAGCTCTGGCAATGCAAAAAAAGTCGCGATATGTCACGACACGTCACATGACACAGCAAGTTTGACACCCGTGATCTAGATACATGTGTCATGGTTCCGATAGATGAGACCAATAAAAGCAGAACTCCCAGGCAAAAGATTTCCTTAAAGAACATCTTTATTTGGCTACATAGTATCGGCACAATCAAAAGTGAAACCAAGACTGAAGTTCCCTCCCAAAGGTTGCAAAGTTGAACTTCCCACCCCAGTAATATGTCATAAATCACATTCCCCAATTAACTACTTTAGCGGGCTATCTAATGGAAGCTTCAGCTTGCCAAAATGCAAGCAGCAATGACCTTGGTTCCCACAGAACAATTTATTGTTTTGACTAAGCTGAAAAATACTTATCCCCCCCTCCCAACTCTGTGGCAACCAAAAGACAAGTGGAAATGGCTTCAGCCAAATTCGTTTGCAGTGTTGACAGTCGGGTCCCCTAAAGAAAAGAGAAATCCTGTATACGAAGAAGAATCAAAATTAGGAATCTCCTCGAGGCTTATTAGGATGCTTATCAAAAAAGTCTACATATCAATCTTTCAGCTTTTACATCAGTACTTTTTACCCAAGTGGCCTCTGATAACGGGTATCCTTTCCACTATACTAAATACTGTAATTTCCCTTTGTACAATCTAGAGTCAAGAATTCGTTTTATTTCATAATGTGTCTCTCTCTCTACCACAAGGGGACCAGGTTCTTGTTTGGGAGGAGGTCTTAAAGACGAAAGGTTTTAACAGACTGCAGTGGAAAACAGGGTGGATCTTTCCCAAAAGGCGAGGGAGTTTTAACTCTACTGTGACTGGATTTATAATTTGGACTATGGGGAAAGGTCCAAGGAATTTTGGCCCCAATTTTTTACTAGGCAACTTGAGTCTCAAATATTTTGTAGAGTGATAAACCTTTCCCCCCACATGAAATGGTTTCTGAGGAGCCCTTTTTTATCAGCTTGTTCTTTGTAAATTTTTGAGGCTTTCGCTAAAGCCTTTTTTGCATTGTCCCAAACAGTTTTCCAGGAGGCCACCCACTGATCTAAGGTTTGAGAAGCAGGAGGGTCCTGTGGGTATTCTGGCATGGGAATGAACTCTCTACCAGTAGCTATTTTAAAAGGAGAAAGTCCAATGCTGCTATGCACTGTGTTATTGTAAGCCACCTCAGCAAAAAGGAGGAGGTCAGCCCAATTTGTCTGCTGGTAATCCACATAGCATCTAATGTATTGTTCCACCATTGTGTTTGCTTTTTCAGCCGCTCCATTCGTAGACGGATGAAAAGCCGACGATAGTCCTTGTGTGGATCCAATCAGTTTAAGGAAGTCCCTCCAAAATCTAGCAGTAAACTGAACCCCCCTGTTCGAAATAATCCATTTTGGTGCTCCATGAAGCCAGTAGATATGTTTGAGGAACATTTTGGCTAACTTCTGGGCGGAGGGGAGACCGGAACAGGCTATGAAATGAGCTTGCTTCGAAAAAAGGTCAATAACAGTCCATATTACCGTATTACCCCTACTTTCTGGTAATTCCACAATAAAGTCCATGGCAATCTCTTCCCAGGGTTGAGAAGGGTCTGCAACTTGTTGCAATAGTCCAGGGGGTTTTCCGGGGCATTTCTTCATTGTTGCACACATTGCACAGCTTTTCACATAATTTTCAACATCTTTTTTCAAACCCAGCCACCAAAACTGCCTCCGGACCAAATGTAAAGTTTTTAGATAACCAAATTGGCCAGCTTATTTGATATCATGGCTGCGCTGGAGTGCTTGAACTGGTTCTGGCAAATATAGTTTTGACCCCTTCCAGGCTAGCCCATCTCGATAAGTCAGTATGGTCTTGTTTTCTTTGAACCAGGAATCGGTTTTCAATTCCTCCTTTAGTTTTTTTGTTAACAAGCTATCTGGTTCAGGTGGTTTTGCTTGCTGTTGCCCCCCTGGGGTTATCTGAGAGATTGACTGTGGTTGTGGAAGGATGGAGTTCACAATCTCTTCACGGCGGCTTTTATACTGGGGCAGTCTAGATAGGGCATCTGCCAGGAAGTTTTTCCCCCTGGGATGTATTTTAGTGTGAAATTGAAATGATTAAAATACTGTGCCCATTGAACTTGTTTGGGAGATAGTTTATGGGGGTTTTCAGTGCCTCTAAATTTTTATGATCAGTCCACACTTCAAAAGGCACCTTGGTCCCCTCGAGGAAATGAAGCCAGGTTAGTAGGGCCCATCTGACCGCAAAAGCTTCCTTCTCCCAAACAGCCCACCTTCGCTCAGCGTCTGTTAGTTTTTTGGAAGTGTAAGCGCAGGGTTGTAAGTCTCCCTTTTGGTTTCTTTGCAAAAGAACTGCCCCCACAGCCACATCACTAGCGTCGGCTTGGATGATAAACTGCTCCTCAGGGTTGGGGGTGTTTGAGAACAGGTTCGGCAGCAAACAGTCTTTTCAAGTTCTCAAATGCTGTTTGGCTTTCCATAGACCATGGCAGGGGTTGACAAGGTCATGGTTTACCCCCATTTTTCCCAGTCTTTAATAGTTCAGTAATTGGTAAAGCGGTCTCAGCAAAAGAGGGAATAAACTGCTGGTAGAAATTTGCAAATCCCAAAAAACTTTGGAGTTGTTTACGGGTTCATGGGGGTTGCCATTCAATCACTGCTTTAACTTTGGCTGGATCCATTTCAATGCCTACACTGGAAATCCTATATCCTAGGTAGTCCAGGCGCGTTTGATGGAATTCACATTTTGAGAGCTTTGTGTAAAGTTTAGCATTCAGCAGTTTTCTGAGTACTTCACGCACTAATTTAGTATGTTCTGCCATGGTCTCAGTATAAATGAGGATGTCATCAAGGTAGACTAAGACCCCTTTGTACAGGTAATCATGCAGCACTTGATTGATCAATTGCATGAACACAGCAGGGGCTCTCTGCAGTCCAAACGGCATAACATTGAACTGAAAGCTTCCCAGGGGGCTGTTAAAAGCCGTCTTCCACTCGTCTCCCTTCTTAATTCTCACTCGATAGTACGCCTCTCTTAGGTCCAGCTTGGTAAAAAACTTTCCTTTTGCCAAATGGGCTAATATGTCTTTCATTAAAGGGAGGGGGTACATATTCTCCACGCTGACCCCGTTTAACCCATTAAAATCCACACACAGCCTCAGCGACCCATCTTTCTTTTCTTTAAAAAGCACAGAGGCGGCTACTCGTGATTTTGCTGACCCTCTAGCCAAGTTCTTATTAATGTACTCCCTCAGTTCTCTCAACTTGGGGGAGTTATTGAATACATTTTCGGCTTGGGCAGTTTGGCTCCCAGCAAAATCTCAATAGCACAGTCTGTCGCTCAGTGGGGGGGGCAGGATGTCACACTCTGTCTCACTGAATACCTCAGCTAAGTCTCAATATTTGCTTGGGATGAGCAGCATCCCAGGCGGGGAGTTTACGGCGGCAGCAGTTCAGCTTGATGTCTAAGTTGATGGCCAGGCGGTACCATTCATGTAGTTGGTCAGGAATCCCTCGGTAGGTGCACCCCTGGAACAAATCATGGTCCAAACCGGCCTTGAAGTGGTGAATCAGCGATTGCTCAGGCCACTGCCTGATCCATCCAGCCACTCTTCGGAACTCCCTCACATATTCCTTTGCTGATCAGCCCCTCTGTTTCAACTTGTGAATGTCCTTTTCAGCTTGCAGGGCTTGGGATTCATCTTCGAATCTGGCTTTCAGCCCGCACATAAATAGATTGAAATCCCACAGCTCTGGTGCTTGCTCCTCTTGCAAGGTAGTCACCCACTCCGCTGTTTCCCCTTCTAAATTCATGGCCACAATGTCAACCATTCCAGCCCCGTCGTGGTAAGCCTGGCCGTAACGATTCATGTGAGCCCACACTTGGTTCAGGAAGAAGGATAGCTTCTCAGGATCCCCGTCGAAGGTGGGCTTGAGAGGAGGTGGGTCCATAGGTCATTGCTGCCAGAGAGCCTGTAGTATGCCCGGCACATGGTGCTGGGGTAGGTGATAGCCCCCTCCCTGGAAAGCCCTCGGCTGGGGTCCTGGAGTGGCAGGGCATTGATAACGGTCAGGGCCGGCCTGATGTTGGTAGCGGTCGGGGCTGGTGTGTCGGTGACGATCAGGGTTGGCATGGTGTTGGTAGTGATCAGGGCTGGCATAGCGCCAGTGATGGGCAGGACTCCCTCAGCATACTGGGCTTGAGGTTATAGCTGGTCTAGGTAATGGGGAGGCGGCACGAGCCATCGGTATGGGACTGGGGCTTCACCGTGGTGGTGGACATTCACGGGGACGCCTGTCCTCTCGCCCACTGGAGATCACCTGGCGGGTGACTGGCTCCACTTCTCCCATCTCAAGACGATCAAACTTCTCTCTCAAGCATTCGACGGAGTGACTGTGGACGGCTGTCAGGTACCTCCATTCCCCTGATTCATCCCAAGCGGGATCCGTGGGAAGAGATCAATGGGAATTCAGCTTCCGCAGCCTTCACGGTGCTTTTTCATGGTAGGGCAGCATCCGATCGCCAAGTCCCTCCAATGGCTAATGCTTCTTCTTGCTCATCACCATGTCCGGCAGGACTTCCCAGGCTTTTGGTCTGGCTCCGGCCGCAAGGGCTGCACTCTCCGCCTGGGCTGTAGCCTGCTTTCCATCCGCTGCCGCTGCGCCGAGGCTCGCAGCCGATTCCCCCTTCTTCTCCATCTTGAAATCTTCCCTGAAGAAATATCTGGACTTAAAATTAACAAAAGGAAAACCAAAATGATAGTTAAAAACTTAACAACAAATAAAAAAAAAAATAGAAAAGGAAATGGATTTACAAATTGTTAAAAAATTAAATATTTAGGGATATGGCTGACTGCGAAATGTTCGTCCTTAAAGGAGGACAACTATATGGTATTAGTCCAACAAATAAAGAAAGATTTGGAAAAATGGGGGAGGCTACAACTTTCACTTTTAGGTAGGATCGCGATTATTAAGATGAACATTTTACCCAAATTATTATACTTATTTCAGACAATCCCCATATCATTAGACAAAACATTTTTTGGAGAACTCAATAAAATTACTACAAAATTTGTTTGGTTAGGAAAGAAGGCGAGGATAAAATTATTAGAGTTGTATAAAGGAAAATGGTAATAATAAAAATTATTTATAGAAAGAAATCTTCCCTGAGTCTTTGTTGTCCTCCCAAGGGTTTAGGTAGGTGACTGCGGCTCAGGACCCCACATTTTAAAATGAATTGGAGTCTTGGTTTAATGTCATGGTTCCGATAGATGAGACCAGTAAAAGCAGAACTCCAAGGCAAAAGGTTTCCTTAAAGAACATCTTTATTTGGCTACATAGTATTGGCACGATCAAAAGTGAAACCAAGACTGAAGTTCCCCCTCAAAGGTTACAAAATTGCAAAGTTGAACTTCCCACCCCAGTAATATGTCATAAATCACATTCCCCAATTAACTACTTTAGCGGGCTGTCTAATGGAAGCTTCAGCTTGCCAAAATGCAAGCAGCAATGACCTTGGTTCCCACAGAACAATTTATTGTTTTGACTAAGCTGAAAAATACTCATCCCCTCTCCCAACTCTGTGGCAACCAAAAATGAAGTGGAAATGGCTTCAGCCAAATTCGTTTGCAATGTTGACAACATGGTCTTATGGAGCTGAGAGAGTTGAGGATTTGAAAGAACCCCCAGTTCTCCTGCCTCCTCTCCCACCCTGAGAACCAGCTAATACGTCTATATAACATCTGATTTACCCTACTGATTTCAGTACTAAACTGAAGAAATTTGGATTTAAGGGGCTGATGCTCATAATGGTGACTCTTATGTGGCTTCTGGGAGCTTTGTGTGGTTCATTGTTTGAATCTTACAAACTTCTGTTTCAGGAGTGCTTCTCTGCTTTCTGTAAGCTTGGCAGAATATAGTGAATCGGTTTTCTTAGGTTTCATTTACTTTGAATAATTTAGTGCATAGCCAAAACTTTTATTTTGTCTTTTGCTTTTGAATGGATATAAGACTGTGATCTAAAATGGCTGCCATTTTCATGTAGAATAACAAAGGGGGAGGCAGATGGGAGTGATAGTATTATTACTACAACCAGTTAAGCTTGTAAATGAAAACATGGTCTAATGATATCCAAATCTGAGTTTGTTTCTCAGAGTGAAAAACATTTGCTATTCCTATAATAGAAAAAGACCATTTCCCTTTCTGATTACTGAAATTTGATCCTGCTATACGGGACCTTCATTGTTCCCATGCAGCATGTATTTTAAAAACATGCTATTATAAAAAAATTGGATTATTACAAAGTTTAAATATTATAAAACATTTTTCTTGATAAACAATTTTTTTAATAAGGTCATATGATTTTATTTAGTTCTGTCTGTCAATGGTAGCCTACCACATAAATACTTTCTCAGCAGAGAGAGGGGACCTGCGGTGGGAGTACTTTGCATAGAAACTGCCTGGAGAGATGAAGGGCAGTACCTAAGTTCGATAGATAAATAAATCAATTTTGGGATAAAGAGAATTCTAAAAGTCATCCTTCTTTGCTCCAACAGCTTCAGGAGTATTTGCAATTGTGAACAGCCGTTCTTTGTCTTTACTTGGAAAACTGACTATCAGTTCAGCCTTTAACATTGTATATATCTACACATCAGAACTCTATCCTACCGTTATCAGGTAAGACAAGTTCAGTTTGTAGTGACTTAATGCAACTCTATGTCATCACTTATCCATTCTGTTTTTGTGGAGGTAGAACACCATTCTTAGTTTCTCTCATTCAGCAGAGGGGCAGCAATCAGCAAGATCAGAGTTCTTGCTCATTAGAATTTGAGCTCTGTCTAAAATATAATGTTTAACCGGTTGGACTAGAGGCAAGGAGAGCCAGGTTCGAATCTGCCCTTAGTCAGAAAAGCTCATTGGCATTTTGTCAGTCATTTTCTCTTAAGCCTACCTATCTAGCAGGATTCTTGTTGTGGAGAAAAATAGGAGGAAGTAGAATGCATGCTGCCTTGAGCTCCTGAATAAAAAGAGGTATATACATCTAAATAATTTTTTAAATATGCAAAACCTAAACTAAAAAGCCTTGTTTAGACAAAGCATGTAGATCATATAGAAAATGTTATCTTTAAAAACTGGATGTATAGCTTTTGTATTAATGTAGGGTTTTCAGAGTTGATATAAAAATACTTCAGTAGCTGTTTCACACTTGGTCCAGATGCAGGCAGAATGAAAATATTGAAACAAAACATATTCAACATAAAAAAAATGTCATTGTTATGCTGCTATACATTTAGCAGACAAAATAAGAGATTAGGGCTTTGCATCTTTTAGAAATGATTTGGAAGAAATGTTTTGGAACTTGCTTGAGTGCAAGTTCTTCTTGGCTGCAAATTAAAGCAATCACTTCTATGCAAGCCTAAAAGAAAATATGTGCCTGTTTTAACGAGGTTACCAATATATGCTATAATTAATGGCAGAATATTGTTACATACTCGTGGGAGTTCAGAAGCATTTCTTTTGAACAAGGTCTATTTTCAAAATATTCATAGCCCTACTGTATAATAAATATTTCAGCTAGTAGAAATATTAGTATTAGAGCATTTCCAGTTGGCCAGTTTGTGGGATAAGCCCATATAGAATTAAAAGGCTTTGAATGAAATATGCTACTGTATGGTCGGGCTCATTTATTTTGTTTTAAACATTTATTGTGCTTTGATTTTTTTTTCTTTTTTTTTAATATAACCATTTTTAACCATCTTGAGAATTGAGCAGCTCTATAAGTCAAATAAAAAAGAATGTGTTGGTTTTGGAGGGACTTAAATTTAGAGTTGGATTGAATATCTCTTTTAAAAAAAATTAATGTGGAAATAAAAGTTATTAATCAAATATAAAAATAGTGGAGAGAAAAAAAGTGGAGAGAAAACAAAAAAGTCAGTGAAATAGATATATATAAAACAAAAAACTTTATGTTCTTAAACAGCAAATAAAATCTTTATCATATGCAGTGATACTGATGAGACCTTTCTTGCATTGATAAAAAACTAATTCATTTCTACAGAATAAATACGTCTTCAAACCAAGACTTGGTTACTGTTCACTAGGTTTGGACAATTGAAATAGTTTTTGGTACAAAAAGACTAATCGTAGATACTGTGCTAATTCCATTCTTTATCCAAGAATACCAGAGGCAGGATCTATCAGCAATTTTCAGCCTGGCACTATTCCAAAATATCACTTTCTCATGATAATTAGGATCAAATTTAAGTTTCCTTATCATTTTCCAGATCTTAAAGCCTGGAAAAAACCTGCAGGAAAAAACTGACTTCTAACTAAAAAAGGAACTAAGTCCCCACCAAGTAGTTAAGTAACAATTTATTGTGCTAACAGTTCATGTTCATGAAGAAATAGAGGCCAAAATACAAGCTCTGTGAACCAGCTGGCAATGAGGAAATTTGAAACCTCTATCTTTATGTAGAAAACCGAAAAATCTGACCATCTCATGAAATCTTTTTTAGTATCTAATAATCTGTTTAAAATATTTAGTAGGTATTAACTTAATTAGAGTGTATGAAGGCTAAATTGAAGTAACGTTGGGTCAAGGAATAAAATATATTTTCAGACTAGAAAAAAATGCTTCTGGTTTTCAAACTTGTTTGCTTATTTTTTTATCTGAATTTATACAAGGCCAGAACAATCTTGCTTAAAATTAAATGTAAATAAAATTAAATAGGCCCAGTACTCTTCAATAACTTCATAAATTATTTATATGAAGGAATAGAAGGGTAACTCATCCAATTTGCAGGTGACACTAAACTGGCAGGAATAGCCACCCAGAAGACAAGCTCAGGATCCAAAAAGATCTTGACAGAGTTGAACAATGGGCCCTATCCAACAACATGAAATTTAATATGGAAAAAAGCAAGATTTTACACTTAGGCAGGAAAAACCAAAGGTACAAGTACAGATTAGGTGAAACCTGGCTCAAAAACAGTCCTAGTGGAAGATCACTTAAATACGAGCTAGCAGTGTGCGGCGGCAGCCAAAAAAAGCTAATACAATCCTTGTTTGTATAAACAGAGGCATAGAATCAAAATCGCATGATGTATTAGTATCATTTTATAAAACCTTAGTAAGACCACACCTGGAATACTACATCCAGTTGTGGTCACCACATTACAAAAAAGATGTTGAAACTTTGGAAAAAGAGCAACTAAGATGATTAAAGGCCTGGAGACTAAAACATACTGAGAACAGTTGCAGGATTTGGATTTGGCTAGTCTATAGAAAAGAAGGACTAGGGCTGACATGATAGCAGCATTCCAGTATTTGAGGGGCTACCAGAAAGAAGAGGGGGTCAACTTATTCTACAAAGCACCAGAAGGCAGGACAAGAAACAATGGATGGAAACGAATCAAGGAGAGAAGCAACCTGGAACAAAGGAGAAACTTCCTAACAGTGAGGACAATTAACCAGTGGAACAGCTTGCCTTCAGAAATCATGGGTGCTTCATTGCTGGAGGTTTTTAAGAAAAGACTGGACAGCCACTTGTCTGAAATAGTGTAGGGCAGAAGTCACCAACCTTTCTCAGTTGGCGGACTGGAGGGAAAGGGAGGGGGACGCATTTTACACTCGTGCGCACGAACGGGGCCACAAAGACACACGTGACACAAACTGGGTGGGGCTAGCGCTTGTGTGATACTCGCTAGCCCTGCCCTGTTCTTGCGTGGCACAGCATCCCATTTCTGCGCCCTGCAGCGCGGTGGCATCCCATTTTTGTGCCCCGAGGCGTGGCAATATCACATTTTAGTACCCCACGGCATGGCGGTGTCCCATTTTCTCATCCCATGGTGTGGCTTCCTGTTTTCGGCCCCATGGCCGTGGTGCTAACACAAGTGTGTGTGTTTGTGTGCGCGCACACATGCGTGCACTGGCCAGCCTGTCCCGTGGCCCGGTAGCCAGCAGTGTAGGGTCTCCTCCTTGAACACGGGGTTGGACTAGAAGGCCTTCAAGATTCCTTCCAGTTCTATTCTGAATTGAATTGAAATGTCATTGACATTATTGCTGGTTGAATTTTTTTTTTTCCCTTTCTCTCAATGGCTTTCAAAGCTTTGTGCAGCTCTGGGATTTCCAGTGGTACAATTATCATAAATGTTTAAAATAAATATTTTAATTATAATTAAAATATATAATTTTAAAATATAAAAAATTATAATTATTTTAAACTTCTAAGAATTCATAGATCTCTTGGAATTTAGAAGTATCAATCCTAAATTGGAAGAGACTTTCACATGAATATCATTGTGTTTTACTTCCCTAAAGGAATGTTGGAATGGGAACCTGTTCTATGTTTTCTCGAGTTGGTGGAATTATTGCTCCTTTTGTCCCATCTCTGGTATGATTGAATTATTTTCTATTCCCTTCATGCTCATTGTACCTCCAAATGGGATTAGCAAAAATGTGTAGATTTATTTAAATTGTTTCTTTGCAACAGAAACGGTGCTGCTATGGTATTGTTTTTTAGAGGCAGATTTTGTGATAAGGACTGCATCCACACAATCACCTTGTCCTGCCTCAGAGAGGTAACCCCACTTGCTTAGAACATGCCCTCTAAATGGACTCTCATTGCCAGCCCACTGCTGAGACAGTTAAAGACAATCCAAGGTGATATTGCAGGAAAGTGGTGTTTTCCATGGGAAAATGCAAGACAACCTACATTGTCTACTGGAGGCTTCGGTCTACTGGAACTTTTGGACTCCAATTTGCCCATTGCAAGTCTGCCTCCTACCATCTGGTTGCTGGTCTCTGTTTTCATTGCATTAGTAGTGCGGAGTTTCAGAAAGAACCTCCCTTCCACAGAGTTTGGAAGTACCGTTTCTTTCTTTATTCTTCTGACCCAGGAGGGAGCCAGTAACTAGAATATAAAAGCAACATCTAATGAAGCAGTAGGTTGCAGTATTATCCTTCAAGACAAAGTTCTTGCCTTTTCCCACAGAGGGATCAACATGGTTATTTCCAGTGTATTCATTTTTCAGGGTAACTTGTCTGACATATTAAGATGCTCTAAGCTCTTATTGCTTGAATGATGGAGGTGAAGAACATTCTTGGCCATTCTTGGGGTGATTGCTGCATCAATTTGGACATAGAGGATCTGGTTATAAACACAGGTTGTAACTGGGACACTCTTGCACAATGGATCGGCACTCCCTTGAGTTGGAATCACTTAGCCCTTCACCACAATTCCCCCTGTGTTCTGCATGCCTAAGGAAAGCCTATTCATTATGCTGCACCATCTACTTTATTCCAGCGAAAAATCTCTCTCTGGAGTATTTACTTGAATAGAAAGTAGCAAACTTCCTATCTTCTTTTAGTGGTTTAAACACATACCTGGGTAAATGATAGAGGCAAATTCTCTGTCAGAATGAAAGCACTGATTTTATTAAAAAGTCAAGCCTTTTATTATGTTTATCACCATTACCAAAACAGATGGGATCTGAAAAACAAGAGAGCTGTGACTTCTAGTTTATCTCAGCTGATGCTTTTCCAGCCAGAAATACACAGAGTGAGAGAGAACCACGATAGAATAAAATAAGGATAGGAAAATTACCAAAGGACTTAGATGATTTCCTAGAGTCAAAATGCTAATTTCAATCTAGTTTTCATCAGCCACTATATGTTTCCACTTCTTCTCTGCCTACTATAGCTTTGTATATTTATCTGTGATTGCATAATTTTCACAGAATCACAGGGCTGGACGGAACGTTAGAAATCTTTTAGTCCAACCCCCTGCCCAAGGCAGGTGACCTTATCATCCTGGACAAATGGTTGTCCAATCTTTTGTTGAAAAACTCCAGTGATCGAATACCCACAACTCCAGGAGGCAAGCTGTTCCACTGGTTAATTGTTCTCACTATCAGGAAGATTCTCCTTAGTTCTAGTTTAGATCTCTCTTTAATGAGCTTCCATGCATTGCTTCTTGTCCTGCCTTCAGGTATTTTGGAGAATAAGTTGACCCCTTCTTTTCTGTGACTGCCCCTCTAATACAGGAAGATCTGTACTATCATGTCACCCTTCTCTTCATTAGAGATACCTAGTTCCCTTAACCATTCATCATATGATCTAGCCTCCAAACCCCTTATAATATCTGTTGCTCTTTTCTGCACTCTTTCTTAGGGTCTCAGCATTGTTTAAGGATTGCCTAGATCCCTCTCACAGGTACTATTGTTGAGCCAAGTAGTCCCTATTCTGTACCTGTGTATCTGGTTTTTCCTTTTGCCTTAGTGCAAGACCTTACTTTTCTCACCATTGAACTGCATCTTGTTGCATCTTCTAAAGTGTTGGCAGTTCCCCCCACCTTGGTGTCATCTGCAAATTTGATAAGCGCCCCTTCTACACCCTTATCTAGATCATTTATGAAAATGTTGAAGAACACTGGGCCTAAGACAGAACTTTGAGGCACCTCACTGCATGCTTCCTCCATGTAGTTATAGTTCCTTTGAGGACTTGCCTTCAGACAGCTTGCCTTCAGACGTTGTGGGTGCTTCATCACTCGAGGTTTTTAAGAAGAGTCACTTTATCAAAAAAAGGCAGTAAGGTTTGTTTGACATGATATCTTTTTAACAAACCCATGCTTCTAGTGATCGTCTTGTTCATTTTGTAGGTGCTCACAAATTTGTTGCTTATCTCTTTCAGGATTTTTCCAGGTATTGATGTCAAGCTGATTGGTCTTATCATTTCCTAGATTCACTTTTTTCCCCTTCTTGAAGATTGGAATCAGTTTCAGCTCTTTTCCAGGCTTGTTAGTTCCACAGTGCTCTGGGATCTTTGAAAGATTTGGTTCAGTGGTTCCAAGATCCCACCTGCCAGCTCCTTCAGAACTCTGGGATATAAACCATCCGGTCCTGGTGATTTGGACTTCTTTAGAATAGATAGGTGTTCTCTTACCAATTTCTTACCTATTTTGACCTGCATTCCTGTTCTGTCTCTTACTCTGTTGTTGATAGATTGGGCTGTTTTTCCATAAAAGTAAAAAAGGAATTAAGCAGTTGTGCTTTTTCCTTGCTGCCCATTACCTTTTTGCCATCTTCTCCCATTAGTGGATCGATCATTTCTTAATTTTCTTCTAATTCGTTACATACTAAAATTATTGAATATAATATATATTGAATAAACATACATATTGAAAATACATAATTTTGGATCAGTTAAGGTGTATTGAAGATACACAGTTCGGAGCATATAAAAATTATTTAATTGTGCCAAAGGGTTGTGGGATTAACATGAAAAGTATAATTGCCACTCCAAATAATCCTTTTTTTTTAAACAGAAAGTTATATATTGGTGTCTGCCATACATTGTGTTTGGAGTGGCAAGTGTATTATCTGGTCTTCTGAGTCTCTTACTGCCAGAAACCCTAAATAGCCCACTGTTGGAGACATTATCTGATATACCGGTTTGCTCATATCGAAGGCTTGAGGGTGAAGCCATGTCACTGAAGATCTTAGAAGATTCACAGGTATTTTATTTTATGTTAACAACTATCAAGTTGGTTAGGAAAACTTTTCTAAATTAATGTCATGTTAGCTTGTCATGATGGGTTTCAAGAAATAAAAACAAGGACTTATAGAGTACTCTACTTCTAAAAAGTGTTCATTGACATATGATAGGGCAAGAAAGGAAAAGGAGAAAAGGGGAGGAAAATGGATAAGGTAGGTGAACCAGATCACCAAATTCACTAAAATGGCCTTGAAAGAGCTTTGGATAAGTAAAGTTTGAGCCTTAACTTGATTACCCCTAGGAACCAGATTGGTAAATGAATCTAATCTGTTTTCAACCCTTTTTTCTGTAGGAAAATCTTAATTAGAAAGCAACAATTTAATGAACCAATTGGGGGAATAGTATCTGCTATTCCCAAATACCTATTAAATTTCACATAATGCCATTCAAGGCAGTAGTATACATAATTATACATATAAAATATATAACACAAATGATTAACATAGAATTTGATTGCAAATTTTAACTGCCTCCACCAAACTATTTTTACATGGAACTGACTTGTGTGTTATTTCAGTTTAGTCTCTTGCATGCAAAATCTGTTAAATATTGATTCATTAAACTGAGGTTTTATTGTATATATTACAGTTCCACAGGCAAATATAGGAAAACTTTCTTAATATTCAGAAAAGCTTCCCATTCATCAGAAAGATGAGCCTCTTTGATTAAATTTCAAGAGTTGGACATAATCAGTTTCTAAATCTATTTATAATTGTGTCAACTGATGGCATTTCCCAATCTCTGTTTTACATAATTGCTTTTTTTCTCTTAGAAATGTTGTGAACATTCTTCTTTAACTCCCCCACCCCCACCCCCAACTAAATTCACATAAAGAAATGCATAAGAAGATCCCCAACAGTGTTATTATTTAAATCATTTTACGATACATAGTTCTTTGGTCAAAGAGATATCTTACACATTTTAGTAGTTAGTACCATTACCCTATCTTCTGACTGACAATTGAAAATACATGAAACGGAACAACAAAAATAGAACTACTGTCTTGTACAGTGTTGAAAACTGAATGATCCAAGTTTTATTACTTAGCATGGAAATTTCTAGTTGATTTTCAGTCAATCCCCAAATTCATTCATTGTGCTAGCTAAGCCATGTTTTGAGTGGCTTCTGAATAAGCTATAGTTGGTAGGTTTCATATAGCATACTAATTGGGTTGAACTTGAAATATTGTTGAATTATATCTCCCAATATCCAGTATTTTTGGTTATGTTAGCTAGGGAACTATTGTTCTTCTATATCTCAAAGTCATAGTTTCCATCTTCTGGCATAAACTATAAAATGTCATTTACAATCTATAGAGGTTGCTTCATACGGTATTTTAAATCACAGTCAAACAGGCATAATTAGTGTCTATGATGAGAATTTGAAGAATAGAACAGAATCTGTTCTATTAGCCTTGGCCTTGCAACTTCCTGCTGGCTGCCCCACTCATTTTCATGCTGGAAATGGGGAAGCTGGCAGGCATTTGAGGGGGAGGGAGGCAGGGAGGGAGGAAGGAAGGAAGGAAGGAAGGAAGGAAGGAAGGAAGGAAGGAAGGAAGGAAGGAAGGAAGGAAGGAAGGAAGGAAGGAAGGAAGATTTTTGATGCTCCCTGCCAGCTTCCCACAAGGAAACTGAATGGGGAAGTCTGCAGGAAGTTGAAAGTCATGCCTGTTCCCACTGCTTTTTTGCCTGCTCATGGTGATTTTGTTTTTCTGTCTAGGTAAGGAAATACAGTATCTCTGAAACTATAACTCACTGGGGCACAGATTGTATTTTTGTTGTTCATTCGCTAAGTCACGTCTGACTCTTTGCAACCCAATGGACCACAGCATGCCAGACCCCCCCCCCCCCCTCCGTCCTCCACTGCGTCCCTGAATCTGCCCAAACTCATGCCCACTGGGTCAATGAGACTATCTACTCATCTCATTCTCTGCCATACTCTTCTCCTTTTGCCTTCAATCTTTCCCAACATCAGGGTCTTTTCCTGTGAGTCCTCTCTTCTCAATTGGTGGCCAAAGCATTTGAGCTTCCACTTCAATATCTGTCTTTCCAAGGAACAATCAAGATTGATTTCCTTTAGGATTGGCTGATTTGATCTTCTTGCAATCCAAGGGACTCTCAAGAATCTTCTCCAACACAATTTGGAAGCATCAATTCTTCGGCACTCAGCTTTCTTTATGAGTACAGACTGTATAGTATTTCTAATAAAATTAAAAAATACACGTTTATTGGAATACACCAGTATAATTTCCACTAGTAGCTACTGTATTTTCATATATGCTATTTCAATACTTTTTTAAATCCTTAAAACCTTTGTAAATTATTCTTAATATGTCCATTGCAGTTGGAATGCTAAAACAATAAGAGAAAGTAAACCTGCTAAAGACTTCTGTCTTCCACCCATACATTGGTAAAATGTTATTGCAGTCTCAAGATTGATCCTATTAAATATTTATCCAAAGCATGCTGAAGAAATATTCCTGTGATCAAACTCTTACTTTTGTTTTAGTCTGACCAAGATTCATCCAGGACCGAAAGTGACAATGAAGAATTCTATGATGCCAGTGAAGAGACTCAGATGATCAAGTGAGGGATCCCTGTCTCATATTATGCCCTCTTTATGGAGAAAAAGCTGGGTAAATCTTACTTAAATGCCAGGTGCAATTGTGACAGTAGCAATATGATACTGTGCTTTTTTTAAAAAAAAAAATTATGATTCAGTTATCGTATTGTAATAGAAGACTACGGCCACCAAGAGGCTCCCTTGACACATGGAGTTGACTCATTTAGGACAGTAAGAAATATGCAAGTGAACTCTTAGTTTTGAATTATGACAATCCATCTGCTATGTAGCCAAATCTTCAGCATATATTAGAATTTTCTTTGCACTTCGTTTTTGTTAAGTGAATTTCATGTTTGTTGCACTTTGGTTTTATTTTACTCTACTGAAAATTTGACCATGGAAAGTTATTATTAGCTATTGAATAGAAAAAAATGGTTTCAGATATTGCAAGATGTTACATTTATACTGTGAAATCTAATGCAGTATATAATATAGAATTGGTAAATGTTCAGGTTTTACAGTGTGTGATAATGTTGCAAAGAAGAGAAGTTTGTAAGTTGAAATGATTGATGTTAAAAGGGAACTACATTTTTCAGATATACTTTTAATTATTGCCAAAGATCCTCCTTGATTTCTTTCAACCTATTGTATTTCCACATCTGGCAAAAAATAGCTTCTACGTCCACTTTCACTTTTGTATTTGTGTAATATCAGGTGACTACAGAAATCTTTATGAGAATATAGTGGAATATATCCTTGAAATCAATGATTTATGTAGAAACTTTATCTACCTCAGTTTACATACTTTATGAAATATACTTGATGGTACCATTAACTTCATAAATAAGCTGAGCAATATAGTGTATTTCTTTGGGGAGGCTGAATAAGGGTGAGGGTGAAATAAGAACCACACTTGAGTAGGGCCTATGAGGAACAAATGACAAAATGTGTGGTATGATATTGCAACACAAACTCTCTTGGCAAGTACATAATGGGTGAAGTTTGCATCATGACATCAAGGCACACATATCACTATTTTGACAAATTCTTGGCTTGCTGTGGATATGTCTGGTAGAGCCAGCCTCATCAGTACAGAACACTGTGAATTCACGTTCAGAGGAATAAAACTGTAACTTCCGCTATCTCACTTTTACTGAACTTTCCCCCCCCCCCTTAAATCCTGTTTTTAGCTATCCCATCTATTCAGAGCTGTCTTACTACACAAATGGACATACCACTTGAAACTCTGTGTAGTTACTTCTGTTTTTACCTCTTGCTCTGATTGGCCAAAGCTTTAATCAAAAGCATTCAACCCAATTCACATCTGCATTCATTTTGCAGATTTGATATATTTTCTGCTGCTTCTAGGGTTGTTAAAACAATTTGCAAAGTTGCCCAATGAGAGGCTGAATGGTGTAATCAGTGCTGTTATATTAACTGGCCCACTTCATCTGTCATTTTCTTAAACTTTCTCCCCCTTAGATCTGCTCTGAGATGGAAATGTTAACATTGTTTGGACTTCATTCATTTCGTCATCTCCCAGTTTCCTGAGCACCTAGTTACAAGCTTAATTTTATACTCTGATATGCTAATGCATTATTACATTTCTGTGCTGGTTCTGGAAACACCACTGGGTGTCCAGCACAAGCAAGGCAATTCAGTCAGGAATTGATTCTTGAGTCAAATCTCCCTTTAAAATTCTGTATGAACAAAGTTTAAGTTTCATCAGTAAGTGAAATGGTGACAAGTTGATACAAAGAGGTAACAGCCTAAATAGAGTTTATTTTAAAAAATGAAGTTTTATGGGTGGTTTACAATAAGACATGCTTAAAAATGTGCCTGGAAACATACACAACAAAATAAAATAAAATACAAAATTGTGCTACTGTGAGCACCAGTTGGGACGAGCATTGCATAAATGGGATGCCCACAGAGAAAAAACACTCTGGCTTGTAGTGGCCTCCTTTGGTGGAAGGCTTCGTTAGAAGATCTTAAGGTGCAGGTAAGTACATATGGGGAAAAGTACTCCTTCAGGTTATAATCTGAGAGGTATCATGTACAGCATTTGGGAGAAAGATGGCATATCAAGCTAATAGACTTGAACCAAAGCACAGATACTGTGCCCTCAGCTATGCCTGTTATGCCCAGACAGTTTCTTATGGCATCAATGGCAGGCAGAACCCTGCTAATAGCGTATAATAATTTTGGCCTTGCAAAGATGAAGTGTCTCCTATGTTCCTGTCATCATGATGCAACATTTTGCAAATCACCCTCTTTCTCAACTGATAAAGGGGCCAATCAATTTCCTCCCTTTTCTATATAATTTGCATGTTTGTATGCTTCTTTAGGATGGCAATTGGCAATTAACAAGAGACAGTTCAATTTTATATTTACCATCAAGAAAGAAAAGCAAGCGACAGACAAGGCTGAAATGTCGTGGCATTTACTGTCAATATAACAAGAGACAGAAATGAGAGATAAGGAACAAAGGCCATGGACTGTAATTTGAAAGTGGATAAAAATAGGCACACAGGTGCAGAGGCAAAGGGCTGAATAGAAACAGAATATTTTACCAATGATATGGGGAAGATTAGATTGAACAAGTGAATGCCTGGCAATCAGAAAGGGCCTATATCTAAGAAAATGTTCTGATGTTTGGTATCTAAATTTCTCCAATATATTGAACTATCATTTTTAAAAAATTCTAAAAGTAAAAAAATTATCGGACTGGAAATATCAGTTAAGTGAAGATGAATTTTGCAGTGTGGAAACAATAGAAGAATTGTTTCCCTTCTTTATCTGTAGGGAAACAAGATTTTAAGGTAGCAGATAAGAAAACCAGGGGTGAAATTAATGCTTCTGCATTAATATCAAAATAAAATTCTTGATATATATAAAAGGCAAATCCTTACTATGAAGCAACTCACAGATGAAACTGTAGATGGGTACATTCAAAATAAGGTAAGGAAATGCTATCAATCTTTTCTGTATCTAGAGATTGGAATAGTGGTTTAGATTTGGTTCATGATAATCTTGTGAAAGATTATTATCTCCAAACTGTCTCTTCTGTATAACAATTTGTAGAATGTCAGTACTGAGTTGTCATATTAGATAAGATACTGAATGATTGGAATTTCAGGAAAGTTCAACAAAAAACGGAACTTAAACTTACATTTTTTAAATCTGTCTTCAAAACATTGTGAAGAAATATGAAATTGATGGTGATTCTGAGTTTAGTGAACATAAATTATAATGCAGATTCTTTTGTGGAACTTTTGTTTAACTTGGCATGGTTATTTTATCATTTCACAGTTTTTCTTGTTTTTACAATATTCTTTCTGCATAGATTTTTATGTCCCCAATAAGTTCCACTGAAACATCTGGAAGGTTCAAGAGTTGGGACGCTGCTGTTCTTGCACACCAGGCAGAGTACTTATTCTGTAAATGAAGATCTGGTGCCTCTTTTCTGATCTGTGGCTGCACATTTATGGAGAAAAACCTCTGAAATTTTTTCCCTATAGTTTTGGGGTCAAAATTTTTATGATTTGTGACTGGAAATCTGTTACATGTAAAAAATGTTGTAAAGCAAGGGGGTTAGATTTCAGCTAAAATTGCTAGGTGCACACACAGAATGTTCTTATGAATAAATGGGTTACAAAGTCATGTGAAAAAAACATATTGACAACATCCAGCTTGAGGATCCAAATAAATCACTAGGCTCATTCTGTTCCCGAAAATCGTACTCAGCATGGTACTGTCAAAGCAAAATTAACTCTGAGGTTTCCAGACACCATCTCATAGAATTAAACAATAATCTCTCTGGCCAAATCCTCACCTTCTCAAGTATTCTCTGTGAACAATTTCACTTTGTTGTGCGAACCATCTGTTCTCCTCCACACCTGCTGCAGTGTCCTTGGAAATGTTTCAGGCTCTCCTCTTCAGAGGAATCATAAAGGTCTCATTTCTCCATCTAAACACTTCTAAAGCAACACTACTCCCCCCCTAACTCTAGTGGCAAGTCGAAATGAAGAGGCACGTAGCTGCCAATGTTTCATTCTTGACACATTTCCAAATATATTCCCCAATTTATGAAATAAATTAACATAATAAAAGAGTTGGAAAGGACTTTGGAGGCCTTGTAGTCCAGCCCCCTGCTCAAGCAGGAAACCCTATACCATTTCAGACAAATGACCATCGAGTCTTGTCTTAAAAGCCTCCAGTGATGGAGCAACCAAAACTTCTGAATGCAAGCTGGTTCCACTGATGAATTGTTCTAACTGTCAGGAATTTTCTCCTTAGTTCTAGGTTGGTTCTCTCCTTAATTAGTTTCCATCCATTGCTTCTTGTCCTGTCTTCAGGTGCTTTGGAGATAATTAGATGCCATCAAATTAAATTTGACTGCTGTGACTGAATAGACAAATGCATCCAATTTGATCTGCCCCTGGTGATATTCAGTAGCTCTTTCTAAAATGTTCATATGATCTCCATGATTTCATCCATTCACCTTATGTATTATCCTTTTACCATCTTGATAGGGTGAAAAGGCTCAGTAGCTTTAATGGTGCTGATAAAGATACTAATGAAAGCTTGAGCTCCTAGTAGCATCATCTTCCAGTAAGTCTGAAAGGGGAAGAAGGGAAGAAAAATAAGACTAATCCACAGAGGGGATGAGAACTGGGAGACTCTATTGCTCCTTGAGGAAAACCAACTCACCTTGGAGGTAGCATTCCAAAATCAAATCTGGAAGAAGACACTGGTACACCACATCAGTATGGTTGCCAACAAAACTCTACGTGGTGTATACATATTTTCAAAAACAGAGATCTTCCAGTGTCACTGCTAATTTGGTTTAGGTTTTTTTCAGTACTTTTTTCAGAACTATCCAAATTTTCAAACACAGTTTGAAAGGCTTTCAATTTTGTAATGGAATTACACAGTTTATAAAAGCTAGAAAATAATCTTCTGATACCAAAAAGTTAGTTTGGCAATGATATTTTTAATGGGCCAGGCCCAATTTTCAAATATATGGAATAAAATTGATTCCTTCTCCAGTTAAGGACATTTTGCGTTAAGAACAAAATCTCTGTGATTTTTTTAATTTGTTTTCATCTTTAAGCAATGCGAGAAATAGCTATAGATCGATCACAGTGAGGCAATCAAGTGAATGTAGTTCACTTTGAGAGTGGTCCACTTTTGGCTTGTGATTATTGGTGACAAATAAACATTAAGAGATGATAAATAACAGCTAAAGGTGATCATTTGTTTTTTGCAACAAACTGCCACCTTTAGGTGAAGGCTAAGTAGACATTGGCTTAGGGCACCAAGGCCAGTTGCTCCCTTCCTTTCAAAAACAAAAGCTATTCTAAAAGCACAAATTTTTGTATCACAAATCTTCCAATAAACAAGTGGCTCCATCAGTCAATATAAATTTTCAGACAGTATGAAGAATATGTATCTGCTTTATTCAGAGGTGCAATTAAAATGAATTAAAGTATTTGATTTGTGTCAATTATCTATCCATTGCTAATAAGGGCTTACTGATTTGAAGCATTATGTTCATAGCAAAAAGTACAAAAATATAGCAATGAATTCAGCTTTATGAAGCAAAATAATTGCCTGAAGAAGCTTCTTGGATGAGAAGTTAAATGTTTTCAAAGGGAAAAAAACCAAGAAATTCCAGTTTCCTTTTGGAAAAAGCACCTCTGGGATAAGCAAATTCGATATTCAGCAGCAATGGGCATTTTGTCTTTGGGCTGAGGATGGAGGCCAGAGTTGAGGATTGGCCTCTGATAGCCCAAAGTGACCCACTTTGCCCCTCTCCCTGCCCATCACCACCCTCATTATTGAGCCATTCCATTCTCTGTATCCATCTCTTCCCTTAGTTCTACTCTTGCTCTTAACCCATCCAACATCCTCACTGTCACCTCCCACATACCTATATTGGAAGTCAGCACCCACCCACCCTCCTAGAGAAGGAAATATTTTGGGGAATATTAAAAAAACATATTTCCCCAAAGGAGTAACAGAATTTTTTAGGCAGAAACCACCACCCCCAAGTCTCTCTGCCCCAAACAGAAACCAGGTCTGTAGAAATGCAGATCTGATAATCCTTTCAGAAAGACTGGAGCCAGGAAGTTTAGAGCTGATGGGATTAGAAAGATAAAAATCCCTAGAACTAATAACTCCTCACCCAAAAAAATCCCAACACAGGACATAGCCATCAGCCACAGCCCCAGGGAAGCAGGATATGACTTTTAGGATTTAATAGGATTAACCCACCACCATCAGAATACCAGAAGGGCACACTGAACCTCAGGTCACAGTTCATGCCACAGGAACAACTCCAAACACAAAAGCCCAAGAAGGTATAAAAATCCACCACTCCCAGCTACATGTGGTCAGCTTTCCCAGAGCCACATTTCTGTCTGGTTCTGCTCTTCAATAAACTATAACCTTCTTTCTAAAGCAGTCTCCATTTTGTTTATTCTCAGCTTGGACTGGACCCTGATGAAGATTTTTCTTTCAACACCTATAATTATTCACACTCCTCCCTTAAAGCTCTTTTCTGGCTATCAGCGTTTTTCAGAACTAGGAAAACAACCATCTACAGGCATCATCTTTGAAAAGAACATTGATCACTCAATCTTCCATATCTTCCAGAAGATCAATATTTCCCTGACAATAAATAATTAAAAAGAATAAGGCTTGAACTTAAAAACAAACCAGCCATTCCTCTGAATATAAGGTAGAGGAATATAAGAAGGCAGGAGGTGGGATGAAGTGGGAGAGAGCAGTTGGGTGTCCTCAAACTCCATGCTACTGCATATTTAGCAAGTAGTTGCTGATTGCTTTTCCCACTGGCAGATAACGCTGGGTCAAAGGGAAAAAGAATGGCAGGGATCTAAACATCACTGCCATGAAACTGCCCCCTAATAAAATTTGTACATACAGCAACATTGCCCAGCCTTGTTGCTAAGGTTGAATTAAATTCAGCATAATGTATGTCAACACACTGGGATGAAAGGGATGAAAAGATCTTACTGCAGTGACTGAATGAGCTCTCTGTTTGTGCCTCACTACAATGAGTGATCAGCAATTCTCAAGATACTACCCTTGCAGTCAATAGCTATTGAAGAGATAACTGTCCCAATGTGTTGATCCTCACAGGTGAACATACAGTCCCCTCAAAACCCCAGGTCTCTCTGATCACTCTCTTTTTTCCTGTTAAGCTCCAGGGCAACAGCGCCCCCTGTTAGCCCAATCTGGGAATTCCATCCCTGGCACTGGCTGTTTGCAATCCTCCTATGAACAAACCATCCATCACAGTATATGTTCATATGCCGAAGGTTTCAGAGTCAACAGTTATAGTTGGTAAAAATCAACCTTCCCAACTTGACACTCTCCAGCTATAGAACTCCAGAATGTAATTTATTTTGATAGTTTGTTCAATAATGCAATACAAGTGTTGAAATTGCTTTGCAGGTTGTCTTGAGACACCACGTGGTGTCCAAAACTGGCTGAGATGCAAAAAATCATACAACAGTTGATCACAGAAATTAGCAAGAAGGACCCCCACTTTTGGGCATTCACAATGATAACATGAAGGTACGTGCCCGGAAGCCTTGCTCTCATCTGAATGGAGTGCTCTAGTAATGGAAGCCACATACTCCAGTATGGATGTCAAGATTAAGGGAAGCTATATTTTACACTTCTGAGTTCTTCCTCAGAATGCCACGTTGTCAGGAGAGGAAGGAGTAATCCAGGATCATTGAGAGGTACAATTGAGAGGAAGCTGGGAGGCATGCAAAAGATACAGAAACAGCTCCAGGAAGCGGGGAAGGACAAACCACTTCTGAAATCTTGCCAAGAAAACTGAAGGTACTAGTCCAGGCAGTCACCAGGAATCAAATATGATTTGAAGGCCCCCATACACCCCCCACACACATACACACACTACAGAAGCATGGTAAAAAGATGGCTACCAGGGCAGTGGTATAGAAAGCAACATACTTTTGTTTCATCTCAGGGACCAGATAAAATATTTTTTTCTGTTAATATCCTGGGGTTGCTTGATGACTTTCTATTGTTTTGTATTATCTTTAGGAAGTCAAGAGAAATGGACAATTCTTACAACTGAGGGAGAACACTGTTACATTACTACATTTGGGGGGTTGGGGTTGGCATGTTTCTGAACTTCTTTCATATTTGTACAGTAAGCCCCTCAAAAATAGCAGATGAGTAGGGATACCACTTCCCACCTGTAACAGCCATATAAGCCTGCCATGGCTATCTAAGGAATCATTCTCCTAGCAAAATTTAGAGGAGCTAGCCTGTGTCACTTTGGAAGCAGAGAAAAGAAAATTGATGAATCCTTCAATTTATGTATCTCCTGGAATATACTTAACACCCCAAATTACACCATAGTTTTTTCAATGCAATTTGCAGTTAGAAATACTCAATATTAAGGAAATGTTTTAGGAAAAACATAACCAAGGAAGTGCATATTGGTATATAACTGCAAAAAGTATATCTAGAATGTATTTTAAATTTACGTTGGGAATGTGGACAGTAAGAAAGATCATTTTATGCCTGGTAGACTTGTAAAAAAGCTAAAACATTTTCAACATTCAACTGAAACCGAAACTTTTTTTGCTGGGTTTAATGGATCAACAATTAGAAAAGAGTCATAAAAGACTATTTACATATAAGATCCCTGCCGCATGATTACTATATGTGTAAAATTGAAAAGACTCTGAGATACCTACAATAGAAGGATGGATGGTGAAGATGACAGAACTAGCAGAAATGGCAAAATTGCCTTATATGATTAGAGAAAGATCAACATTTATTAGTGACTGGAAACACCTTATGGACTTTTTGCTGAAAAAAGAGAAAAATGCATTTTGATTATTAGAAAGGCAGTTTATGGAAAGAAGGAAACTAAAACAGAATTTTAGAGAGAGGGGATAAAATATAAATGCATTTATAACCATTGTTAAGATTGGAAGCTGCTTCCTTATAATCTTTTCTTGTTTTCTTTTTTTTCTCTTTTCTCTTTCTTTCTCTTTTTTAATCTTTTCTCACTATGAACTATATTTTTATCTACCTTTTTCAATATTTGTATGGTGTTTAATCATACTGTATATATAAATTATATTATGATAGGAATTTACAGTTTCTGTAATGAATCTGTATACTCCAAAGGTTGTAACCTAGGTTCTGTGGATGCCCACAGCCTCCTAGGTTATCTACATATTCATGCACAATTTTATTTTAATTTTAAGAATATTTTACTACAAGAACATTGAATAAAAAACTGGCATACTACAAAGCAAATCATATTCCTGCATAATTTCCAAAAAACCCCACCCCCTCCAGCACCAGCCCTATTAGCACTCTCAGAAAATGAAAACAAGAATAGCCCAGAGTTTGGGGGAGAAAGTTTGAGCACTTGCTCAGACAAAGAATTTGGATTAAGGAGAACAAACGGCATTCTGGAATGACTTTTCCATCTTCTTCCACTCATGTTTCTTGTTTCTACCTTTCTTAATTTGTCTAGGCCTTGGGTCCCAGCCATATCCTTATTACTTGCTTGGCCTATCTGGATACAGAGAGGATAATATAGCAGTTGCACGATCCTGGGAAAAGATGCTCCTGTTGTAAAGAATTGCAGAGATGTGCTACATTCACAATCATCCTGGCTCCAATACAACTTTTCTGAATTATTTCTAAGTGGTCCACAGCTCTATGGAATTAAAAGAGATGAACTCTTTGCTGCCCTGCCAGGCCTTACAAGCACTCCCCGGCACACCTTTTATGTTGTGATTACTAGGAGCTTTCCTTTGGTTGATGAAATACACATATCAGTCAGGGGAAAAGTGCCAATTTCTTTTTTTAGTGGCATGCAGAGGACTTGTACAGAGAGCAGCACAACATGGCCTCCCTTCCTGTTATGTATTAGAATCAAGCTGTGGGATAATGTGATTTATACTGACATGATTTCCTCCTGGCTCTGGGACTAGAAGAAAACAGGGCAAAACAGGTGTGTGAATGAACCCAGTGAATACCTTGCTGTTAACTTAGAATATGGAAAAGATTTCAGTGAGAACTTTCAGCACAGAGAGATATCTGTAATATTATTGTGCGCAATAAAGAAAGAGAATAGGTTAAAAAAGGGAAGGTAGGGCATATTTCAGTCATTTTCCTCATCAAAGAGAAGAGTAATTCATGAGCCACTTCTGATGCCCAGTCAAAAGGAACATGCAGAGACAAGGTTAAATATTCACATACATAAACCTTTATGCCCTTCTCTCTGAATAACTTTGCCATTAGCAATTAGAAACCAGTGACCTGGAATGAAGCAGTGAACATCCTATATAGTAAATTACTTTAGAAGTAAATAGGCTAGCTCAGGGGTAGGCAACCTTGGCTCTTTTATGACTCGTGGACTTCAACTCCCAGAATTCCTGAGCCAGCTTGGCTGGCTCAGGAATTCTGGGAGTTGAAGTCCACGAGTCATAAAAGAGCCAAGGTTGCCTACCCCTGGGCTAGCTCATGTTTCCAGACTTTGAAATATTGGGCAATAAACATTTGGAATTTGTCACTCAGATCTTATCATATAAAAGACCCCCAGATTACATCTAGTCCATATTACTATCCAAAGAGGTCAATTTATAGATGATTGCCCTCTTCTTCTGAATCTATATTATTTATGTTCAGATCCAGCACTCTATGGAGTTGAGTTCCTGCTGTTCATAGATAGAAGCTGAATTGAATAATTTATAAGCATACACACCCCAGCATTTTATTATGCAGAAACAAGTCACCACCCCTGATAGGTGCCCATATGTTACCATAAACACTACAGCCATATCTTAATATGGTAGAAGATTCTGAAGACTTCATTTACCTGCTCTCTGGTAGCAACAGCAATAGCATGTATAATATATATTTTAATATTATGTATCTATATCTTGCTTGCCTTGACTGGTGATGGGGATGAGAGCTAATAGCATAGATTAATATAGAGCATACAATAATAGGGTTGGAACGGACCTTGGAGGTCTTCTAGTCCAAAACCCTGCTTGAGCAGGAAGCCCTATATCATTTTGGATAAATAGTGTTTCCATGGCAGCAGTAGGTGAACTACGTCTCCCTTAGTTACAATACATTGGATGGTCAAACAACTCTCCCCTATCTCCACACAGCCTAGTTCCCTGTTGGAGAGCACCTTCCTGTGCTTTGCTACTTCCTCCATTCTATTTTATCACTGTGAGGTACACAATAAGTGTACATGTTATAATTTTTCATTTCTGCTAAAGGAATAGGCATATAGAGGCACTTAGCTAAGGTATTTTTAGAAAAGGAGATGTAGTAAGCTGGAGGAATAGAGAGGAACTATATACACTGACTTAAAGCATATTTTTAGAATAGTGCACACTATTGTAGAATAGCATATAGCTTATGAATAACATATTATTCAATTTATATAAGGTTTATTTTTTATAAAAACTGGCTAGAGTTAGTATTTTAAAGTATAATTATGAACCAAAGACATAAATCCTTTATAATTGCAATTATCCACTTTGGGTAACAGTTCACCTTGTAGATAAGCTACATTCTTAGTTAGCAGGATGTTACAAATCATGCCAAAGAAAAAGGAGGGGAGATGAGACAGGAACAAAAGGGGCTTTTGATTTAATAATTGGAGGGTTTGGTAATTGTAATGGTTGTTAGGCGGTCAGAAAGCATGTGTCCAATTCAAACCTTTCAACTGGGTTTCAATTGGAAGGATGTGGCGTATGCGGGATAGGGTATAAAAGTCAATGCTGAAATTCATTCAGTGTGGCCCCTTATTTGCATATAGAATAGTACACCAGTTTTTGCAAAAGCTTTAATAAAACTTATTTTGTTTTCCAACACCCTTGGAGTTGAAATTTTTATTCCTCACAATTTTGTGGCCCATACAGGGAAAGCTGTAACTCTCAGGAATTCCCTGGCTGCTCCAGTAAAAATTCAGGAGGCATGCCCTGATTTCAGCAGCCTGGAGATCTGAGCCACCTGGTGGTGCCTGAGGTCTACCCAAATTAACCCGTTGGAACAAAACAACTTTAAAGGAACTGCCAACTGGATTAAGTGAGATATTTCAACCGGAAGAACTCTGTGCACAGACCCAGGTAAGCAACCGTACTGTGTGGGCAAACTTACCTGGGCGGTCAAGGACCCTGAGTGTGGGTAATTTGTACTGTGTGGGCAGACCCACCTGGGCATGTAGGAGTGATGTGTTTGTGAGACCTGGGAAGGTGGGAGCATAGAACGTAAAAGTATTAGGGATCAATCTGGGATCCTGTACATACGAAGAAAGAAATAGGTTGACTGTGTGTGTTGGGGGTCTCATAGGCAGGGAAAAATCAGTCATGGGCAATAAGGCCAGTAACGGGATAAGGGGTCCCCTGGAAAGTCCCTTAGGGCAAAGGTTGGCAGGATAAAATATATACTCGAGGTAAAAGTAAAAGTATTATAATAAAGTATTGTTGTTTTAAATGCTAGCAGGATGGGATGGAATCATCTGGAAAATATACCTGGAATAAGAGTAAAGGTATCATGACTCAATATTGTTATTTCGAGTGGCCAAGAAATCCTATTAAAAGCACTAGTTTTAAAAATTGGCTATGTCAAGCACCAAACATATATGTTAATAAAAGAAGTTTATATACCTGTTGGATCCCAGGCAATATATAGTCCATTTTTGTTAGAGGAGTGTATATGTATGTCTGTTTGTGTTGTGTCTAATAAGAACAATAAACAAAAAGGCCCTATTTAAAAACAAACAAAAAGAGATTTGGAAAAAGGAGCTCATAATAAGTTATTGGTTTGTCAGGAGAAAGTATGAAAGGAAATATCTGTATATGGAATTTTGATACTAGCAGTTTGAATGCAGGATAAATGTGAGTATGCTAATGTGTGTAAGTTGTAGATTTTTTGTACTTGCTGTAAAAGTGAAATGGAAGGGCAATAGCAAGTGCTTGCATGAGGATGTGGAAAAAAATATGCATGTGAAGGAGAGAAATCTATTTTGTTGGTGGTGAGATTTTTGTGTAATTTCTTCTTCTTTTTCCCATCTCTTTTTTGCTGGCTGTGTTGCTTTAAGAGCAAGAGAGACAGAAAGGGGAGGGGGAGGTCTGCTCTTTTTAACTATTTTTTTTTCTGCTTAGAATTCTGGTTTGAGAAAGCTGGGGTGGATGTGAAATTTAATACCCACTCTTGCAGTTTCAGCTTGCATTTTTTTACTCGAAAGAGGAGACAGTAATTGTTGGACAATCTTTTTTGGAAATCTTTGAGTTTTAAAATGTTTAGTTAAACCTATATATCCATCAACCAAAAGAAATGACTCTGAATTGTTTTGCTTAGATTTGTAAATGTTTTAACCTACTTAATGGAAATTTGTTTCCATCTGAATGGAATCTGATTAAATTGGAATTTGACTAAATTTATATTAAAAGCAAAGGGTTGGTACTAGAGTTATTTCAGTAACTCAGAATATCTCATTAAGCTTTTTTGTTTTTTTGTGGAGTTGTTTTTTTATTCTTTTATATTTTTATATGTCTGTGTGCCAGACACACTGATAGAAAATAATAACTAAGAGAATTGAAGGAATTATATAATTCAATCCTCGCCTAAAACAAAGAAGGAGTTGAGAAAATTGTTGGGATTATAAATAGCTATGCTGTTTTGACTAAAGATTTGTATGCAAAACTGTTAGAAAAAGAGCTTATGTTAAACAAACTCGAGTAGAGTTTGGTGAGCGCTCCTTTGTTGGCTCTTCACTAGGTAATTTGTTTGTAAATACGGACAAAGAAATGGCTTGGGGGGGGGTTGACTCAGAAGTGGGGGGAAAGAGGCAGCCAGTGGCATTTTTGTCTAAAGTTGACATTTGGGAATTCTTTTTTTTTTTAAATATATTTTATTGATTTTTTTAGAACATAAATCACTTAATAATTGGTGAATAGTGTGTTGTCTGGGTTACATTTGTAAAACAATCACTAATAATTGATTTCTATAATCCATAATCCACATAATAGTTTTAGTTGATTTCCTCTTTTCCCAAAATATCCTCTTTTGCAAACATTGAGTTAATACAATTCTTATTGTTTTGACAGATAACAATTAAATATAATTTTTTCCCAATAGTCCTAAAAATAATAATCACATCAATATAATATTTCTTTTCTATCCAATCATTCTAGTTGCCTTATCGTAGATCCTGTTACAGTCCTTATTTTAATTTGTTTCTCCCACCAAATTCTAGATACTCTTACTGAGGTTAAGATTTTCTCAAAAATTAATTACATTTAAAAATTTAACTCTATTTTTCCATATAAACCATCTCACACTTTTACACTTCTTAAGGAATAAATAAAACAGTAGAAAAAAAGAAAGAAAAGCAAGAGTAAAGAAACATAAAAAATAACATACTACTTAAAATATATATCCCTCCTAAGCTAATATGTATTTATTTCCTAAATTTCTTATTCTTTTTAACCATAATTAAAAATATGTTTAATCTTTAAACATTCCATTTAATATATCTAGTCATCTAGTCCTTTAACTCTTATTCAAAACATTTGTTTATCCATTATAATTTTCTTAAATTCAATCACATTTAAATATCTAAAATATTTCCTTTATCTAAGCCATTTCAACTTTTTTATATTACTCATATCAAGAAAGAGAACAAAAAAGGGAAAAAGCATACTATATTATATTTAGGGAATCAGCCCTCTTAGAGTGACATATATATTCCAAAACTTTTCTATTTCTTTACCCATATT
Organism: Azemiops feae; assembly: GCA_023970755.1. Classification (NCBI taxonomy): domain Eukaryota; kingdom Metazoa; phylum Chordata; class Lepidosauria; order Squamata; family Viperidae; genus Azemiops; species Azemiops feae. Next base: position 5,292,187 of record JALGBA010004292.1, on the reverse strand, counting down.
CAAAGAAATGTTTCTTTTTTAAGTATTCTCTCTGGTAAGTCCCATCATCTATTTTCTTAGTTCCCACTTTAGTCTTTTTCTTTTGCCCAGTGTCTTTCTTAATCAATGTATTTTGCTGAATCAGAAAAGTTTTTCCGTATGTTCGTAAATGTTGCTATAGATATAAAAAGTAATTCAGGAGAAGTGTCTTTGTATGGGACTTCTGCCTTTTTTCTTTTTCTCTCTCTCCGCTTCTCTTATCATTTCCTTTCTCTCCGATGTTCCTGACATCTCTACAATCCATTTTATCCGATCTGCTTTCTTGTCCTCAGATTTATTTTGTAGTCTTAAGGGATAAGTTGTTTTTTCCAATTCTTGTGAATTTTTTCCCACTAGGATTAAATAATATTTCCTTGTTTTGTTAAGCTCCATCTTTAAGTCTCTATTCTCAATTCTATATCCAATTGAGGGAAATAGGTATGTCTAGTCTAACGAAGAGACGGACGGAGGTGACAAGATAGCCATCTTCCATTATTTTAGAGTCTGTCACAGAGAAGAGGGGGTTGACTTATTCTCCAAATCACTTAAAAGTGATTGCACCCTGTGGATTCACAAAATATTGTTTCTCGGTTATACCAGAAGGTGGCAGGCTTTCCATTATTGGAAATATTTCTGGTTTCAATCATGTGTATTTATTCCACTTGTGCAGCAAATAATACAGGCAAAGCCCCAAGTGGTCATTTGCAGCTGCATAAGGAACGCAAATCACTGGGGAAGATTGATCTTAGACAAAAACAGAGCAAACAAATAATTCACTGTCATTTTTGATACAGATAATGTTCTATGGATGACCCCATATAAACTAAAAATAACAATACAGTATGCCATCCCCTTTTTGTTTCTTCCTGCTGCCCCCAGAATCTGTTCTCTTTAACCTGTTAACCCAATGCACCAGCTACTAAGTTACAATTAAATGTCACATCTGCTAATATTTGGATACCATAGTAGTAGCGGTTTTTAAGAATGCTTGTTTCTTTCCTATGTCTCCTATCCAGTTTGTTGAGCAGTTTTCAATCATAGAACCCGAATCTTTAGATATAATCCTTCCCTTGTGAGCGTGATCCTTGCCTTTCTTCTGAGATGGCAGCTACCTGTCAGGAAGGTTTGTATTTTCTCCCAACAATCTTTGTCTTGTGCCTTATCGTATATATTGTTCTTGAGGTGTCCACAATCTGTTTCCATATCACATCTACTTAATCAATGTTCAACCTTCCTTTTCAAATGTTAATGAATCCTCATGTATATTTTGTGCATCTTTCACTGGCCATTGCTAGGCATCCAGGCACAATTCTCAGTGCAGGTTAGTCTCTTGAGCTTCCTCCTGCTGCACCAGTAAGAGAGAAGTTCTCTAGGTTCCAGTTGGGAATGAGCTGATTTATTTAGCTCAAGTATTATCATCACACTTTAGAATAGTTTATGAAAAAGAATTAAGCAATTAATACGTAAATCAAAAAGAAAATAAGACAACCCAGAAAAGCAAAAAGACCCAAAATTATATAGACAAGCAAAAACTATCCGCAGAATTAAACCTGACGTCTTGGTGTGGCACCCACAACTCAGTGAACATGACTGCCTGATGTTCCTCCAGCTGCTTCCTGCCCTGCCCCTGCCTCGTTGACTTCAGGTCCTGACTTGTGCAGGTGCAAACAGCACCTGTGTGGAAGCTCTTTCTTGAGCTGCAGCTCGTTTGAGCTTTCTGCAGCTCCTGATGCTGCTGTCAGATGGCCAGGAGAGCGTCCTGAAAACTGGAAGGGTTTTTAGCTTTGGGGGAGTCTATACAAATAGGAAGCAGGCCCCAAACTGCCAAAGCCCCAGCAAAGTTGGGCAATCAGCTAGATTTTGAAGTACAGACCCTCCCAATGATTTAGGATAGGCCTAATGAGGGCACCAGGATACCCACGTGTGTCTTCAAATAACTATGATAATGAGAATTGTGGCCATCCTTGGCTAACTAAGGGCCTCCCTAAGTCACATCATAGGAAGACAAGAACCATATCTATTGCACGCACACAAACACACACACACACACACACTTGCTCTGTTCAGAATTAGGGTCCTGCAGAATTAGGTCCTGCAGCTTGCCATCTTTTCTCATATTGCCAAAAAAAAAAAAAAAAGCTAAGACTCTACTTTCCTCTTCTGTATTGCTTGGTCATACACTGCAGAGTGGAGCAAAGCTTCAGGAGCCTCCAGAAGAGAAGACTATGGCTATGGGTTATTCCAGAGCCCAGATGTGTGGATTCTCATTCCAAAAGTCCTAGTGTATCTCTTTTCACAGGAGAAGGAAGCCATGCCTTCATTACACCCTTATAAGAAGGAACCCCACCACACACAATTTTCCACTCAGCTCTTCTTTCAGCTTTGTAGCCATGGGCACTTTACTATACAGGCAGTCCTCTACTTATGAAAACAATTGGGACCGAAATTTCCATCACTAAGCGATGCGGTCATTAGCAATGATAATCCTTGCAATCCCAGTGTCCATGTCAAGGTTAACTGAATCCCATTAGATGAGGTCACTTTCTGACAGTTTCCCACAACCAAGTCAGTGAGGAAGCCAGCAGGAAATTGCAAGCCCCAGATGGTTTACAAGATAAGTGGATGCTGCCAGGTGGGAGAGGGTGCATGGGCAAGGGTACTGTTATGGTTCCAAAGGAAGATTGCCTTTAATGAGAAACATGAGGCCTTTATCACTAGAATCCATTTATTGCAAAAATAACCTTGGCACTTACATGGATGGATGCCAGAAACTAAATTTCTCTGGCTTGCGTCTTCCTTTTCTTGCTATACCCCTCCCTATTTTTACAGTCATGAATTACGTCTTCCAATTAGGCTGGAGGCCAAAGATTTACTTCCTTTTCTTTCCCGGGCTTTCCTCAAGAAGCTCCTCCTTTTCTGTCTTCTGAATTAACTCTAAAAATACCAGACAGTTCTGCATATCTTGTCAAAGCAATAATATCCTATATTAACAGCGTTGACAGGTACAAGGCATGCATGGAGAGGGTTGAGGAGAATATCCAAGGGTGCAAGGAAGGTACAATAAAGGTCAGGAAGGATGTACAAGGGTGCATGGCGATGTACTAATGGCCAGTGCAATATGCACACAGAGGGGCTAGTGTAGTCTGTGTGTCATGGTTCTGATCGACAGAGACAAATAAAGCAGAACTCCGAGGCTTGCAAATTCCTCAAAGAACATGTTTATTGATACAGAGTATTGGTACTTCAAAAGTGAAACCAAGTCTGAAGAGATGCATAACAATTCCCCGATACAAAGTTAAGAAATCCACCTCTAAAACTAGGAATATATTTTAAGGTGAAATTAAAACAGTCTAAGTATTGAGCCCATCAAAATTGCCTGGGGGATAATTTACGAGGGGTTTTGAGAGCCTCCAAGTTTTTGTGATCAGTCCACACCTCAAAAGGTAATTCCCCCCTTCCAAGAAATGACGCCATGTCAGCAATGCCTAACGAACAGCAAAAGCCTCTTTCTCCCAAACCACCCACCTCCTCTCGGTCTCAATTAATTTCCAGGAAGTGTAAGCACAAGGTTGTAATTCTCCCCTGTGATTTTTTTGTAACAGAATAGCACCCACAGCCACGTCGCTTGCATCAGCTTGAATGATGAACTGTTGCCTGGGGTCAGGGTATTTAAGGACTGGTTCAGCTGCAAAGAGTCTCTTTAGGTTTTCGAATGCCACCTGGCATTCTAATGACCATAGCAATGGCTGACAAGGTCGGGGTTTTTCCCCCCCTTTGCCTGTCTTTAATAAGTCGGTGATTGGCATGGCTATCATTGCAAAAGAAGGAATAAGTTGATGATAAAAGTTGGCAAACCCTAGAAAGCTTTGAAGCTGTTTACGGGTGCATGGGGGTTGCCATTCCAAAACTGCTTAGACTTTGGCAGGATCCATTTCTACTCCCTCATTCAAAATGAGGATGATTTGGCTAGCTCAATGAAACCCCTAGCTAAGTTTTTATCAATGTACACTCTTATTTCTTTCATCTCTTTGGGTGTCATAGAGCACATCCTTGGTTTGGGGAGCTTGGTACTGGGCAGAATTTCAATAGCACAGTCCGTAGCCCGGGGGGTGGGTGGATATCACATTCCTTTTCACCAAAGGCTTCTGCCAAATCTCAGTACTCAGTATGGACAAGTTGAATTCCCGGCAATTTTTCGGCTACAGTTTTTAGGATTTCACAGGACTTCCCATGAGCTTTGCAGATTTATCATCAGTCTCAGGTGGGGAGGGTCCTGTCCCTAGTCTTAACTTGCACATTCCCTCCTCCCACCAGATGTGAGGGTGCCATTTGTCAAGCCACGCTAGTCCCAAAATTACTGCTTAAGTCATTTTTGGGACCACCACAAAATGCATGATTTCCCAATGCCGACCCATTTCTAACTGTACGGGTTTGGTCAGGTGTGTGGCTGGGGCACCTCCAATGAGAGACCCAGCGGCCTGCTCAAACCCCATGGGATGAGGCAATAGCTTGGCCCGGATGCCCAGTTTCAGTACAGTGGGTAGATTTATTAAGCATCGAGAGCATCCTGAGTCTATCAGGATGCTCAAATTCATGTGAGCTCCTGTTTTGGGCACTATTATTCTGGCAGGAATGGCAAAAGGGGGAATGGGCTGACTCACCATGGGGTCTTCCTCGCCTTCCTAATCACTGTCATACGTTTCCGGCATCTGTTGCACCTCAGTTGGGGCTTGGCTTCGAGTTCAGTGGGAGGAGAGTTTTTGACGTCCGGACCTTGGCACACCCAGTTGGTTCTTTCTCTCCCCCCTCTGGGAGCCCTTCGTGGTTTCGCGGCAGCAACTGGCACGCTCCTAGGTTGAGGGTGAGGAGCGGGGCACTCCACAGCTCGATGACCCATTTGACCGCACCAGTAGCACTTGATGGGAGCCCTGGCTGGCACTTGGGAGATGTTGGTGGCTGCAGAGGCTTGGGGACGTCGGCCATAGAGGCGTTTTCTTTGGCTGCATGGTGGCTTGACTTCATTGATGTTTTACTTTTTGGGATGATCCAATTTGATGTCTAGAGCCACTGCCATATGGTACACTCACGTAATAGATTAGGGAAACCTCGAATGATGCAGGCTTGAAATAAGTAGCGATCTAGCCCTTGTTTGAAGTAATTGACTAGTGATCGTTCAGGCCACTGCCCCAACCGATTAGCAATTTTCCTGAATTCACAGATGTACTCCTTTGTGGGGTGACGTCTCTGCCTCAGGTAGTGGATTTCTTTCTCAGCCATCTTCAAACTGACCCCTCAGTTGCTCCATGAATAGATTAATGTCATTCAATTCAGGAGCCCCCTCATCATGGAAGTTGGTCACCCAGTCAGCAGCTTCCCTCTCCAAATTTGCCGCCACAGCATTCACCATCATAGCCCCATCCAGGTAGGCACAAGCGTAGCGGATCCAAATGAGCCCGCACCTGATTTAGGAGGAAGGTCAGCTTTTCAGGGTCCCCACTGAAAGTGGGCTTGATGGGAGGCAGGTCAAATCTTGGCAGGGCCACCTGCGCCTGCTGCTCATCCTGGGCCACTTGCTGGTCCCGGGAACGTGGCTGAATCACCCTCTGGACTTCTCTTAGCTGGGCTTCGGGGCTGGCATCTTGAGGCCATGGCAGCGGGCTTGACTGGGGTACAGGACTCGGTATCGTAGCTGATGGGGAGATGGGTGAAGCAGCACGGGCTCCGGTGGTTGGGCTGGAACTCCGGTGAGGAAGAGGGAGAGAGGGATAGTTTTTGGCATTTCTCCCCACAGCACCAACCTCCTGGGCAATAGGAATTGTATCTTTTACCTCCAGCCAGCCGAACTTCTCCTTCTCTTGTTCGAGTGAGGGGCTATGGACTGCTGATTGAAATCTCCATTCTCCGGAGTCATCCCATCCCATTCAGCCCTTTCCTTTCTTTCCATCCGCAGATGAAGAACCCTGGGACAGCAGCAATAAAAGCTCCTCTCCAGCGGTTACAGGAGTGCTCCTGCGCTGAGGGGCAGCCTCAGCTTGGAAGAGGTCCACTAAGGCTGTAGATCCTTCCTGCGGTACCAGTTTCCCAGGTTGGATCAACCTGGTTTTTGGCCAAGCCCCTGCCAGTGATGTCTCCTTGGTGGCTGGAGTACCAGCCTGCGCTCCGACAGCCTGAGTCCCATTGCCGCCAGCAACGGTTTCAAGTTTCTCCTCCATCTCAAGTTTTCACTGGGTCTTTACCACTCTTCCAAAAGTGAGTGGGTAGGCGGCCGGGCCCAGCACCCCGAGAAACGAAGTTTTATGAGACTTGGTTTAATGTCATGGTTCCAATCGACAGAGATAAATAAAACAGAACTCCGAGGCTTGCAAATTCCTCAAAGAACATGTTTATTGATACAGAATATCAGTACTTCAAAAGTGAAACCAAGTCTGAAGAGATGCATAACAATTCCCCAATACAAAGTTAAGAAATCCCACCCCTAAAGCTATGCAAACAACTACGTTTCCCCATTCAGCTTGTTGGCGGGCTTTTCATGAAATGCCCAGGCCACAGGCTCAGGAGCAGCCAATGACCTTGATTCCCATGAGAGAAGCAACAGAGAGAAAGTCTGTTTTGTCTAGCACAACACCTGGCAAACCCCCCCTCCCTCCGTGCTATGTGGCAACTAAGAAGGAGAAGGAAAAAATGGCTGCAGCCATGCTCATTCTAAAGTTGATACTGTGTGGGTACAAGAGTCTTACCCCATATCTTCCCTGCAGGCTTCCCCATTGATTTTCTTGGGAAGCTGGCAGGGAAGGTTGCAAGTTACGATTTGCTGATCGCGGGGTGCTGCAAGCAGTCATATGTGTGAGTCAGCTGCCAAACATCCAGCTCATGACCATGTCATGGCAGAGGTGCTGGGATGGCCATAACTCAGAAGATGGTCATAACCATATTTATTCGGTGCCATCATAACTTTGAATGGCTGCTGAACAAAAGGTGTAAGACAAAAACTACATGTAAGGGGCAATTGAACTATATTTTTTGACTAGCTGTCTTTCTGTCTATCTAAAGTTACCTCTAAATTGTTCATAATTAAAATAGCTGCTAAGCAGTATATAAATCAAGATAATTAAACCAATACATTAGCAGAGACATTTAATAATACCCATACTATATCAATAAAAGAATGCAATGATGTATCAGAGGATAAGCTTATTAGAAGTGTTTTCAACAAATATTTAAAATATGTTGTAGCACAGATGGGCTTTACTTTGGGGTGGATTTTAATGATAAAAATTGTAAATAAAAATATTATATGGCAGTGGAGTCAACAAGGGCAGTTGTTTCCAGGCCATCATGTCATAAAAAACAGAATTTGGAAAAATCTCACTTGAACCTGTTTTATTCTCACTTAAACAGCTGAATAATTCTCTTGAGCTATATGTACATTGTGTCCATTTCAGCCCAGATCTTGCAGCAGGCCCATTTCCAAACTGAGGCAAAACTGAGTTGACCTGATTTTATTCTAAGGTTAAAAAAATCTATCTGAATTAATACTGGTTTGCCTCTGGAATTGGAGTTCATGAAACCTAATGCAATTCCCATATGATTGAAGCTGAGCAGTTTGTACAATAAAATTTCCTTTGTATACTGTACAGTGTTTGATGGCACTAAAATTACGGCAGTGATCTGGCAATACCAGCAACAGAGGCCCCTGAAGCAGCTGTGAGTTTACTGACAGTCACTTAGAGCTATAGTTCATTTATAAATAATGTTGTGAACTAATGGCTGAAAATGATATCACTAAGGGGCCTTATGTTCTATTGAGTCTTTTTATCATGCCAGACTCTGCCCAGAATACATAGCTTTCTTGGTAGATTCACTGCCCAAATAATTTACCCTCAGATAGAGAACTGGACATGACTGAATGGAGGGGGAAAAGCACCCTTGTTGTAAATCAAGCCAACCCTAAAAAAAAAATCACTTTGAAGCTTCAATGTGCTGTCCCTAAGCAGGAGAGTGAGCCCCCTGAACACAGCAGCTAAAGTCTTTGATTCAAATCTGCAAAATCCAACACCACGTTTCTAGGTATTAGGCTATGTTAGCCTAAATGCACGCCATGTTCTGCTTATCAGGCGTGACATTCCTTAAATCAGGATAAAAAATAGTTGAAGTGAAAGTAGGAAGAACATTAAATCACAAGGGGGCAGTAGGGTGTAGATAGTGAGTCTGAATTCCTCTACTTTTTCTTCCTTCTAAGAGGTTCAGCATTTTTGTACCACCAAGGGCCTGATAGGCAATTCCCAGCATCTTGAATTGCATTAAAAATGCATTTAAATCTGGATTTAAGATAGGTATTTCCTGACTTGGGAGGCGGGGGGGGGGAAGAGGGGGGAGGAATAGAGTCATAGAATCATCAGATTGGAAGGAACCTTGAAGGTCATGTAATCTACTGTCCTGCCCAAGGCAAGGGATCTTATACTATTCTGGACAAATGGATGTCCAATTTGTCTTGAAAACCTCCAGCAATAGAGTACCCACAACCTTGGGAGGAAAGCTGTTCCAGTGATTATTTGTTCTCACCCTCTAGTTCCCTCCTCTAATTTTTAATTGAAAAAGTTGTCAGCTAGGCATGTCAGGAAGCTGTTGATCTACCAGTTGCTACACAGTTTGTCTCCAAGTTGATGTCATGGTAGCTAAAATCTCCCATTACTACAGTTGTGTGTTTCCTGCACACTTTAATTACTAATTAGCAAAAAGTTTTATCTATTTCCTCTATTTGGTTTGGTGACCTGTAGCATACACCTATAGCAATGGCATTCCTTTTTCCGCTAATATTTTCCTCTAATAAAGAAGGCTTTCATCCTTGGTGTTGTGTATTTCTCTAAAGGTGTAGTGATTCCCTGCATACAATGCAATTCCTCCTCTTGTTTTGGATCTGTTTCTTTTGAATAATAATAGCATTCTTTAATACCGCCAAGAATAAGAAGGCCAGGGCCTCTTTATTGTTCTTTGGTACAGGTTATGGCATAATATATAGAAGTTACAGAAAGACGGATTCTGATTTTAAAAACAATTATCCAGAATGGTGGCAAATTTGTCAGCCATCTGGAGATTTAAGCAAGAGTCCTGTTGTGGGTAGGAGACTGGATTTGATGGCCTAAATAGCCTCTTACAATTCTTTGACTGTATGAAAATTGTGATCATGATGCAAATTCACATCTAATTTGTCCAGCTGTCCAGAATGGGCAGCATGGATTTGTTTGGGCCATGATTCAGTTACTTGTTCATCCTCTCATTTACCAATCTACAACTGGCCATCTCTGAGAACAAAAGAGTTCAGCATCACATGCTAGTCATTCAGCAGCATTTATTTAGCAGTTATCTGTTGTTGTTGTTTTTTAAAAAAAGGGGGGGGTAATCCATACATACATTTAATCTTTTGGGATGGGATTTTTTTTCCCCTGAGTAAATTCTGACCATTCACAATTTTCAGTCCACGTCTTTGTTCCTCCCAGCTGTTTCCTCAGCCACTGTTGTCTGTTAGGAGTGACCTTTTGTATAAAGCTGATTTTTCATCCACTCTTATCCATAGTTGTTTCCTTGACAGTTGATCACAGACCTTTCATTAGAACATCCTGTATGAATGCTTTGAGTTTGCAAATCAGTTATCTCTTTGTTTAGCACATTCTTCAGTCTCGTAGTCCTAGATATTTTCTTCTTAAACAAACATCCCAGAGGATTTGTTGTTTCGGTGAAGCCAGGCAGCAATTTTCATATTGCAAAAAAAGAATATAAATTCCTATGCATTACAGCCTCTTTTTTGCTACTATTCTAATATTTTTTTCAATATAAAATTTTCTTTTCAATTTCAATTTAACTTCATAAAATATTTTAAGCTAAATGTAAAGAGATTATTAAAGACAAACCATAGCTCTGATCATTAGCCTTCAAACATAAATGTGGCAACTTCCATCACATTACAGAATTACCAGGGGAATCAGAATTCATATGATACAACCTCAATGCCTGAGTAATGTTCCATTCTTTGTCTGCTTTCAGAGATTTTGTAGGCCAACTAAGGAATCAAATATAGTCTTTCTTTCCCTTATATAGTTGGATGCTATTTATTGTTTACAATTCTATTTATGAAGTATCTCTGTCTATTGAGCATTTAAAAGACCTTTGTGGTGACAGGAAGTTTGACAGGAAATTAGTCAGATGGGAAAGGTCTCTTCCAACTCTATTATCCTGTAATTCTAAAATGATGGACAAAGGGGATTTGATATTCTGATCCCTCAGTTACTTAAATTTTACATCAGGCCTATGTAAGTTTTTCTGAGCTTAGACCACATTCAGCTTATTTGAACATATTGAGAGATGTACACCCCTCCCTCCAAAAATACATAGGACAATATGCATAAGGTAATGACATAAACTAATTTTAATTGCATTAAAATCTGTAAGTAGTTCAGGTGTTGGACTAAGATTGAAACTCAGCTTCACGTTTCCCTTACTATGGAAGCTCATAGAGTGACTTTGGAGCAGTCATTTTCAGCCAAGCATTCTTTCAAAATTATGATGAGAAAAACTGGAGTATTGTATATGCAACTTTTGTTCCTGGAGAGTAACAGCATGGACATCTAATAAGCAATTATTCCCCATATATTTCCTGCTAAAGTTTAGAGGGGTTCTGAAGGTCATAGTTGCTACTTTTGCAGAAACTGTCTATAGCCTTGGGGCCTTGAGTTGTATATCTCCACTATATTAATAACAAATAGTCTTATGTTATATGGTCTGTAAGAAGAACAGTAGCTAACAATGCACAAGCTATAATTTTAGAATTCAAGGACTCATGTTCAGCAAAAGTTATTTAAAACCTAGAATTCAGAAAGGGTACTGCTAACATATAAGCTAAAGGGCACATGGCCTTTCAGAAAGACTACCAAGCAAATTCCATGATGCACCCTTGATTTCAGAGGAATCCTATTCCATCCAAAATAAGCATTCCTCCCAATCCCAGATCTATAATGGTTTATAACATCTATATTTTCCCTGGTATCAATCATGAAAGAGATTTATTTAAGAAATAAAGGAGACCAGTTTTCAGCTGACCTTAACCAGATAGATGTCTTCCATAACAGACTCCAGATGACCTCTCTCATTTCTTGACATAGATATTAAAAAACAGAGGGAATAAGTGTGTAGGAATAGAATAGAATAGAATAGAATAGAATAGAATAGAATAGAATAGAATAGAATAGAATAGAATAGAATAGAATAGAATAGAATAGAATAGAATAGAATAGAATAGAATACTTTATTGGCCAAGTGTGATTGGACACACAAGGAATTTGTCTGCAGTGCATAAGCTCTCAGTGTACATACAAACAACAAAGTGATAATCATAAGATACTAATAGGAGAAGGTAATAGGAAAGATGAGAATGATGATAGTAATACAGCTCTACTACATGGCTAAATGTCCTTAGACATAAGACAGTACTATGGAAATTAGGTGTTCAGCAGAGTGATGGCACAAGGGAAAACAACTGTTTTTGGGTCTAGTTGTTTTGGCATGCAATACCCTATATAGCAGCATCCCAAGGGAAGGAGTTGAAACAATTTATGTCCCGGATGTGAGGACTCTTAAATCAGAAGGATATTGTTTAATATACAGAAATTCACCAATATATATATATAGGAAAATTAATGGAGACATGACTTCTGTTCAGTTCTTGATCATGAGTGGTGCACCAAAGCAATTAAAGCTGCTTGAGCTATAGTGTCATACTTGATCCAGATGGGAAACGATCCAGGTAATCAGTTTCATCAAAGAAAGCTTAGGAGTTGCAACATTATTGCATGCTCTTACTAAAAAAGGGAGATTAGAAATTGGTCAATAATTAACCAAAGTAATGGGAACCATGGAGATGTCATTAATGAATGTCTTACACATACATTCTTTAGAGTAGCTGGAGCAGAAACACCTTCCAAGGAATGGTTATAATTCCTACCATCTGGTTAGCCAAGTTCCATCTGGTTGAGGTGGCTATACAGGTGAGCAAATGGGCAATTTTGTGCCCCACTCCAGGACCTCCACAATTTTGATGTAATTATAGTAGTTAAAAAGGAATATAGGATAGCATAGGATAGGATAGGATAGGATAGAATTGAATCTGGAAGGGACCTTGGAGGTCTTCTAGTCCATCCTCCTGCTCAAGCAGGAGAACCTATACCATCTCAGACAAGTGACTGTCTAGCCTCTTCTTAAAATCTCCAGTGATGGAGCGCCCACGATTTCTGGAGGCAAGCTATTCTACTGGTTAATTGGATAAACAATGTTTGGTCTCGTCCTTTTAGTTGGACACAAAAATCAGTGATGAAAACACTGAAAGGGATAGCAAATTATATTTTCTTACTTCGGGGAAGACACTGATCCTACCAAGATGATGTCTGAAATCAAGCATTTCTTGAGATTATATAAGTTAGCTTCAAGATGCACAGCTTTGGCATATGTTTAGTTTAAGTTTAACATTCGAAATGCATTTTCTCACTGTATTGCAAATAATTATGCCAGGTAAGAGGTTATTTTCAAAACTGAAAATTATGAAAAGTCATACATGCTTTGAATTAGTTATGATCTCAACTCAATATCAAATTGAAAAAAATGGAATGATCTTGTTGAGGATTTTTCATCCAAAAAGATTAGCAAAGTTTCATTTCAATAAATGATAGACTCATTAAGTTTCAGTTTGTGTTCTCTTATGATATCAGATAAACATATTCAGTATACTATGGAGATTGGATAAAGGTATATAATGAAGAACAGAAGTGAGTTTTGCTCTTAATTTTCATTTATTATGATGAATGAATTACAAAAATCTGTACTTGCCATGGCTGCATCATTCATGAACATGATGGGTTCATAAATCTTCACATAAAGTCAGACGTGTCAAGATTGGTCAACTGCTGAGAAGTTGTAAAAATCAGAGTTCCATGGAACTCCCTAATGATGTTGTTGCCCAGGGTGCCAAAAACTACAAGGCTATTACTGTTTCTAGCCAGGATATAAACCTTTATAAAAAGCTTATAGCAAAGAGCCAATTTGGTCTAGTGGTTAAGGCAGCAGACTAGAAACCAGGAGACCATCAGTTCTAGTCCAACCTTGGGCACAAAGCCAGCTGGATGATCTTGGGCCAGTCACTTTCTGTCTGCCTTAGGAAGGAGGCAATGGCAAACTGTGGCAAACTGTAAGGATTTGTCTAGGCAGTCTCTGCGAATTGGACACAATTAAATAAAAAAAAAGAGCCTGTGATTAGTTCCTTTCTTGAAAAATATATCTTTTAATCAGGGTTGTATTTCCTCATGTTTGCACTATAACAACTATCTAAACAAAGATATTCAATTTGTGTTAAAAATCAAGATCCTGGATTTTTTCTGCACAAAATATTCTGGAGCTTCCTTGATCATGTATCTTTTTTTGGATGCTGGAAACTGAATTTAAGGTCCAACAAACTATCTGATAAGTTTTAAATCTAAGGTATATTGTCAAATCTGCCTGGCTCAGCTTGGGGGACCTCTCAGGCATCCTGCCATAAAAAGAAGGGGAGGAAGGATGAAGGGGGGGAGGATAAAAGAGGGAAAGGTGAAAGGACAATAAAGCTTTGTGTGTACGTGATACGAAATCGGGAGGGGAGGAATGATAGGTGATAAGGACCAGAGCAGCCGGATTCTCTTCGTAACAGCATCCCATGGCCAGGCACCCTGAGAAATATGCGGATTACCCCCAAACACCTCAGAGTTCTCAAAACATCTTGGTGAGCTCCAGTTGGCTGGAAAAGGATTGATCATGGGGGAAGGGATGGGCTGGGGACAAACCTACCCATTATTTTTGTATCCAACAAGCGCAGTAATTTTAGAGCTGGCTTGACTTTACTGCAACCAACATCCTTAGTAAAAGGACTCTTTGCTTTAACCAAATGGCATCGAAGGCTTTTCTTTCCTAAGAGATCGGATTAGGGCAGGTCTGACATTAAGCCAGCTCTGCAGTTGTGGTCAACCCGGAGAGGAAACCGCCTTTACCATGGGGACTATGCAAAGGATGTCAGCTCAAGGGAGTTATTAGGAAGAAATTGAGGCCTGGAGGGGAAACATTCTCAAAACCCCCTCCTGGAGGCCTGAATCTATCCAGATGGCTGGGAGAGGACAACCCACCAAGATCCCAATGGTCCCTCGAGGTTGGGGAAAAGGAAGAATGGGAAGAGAAACCCAAGGAAGTGACATTCACCCATGGGGGCCAAAGCAACCACCAGTGAGAGACCCGAATGGAGCTGGAGGAAGTGGAGGAAGAGTCGAGCACAGGCGAGACAAAGAGAGACGACTGGATGCTGGAGCAAGCTATAAAGTTCCTGAGGGGGCCTTTTGGTAGTCTCAAAGCTCGAGAAGCCCTAGCCCAGGTGGCACATCCCACTGACCAGCCCACTCCAGCCATGACAAGTGAGGGGGCAACTACCTCTGCCACCACAATAGCAGCAACAGTGAGCCCCTCAGCAACCATAACTGCCCTAGTGACCCCACAGCCCAGCCTGCACCAGATGCAGGAGCAGCAGCAGCAAGGCGGAGATGACACAAGACATCAGCCCTGGGAGTAAAGCTCAATGGAGATCCCAAGCAATTGGGATTCTTCCTGGCACAGGTTTGGACATACATGGAAGAGTATGGTCCAGAAATAGCCACAGAAGGGGCAGAGGTGCAGTGTGTGACCATGGCTTTAGAGGGGGCCACAGCTGAATGGATGGTCACCCTCCACAATGATGATGCTCTGGAGCTGAGAAACCTTGACCGCTTTATGGCTGCACTTCAGAAGTGCTTCAAAGACCCTCTAGTCAGATCACAAAGCCACAGATCACATAAAAACCATCAGCCAAGGATGCAGAGGGGTGGCTGAGTACACCCAGGAGTTTCACAACTGGCTAGAAGACCTCTTGATCAAATGCTTCTGAGATGGAGTTAGTGATGAGGTCTACAACACCTGTATTTCCAGAGGTGTCTCCCCTCCAACCTCCATGGCTGATATGTCCTAGCAGAGGAAGTGGAAATCGACCTGGCTCGATCCAGATACCTACTGAGCCATGGGGATGGCGAAGATTCCCCCCCCCAGAAAAGAAAGAGGCTCCAAAACCGGTGCCACATGAGCAGAGCCCATGCTGATGATCCACTGGCTGCTTCAGGAGTGGGGAGGAGGGGCACCGAGCTGCCAACTGCTGAGCTGCACACCCAGCCCAGAAGGCAACTCAAGGTCCTGCCCAAAAAACAGTAAAACCGCAACAGCGAGACTGTGAAACCATTCTGAAGGGAGTGGAAGTCGTAGAATTCACCCCATCCCCCAAAGAGGGTGGGAGAACTCCGACTGACCTGGGGGCAGCCTGGTAGAAAGTGAGTCAGAATACGATGATGATCCCTTGGTAAGTCGCCCAGTCAACCCAGTGACCATCTCCATGGAACTGGTGGTTCAATCCTCATGGCAAAAAGGGAACCTAGTAGCCCTCCTGGACTCGGGATGCACCAGATGCCTGGTCAATCTTGCCCTGGTCAAGAAACTGGGTGTGAAACTCAAACAGCTTAAAGTGCCCATAGCTTTTTGCCAGCTGGATGGCTCAGTGGAGGGGGGGCAGCGACATTTGTTACCGAACCAATAGAGATGAGGATGGGTGCACACAGAGAGACCCTGAGCTTCATCCTAGCCCCTGGAATGGGAAAGCCCCTTGTATTAGGACTGGCTTGGCTCCAGAAATGGAACCCCTGTGTGAACTGGAGGAGGGGGCTGCTAAAGATCCAGCTTGCTGGCTATGAAGGGGGAAGGGAAAAGGTCCGTCAAAAGCTTGCCCCTAAGCTGCAGCAGGCAAAACCAAAAAGGGAGGTGGGAGTAGCTGCCAAAGTTTGGCCCCAGGGTGAACCTCGGATCCCCAAGGAGCACTGGCACCTACGGGGCATCTTCAGTGAGAAGGGGTCAGATATGCTCCCACCCCACCAACCGACTGTTCCATCGAAATCTTACTGGAGGCCAAACTACTCAAACCTAAACTGTATTCCATGACCCCTAGGGAACTGGAGGAACTGTGGCCTTTTATAGACAAAAACATGAAGTGTGGATTCATCCAAACTGCCAGACTGAGGGTGGCTGCCCCAGTACTGTTTAGGGAAAAGAAGGTTGAGTCCCTTTGTCTATGCATGGATTATCATGGGCTCAATGTGGTGTGTGTGGAAAACGTTTACCCACTCCCCTTCATGAAAGACATGCTGGCCCATATGGCCCAGGGAAAGATCTTCACCAAGTTGGATTTGCAGGAGGGGTGCAAGGCAAAATACCCGTGCTTCTTCCAACCAGTAGCAGAGCCTAAAGCCCCATGGAAAGAGATATCAATGGACTTTATTGTAGAACTGCCCGAAAGCTCGGGGAATAAAGTGATCTGGGTGATAACCGATCTCTTCTCCAAGCAAGTGCCCTTTATACCCTGTCAAAAAATCCCCTCAGCACGTGCTTTGGCTAAATCATTTGTGCAGCACATCTATTGGCTGTATGGTGCTCCAGAAAGAATAATCTCAGATCACGGGGTCCAGTTCACTTTGTGGCTTTGGCAGGAGTTCCAAAACTTTGGGGGACCACTCAGGGGCTCAGCTCCTCACATCATCCGGCTACTAATGAGGGCTGCGAGATGGCCAATGGTGTTCTGTGTCCATCTTCCCTGTGTCCCGAATCGCAATCACCTCCTGACGCCATTATGATCGAGGGAGAGCAGCACTTTGAAGTCAAAGATATTTTGGACTCTCGCATACATAAGGGAAAAACTCAATATTTGGTAGCCTGGAAAGACTTTCCCTCCTCAGAAACTGAATGGGTCAACTCCCAACATATTAAAGCCCCGAAACTGATTTTTAAAAAATCCCATTTTCGATATCTAGATAAGCCACATTGAACTGTTTACTAATTGGGAAATTTTGTGTATCTCTCCCTCCCCTCCCCTGTTGTTGTTGTTTTTTTGCAGAACTAATGTCTCTATTAAGGGGGGCAGAATGTCAGATCTGCCTGGCTTGGCTTGCGGGCCTCACAGGAATCCTGCCATAAAAAGAACCAGAGGAAGGCTGAAAGGGGGAAGAAGGGGTGGAGGATGGAAGAGGGAAAGATGAAAGGGTGATAAAATTTTGTGTGTACCGGATAGGAAATCGGGAGGGGTGGATGACAGGTGAGAAGGCAGAGCAGCCAGGTCCTGTTTGTAACAGCATCCCATGGCTAGGCACCCTGAGAAATATGCGGATTACCCCCCAAACACCTCAAGAGTTCTCAAAACATCTTGGTAAGCTCCAGTTGGCTAGAAATGGACTGGTCATGGGGGGAAGGATGGGATGGGGGCAAACCTACCCCTTATTTTTGTATCCAGTGAGCGTGGTAATTTCAGAGCTGGCTTAACTTTACTGCAACCAACACTCTTAGTAAAAGAACCCTTTGCTTTAACCAAATGGAGTCAAAGGCTTTTCTTTCCTAAGGGATTGGATTGGGGCAGGTCTGGCATATATTGTTATTTTTTGGGGGGGAGTCTTCCTGAAGAACCCATTCACTCTTGTCCAAGCAACAACTGCAGACAGCTGTGTGGATTTAATTCTATAAGGTACATATATATTTTCCTTATGCTTGCAAGCTACTACATTGTCTAGTCTATAGGCATGAAAAAGGCTCCCTACCCACACATTCTGTTCCTGAACAGTTTGTCAACATAAAAGATATAGGATGGGCTGGACAGGCCAGTTGCGTAAGTACCTTCCCAAATAGCTCACATTTCACTGACTTCTTGCCAGGCTAGAGCTGGAGAACAATGTTCATAGGTTATAAGAAAAACACAACTAGGGAAGTAGACAACTCCTTTGCCCTTCACATAGAACCAGTGGTGGGATTCAAATATGTGAACAACCGGTTCTCTGTGTGGATGCCGCTTCCGGAAGTCTATTCTGGGCCTGGGCAACAAAAAATTAGCTACCAGTTCTCCAGAACTGGTACGAACCGGCTGAATCCCACCACTGCATAGAACCCACACTCATCAAACAGGGAGGGCCTCTAGATACTCTCCCAGCCTTTTTCTGTAAAACGTTGATAGATATGCAATACATGCCCATTGTTTCAAGAACGAAATAGAAGAAAATATGTAAGATGCAGAAGAGGGAATGCAGGCATTACATTACAGCTTGCCTGAAGATACTTGCTACACTTCACATGCACATTTCATGTCATACTGAAAGGGCTATGTAGCACATTAGATTCAAAGATAAAAACAGAGAGCAGAGATAGCATCAGCCTGCTAGACTTTAAACTAAAGGCATCTTTGCCTTGCCTTTGAAAGAAGATGCAGTTGCTTTAAGAAATTGCAGCCACGTTTTTTCCTTTCAAATCCAAAGAGCTTCACAGTTCTAATAAAAGCAAATATATATATATATATAAAGACAGGATACAGTAAGAAGGAAGCATATCCATGCAAAAACTGATACATTGCCTTTTATTCTTTAAACATCTCATTTTTCTCTTTTGAGAACTTCATCAACTACATAGCTATAGTTTTCTTGGTCCTCTCTCCTCTCCTCCCCTTTCAACCTGTTCAGAGTTTCTTAACACATTTGTTTTGTGAATTAGCCATCATTCATTCTCTCTATAACTATGCACATAGAAACGGATGGGGCTTCAGTTTCCCAATTGTACCTGCCATTTTGAAACCAGTAACTAGGGACACATTTGCATTAATTTCTGACAGGTCTATTCTGGTTTCACAAGTCAGTAACTATTCAGCAATTCAGTAAGAAGCATGAAATGTAGCCAAAGGGTTCAAGCTACCATGCCATTTTTTAAAAAGAGATTAAGACTCATGCATATTTCTAGACAAATGAATATAGCTAGGCTACTTAAGGGCTGAAAATATGTGCACCATATGTACAGGCATCAAACTTTATTCAGGAACTGGATTTAAGTTGCTGCATTGTGCAATTCACAGAATATATTGAGCAATTTTGTCTTGCTTTGTCTGGCAATCATTGTAATTCTTTAGCGGAAAATTACAACAGTTATCTCACCCTTTCAGAATAGATTACTTAATACCTTTTAGAGGGCACTCTTGTAGGTTATTGGGTAAAATGTGTAGAATGGAAGATCATGGATTGAGCCTGCTGTGGTCCACAATACTGGGGTTTTTTGGGGGGGGTTATGGTTCATGTTAATTTCTATAGGCTATATACCTTATTACATCGAATACCCAAATGATTGGCATTGCTTAGAAATGCAAGAGTAGCGTGATGTAGTAAATGTCCTTATGTAGGAAATGTCCATGGATGTCTATTCAGAAGAAAATTCCAGTGATGATGATGATGATGATGATGATGATGATGATGATGATGATGATGATGATGATGATGATGATGATGATGATGATGATAATAATAATAATAATAATAATAATAATAATAATAATAATAATAATAATAATAATAATAATAATAATAATAATAATAATAATAATAATAATAAAAAAGTTGGAAGGGACCTTGGAGGTCATCTAGTCCAGGGCTTTTCAACCGGTGGTACGCGTACCACCAGTGGTACTTTAGCACCTGGCAGGTGGTACGGGACCCCTAGCCAAGTGTAGCGGGGGAGGGAACCAGCTAAAGCGGCGCCGCACAGACCTGGAGGAGATCAGCTGGAGCTGCAGAGCTTGGCAGAAGCCCCAGGATCGGCACACGTGGCAACATAGTAATTGGAGCTTCCGGCACACCCAGAAGAGAAAAGGAGGAGGGCGGAGAGAAGAGAAGATATAAAAGGGGCAGGTTTTGGCGGGAGAGGGAGAGAAAGAGCGAGAAGCAAAGAGGTTTTGCTTAGCAAAGCAGTGAGGAGAGACAGAGCGAGCGGCCTGTTTTCGGAGGAAGGGCGAGCGAGCGGCGTGTTTTCAGAGGACGAGCAAGTGAGCGGCGTGTTTTCAGAAGGGCAAGCAAGCAAGCGGCGTGTTTTGGAATGGCAAACAAGCGAGCGGTGTGCTTTCGGAAGGGTGAGCGAGCGAGCAGTGTGTTTTCAGGGGAAGGGCGAACGAGCGAGCTGGGCAGGAGCCCCAGGATCGGCGTGCACTTCTGCAGGGCTATGGGGGCGTGGTAGAAGCCCCAGGATCAGCGTGCGCAGCTACAGCTGATTGGCTGGAGCCCGGCGCTGATCTTGGCGCTTCCGCTGAGCCCCGAAGAAGCGCTGATCAGCTGGAGCCCGGTGCTGATCCTGGCGCTTCTGCTGAGTCCCGCAGAAGTGCCGATCAGCTGGAGTCCAGCACTGATCCTGGCCCTTCTGCTGAGCCCTGACAGCCCTGCAGAAGTGCCAATCAATTGTCAGGGCTCAGCAGAAGCACCAGGATCAACGCAGGCAGGCAAGGAAGGAAGGAAGGAAGGAAGGAAGGAAGGAAGGAAGGAAGGAAGGAAGGAAGGAAGGAAGGAAGGAAGGAAGGAAGGAAGGAAGGAAAGAGATGGGAATGAGAAGGGTTAAGCAGGGAGGGAGGGAAAAAGGAAGGAAGGAACCCCCCCCCAAAGTAACCACAATGCTAATGCGGCCCTCAATGAAATTGAGTTTGACACCCCTGATATAAAAGGTTGTTAAGTGAATCTGTTTTCCCCATTGACTTTGCTTATCAAAAGGTTGCAAAAGGGGATCACATGACCTTGAGACACTGCAGCCATCATTAATATAATAATTTGTCAAGCATTCGAATGTAAATCACATGACCCTGGGAATGCTGAAATGGTCATAAGTGTGAAAAATGGTCATAAGTCACTTTTTTCTGTGCCGTTGTAACTTTGAACAGTCACTAAGCAAACTGTTGTAAGTCGAGGATTACCTGTACTTTATCACTTTTTTCCTTTTTTTTTTTTTGGTCGCTAGGCGACTGGTGGTACTCGGATATTGCCATATCCTAAAAGTGGTACAATGGGTGAAAAGGTTGAAAAGCCCTGGTCTAGTCTATAGAAGAAAAAGGTGACATGAGAGCTGTTTTCCAGTACTTGAGGAGCTGTCCTAAAGAAGAAGAGGTCAACTTATTCTCTGTAGCACCTGAGGGAAGGACAAGAAACAATGGGTGGAAGCTCGTTAAAGAGAGATCCAATCTGGAACTAAGAAGAAATTTTCTGGAAGTGAGAACAATTAATCAATAGAACAGCTTGCCTGTTGAAGTTGTGGGTGCTCCATCACTGGAGGTTTTCAAGAATAATGGAACAATTTGTCCAGAATTGTATAAGGTCTCCTGCCTTGAGCAGGGAGCTAGACTAGAAGACCTCCAAAGTCCTTTCCAGCCCTATGATTCTATTTAAATCTTTTACTAATAAGAAAGCTATATTAATGCATTTGACAAAGTAGACCACAACCTACTACTTGATAAGATAGAAAAATGTGGGTTAGACAGCATCACCACCAGATGGATTGGTAGCTGGCTGACCAGTCATACTCAGTGTGTGGTTCTCAATGGAACTGCATCTACATGGAGGGAAGTGTGTAGTGGGGTGCCCCAGGGCTCTGTTCTGGGCCCAGTGCTCTTCAACACCTTCATCAATGATTTGGATGAGGGGACAGATGGGGAACTCATCAAATTTGCAGACAACACCAAGCTGGCAGGAATAGCCAACACTCCAGAAGATAGGCTTAAGATACAGAAGGATCTTGACAGATTTGAACATTGGGCACTATCTAACAAAATGAAATTCAATGGTGAAAAAAGTAAGGTTCTACATTTAGACAAGAAAAACCAAATGCACAGGTATAGTATAGGTGGTACCTTGTTCAATAGTAGTAACTGTGAGAGGGATCTCGGAGTCCTAGTGGACAATCACTTAAATATGAGCCAGCAGTGTGCTGCAGCTGCCAAAAAAGCCAACACAGTGCTAGGCTGCATTAACAGAGATAGAATCAAGATCACGTGAAGTGTTAATACCACTTTACAATGCCTTGGTAAGGCCACACTTGGAATATTGCATCCAGTTTTGGTCACCACAGTGTAAAAAAGATGTTGAGACTCTAGAAAGAGTACAGAGAAGAGCAACAAAGATGATTAGGGGACTGGAGGCTAAAACATATAAGGAACGGTTGCTGGAATTGGGTATGTCTAGTTCAGGGGTAGGCAACCTTGGCTCTTTTATGACTCGTGGACTTCAACTCCCAAAATTCCTGAGCCAGCATAGCTCAGGAGCATAGCTGGCTCAGGAATTCTGGGAGTTGAAGTCCACGAGTCATAAAAGAGCCAAGGTTGCCTACCCCTGGTCTAGTTTAATGAAGAGAAGGACAAGGGGTGACATGATAGCAGTGTTCCAATATCTCAGGGGTTGCCACAAAGAAGAGAGAGTCAAGCTATTCTCCAAAGCACCTGAAGGCAGGACAAGAAGCAACCGATGGAAACTAACCAAAGAAAGAAGCAATCTAGAACTAAGGAGAAATTTCCTGACAGAACAATTAATCAGTGGAACAACCTGCCTACAGAATGTGTGAATGCTCCAACAATGGAAGTTTTTAAGAAGAGACTGGACAGCCATTTGTCTGAAATGGTATAGGGCTTCCTGCCTAAGTAGACATGCCCTTGTGTTTGTTTTATCACCAGAGCATAATGTTTCATATTTCGTTGATCTGATATTAAAATTTTGTTTTCTATATTTTCCCAACATTAGTCTTGCTATCAGTCTATTAGATTTCTGGCACTTTGGCCACAACTATGGTGGTGACATGGCAGGAGTTATTTCTACTGGCTGCATGTTCCTTTTTTCTGGAGTTAGTTGTTTTACTCCTGAACTTCTTTATAGCCCTTCTCTGGATTGTTAATGTGTAATCTTACCCCCCAAAATATAATAAAAGATCTTAATCTGTAAACTATTTTTTGCTCAGCAAATTACATTTGACTTTTTTGCAGCGATGTCTTTACTAGGTTGTAACCCAGTGGTGGGATTCAGCCAGTTCACACCACTTCAGCAGAATTTTTTGTTGCCCAGGCCCAGAATGGACTTCTGGAAGCAGCATCCACACAGAGAACCGATTGTTCACATATTTGAATCCAACCACTGTTTTAACCTGTTTACAATTAACTACTATTTTGATCCCTCCCCCCACAATTACTGTTACTAAGTGGACTTCCAGGTGAGGAATAGCAAGCTAGCATGTCTCTGAACAAGCAGAGATGACATGGTGGCCACAAGTGAAGACCTGGTGAGTAGACTGGTCCTTCTGTGGATAAGGAGAGAAGAGGGGAGATCACTCACCTGTGCTCTGGACAGCCGCTTCTCACAAGGAGATTGCAGATTGCAAATAACTATGCAAATAAACAGCACCTTTGTGGGAATTAAAGTGTTAGTCTACCTTAAGTCATAACAGAAATTCAAGACTTTATGATTTCAGAAATAGGACACTAGAGGGGAGTAAAAATTCCAAGCATTAAAGGAAAAAGAAAATGCTTTTGTCTTTGGTCAGTATTGAGACAAAAATGACAGTAAATGGTATGACATTTGAAATACTCCAGGAAATATTTGAAGAAAGGGGACAGAAATTAGCAGCTACAATGTTAGAAATGATATCTGCTTCTATGGAGAGACTATGCCCAAAAGATTTAAAGAAATGACAGATGAAACAAACAAACTTGGAAGATATAAAGGATAAAGAGCTAAAATAGATCTCAACTGATGCAGAAATATTAGAGTATAAAGAAACTGTTGAAATACTGGAAAATAAAAAAGTGAATTATAAAACATATAGTCAAAAGGGAAATACAAATGATAAACCAAGAAATTACTTGATAAAAATCCCTTACTGAATTTACAAAAGAGATTTGCTAAAGTTTCTGTCAGATCCACCAGCTTTGCCTTGCCGCCTTGCCGGCATTCTGCCATCAATTAATAGAATAGAATAGAATAGAATAGAATAGAATAGAATAGAATAGAATAGAATAGAAAGGGACCTTGGAGGTCTTCTAGTCCAGCCCCCTGCTCAAGCAGGAGAACCTATACCATCTCAGATAAGTGACTGTCTAGTCTCTTCTTAAAAATCTCCAGTGATGGAGCGCCCACAGTTTCTGGATGCAAGCTGTTCCACCGGTTAATTATCCTCAGGAAGTTTCTCCATAATTCCAGGTTGCTTCTCTCTTTGATCAGTTTCCAACCATTGTTTCTCGTCTTTCATTCTGGTGCTTTGGTGAATAACGTGACCCCCTCTGCCTTGTGGCAGCCCCTCAGATACTGGAATACTGCTATCATGTCGCCCCTATTTCTTCTTTTCTTTAAAGTAGCCAAACCCAAGTCCTGCAACTATTCTTTGTATGTTTTAGTCTCCAGGCCTTTGATCATCTTAGTTGCTTTTCTCTGAATTTTTTCCAAACTCTCAACATCTTTTTTGTGATATGGTGACCAAAATTGGCTGCAGTATTCCAGGTCTTACTAGAGTTTTATAAAGCGGTACTAATACTTTGCGTGATCTTGATTCTATGCCTTTGCTTATACAATCCAGGATTGTATTAGCTTTTTTGGTTGCTGCTGCACACTGCTGGCTCATAGTCAAGTGATCGTCCACTAGGACTCCAAGGTCCCTCTCACAGTTACTGTTTTTGAGCCAGGTCTCGCCCAATCTGTACTAGTACCTTTGATTTTTTCTGCCTAAATGTAAAATTTTGCTTTTCTCCACAATTAGGGAAGGGAGTGGGGAACAAATGAGCAATAAAACTGTATACCTTTATGATGGGAAATTGGGAGGGGAGAATTGACAGTTGAGGAAAAACAGAGCATTGTAGAATCCAGTTCACATTGGCACGCTGGCATCTTCAAGGTCGTTTACCTTGAGAGTGGAATTTTACCAGCCCAAACACCTCAGTGTTTTCCAAAACATCTCGGCGGTGCTGGATTGGCTACACACAAATGACTACGGGGAGACGGCTAGGGGGAAACGGGGGTTAGTTCCCTGCTGTGCAGGAATTTTAGATTCTGCTTGACTTTACTGCAATCAGCATCTCTTAGTAAAACTGCCTTTTCACTTCAATAAAATGGAGTCAAGAGTTTTACTTCCCTAAGGCAGGGCTTTTCAACCTTTTCACCAATTGTACCACTTTTAGGATATGGCAATATTCGAGTACCACCTAGCAAGGTGTCAAAAACTTGATGGCCAAAAAAAAAAAACCTGTTCAAAGTTGCAATTGCACTGAAATGATTATGACCATTTTCACACTTATGACCATTGCAGCATGCCCAGGGTCATGTGATTTATATTTGGATGCTTGGCAACTGATTCATATTTATGATGGTCACAGTGTTCCAGGGTCATGTGATCCCCTTTTGCAACCTTATGACAAGCAAAGTCAATGGCAGGGCTGCTGGTGGCCAAGTGCTAAGGCGGGACTTCCCTCCCTCCCTCCTTCCCTGCCTCCCTCTTTTTCATGCCTATCACCTTCTGAAGGAAGAATTTGAAACCCCCCCCCCCATATTTTCCCTCTTCCATATATTCATCAAACAAGGAAAAGCCTCCAGAAACAGAAAAGACAAACTGCTGAGTGAACTAGCTTAAAAAGGCACATTCCCCTTTAAGAATTAGCTACTGGCTAGAAAGGAAAGTAAGGAGCCAGCAGCCGGCACTTAAGGAAGAAAAAAAAATGTAGTAAGTATTGGCTGCCGGCTAAGGCAGCCTCCCCAAATGGCTCCATTCATAAGTAAAGGAATCTACAGGCAAAATCCATTCAGGAGAAAAATACTTCAAAATCCCTTGCAGCAAAACTTACAGCTAACAATAGCAGATATCAGCCATCAGCCAAATAGAAATTGCCAAACACTCCTTAAGAACACAAAGCCCACATTGCACAAATCCCAGAACTTCAAAGTCACAAAAGCACATAAGAATCCTTCCACTCTCCATCTCCCTCCCTCCCTCCTCACCTCCAGCCATTGCTGCCTTTTTCATTCCTCTTGGAGGGCAAACCCTCCCCCACCCTCCTTCAAATTCTTTCCCTTCGGTGCAGCCAAACTGCTTCCTTTTATAGCCTCTCCTGTCTCCGCTCCCTCCTCCTCCTTTCTCATGGGGGAGGGTGAGCCAGAACTGAGCCTGGGCCCTTTGTCTCTCCCCAGCCACTGCAGCTCCAGAGGACGCTCTCACTGTAAGTCCTTGCCTGTGCTGGCTCATTCCCTCCCCCATTAAACTTGGCTAGGCAGGGCTGCGTACCACCTGCCACTTGTTAATGTACCACAAGTGGTACGCGTACTACAGGTTGAAAAGCCCTGCCCTAAGGCACGGGTGTCAAATTCAATCGTGTCACGTGATGTATCGTGATGTATTGCGATGTTTTTTTCCTTTGTGGAGCCGGGGTGGACATGGCCTGTGCATGATGCATCCGACCCGCGCTCCGCCAGTTTGACACCCCTGTCCTAAGGGATCAGACTGGGGCAGGCCTGACAGTCTCAAAGCAGCTTCTGAGATCAGAAAGAGAAAACCTGAAGAGAAATCAAATCCTCTGACAACATATGACTGAGTTAAAAATCAAGATTGTTAAAAGCAAAAGTAAGGAATACAGAGTTGATTTGTTTGAACAAAGTGAAAATGACAATATTGTGAACACTTTATGGACTTTTTTTGATACCAGGACTGATATTTTAATGATTTATGGACTTGTCTATGGATAAGGAAGAGTTATGGGAAGAGGAGATCTTTGTAGGGGTAAAGAATTACTAAATTTGTTTGCACTTCTTGTGATGAAGGTCTGAAGTCATTTTTTTAAAAAATCTTTTTTTTCTTTTCCCCCTCTTTTTTCTTTTCCTCTTTTTTCCTTTTTCCTTCTCATCTACTTTTTATCCTCTCTTTCTTTTCTTTTCCCTTCTGGGTTTAGTTTGCATTGTCTTTTTAAAAAAATCAGTAAATTAAAAAAAAACACAATTACCATTACCAAGCCAGAATTCACCCATATGCATTTAATTGTTTTTCCTAATTAAATTTTCTTTATTTAAATTCATTGTGTTGCTTTCAGCCTTTTCCTTAGCTTACAAATATAATTCTGAATTTTATTTCTGTCTGCATACTTAAGCTAGTTTTGTTCCATTTGCAGATTTCCCCCCTACACACTGGGGAAATCATCACATTGTCAAGTAGGCAGATACCATGGCTTCAGATTATACTGCTACCCTAATGATCATTTGAAGGATCCTTCCTTGGAATAGAATCTATAGAATCAATAACTTAAAACAGTTTTTACTACTTTAAATAAAACATATTAGATACTTGCTTAACTTGCATTTAAAGCTGCAAATAGCAGTTATGCTTAAATGGTAAAACAAAAAAGATGCCATTTAATTTGTTATGGTTTGTTTAGTAATAGTTCAAAGGTTTGAATGGAACCAATCAAATATTGCCAAAAAGAGCAAAAAAGAAAGTGGGCTCAGGAAGAACAGCTTTTTTGCTGGCAAAATCTGCCTTCTATCCACTGGTGTCCATAACAAGCTGCAACAACATCAAAATGACATATGCATCACCATCATCACCCTGCATAAGTGACATCATTTCCCTTCCCCTCACTCTGAGGACATCATATGTGAAATGACCACTAGAGATTTCTGAAGAAATTAGAGATGGAGCTCCTTGAAGGTAATATTTTTCTATTTGTGGCTTTCTACAAATTCTGATTTAGAGAGAGTAACCAATATCAAGTGGTACATGTCAGCAACCCTTGCAATTTGATAAGATACATTAAGGCAGAATCATGTTATATTCTTTTTCACACGGAAGAACATTTTTAAAAAAAAAATTTTTTAAGCATTAAAGTATAGTATTAAACAGGTTTTTTCCCCAAGCTACTTCCATCAGTAAAATGAGAATGTAATGAGAATACCAGGCCAAAAAGGCTATATTTATATTTAGGTAGGTATTTTAGAATATTGAATTATGAAACTTGCTTTTCTTTACCTTTTTAATATCTGAGTTGCTCTTTGTTTCTAAATGGGCAAAGCAAAAAGAGAACATCTATCTATCTGTATTTTTTCATTAGATGTAGGGTAAACAGCCTAGATGTCTTATAAGGAACGGCAGGATATAAACAACCCAAACTATTTCTCTTGTAGTAATGTGTTCTCTGGCTTTAAGTGTTAGTATCATTTAGATCATGTCCTCTGTAACATTTAGGGATACTGGTTTCCATAGTAAATTTCCACACTGGGAAGGAAGCCAATTTAAGTATTTTCCATGGCTAGAAGACACCATTGTTATATATTTCAGTGCCTCTCCTTTAACTGCGGCCCTTCTCCGCCCCCCCCCCAGGCTAATGCCTGTGTGAACAATTCCATTGTTGTTGCCTAGAAGCAAGATTTCTTTGAAGCCTTTGAGGTGGGGAGAGGCTGGGCAGGACAGGACAGGGCAGAAATGGCCCCAGCCTTTGGAGACAAGAGGCAGTCAAAATTTTGGCACAGCTGTGAATATGCAATTTCTCTGCCTTTGTAAACAAAAGGCAGGTACTTAGGTGAAGTCCTTTAAATAGTCTTTTAAAATTAGATTTGCTTTTGTGCAAAATAACACAAGGGTAGTCATTCCCATTTGCAATTCACCACCAGCAACCCTGAATTCTGCCAATTCAAAGACAAATGAATTCCACCCTTGTGATCCAGATTACTGGTGGTGGGAGGTGGGGGTGGCCCAGGAAGTTGTGCTTCAGGGCAGCCCTGCAATGTAGTCCATTGGATGAATAAATTTTGGAAGCAGCAGAGATTGAGGGCTGTTCCCCACACCAGCACAAAAGTGCTATTTCAAACCTCACCTCGCCTTCTGCCTTTCTCAGTGACATAAACTGGATTTGGATCCACATGGAAAATCTGGATGAGGAGGAGGAGGAGGAGGAGGAGCCAGTTAACAGCAGGCAGAGCACTCACCACTCCCCTGCTGTCAGCTCCCTCAGATTGGCAAACTGGCATCAAAGGAGCCATTCCTTGCTTCTTCAGTCTCCCCCTCTCCTCAAGAGTTGGGGGAGGAAACAAAAATGGTACACTCCTCCCTTTCTCCCCTACTCCTTGCCAGGGAGAGAAGGAGGGAAAGCAGCACTTTCCTGCAAGATAAAAAGATTCTCCTCCCACAGAAGCAGCAGCTGAGCAGCTGTCCCTCCACACAAACACACACACACACAAAGTGCAAGTGGCAGAGTCACTTTCCCCATGGGAGGACTCTCCCCATAGCTTCAGCACTGGGTCAAAGCCACAGGCGCATTTTAAAAGTACCCAGAAGGCCAAAGGACTGATGTTAACACATATTTCCCCCACCCGCCCTGTGGCCTTGACACTGCAGTGCTGAAACCAAGGGTGGGACAGCCTAAACTCTGAAGAGCATTTATTTGTACTGTGGTTTTCTGGAAGATAGCTGGACACATTAATACAGATACACAGACTCCTGCTGGGAGAGGCAGAAGTAGACAAGAAAGTCGGTGAGGCTGCTTTGGCGAGTGCAGCATCTTCCCATTTCTACAGGATGCTCTTTCTTCCTCACCTATCAGAGAAGCTCTGTTCCCCCCTCCCAACTCCATGGAAATTAATGTGTGTACAGTAAATAGAATCAATGATACTTCAGGGCTGCTGCTATCACAAACAACTTCAGATATATCTTGATGAAGGAGAAATTATTTCCTCCTTTCCCCCCAGGCCATGTTCTCAGTGGTTAGTAAATTCAGCTATTGTGCTTAGAAGACCTCTTATGGCAACATGTTCAGTTCCTACTTTCTCTTCCAGGATTACATTTCCCTGCAGAGCATCAAAGCATCAAGGACTTATTCTCCAAAGCACCAGAGGGCAGGATAAGAAGTAAAGGGTGGAGAGTCATTAAAGAGAGATCCAACTAAAGAGAAATTTTCTGACAGTGAAAACAATTAATAAATGGAATAGCTTGCCTCCTAGAGTTATGGGAGCTCCATCCCTGGAGATTTTCAAAAATAGACTGGAACAGCCATTTGTCTGGGATGGTATATAAGGTCTCCTGCCTTGAGCAGGGGGCTGGACTAGAAGACCTCTGAGGTCCCTTCTAGTCCTACGATTCTATGTTCTAAAGTCAGCCTGGACATTGGGCATTATGAGAATGTAAGTTTAATTTGTAAAATCTAAATGTATCTGGATTCTCTCTTTAGGTCTTATTGAGATTTGCTTCCTGCTCCCAGCTAGACAATCACCTCAGAGGAAAGTGATTTTTGTGGGCATTGTCCTATGCCTGGAATTGCCTGGTGGAGCTTTGGGATGTGCTTCAAATTCTGATTGCATGTTCTTGCTTGCCTATCTTGCTGCCCATGTGGATGTTCCTGCTAGAACACTTTTGAATTATGGTTTCCTGAATAAAAAGATAATTATCTCACAAAATGTATTTTATTGCCAAGTCCTTTTCATGAATGTATAATTACATAAGGTCATCTATGAATTCTCCAACAAATATTTTGGGGCAGATTGATTTGATCCTAAATATCCCTTTTATTGGTCCTATGGACTTCTTGGGGATGGGCAGGTTTATTGGGTGGCCTTTAATCCTCAAAGAGAAGTCAGAGCTGTAAATGGAGAATACAAGGGGTATGTGCACATAGACTGAAGCACAACTGCAGACAGAATGGCTGGAAAATGCTGCAGGCAGTACAATTCAATTCTTGCCCTCTTTTCAGAGTTCAACTGTGGGGTAGCTTGAAAGCTGTTGAAACTGAGCTTGTTTGTATAACCAGCACATCGTTCTAGGTGGCAGGTGATGGCAACACTTTTTGGGGGGACAGAAACACATCAATAAGTGCCTTGGCTTTTCCAGGGGGCAAACAGCTAGAGGGAAATGTGCAGCCATCTGTCCTAATGCTAGATAGCTAGATGGTTCAGTGAGAGATCTGCATTGCCCTCAAAGTTTATTAAATTGATTTTCCCCTTTTTCCCAGATGGATTTTAGCTTCGTGATAAAACTAATAAACTAAAGACTCGAGGCTATTTCCTTTCAGGAACTTGCTTCTTAAACAACCTGTTTTCCCTTTATTCCCCAGGCATCTCCTAAGGAAATACTTTTCAGTGAACTGCTTATCTTGGAAATGTGAATGTTGCTAGCTCTTATCAGCTAGCTTTCTCATTTCAGTTTAAATGCATTGCCTTTAGAGATGCTTTGGGGAAAATATTCAGGGCTTTTTTTATCTTTAGAATGTGTCTAATCAAACTAGAGAAAGGTGGGAGCTAAAACATATTCTTTTTGATTTGTAATTTTTAAGCTTGAGCTCTTCAAGAAATGATTGTTTCATTACCATCTCTGCCACCAGGAAGGCTTGCTAAATTGTATGTTAAATAGCTGTTAATAAAATTCAAGAGCTCTGATCTGTCTGTGGCTTTAAGGACATTTTTTTTTGTGCATAGACACACGCACACACATATATACACATACAGGCACATGCAATATTATGCAACAAAGATTTTTCTGGAATTTTATTTTTGGTTGCTGTCTATAATAAACTTGGCTGATACTCTGTCTACATTATCTAGGCTGAAGAAATTAATGAGCTAAAAAATATTTTTAAAATATACTTCAAGTGTGTAGGAACAACTATGTGAATTTATACAAAGCAAGTGATAATAGATGTAAATCTTCCACGGAAATTCTCTCTGCTAAGTCCCTATTTTAGAAAGCTGCCTGAATCACAGGTATCTCAGAGAGCCAAAAGACCTATTATTTGGTTGGCTTCTTTTATTCGGTTTTTCAAAATAGCAATAGCACTTAGACCTATATACTTCATAGTGCTTTACAACCCTCTCTAAGTGATTTACAGAGTCAGTGTATTGCCCCCCCCCAACAATCTGGGGCTTCATTTTACCCCCCTTGGAAGGATGGAAGGCTGAGTCAACCTTGAGCCAGTCAGAATCGAACTGCTGGCAGTCAGCAGAATTAGCCTACGATACTGCATTCTAATCACTGCACCACCATGGCACTTATATTGAGTTTTGGCCTGCACCGATATTAGAGAATATGATTCCCATGGTAGTTTCAGCTTCCCTTTAATGCTCTGTGATTGGTGAGTTTATGTGTTTTGCACTGTTCTAATTTTTTTGCAGGAGGGTTGGGGGCTTACTAAAAGGTATACTATCCATTGAAATGGTTGTGTTCCTTAGACCATTCACATTATCTTTGACACATCTGTTTCTAGCATCAATTTTATTTTTGTCATCAATTTGAATCCATTTTGTTTTTTTACCAATTTCTCAGAAGCCCTCTAAAAACCTCACCTTATCCAGGTAGCTTGATCATATCATTATTAGTTTACTCACTATGCCCTGTAAAAAGAATATTAATTTACCACACAGGTTTACTCTGATGGTTACTTGATTCCTATGACATGTTAAACAATATTTAAGCAATATATTGAATCAGTTTGGTGAATAGGTAAAGAATCAGGAGGAAACTGGGAGACCAAGTATTCTAATCCCATCTTAAGAACGAAGCTGGCTGGGTGGCCCCAATCTTTTCAGCACCAGGGACCAGTTCTGTGGAGGATGGTTTTTCCATGGACTGGAGGGGGGGGGTGACATGGTTTTGTGTACTGCCTGGATCCTATGTGTGCGTTGGGTGTGCGTGTGTTTTGCTTGCTTGCATGTCCCAGTTCCTGGCAACCCGTGGACCAGTGCCAGTCTGTGGACTGGGGGTTGGGGACCTCTGGTCAAGACTGACTGGAAGACGCCAAAAAAAAAAAAAGCAATATATTGGGTTGGTATATTGGCTGAACCCAGATGGCAGGTTAAGCTATGGTTAAGAAGGAATGCTTTAATGAATGTTTGTAACCATCACTTGCTGTAGATTAGCTTACCTTAAATTCAGTCTAATGTATCATCCAAATCCAATCAAATGGATAATTTCCAATGAAAAAGATTGTCTTCCAAGAAAATGAAGAGAGGTACCAAAGTAGAGTTCCTGCCATTCCAACTTTGTTTTTCATACATATCATGTGTCCTCCATTCCCTCCCACCCCAAGACATAGTGTGGCCATTCCCATTGGACTAGTTAAGTCTTTTGCCGTTGTTGATTTTTTGCATACTCTTTCCTTCTAGTAGAAAGATTGCTGGGGCATCACTCAAAAGCAAGAGGGGTTTGACATTATGCTGGCTATAGTTTGTTGTGTTAGCCGGGATATGTTCCCTAAGTGAGTGCTTCAATGGTACTTAATGATGATTAGCATGTTATGAATATGTGCTCCATATATATGGAAGTCATGTAGTACAAATATGGAAATGAACCTATTTCCTACTTTGTTCAGGGCAAAAGCTTTAATATTTGGAAGGGCACAGAAGAAAGAACTGAGTAGTATTACATAAGGTTGAAATACATTCAATCAGCATGTTTTTTAAAAAAACAAAGAATTATTGGAATACAACAGGCACAGAAAGGAATTTTAAATCTAACTTCTATGCTGTAATCTAGTCATATAAAAATACTACAATTCACTATATTGTGAATATCTAGTTAAATGTGGTTTATTCAAATTATAGCTGAGCACAAAATGTAAACTAAATCATTCATAAGCAAACAAATGACATCACGATTCAGTACTGTATGTGTGAATATAGAGCTGGTTTCTGCTTGGGGAAGGGAGACTTGGGGCTATTAAGAAAAACTGGGCATGCTTTTCTGCCTCTTTAAGATCCTTTGAGGAAATATATTTTCCTGCCCTTTTAATATTTCCTTCTCTGGGGGGCTGACTTCCCACAACCCCCCTTTGTGCCATAATAGTGTGGGTGACACACTTTTACTGGCACAAGATTAAAATTGATCTGATCAGGGATACTTGGTAAACAAGCTTTAAACTGTTAAGCCAAAAAAAAGAAGATGACACTAATAGAGGCAAGCAGAAAAAGATCCCTGCAGTGGCTCCCAAAAGGGGAACTTCCAACCCATAAAGTTCTAAAAGTCAGGGCAAAAATTTTGTTAGGTGGAAAAGAAATTTATAGTGTCAATATTCTGTGCCAATCATTTTCAAATGTTGGATGTCACTTTGAGCTTCCAGTCAGGTTTGCACATTCCTCCCAAAATTCTTCACAGCCATGGTTTGCCTCAGTACATAACCACTGGCTGCCCATTTTCAAGGATTGTTTCCTGCCTTAGCTCTTAGTACAGTGCATCCAGGTTAGTGATGTCCAATTGAGGTTAGCCAGTATGCAAGCCAGGCTATTAAATTTTTCTTACATTGCACATAGTGAGCCCTAGGACTCCCAATCTGAATCCACCAGTGCAAGATATTCAGGGCTTAGGTTTGGAGATCTCTTTTCTGCTACTTCCTCAGTAAGGGCATATGAATTGCAAATCACTTGGTTCCCTCCTCCTTGGAATTTGCAGGAAGTTGTACATGCAAAGCTTTGGAGCCACAGAGCAAAAACCAGCCTGAGGAACTTTACTGAAGGTAGGTGGAAAGGTAGGTGGAGGGGATAGACTCAATGTAATTCTGAATGGTGTGTGTGCGTGTGTGTGTGCGTGCAGCTACTAATACAAAATAGGCAATACAAACATTCTGGATAAATTTTCCCTCCCACCAGACAGAAGTCCAAGGTGTTCAGTACTTGCTGTGCTAACTATTCCCAAATGCCATCACTCCATAAATACATTCAACTGCTTAATTACAACACAAATGGGGCAAGAAAGAAAACCTTACAGTGAGTTTCCACCCTCCCCCCATAGTCTTCCTAGTTTTCTTCTGAGGCTTCATGTGGGGACCAATGGCTCCAGGGCTCCTTCCTTCCTCTGCAGCTTTCACAGGCATCTGGGGGAATGGTAGGACTTGGGAAGATCTGTTCCACTCTGGTTGCATGGTGGCTTTTTAGTGGATGGCTGGATTCAAAACCTAATTCCATGGCTCAAATGGATGGAGGCAGCATCTGGGTCAGTGTGCTCTGCTTCCAAAGGTTGGGGGGGGGGTCATCTGTGTAGGGCTGAAAGACAGAACAAGATCTCCTCCCCCCTTTTCTGGGTGGACTCTCCCAGGAGAGGCAGACAAAGGCATGGAGAACAGAGGATAAGAAAAGGAGAAGTAGAATGGGGGGGGTAGCTTGCAGACAGAGTTTGAAAAGGCACTAATACTGCAGTGGTTAAAAAAACAGATAGGCAGACAAAATGAGGAAATCACAGATGAGGACAAAAGAAAGCTGGATTCTGGTAAGAGAACATAAATGAAAGGTCTCACTTCTGAACTGAACATTTGCAACGTTAGAACTTAAGGACTTGCAACTTGAAAAATGCTGGTCATGTTTCAGGAAAAGGATAGACAGATAAAACCCATTTACAACACATACAGTAAATGCAAGAGTGAAACTTTTCCACACACAAAGACTTTGACACACATATATACACAAAGACAATCTTAAACATACCACGTGGTTGCATAGAGAGAGAGAGAGAGAGAGAGAGAGAGAGAGAGAGAGAGAGAGAGAGAGAGAGAGAGAGAGAATCACTATTTCTTATTTTCCCTTTAAGTACCTTTATTTAGCCAAATTGGTTTCCCAGCAAAACCCTGAGCAAAGCCCATTTCTTACATATTTCTCTTGCTCTTCGCTTTTTCATTCCGGCTAGGACAGGCATCTGCCGATCATCCCATGCCTCGAGCAAATCTCCTAGGGGAGTTCTAATTGTCACCTTCGAACTGCCGCTTCCCATGTCCCCTCTCAGATGTGGGGCTCCCTTTGGCTCAGTCAGGTACAAAAAGAAAAAAAACCCTGTGGTTTTCGGATGAAAAAGCATCCGGGAGGACTTCGTTCCCTGACGAAGTATGAGCACCTCCTTTCCTGGGAACTACCACTGGTTTTCAGACTCCTCGTGAGTCCGGGAGGACCTGCTGCTTTTCTGAAAAGCGGTGAGTACTGGCACCTCCTTTCCTGCTACCGGTTTTCAGACCCCTCGTGAGTCCGGGAGGACCTGCCGCTTTCCTGAAAATGGTGAGTACGAGCACCTCCTTTCCTGCCACTGGTTTTCAGACCCCTTGCGGATCTGGAAGGACCTACTGCCCTCTATGAAGTGAATACTGGGACCTTCTGAACTAGGCTTTGCTTCCAGGGCCTTACCAGCTGGTTGCCCAAATCCAATTCTCTCATTCACTCATTTCATTCCATTTTCACACATTTCCATTTTCCCTAACAAAAGGTCCTGTGCTCTGACCAAACCCCCATGCTTTCCAGGGTCTGCCACTTAAACAGATCCTTTCTGCGGTTAGGAAAGACCAGAGGGAGCAAAATCCAACTGTGATTGGGAAAAGTGTCTTCTCACTCACACACACAGAGACATACACACATTTCTCTCACTCCCCTAGGCTTTAAAGTTAAAATTTAGAGGTATTCACCTTCACCTTCTTTCCAAAGCAGCCCTTGAGCTCAAACTCAAAACTCCCTTTACTACCCTGGCTCCACATGGGCAGGGCCTGGGAAACCCATCCACAGATACAAGGGGTCTGCTGCCGGCAAGATGGGGCTTACCAGTCTCAGTCTATTGGAGAGATTAGCTTGGAGTCCCATCTGGGGTGCCAAATTGTTGAAAGAAAAGTCTTCATCGTGGTTCAGTCCAAGCTGGAAATAAACATGGCAACTACTTTAGAAAGAAAGTTGCAGTTTATTGAAGAGGAGAGCTAGACAGAACGATGGCTCTGGCAGAAAAGAGAGAGAGCACATGTAGGGAGTTGGTTTTTATACCCTCTGGAGCCTTTTGTTTGGAGTTGTTTCCCGTTCCTGTTTGAGGCTATTTCCTGTGTCATGTATTCTGACCTGAGTCTGGGTGTGCCCTTTGGCATCTATTATGTCCTGTCTTAGAGTTTGGGTGGGGTATGTAGATTTTAGAAATGCAGATGTAAACCATCAGGAAGGTCGACATCCTAAGCTTCTAGCTTCAACCTTCCTGATGGTTTACATCTGCATTTCTATAGAGCTGGTTTCTGCTTGGGGAAGGGAGACTTGGGGCTATTAAGAAAAACTGGGCATGCTTTTCTGCCTCTTTAAGATCCTTTGAGGAAATATATTTTCCTGCCCTTTCAATATTTCCTTCTCTGGGGGGCTGACTTCCCACAGTGGGATAAAGTTTGAATCCTAGTCCAGTACCTGAGACATCCTGAGACTGTTGACTTCTGTATAAACCTAAGTGGGATTTATTCAAGAAATTATGGTTAAATAAATTACAGACTCATCCATATTTAGTATTTGCTTTAGTTGTTAGTAAACATGAAAAAAATCTCTAAAAGATTTATGTGAAAAATAGATAGAAGTTTGTACTTTTAACTATAAATGTGACCAGTCAAGTCAGGTGAGTCAGTGGCTCTGAGAGATTATTTGTCTGACTCCATTTGCATAAGCGAGGGGGGGGGCAGTGTATAACTTTGTGGTTTCCCATCCTGCCTCTTTGGCTGAGAATTCTTTGTTTATTGATGTGATGTCTGGAAAGTTCCCATAGATGGTGGGTCATTAGAAAAGCAATAAACATGTTATTTGCTAGGAAGGGTTCCTCCAAAAACTGTATGCACTGGTATGTTATTACTGTCTTCTGAAGGCAAGTCACAATTTCAGATATGTTGGGGTGGCCTATAGAACTACCGGCTTATATATGTCCTCTTATACCCTTTAGCATCACATTAAAGAAAAGCATCTACTATATTAATTATCCATTGCAACCCAGCTAGATTCACTGGCCACACTCTGAAACAATGGTTCTTTATTAAAACAGGGGAAGGCTTTCTTGGCAGGGGAACTGGGCAGATAAGTGCTAATAGTCTCCCTGTAAATGACAGTGGCTCCCATTTAATATTGACATGACTTAGCTGAATTGTATAGTGCCAGGAAAGAGCTGCACGGTCTATTACTCCTCTGTAACCTTGAGGCAAATAGTTGCTTCCCTGATCCTAATGGCAAATTCTCAGAAGCAGCAACTAGATAAAAAAAAAAAGTCAGGATGGAATGTTCTTTTTTTTTTTTTACTTAAATGGGAACCAGTTACACAGAATATTGGTGCAGTAATGCAAAACTTGCTTTCTTAACAGATGGAAAACATGCCTGAACCCAAACTGAGTTTTATATATTGGTCAGGTACGGAATGGGGCAACTCGCCATGGCCAATTTGCCATGGGACAACTCGCTGTGGTACAATTCAACAAATACAAAAGTTAAATTAATTTCAATGGAACCATGGCCAATAATAATAAAATAAAGTCAATCCAGAAATACAAGAGTTACAATAATTTCAATGAAAACATGGTCACCATTAGTAAAAGTAACTGAATGAAATTATTAACACAGCGTTGAATTGTCCTGCAGTGAGTTGGCTGTGGCAAGTTGTCTGGTGGCGAGTTGGCCACAACAAGTTGTCCTAGATCCAGCCAGGTATGTTTTCATACCCATTGCAAAAGACTCCACCACTATTTCCCACAAAATACTAACCTGTTATTCTAATAGGTTGATGTCTGAGCCTGCAGAGTATGCAAATACCTGAGTCTGGCTAGAAAATTTCCCATTCTAAATCCTGTAGAGCTGCTGTCATTCAGATAGTGAAGTAGGTAGACCGGAGTCTGACTCGGTATAAATTGGATTGCCCTGTACCTAGATTAGAAAACTGGAATTGTTTTCTTGACAAATTCATGAAAAAAGTCATGTTAAAAAATATCTGATGGCAAACATACAAGAACAATGGATAGATGTGGGCAATGTATGCCAATTACAATCACTTAAACAAATATATATATCTTCTTCTGGCCTGACAAAATTCCTGCAGGCTGACATCTTTTGCTTTGTTTAGCTATTTTGCCCTCCTATGAATCCTGAAGGAAGTTAAAATTAGTCATGTTGCCCAGTCCCAAATTATGACTTTCCTATCAGGCACAGGAAATCAGGAGCCAGGGTAGAGTTCAAAAGCACTGTTGGTTTATTCCATGCAACTTGTACACAAGAATCTGATCTACTAATGGTCAAGGCAAATTGGTACCAAATAAGAGCCAACAGACTTCAAGAGGGCCTGGACTTAAGTCTTTTATGGTGGGGGTAGCGATTTCAAACTGACCATATGTTTGATCCTGCCCCCAGGCTCAGCCAGGTCATCTCCTACATGTCCCTGTATAGGATATTAGGAATACCAGTGGTGGAAGGTACAGTCTGCCCTGCCCTATTGATGTTTAGCCCCAAATTAGCATTTCAAATTGCCCCACCTACAAGAAATATAGCATTCTATTCTTCTCCTGATGAGGACTGCTCTACAGTCCTATCCTCCTGCCCCACCCTGCCCCACCTCCTTCAAAAACAACAACAACAACAACAGGACAGAAAGGAACACAATATAATTTCATACTGCCAGAAAGGAGGGATAGTATAGAAACCCTAACTTTAAAGACCTCTATTCTTTTTGAAGAACTCTCAGGGGTCTAGGGTGCATTGTGTGCCTTGGACCCTGACAGAGGAGAAGGCTGGAATAAGGAACAGTTGGAGAAAAGAGGTAAACACTGCAAAGCTTTTGGATCTGACCTTTTTCACTGATCACAAATCCCTGTGTTGTCTCAGATTGGCCTTGCTGAGGACTGACTACTTGAGTTTCACCAGACAAGATTAGTAATCTGTTTATGGTTTGCAGATTTTGTTCCTTGGCTTTAAAGTTGCAAGCAATTTTAAAAAGGGTGACTTTTCTTCTGGGCATGATTTGTGAATATTAGGAATGCGGGATAAGAAATTTTGTTATTTTATTAGAAAATACAGATAGTCCTAGAATTACAACAGTTC
Source organism: Azemiops feae (assembly GCA_023970755.1). Classification (NCBI taxonomy): domain Eukaryota; kingdom Metazoa; phylum Chordata; class Lepidosauria; order Squamata; family Viperidae; genus Azemiops; species Azemiops feae. Next base: position 5,252,429 of record JALGBA010004292.1, on the reverse strand, counting down.
ATTTAGTGACCGTTCAAAGATACAACAGCACTGAAAAAAGTTTTATGACCATTTTTCACTGTTACAATCTTTGCAGTATCCCCATGATCATGTGATCAAAATTCAGATACTTAGCAACTGGTTCATACTTATGACCGTTGCTGTGTCCCAAGGTCATGTGATCACCTTTTGCAACCTTTTGACAAGCAAAGTCAATGGGGAAGCCAGAGTCACTTAATAACCGGGTTACTAACTTATCAACTGCAGTGATTCACTTAACAACTGTGGCAAGAAAGGTCATAAAGTGGGGCAAAACATATTTAACAAATGTCTTACTTAACAAAGAAATTGTGGGCCCAATTGTGGTGGTGGTAAGTCAGGTATTACCTCTACATTGCCTTCAAACTACAGCTCACTTTCAACATCTCCTTAATTAGAAAAGTCTAAAAATGAATATTGGTCACTTCAGGTCACTTTTTCTGTTCTGACCTTTGCAAAAAGCACTTGATATAATAATTGGCAGCATGCATTGTCTATGAAATCTTGTGACTCCAAAAATAAATAGCTGAAAGTTTATTAATTCAGTTTCCAGTTTTTCTATGGGTGAAGGCAGTAAACAAAGTGAATGAAAGACACATTGTCTTCTATGAATCCAGGGGCTGTTTAAAAGCTGAAACTGAGTACAGATGATTAGTAGGTAGCAGGAGAGAAACATAAATACTGGCTTATATTATAAGAAATATATTTAACTTGCAACTTGGCAAGGATGGGACTTGGCTCCTAGATTTTGTTTGTTATTCTGTAAAAATCACACTGTGTGTGAGTGAACATACCCACATTTTCTTACTTAACTCAGTGCATATAAAGAAGGTCTTGCAATCAATCTTTGGCATCTCCATAAAGGATCCTTAGTATCAGAACTGGAAAGACAGACAGGGCCAACCTCTCCACTAGATTAGATAAGACTGGGCCAAATGGATCGGAGGCCTGCACTGATATAAAGCAGATTCTTGTAGGGACAATATGCAGACCGTGCCTTCATTAATAGCTGCAAGGGGCATAACTCTTCATTTATACCTGCTTCACACAGACTTTGTATAATTAAAATCAGATGCCATCCTCTTAGGATACTAACTTTGATTTTTCACATTTTGAACTAATCTGCCCTACACATTTTCCCCACTCCCCCAGATGAAAAATGTGTCTGTGGCCAGTTGGAAGGGTTGCCTCTTTTGAATTAAAGTCATGGCACACTGGCTTTTTTTTTTTTTTTGAGCACAAGGCAAGCAGCTCTGACTTAATTTTTTAAGTCCAAGAAGCAAATTCCTAATTTATCTTTAATTTAAAAAAAGGGCCCCATATCTCAAATGGGTATTACATTACAAAGTTGAAGCAGGTCTCACATATATGAAGATAAGAACATAATGAACATAAAAAATCATTTTGTTTAGGGAAATCAAAGCCAATTATACTTTCAGCATTTAATAGGGGAGTGGCAAGAATATACTGTTTTTAAAGGTTCCAATGCAAATGTACAAAGCTAGATGTATGCCATGGCATGGAGAATGACACCAACTCTTCCTTTTAGTTAGGACAAGTTTCCAGTTGCTTATGATAGAAACATCCCATTTATAGTGTCTGAATCTTGTTCCTTCCCAGAACACTATGAAAATTGCTCAATATGCTAAGAGAGATCCACCCTGGAGTCATCTCTTGAGTTACTTAATTTGTCTGAGTTCCTATTTTACACTAAGCCCCAAACTGCTTTCTATTTTTATGGCTTAGCATGTTTGACAAACTGGTCAGGTGTGATTTAGTTAATAAAACCATGATTAAAATATCTTCACCAAAATCACTTCAAAAACATCACTTCTGAAACTCAAATCAATTATTTATATAGTACAGTAATGTGAAAGTGTGAAAGACAGTTATGCCTGAACTTGCCTGTTAGTTTAAAGTTTAAGTGCAGGCAAGCAGCTTAGGCATGAATGAGCAAAGTTGAGTTAAGCCAGGTTTCAATAAGGCTGAACTGGGCAGGTGAGGAGGTTAGTAAGATCATCTCCTGGCAAGAATACAATCCAATTGTCCCTGAGTTAATTCCACATCAGCCAGAGAGAAACTGCTTGATCAGAAAGATACATCTCTCTTCATTAGACATTTTCTTTCAAACATTTTTTAAAAAAATAATAATTATTAAGTAGTAAAGCCAGGTGGGTGTGGGCCCAAGGACCAAGAGAGTAAAAGGATAAAAATCCAGGTTCAATCCAAACCTTTAAAATCCTAAAAGATTTGGATCAGATTACTCAAAAGAAAACTGTCTCCAAGTTTCAAAGGTCCTGTGATGAATGACTCTCTCAGGGAAGTAGGATAGCTAGGGACAGGGATCTTTTCAATAACAACACCCTATTATGAAACAGACTTGAGAGACAGATTTGTCCAGCATCATCTCTGGATTTTTTTAACACCAGTTGAACTCTTTTCTAATTATCCAGCCAATATAACCCTGGACTCTATTTAAATATATTTCTAATTTTAGGGTAGTAGTAATTTTTGATGCTTTCTGCATTTACTGTTGGTTTTGATGTTATGCGTTCATATCCCATCTCTTTTATATTCAAATTGTACCATCTAGAGAATTTTATCTGATTGGATTGAGCTACCATATGGAGTACAAAATTCCAGATGTTCAATAGATGGCAGCAAAGAGATCTATCTATTGTTGCTATCATCTAATAGGCATCCAGATATATGCACCCCAGATTGATAGCTCTATTGTATGTTTACATGCAAATGTTGTAATGTAAGCAATTAAGTAAGTCAAGAACCCAAGTCAGAATTGTAAAGAAAAAAAAGAACCAGGGAAACCAGAAAAGCAAGACAGAAGGCAAGTCCAAAGCATATAGCACACCAGATATGAAGCTCTGATAGTAAGGAAACGTTTTTTTTATGCTTTCCAATAAAATCCAATGAGTAACTAAGGTTCCATTGGCAATGGGGATTCACTGCAGAGGTGGATATTTGGTATTTATATTTACATTTCTATACATTTTGATTGATCCTTCTGCTAGCTATCAGTTACACTATAAGAGAGAGTTGCTTCTTTCTGTTGCTCCTCTCCCTGCATTTTTGTATCAAGTCCAATGTCCATCTTTTGGCGGAACAAGGGAGCAGATATAAGTAGCATGAGTCATCAATCATTCATGTGCTGGAATCCTTACTGATACTCAGGCTCTTGCAGGTGGCGAGTCAATCATAAAATTACACCATTTTGCAAAGGCAAGAAGTTGCATATCTTATGCTGAGAAAACTGTTCCATGCTGCTCAGTAAGAGCTGGTAAGACTTTTTAGTTCCAGCTTTCTGACAGTCGCTTTTTAAATCCAAGAAATGTTGAAGTCAGGTAAACTTTTGATGGTCAATTATTACCCTCACGTTTATCATATAAAACTACAATTTGAGGGGTTTGTAATTTCAGAGCATGACTTGAAAAGATTCTTTCAAAAGGTTATTTTAGATGATATACCCATTCTAACATTGTTTAGTGATTTGCCCTAGTATTTTCAAGGGGCATTGGAAAAGAGGGATTCAGAGAGTGGCTGCTATCTATTGTTTGCCAACATCCAGATTCAAGATAATTGGGGAATATTCCATTCTTAGAATGTTCATCTCAGTCCATTTAATTGATAGCTATATATTTAATGAATAACTGGGGTATTTTCCGTTGAGCTACAGTGATAGGAAAAGTCACAAAAGGCAAATTCCATTCTCCTCTGACCAAGAGGTCCTGAGCCCTCTTGTCCATAGAAGGGAAAGGTTTATGGCTAATTTTTTTTTTATAAGAATGGTTATTTACTGAACACCTAATAAGTGGAGTTAAGAAATACCGTATACTCAGTGGGGGTAATGTGTAACTGTAAAAGTGTTTTTATGCAGCTACATCTGCAATAAACCCAGATGTGAACTCTGACCTCAGTACTACCAGAAACATTACCATTGGGCCTAGCAGCATCAGCCATATTAGGTTAATTTAACTATTGATTATCCAGTGTTGATCTAACCTACACTCTTTCCTTACATTATTATTACTGTGTTATTATCATTATCCATAACTGAAAAGGAACAGAACAGAAACAATCTATTTTCCTCACAAGATTAATCTAAATTCTAGAATACAACTATGCTGCTAGACTGGAAAGTAGATTTATTAGTATCAGCTTTTCTTAGGAGAACTGCTTGCAACAAAGTTTCCTCCATATATATATATTTTTGGTAATTAAAGAGAAGCAGATAGATCACAATGAGTTTGAAGAAGTAAAATGGTAGCACACTACAACTGCCTTAAAGGTTAAGGGGAGTTCTTTGCAAATGTTTAGGACTGTAAAAGCACCCAAGCTATCCAGAGGCAATCTGCACAAAATTGGAGTGCTTGTTTGGATTCTGAAAGTTGATCAGCTCAGCTCAACTCCAGTGGAAATTGTGAATCAAGGTGGATTCCGGTCAGCAGAAATATGCATTTTATCTATTCTTGTCACCTTGGGTGTTTTTTTTAGTATTTTATCGCCATCACTTGTTGAGTGACCACAGTAGCAATTTTAGAATTATAGAATCATAGGACTAGAAGGGACTTTGAAGGTCTTCTAATCCAACCCCCTTCCCAAGGCAAGAGTCCTTATACCATCTCAATGGATGCCCAATCTTTTCTTAAAAACCTCTAGCAATGCCCCAATAAATAAATAAGTAAATGGTTAATTTATTTGCTATACCACAGAATGAGAGAGGCATAACATTTTCCACTTTCCCAGATTGTCCTTTTAGTCCTCTTCTCCTCCTTCCTCCCCCTGCCCAGGGAGCAGGAATGAGGACTCTGAACAAGAAGAGAAGGGTGAGGCTGGTAGCTTTGTGGGAGTGCCCTGAATCTGGAGTAAAGAGTGTATATAGAAAGCTCACAGAGAAAAGGTTGATTCTTTGTTAAGCATATGCTTACTAAATGGCATCAGCTATGAGAACCAATATTTTACTCTATTGTTTTCAGCTTTAAGAATGTGCTGCCTTTCATCATCATGACTGGGAAATAAGCAGTTCTTTTATACATGTGGCATTTATACTATTAGTGAGCCAGAAATCATTCCTTAAAGAGCTCCAACTGTTTCTTTGAAGGAAACGGTATAATATCACTCCCCAGCACTCAAAACCTAATTAATATGAAGAGCAGCAAACCAGTCATTTGCTTGAACATACCCCCTGCCAGTGATCTTAGCTGGCCTTGGGGACAGGGCAGAAGAAGATCATAGTATATAGCCACCTATAAACTCCTGGATGGATGGTTTTGAATCCATTTATGCTAGGAAAGAGAATATCACATATTTGTCCTTACAGACATTCTTCCTCATCCCAATTAGGAGAGCAGGAGAGAAACAGCCAAAAATTGGTGGGAATAGTGACAGACAGATGTGGGTTGAGTAGTAAAAGGAGATAAGGGTCAAAACTGTGAAGAAAAGAAGTTCCAGAAAAACTGGAAGAGGGAGATCTAATCCTTGGGGCACTACATGCTCAGCCTACATAATGGCATCTGCAGGACCTTCAAAACTGGCAGCAATAGAAGAAATTGGGAACATTGATTTTATTTATTTTTCCTTCACATGGAGAGAAATCCCACACTGATTGATGGATCATTTTTATTTTGGCTGCACATACTGTAAATGCTATCTTTATCCCATTTGTTTTTGGTCTTTGCTGTAGGGAATGGAATGCTAGAATTGTACTGGGAATACAACGCTAGAACCAGATGGAACATCACTGTAATAGAGTAACTGTAGCCATACTACAAAAAGCCAGATCATAATAACTCTATACTTACACCACCATAGAATCAAATCCTTTAGCTCAGTCTTCTACAAACATGGGACACACCAGATGGATAAATCTCTATTCACAAAATTCTCAGCAACAGACCATGTTAGCTGGGAAATTCTAGTTGAATTCCCTGCATCTGGAGGACACCCAAGTTGGGGGAGGTTGCATTATCTACACCTGCACACGCACGCACACACACACACACACACATACATGCTTCTCATCTAATCTATGAAACTATTACAGCAGCTTTTACATTAACTATCCAGCTAAGCTCCACTTTTCTCAGTTCTACTTTTTCCTCAAAGTTTAACTCTGGAAAAGCATCTAGAAATATTGTGAAGCACTCAAATCCATTGGATCAGTTTGACTATTTTGATTCAAAAATGTGCTTCAGTGGTTTGATTTGATCAAAATTTTGCACAGTCCTATTATGATGTTTTAACCTTGTGAAAAGAGATTCAGGAAGGATATGATAGCATTCACCAAGTACAGAAAAAGGTGTCATACAGAGGCACAACACCTGTTCTTTCTCTCCTTCCACAGTGCAAGAGACAGAACGATGGATTTAAATTACAGCAATTGATTAAATGTACAAAAAAAGTTTCCCAAGAGTAAGAGCAGGTTGACAGTGGAACTAATTATCCAAAGTGGTGGTGAGTTCCCTTCCTTTTGTTGAACAAGTTCAAGCAGAGATTAATTGGCCATTTTTCTGGAATGCTGTAATTTAGATTCCTCCATTGAAGAGAGTTGACTTGATACCTTAAATGATCTATTTCAACTCTGTATTTTTAACTTAAAAAGCATATGAGGGAAGACTGCACTTTATTCCTACTACCCATCAATTATCCGTTTTCCACAACTACTGAATTCTAATATGTAATTCAACCCATATTCCCTGTGATTGCTTCTTGATTTCTGCAGAAATAAACTGTTACATAGACTGACTACCATGCCCATAAAATAAAAACGCCAATGCCAACTTCAAACAATTTGCAAAGATAAACTTTTCTTTTAAAATTAAGTCACAGCACCTTTGACTTCAATTAATGGTTAAAATAAACTGAGGAATTATCTTCCAAATGACACAATTGGAAATTGTGCCTAATTGTTTGGAATTCTGCAGTTCTTCAATAGGCGTGAGACATACCTGAACACAATTTTGGTTTTATGGTGAGGCAATGGGGAGATAAACCAAAGGGGAAAAATGATAGTGGATATGAAGGCCTGAAGGCAGGACAAGAAGCAACGGATGGAAACTGATCAAGGAGAGAAGCAACCTAGAACTAAGGAGAAACTTCCTGACAGTTAGAACAATTAACCAGTGGAACAACCTGCCTCCAGAAGCGGTGAATGCTCCAACACTGGAAGTTTTTAAGAAGAGACTGGACAGCCATTTGTCCGAAATGGTATAGGGTTTCCTGCCTGAGCAGGGGGTTGGACTAGATGACCTCCAAGGTCCCTTCCAACGTTATTATTATTATTATTATTATTATTATTATTATTATTATTATTATTATTATTATTATTATTATTATTATTATTATTATTATTATTATTATTATTATTATTATTATTATTATTATTATTATTATTATTATTATTATTATTATATTATTATTATTATTATTATTATTATTATTATTATTTCATGATGTAAAAAACATTTTTACAAACCCTAGAAAGAATCCAGCATAGTATAACATCCCAAACTTCAGAGATGAGTGTTTGAATTTCAAATTTCTCTTATCCTTTTCAGATTAAAAAATGGGAGATGAAAGAAAAAGCATAATCTGATCATTATGAATTACAGCATGACCTGAAGGATCTGTGATCTGTGTAATATTGCCATAATTAACCATATGACTGCACTCCTTTATGATCAGGAATTATTTACCTCAGGACTATTTTTAAGAAGACAGTGATGAGGTAAACATGGGGAGACTGGTTATATTAATTTAAGCATGTGGGATCCTGATTGAGACCATTGCATGGGGGAGGCGACTTAATCTTCCTCCCCCACAACTGCTTACTTTGCAAAATTCCTCACATGGGAAATTAAACAAGAAAGACATTCATTTGTTACTGAGATTAGTGTAGAAATGTGAAAAGCAAAATTGAAGGGTCCAGAAAGACAAGTCCCTTGAAAACAACAGAGGCAAGATCTAACCCAGACTTTCTTGTTTTGCAGCTATGTTTCATGACAGTATCAACTCACACAGGTTTTTACAACTCTGCTGTTATCATTAATCAGTGGACACTGTGAATTGGGACATAATGGGTCCTAATGAACAATATCACAAAAATCTACCTTGAATCACATTTGTTAAAATCTGTACAACTAATATAGTATACACTGGCTGCAGTTCTTCATGTCATGGAATATTTCTCCTCAGATCCTTCACATATCACTTCAAGGGGTTGTCTCTAAAGCAAAGTAATTTATACAGTTACCATCTATGCTAGACAAATAAAAAACAACAGTATTTTCTGTGAGATGTTTTTTTCCATCTTCATGTGGGAAAACCACTGATAAGTGGAAGCTGATACTTGCTATGCAGTTGTTTCAATAAAGATGGTTCCTTTAAAAAGTAATGTTTGCATTGGTGCCTTCATGGTACAAAATCCTCTTCATTGTTCTGAGAATTGTCCAACTATATGCCCATGGACTACTAATGCCCTGACTACAATACAGAGTATATGAGTGTATATTTCATTGTTTTATCACTTAAGCACATTTCATTGCTTCACTACAAATGGATTTAAATGGCTTTAATTTTGAATGGCTTCAAAAAAACCATCCACATAATTTAAAATGGGCTGATAATCACACTGGGGAAAAAGCTGGAAAGGTAAGGTCAGCTTCCCTTCCCAGACATTTTGGTAGTACCAGCCCATTCTAGCTATAATATGTAGTTCTGGAATTCTTGATTTTAATAGAAAATAAAGCTTTGAGTATTTTGGATTTTTTAAAAAAATAGATTTTGATAAAACAGATCAATAAATTTCTTATTTTCTAGCTAGGAAACTAGCTCACTTGGAAAGCTAACGAGAAGAGTTCAGTATGAATCAGAGTTCCTAAAAACAATGGTGCTAAATGCACAATTGCAAATAATTTTAGTGAGAAAAGAAACAAAAAACAGCAGAAGAACCTAAAATAACCACATGAAAAGCTCAGTGAAGATTTGAAAACTAACAACAAAAAAGGACATATATAGGATGCAGAAAGACAACCAAGTAGGGCAGCATCTAGAACACAGGATCAGCACAGGGTTACATACAGATAGCTCAGAACTGTAGGGGTGGAATCTGGAAAGCTGCAGTTCAGACTGCCATGAATAGCAAAATATATCTTTACATAGAGTATATTCAAAATAAAAGTGGATGGGAAGAATAAGACACATATAGAAGGTAAAAAGGGAGGGTACTTAATTTTACTTGGTAGGATTGAAGTTTGAAACTAATAGAAATGTTGCATCTCAAGCTTCATTCTAGGCCCTGTACAATATGTTTATAAATGACTGGGTGAAGGGCTAGAAAAGATAGTTATCAAATTTGTGGATAACAGAAAAATAGGGGGATAGCGAACACATTAGAGAACCATGTCAAAATTCAGGAAGAAGTTGGTAGAATGGGAAGAAACCAGTAAGATAAATTTCAGCAAGGACAAATGCACGTAAGTAGGAAATATCAAAGGCATCAGAATAGGATTGGTGATGATAACAGGAGCAGCCCAGGTAAAAAGGCTTGGAACATCACAAGCTGAACATAAACTAATAACATGAAACAGCTGTAGAAAAATAAATGAAGTTGTGGGCTGCATCAACAAGCTTATAGTATCAAGATCCACAAAAATCATTATTTTTCATTCTTGTTAATATTGCATCCAGGTTTAGAGGCTACAATTTAGGACATTTACAAATTGAAGAGTATGCTGAGGAGAGTCAAAGACGATAAGGAGACTGGGGGGGAAAACCCTACAAGGAATGATTTAAAGAATCAGGTATGTTTAGCTTGGAGAAGGGAAGACTGTGGGGAGACATAACTGCCTTTGAATAGTTGAAAACTTGTCATGTAGGCTGCAGAGCAGAATTATTCAAACCATTGACTTAAATTATAGGGAAATAGAGCTTGATTGGACATTGGAAAGAAGTTTCTGACAGTCATTAGCAATAGCACTTATATACCGCTTCACAGTGCTTTACAGCCCTCTCTAAATGGTTTACAGAGTCAGCCTATTGACCCCCAACAATCTGGGTCCTCATTTTACCGACCTCGGAAGGATGGAAGGCTGAGTCAATGAGCCGGTGAGAATTGAACTGCTGGAGTGAGCAGTGAGTTAGCTTGCAGTACTGCATTCTAACCACTGCACCAGCACGGCTGAAAGTTGTTCAACACTAAATCAGATGGTGGACTCTTTTTCTTTGAGGGCATTTAAACAGAGGCTGAATGGCCATCTATTGGGAATGCAGTAACAGTAGATTCTTCCCCTGGGTGGGGATCACCATCAATCTTACATTCAATGATGTTGCAGTTGCCTTGGCCTATCACAAAACATCCATTTACCAAAAGACAGATCGCTGAATGTCTCCATCCTCTAGCATTCCAGATGGCATTTACCACCTTAACTCACAGACAGATAGTATGCTTGAGATTGGTGCTTTGTAGCCTGCTAACTTCCATTTTTTAATTAAAAGAAGGTAAAAATAAAGTAAGTTGGCACTTAAAGAAACTTCAGTAGATTATATGCTAAGCCAAAGTAAAACATTACAACTTAGTGCAATATCTAAATGACTGGGGCTACTGCAATGCAATGTGATACCCAACTGCAACCCATGAATCATTATTGCATTCTAACTATGCAAGTTATCCACAACTTCTTACTTAGTCAATTGCTTTATCTGATCTCTATTTTTCCCATCTTCATTTGCTTAATTACCAGCATTTCTTATTCAATAATTAGTATTCCTCTATGAGTTTTGTGAATGTATTTCACCAATTTCTCCAAATTCAAACAATATAATATACATTAAAAGGTTGTTCTGAATACATTTTAAGTAGAAAAGCAATATACAAAAGTTTATAAAGAAATACATAAAATAACAGTGAGATTTGATCTATCTCTGGGAAGGTACTCGTGGAAATGACTAGTGCCTTACTAAGTGTGATAGGCATGGGATCATTTAACTTCTATGAGAAGGACATCAGTGACACCAGTGTCAAAAGTTGCCAGTAGTTCTCCAACTGGCCTCCACTTCAGCTCAATCCAATTCAAGCCTGACAGATCAAAGAGTCTCATGCTCCTCTGGCCCTAATGGGCCAAATGTCTATATACGAATGGCTGTAATTGGTGAAATCAAATACTGACCATCTATGTTTGAAGATTCTTCTGAACCCCCTTTTTTTCCCCTGGAGTAATGCATGTTTATTCTTGCTCTTCCCACTATTGTATCTTCCTTGTTTCTCATTATGATTTCATATTTTCTTGAAGCTGCCTGTAATGGAATTGGAGATTTATCTTGTTAGGCGATGTCATTAAACTCATAAAACAAGCCAACTAGGTGTAAGAGACAAGTACAATTACAGCTGGCTGGTCAAAGGAATTAAAAATATTGTGTTCACATTGTGTTCTCTATGCTTCCCAAAGGTAAATTACTATTAAAGAAAACAAATATTTCTTAATTGTTTTTCAATATAGTTTATACCTTAGCTCAGGGGTCCATGGACGGCATCGGTCCGCGGCATGCCAGAAACCGGGCTGTGCAAATAAGAGAAGCCCCATCTGCGGAATGCAGACAGCCCATGAAACCACGTCTCTTCTGGTCCATGGAAAAACCTCTCTCCACAGAACTGGTCCCTAGTGCCCAAAAGGTTGAGGGCCGCTGCCTTAGCTGATTTCCTTTTCTATTGGCCAATTCTGGTATGATAAAGAATATTTTCAATAAGAGCGAAGCAACAGGGAGTGCAAGTGAAATATAGTCTTCAACTTCTCCAAAATGGACATTCTAGCATGTACACGGAGACTACCATGTATTTTTATGAAATGGGTTCAAGTCTCTGTGTGCTCAAAGCACTGAAGAAAGACAGTGTGCCTTACTTAGGCTCAACCATTCTTAGGAATCCTTGAACATTGTCCATGATGGTTGGAACATATAGAAGTTGTAGTCCAGTTATCTGGAGAGTACCAAGTTGCCTATTTGTAATGTAACAAATCTGTATCTACAATGTAACAATCTTAACAAATGCAAAAGTGAGGAAGTATGGTCATATCTTCACAAACTGATTAAGATTCTATCCGTTTAATGAACAAAAACATGTGTAATAAATTACATGAGAAAGTAGCAATGCTTTAATATAATGACCAATCCTGCTTGAACTTTGAATAAAATTATGGAGGATCTTTTGAATTAAATTTCATTTACTTCCTGTTCTCAGCAATACACACATACATAGACTTTGTTTTATAATAACCTTATAAAAATGTTTTCATTTCTTTTAGCATACCCAGTAGTTTAACTGTATAAAACACAAGGAGGGATTGACTAAAATTGGCATCAAATGATTTTACAAACCTGGAATTCAGCAAATTATTAGTAGATTATAAATCAGGAGAACCCATGCCAAACATCTTTAAAATAAAAATTTTGAAGAAAACTTTGGATATCATTAAAATGGCTCTTGTTGTAAAACCATTGTAAAATGGCTGCTAAGAGACTCGGTATGTACAAAGGAAAGTAATTTGCTAATATAAGGTAAATATTACATCTGACTCTCAACACAAAATAACTAACTTGATCCTATATAATAAAACAGAAAATTAAGGAAGGTTTTTTCAGAGGTTTTTCTCTCCCTTTCCATCAGAATTTGTTTTTCTATCATTCAACTGTATTATTCTATAGGTTACATTCTGGGACGTTGGAAAACCAAGTATTTACAAACTAATCACTTTCATGATCTGCTCTGGATTTTCCCTAGGAAACAGATATCAAGCTGACTGATGTTTAGTTTCTCAAACCTTCCTTTTCATCTCATAACATTTTTTTTACCCATTCTTCAGCAAACCTCAAACAATTCATTAATGTTTTGCTAGAGCATCAGCAAGTACCTTCAGTATCCTAGAATGAAAATCATCTGGCTCTGGAAAATTAAACTCATTCAAATGTATATTCCTTTATCATGTTTCTATCTTTGGCTTCATTCCTACCCTTTCAATCCCTTTACAAACCACTTTTTTTTTATCACTGCCATGAAAACTGGTTCAAATGATAGTATGTCCAGGTCAGAACTTTATGCTGCAGTAGAGTAAGGCCACACGTGGAACACAGTTCCAATCCCCACAATAGAGAAAAGTTGCTGAGACCCTAAAAAGAATGCAGAGAAGAGCAACTAAAATGAGCTGACTGCACCTAAATTATATGAGGAACGGTTAAGGGAACTAGGTATGTCTAGCCTAATGAAAAGAAATGGAAACAGAATAACAGAGTTGGAAAGGACTAATCATCTAATCATCTAATCCAACTCCCTGCATGAGCAGGAGACCCTGTACCATTCCAAGTGGCTGTCCAGTCTCTTCTTAAAATCCTCCAGTGATGGAGCACCCACAACTTCTGAATGCAACCCATTCCACTGATTTATTGTTTTCACTGTCAGGAAATTTCTTAGTTCTAGCTGGCTTCTCTCCTTGATTAGTTTCCCTCCATTATTTCTTATCTTGCCTTCGGGTGCTTTGGAAAATAGGTTGACCCCCTCTTCTCTGTGAAATAATTAGGGGTGACATGATAGCTGTCTTCCAGTACATGAGAAGCTGTCACAGAGAAGTGTGTGTGTGTGGGGGGTCAACTTATTCTCCAAATAAGGAGGGGCAAGAAACAATGGGCGAAAGCTTGTTAAAGGGAGATCCAATGTGGAACTAAGGATAAACTTCCTGACAATGAGAACAATTAAATACTGGAAGAGTTTGCCTCTTGGGTGCTCCATCACTGGAAGTGTTCACGAAAGGATTGGACATTCATTTGTCTGGGATGGTATAAGGCAGTGATGGCGAGCCTTTTAGAGACCGAGTGCCCAAACTGCAACCCAAAACCCAATTATTTATCACCGGGTGCCAGGTGGGCGTGGCCCACTGGGTGGGCATGATCACCTCGATGTTGCTCGTGGGGAGGGACGCATGTGGGGGCCAGGCAGGGTTGGGGGAGATCCAGGGGGTCTCTGGCAGGTGGGGCAGTGGGCAGGAGGCTCATCCTGCGGGGTGAGGCGAGGCAAGGTAGGGCAGGGGTGCCATTGTTGCAGAGCAAGGCGAGGCAGGGGCCGGGGCGGCTGCTGCCTGACACCATCGGCCCCCGCACACAGAGGCCAGTGAGCGCATGGGTGCGGGGATGCATCCAGCCACGTGGGACCTCGGCGAGTTAGCGGGCTGCTGGTTGAAGAGGGACGGTTGCCATCTCCGGGGCATGGCGCGCGTGCCCACAGAGAGGGCTCTGAGTGCCGCCTCTGGCACGCGTGCCATAGGTTCGTCACCACTGGTATAAGGACTTCTACCATGGGCAGGGGGTTGGACTAGAAGACCTCCAGCCCTATAATTCTAAAACTACAATTTCTAAAATGTCTAAATCTTTCTATAGTGCACAAGCCTGAGATTCAGGTTTTCATCTCAAGTTCACAAATGATTTTAAAAGGCTCTTGATCAAACTACCATGCTATGGCCAAACACTCCACTGAAGATGTTACCTAGCCTGGTAACGAAACATTCAGAAACCAACCCACAAGCTTGGAGAATGAACCTTCATCCTCACACTTCTAATAATGTTTGAGGTTCAGTCCATTTCATATCAACAATGTACCATGTCACTTAGATAATGAAGACCTTGGTCCCTGAAAATCAAATCAGTCCCATCAAGAAACAGTGTAACAAGTACTATTTCTTTTCCAAGCCATATCCATTGACTAGAAAGATGGATATGGGAAATGCTTCTAAGCTTTTAGGATTTTGATTGTACTTCTTTGATGGTTCTTTGCAGTTATTCCTTCATATGTGGTTACTAGGAAGAAATAATTGTCAGCAGACTTGATAAATCTTAAAAGTTGCCCTAGATCTATGAATCTTTTTCCTGGCATAGAAGGTATTTATAATTGTGTTTTTTTCTTTTCTTGAAAGTATAATAAAGAAAACAAAAGTCCTTTCTGTTCCTTCTATTTCTCTCTCAAACACACTCCCACAGCATTCTTCCAACCTACCCACCATTCACAAACAGGAACTCTGGTAAGTGAACTGTAAGTGATGGAAACAGAATTCTTGTTTTTCCCCACAGAAGCACAACACTGCTGTCATAGCTGGCAATCATGCTGAGAGTATAGATTGGAAATAGGAACATTAGATGCCATTCTGGAGAATTAAAGCTTATACTTCTCATTTCTATTCTCATACTGTTTATTTTTTACATTATGCAATAACTTTTCCCTTAAATAGTTCCCTTTAAAATGTTATGTATATTATTTATATAATTATAGATTAGGACAAAGGAGATTTTTCATAGGACTGTGAATGTGTTTTCTGACATCTACATCTTCTACAAAAGGGAAAGTCCCACCTTAAATGTCCCACAATTTGATGAAGGCACGTAGTTTTAAGCAAAATATGCAATTCTTTGATTCTTCTCTCCCTAATGACAGATTTATATAGACAAGAAAGATTACTCTGATTTTATAATAAGTCAAATGTTCCTAAATAGGAATGGATTGAGAAAAACAAATTGCTCACCAATAAATATTGCAAAATGAAAACGGCTCCATATACACATTTGTTTCGTAAACTTGGGAGTCACCCCGTTCATGCTCACATGAACAATACCCACTTGGAGAGCACCTTCATATTCCTAGAGAGAACATACTGTTTGCTATGCTTAGTGCAATAATCTCTGGACATTTACATTTCATGAAAAAAATTTTTGCATCGTTGTATTTCTAGTGTTTCAATATAAAAGAAAAGAAAGCTGGTGTATTCGTATAAAGTTAAAAGTATATCTCAAATGTTTTACATTCTACTTCGCATTTGTTAGAATCTGTTCTCGACTTTAATCGCTCATCTAGAATATCCTATAAACTTTGTACTATCGAGACCTACAGGTCTCTCTTTAAGCTGACTACACGGTTACAAATCTCGTTCAAATGTAGAAACTGGGGAACAAGGAGCGGGGAGCAAGTCCTTCTCAGGCACCTGAAAGAGGCGGCGCGGGAACCCGAGAAAAACCGCTTCAACAACGCTCGCCAGGCCCTTCTACCGGCGTAAACCGCCCGAGAGGCCCTTCCACCTACCCAGTCTTTCCCATCAGGGCGGAGCCAGCACCGTTCAAGGGCGGGGCGGATGAGGCTGGCCAGCTGGGTTTATGAGGCACAGGCGCTCTTCGGCGGTCACTCCGGCTGCATTCCGCGGGTGCTCCGGCAAGCGGTCGGTGAAGAGGGGGGCGGCCCAACCAGCGTTCTCCAGCCGGGCTTCCCACTTGCTTGCAGCGCACACGTGGCAGACTCTCCTTCTCTATCTGCCGCCCCCCCCCACCACCTTCCCGGAGATCGACAGTAGCCCAGAAAGGACCGCGAACAGCCACCACCATGAGCAAAGGGGTGAGGAAAATAAAAGGACGGGGTCGGGCTTGGGGTCGGGGAACACCGCGGGAATTCGGTAGCGTCTCTTAGCTGGAAGGCGGTAATCGCCTGGACCTCGGCGGTACGAACTGCCGTAGCACCCGCCTGTTGCTAGAAAGGAAGTTTCTTTCCTTTAATGGTACCGACGGCCAGGGCAGCCCCCGCCTGCTCGGCCGCTGAACGGGCGCGTTTTTTTCTGAAGATGGATGGCCCGCTGCCGCGATCCCTGCGGTCCGGCACCGTTTGCACCGAGGAGAGGCGCTGCCATGGAGACTGAAAAGGCAAAGGCTTGAAAGCGCCGCCCTACAAACTAAACCTGAGAATGTGCCCCAAACACGAGGTTCTCGTAGAAGCGGAACAGGATCTTGCCGTGGGGCGGATAATTCCACCCTCGGCAGCTCGCGGTGAGCAAACAGGCTGCCGGAGAGAGAAGCAGCGAATCGCTGGTGGGAAGGAAGCGGGCGGGCGGGCCGGCCAGCCGACGATCTCCGGAAAGGCGTTCGGGAAATTCCGTAGCGATACCCTCCCTTTTCTTGGTTTTAACCGGTGGAGAGCCTCGCGAATGTGCCAGCCAGAATGGCGCGCCTAAGGCTGCGAGGATCGAACTATTCTCCGAATTCCGGAGCGGAGGGTTCGTGTTAGTTTTTGGAAAGACCTGTTTAAAAAAATAGAAATCCCACAGGTTGCAAACTGTTCTCTGAGTTATATATAGGAACTTGGATAAAGTAATGTCCCGGAGACATTAAGAAATTATCATCCCTGTAGGAGAGTTTCGTTTTGGCCTTTGAAATGCCATTCGGCCCGCAGCCTCCCGTCTTGTCCGGTCAATTCTTTCTGTTCCCGTTCCTTCTTCGGTTTAATGTGTTAATTGACGGTTACCTATTTGTTAATTTAGCCGTTTAATGTTGTGACATGAGGCAACTGAAAATATGCGGGCACACATATCACATTCGTCTTTTGTTTAGTCGGGAATGCCCGTAGGGAGAAATATTACTTCCTTCGCTTGAATAGCTTTTAAAAGGCATAACTTTCTAACCATGAAATTAGAAGAGTTAGTCGTGACTCAGAAAAGTGAAAAAGATAAGCAGGCCGGTTCAGACATGATAAGAGCTTTTTTATATTGGACGTAACAATTTCTAACCAACCTTCCAATCCGAAAAGGGGAGCGAACCATCAGTATGATTTTTAAAACGATGAAGACCGATGGTTGGCTTGATTAAAAAAAAATGGTAACTTGATTTTCTTAAACTTGTTGCTTGGAAATATTTCTTGTACTTCAGTTGTCTCCTGAAGAGATTAGGCGAAAACTTACTAGCTGAGTGCTGCCATTTTGTCTGTTCATTCACTTGTGGAAATCTGGATGCTTTTTTATCAGTCCTAAATGAAAAATGTACTGGCTTAATTATGCCTCCAGTTTTTGTCTGTAGCATCATGGATTTAGACCTGAATGTGGGCCATGTCTAATGTGTTTTGGGGGTTGGTGTTTTTCGCCCCTGCTTCTTAATAAGTGTCCTTGTCCCAGCCTCTTAGAATTCTTTCTTGGTCTAAAGATTGGCCCAAGGTAGTCTAATCACTTTATTCCAACAGGATACTCCATAGGCTGTTTCAGATAGCACAAACCTAAAGGTTCTTCCTTGTGTTGATGTTGAAATCATGCTTGTATACTTGAATATTAGAATCTTGTTAGAGCAGCTTTCTATTTCTGCTGAGGCCTTGAGGGCCTAGATCTGCAGGATGATTGCTGTTTAGAATGGTTCATTCAGTAGGGCAGGTGGAAACAAGAGGCTGTTGCCACATTGTGGAAACTTCTATAAAATCCTGTGGTTTGATGCAACAGCTTGCTTCATTTCAAATGCGTATGTGATTGTTTCAGACAGAATGGATACTGTTATTTTTGATGCCTTTTCGGTGAAAGTTCCTAGCATTAAAGAATCACAGGTAAAAGCCTGATCATGTAATTAAATAAACTAAGCTGCTTGACTGTTAGGAATTTTTGTTGGTTTTCAGAGAACTGCAATTTCAGAAGCAGAAGAATCATTTAGTGTTTTTTTTAGGCTTTTAGCCTCTTTGCTTTCCCAGTCTAGTTTCTTAATAGTAATTTTATTAAATATAATAATTAAAAAGATAAAAACTAATATAAACTAAAAAAAGAAAATAAAAAAACAGAATGTGCAGAAAAAACAAATGGAAGAAAAATTAGAATATAGTAAAGTAAAAGAAAAGTACAAAGAAAGTATTTACATAAGTATAAACATTTTTAGTAACTTATCTTCTCTTAAACTGTTTAAGCAAATTATTATTTTTCTTGTATCTCATTTTTTATTTATAAACAAATCCTTAAAACCTCATTGTTCAAGTCCTAGTCAGCAAAAGTCCATTAAGCATTACTAGAAATAACAACATATCTGTTTTAGCCTTGATCAAATAAACCAACTTTGTATTCCTTTTTTTACTTTTAACAATCTTGCTCAATCCTTTCAAATAATGTCTTAGAACTTTTTTTTTTCATTTTTCTTTGCCAGTTCTCACAAAATTCTTCAAAACCTTAACCAGTCTTTCTTGTAAATCCAAGGTAGGAAAGTTGTCCAGATTGCTCTTTTAGTTTATTATTTTTATATCCCATTTAATTATTAAGACATCAGCCAGTTTCACTTGTTCATCTTTATCTGTATCATTTTTAAGCGTATCATTTTTAAATCCACATTTCATATCAGTCTCCGCCTTGTCTGGTAAAACTTGTTCACTTTCACAGCATCTTTTAAATACTGTTTATAGTGGCAGACATTCTTAAAATTAACTTCTGGATTCATTATTCACCAATATCCTTCAATACATGCAGTGTTAAAGTATTTTGCTCCATTCTGTATTAATAAGTGAAATTTAAGTATTCTTTAGTTCATTTTGTCTAACCTTCAAAGTCCCATCCTATCCATTTTTAAAAAATAATTCAAAACAATAGCATTTTCCCACAGGAAGGATTCTTGTAATTAATTAATTCCAAAATCTTATTTCAAATCTATCTGGATGCTTAATCTGTTTGTAACTTTCCAGAATCAATGTTCTAATTACCCTTTCACTGTTTATCCCTCCCCCCCCAAAAAAATTTAAACCTTAAACCTGCATTTAAAATTTATTTCATGAACGTTTGAAGGAGACTCACTGAGTGGCACAAAACATGTCATTCCAAAGGTTCCAAATAACTGAAGAGCAATTAATAAGCAATTTCCAAAAGTGATTAGAAAAAGAAGTATGTAAACCCAATGTCCATAAAGCCACCAACCATGGTTAGGGCATCCCATCATTTCGCAGTCACCCAACAGAGACTACTGTCGTCCAGTCACATCATGAGGAGTAAGTTGTGGATGATCTCAAGTCTGCTCCTTGTCATGAGAAGAATTCTAAAGAGTTGGTGGTTCTTCATTCCACCACAGATGGTACTCCGCTCTCAGCAGAACCAAAAGTCCATTTTCAGTATAGTTCTGAAGATGTACCAAATTTTGTAGGATTTACTGCCTCAAAATAATGTTGAGGATTATACATAGTTTTATGCAGTCATGCTGTGTTGAGGAAACAACGGTAATGGCCAAGGAGGTATGCCATTTGCTGGATTGATTAAAATTCTGCCACCAATATTTTTTTTAACACAGTGCTGAATGGCAAAGGCTGGAAAGATTTCGGTATAGATGTTTGTCTGTAAAATTCTTAAAATATTTATAAACTATTTCTAGCTGTATGATTCTAGCACTATATTAGCAATTGGTAGCTTTCCGAAGGGTGGGGTGTGTGGAATTAGTTAATAGTTAAGGCTTTGGGAACATAGGTTTTGAACTGGCTTTGCTTCTACAACAACTAGATTTTTTGATTCATTGCAATGCGCAGCTATGAAGTTGTATCTTTATTGGAAGAAATGTAAGAGCTTCTTTTGAATGCTCTGTTGCTTCCCTGGTAAAATAAACAGAGCCCAGAGTCTGTAGTTTGGGAATTCTTGTTAGCACTGACTTTGTTAAGCAAATCGCAGAGGGATCTTTGATTCAGATGAATCAGATTTGGATTTCAAATAAAGAGTAGCAACCATGCTATACTAAAGACTCAGATGAATGTGTTTCAACACTGGAGAAATGGAAAAGTACTTGAACCTAACTTGTTGCTCTTTGAGCGGGTTAGATCCTTGGGTTTGGCTCTTATGTAAGCAGCAATTCAAGTATAGTTGCAAGGCATAACTTTCCTGTACAGATGGTTACTGTAAATGTAAATGGGATCCTTCCCATCTAATTGGGGTTATGGATGTTAGCCAGTAACTTCTTTTCCTTCTTGAGTGCACTATTTTCCGTTTTAACCATATGTAGTTGAGCTATGTTAGAGGACAACTCTTATGTGTCCTTTGCTTGACATATGCATGAACTGCCCTCCCCTTTTGTAACTAAAATCTCTTTGTAGCAAAGTATTTTATAGGATGGGGAGAAAACAAAACAGTTGTGTTAATGGAACATAAAAATCAAAGAAGTGGTGGTTGTAAAATCAAACATATTTTAAGAATTCATTCAAATGTATATCTTTGTAGTTAAAAAAAAATGGTAAAGAATTTTCTAGCATCTAGCCATAGTGCCCTTTTTAGGATTTTCCAACATCTTCTCCCTCCCACCTCCCACAAGTACCAAGAGTGAGGATCCTGTAACATACTGAACTTTGTAGAAAAGTTCTCTTAACATCATCAGAGTTGTTCATTTCCATCTAAAAAATCAGAATGATCTTGGAAGCTTTTACACAGAATCAAAAAATCCAGAAATGGGTATGTTTTACCCAAAACATTGTGCCCAGAATACCATCAAGCACTTCTAGGACATAGAATTTAATTCAGAAGGAAAGAGTTTTTTCTGCATTCAACAAATTTTGCACATTCCTAGTTAAAGGGGGTTTAATTTTTACAAGTCTGATCAGGCCCAGCCAAGCATGGTTGGGGCGAGAGATGTATCCAAAACATCTTGCAGCCTGAGATGGATTACACTAATCTATACAAGTGCTGTTATATGAACCAAAATAGGTAGGAGAGGCATAGGATAAATGTACAGAATCATCTTTGCCCTTCTAGTTTTTCCAATTAAAATGCACTTTTTGCAACACCTGATTTCAGGAGTGCTTCCAGTCCATATCTTGAGATAGTCCTTGGTTCATATTAGTCTTTGTTTTTTGCAGGATTCAGTGAAAATTTAATTGCTGCATTTGGGCATGAAATAACAAGACCGTAGTCAAGGTGTTTGTGCTGTAAATTGTTCCTACATTTCATTCTCCATAGAAGTTTAAAGATAATGCCTTGTACCAAGGGATCATTTTTGCCAGGGGAATAGACTTCCACAGCTGTGTTCTCTTTACATTGGCTGTAGCTATTGTCTCATATAAGCCACATTTGTTAAAGCACAGTGCACAATGTATAAAAACCTGGATTGCACACAATAAAAAGGAATTTTGAATGTACATGTTTTATAGGCATATAAGTGAAAAATGGCTGCCTTAAACCCCTATTTTTGTTCATAAACCCTCCAAATGGAAAATGAACATTTGAAACAGGAAAAATGTATTTGACGCGGGGCAGGGGAGCTCCCATTGTGTCCCTTGGCCTGCTCCCCTGCGAGAAATTATCAAGTAGAAATTGTTGACTTTGTTCACTTATGCTGTTCTCTGGCAGTGTTGGTGTATTAGTCAAATCAAACAACTGGCTGCTGTGGAAGAATGCCCCAGATACCTTTTGTGCTTACGGGTATGTATTGTGTTGCAAATGGAGAGCCACTGCTGTAGCAGTAGCATGAGAAGGGGAGCTGTGGCCTGAAGGAATGAAGAGAAAGAAGCAAATGAAGGAAGACACCCTTTACCTGAAGTCCTCATAGAAGAGAAAATTTGTCACATAAGTACTAGTTCTACCCTAGCCAATCTAGGTGTGGCCCCTAGCCTAGAAATATTGCATGCTTGTGGTTCACTGGAGCACAGGAGTGGCCTTTCATTGTAGCTACTGATCCTTTGCTGAGAATATAATTTATACCTGAAAAATGCCATTTCAGGCAACACAGGAAAGAGAAGTGGTATGAGCTTTGAACAGAAGTTTGTCCATCTTCAAAAAGAACTTGGCGTACTCTGGGAAGGAGGAATGAACATTGGACTGCCGTGGGGTGATGCAATTGCACAAAGCCACATTGGAGTGGGGTTTTTTTTTGCTGCTTAAAGGGATTAATTTTCTGGCATTACAATTCTGTGAAATGTGTCAGAGGCTTAATACAATTTTACTTCAGTTTCTTCCATACTGGTCTTGGGAACTCCAAGAGCTTTTAAAAAAAAGGCTGCATGTGGACAGTGGCTGCTAATACTCATTCTAAAAATTAGGTAGAAGCAGAAGATACAACAAATACAAATGCTTCTTTTTGGGTGAAATTACAGTATCATTATATTATATTAGAACGTCCTGAAATAGAAAATTGTAAATACTGTATAAAGACACTATTTGTGAGGTGGTTGCTGAACTGCTCAGAATAATGCCTTCTCAGGTTGTAAAGGACTTTGTAATATAAAACCTGGTGTTTTCAATTGTGCTTGAAACTGAAGATTGGGGTATGCATGTAATGGAAAATTAAATCTTTTGAATTGGAGCCAACCATTGTGCCCCAGAAATTCTGCCAAATCATTTTAGATGAGCCATGGTTTGGCAGAATCAAAACTCAGCATGTTTCGGCTGTACAGAGGTTCAGGAGAAGCAATATCTGGATGGTGCAAGTGGATTAGACTGGCATGTATCACCTCTGCTTCCTTCAGCAACTGCCAGAGTGGTATATTCGACTGGCCCACCTGCACTGCTCTCTGCCCTTCCCAGCTCCTTCCTTTCCCTCCTCTTGGTTATTGCCACTGCCACCATCTGCAGTGTCCCAGTGGGCGCATTCTATTGAACCCATATCCTCATCTTCCCAGCACTTCTTTCCCTCCCCTCAGCTGCTATCACCAATGGGTTGTGCTCTTCCTTCTCAAACCAGTTCTTTCCAGAACAATTGCATTTTAGACCATGCCTGGAGCAAAACAGCTCTTCTCTTGTTCTACACATGAACCAAAGTACCTCAAATATGCGTGTTTTGGTTCAGGTACACCCCCCTCAAACAAGTTGTATCAGGCAGAATTTTGCACATCCCTACTTTCCAGTCTGTACCTGTAAGTGGCTTTCAACCTCATGTCAGGAGTATGCCTCTCTGTTCCAAGGAAATCACTTACTTTTGGTTTTGAAACCATTAAAAAATTGTGCTTGTTGGCAACCAAAAATAGGGGTAGAAAAAGGAAGTTTTCTATGCCTGGTGACTTCATAGACACCTTAATGTATTTTTCAGAGCTGCGATAGGAAGGTGATTTGCCTGTCTTCTTCCAGGATGTTTTTTTTAACTTCCTACTCTATCTTACAGCCTTGGGATTGATTCTCTGGTCTCTAGTCCAAACCAGGGCTCTGTGATAGTTCAGATCCAAGCATAAAAAGAGGCTTTGAAGCATAGAGCTCCTATCTGCGACTCTTTAAAGAAGAATCTTTTTTCCTGGGTTCTCCTGGTTGCCTATGCAACTGCTGTACAATGGCTACTTTCAAGACAGGCAGCCAAGAGATGCAGTGTAACTTTGCTGAGGGATAGTAGAGGTATGCAGCCTGTTTTGCAGTCCCAAAGACTTGGTTGCCAACATTCTAAGGCTTATAACAAATATTTGTCAACACAATTTTTGTTGAGTAAGCACACAAACACGTACTAGAATGGAAGGAAATACTAGCTCATTTTCCTGTGAAGTCATGTCTATAATTTGTGTGGTCTTTATAAGCCAAAAAAATGGGGCTTTTTGCAGGAAAAAAAGTTCAGCCCCCGGAGTGAAAGAAAGTTACCTGTCTCTGAAGTAAATCATGGTATGCCTAAAAGATCCAATTAAAAGGGATTAATATTGGCTCAGATTGGATAAAAGATCTCTTTTTGTTCTCAGGTTTGCAATATCCAGTTGTTTTATCATTGTACACTAGCCTTGTTACTGAATGTTAACCTTTGGTCTTGGCTTCTCAAGCAACAGCATCTTCTAGGGACATGCCATACTTGGGATATGAAAAAGTAAAGGTGATTTGCAGGGGAGGCTGGCACCACCTTTTTAAGTTGCCATTTGACCTTAGAGAATGCATGCTTGAAATAAGGAGGCACTGTCAACATAGCCATCCCCCTCCGAAACACCTTCTTTGTTCTGGGTCTGGAATGCTGCACATCCCTCCTCTGTGCCCTGTATACATCACTACTTCAAAAAAAAAAAAAAGTATCTAGCTTTTTTTTCTTCCAGTTTTTAGGGGGAAATTTCATTGTCCACGAATTACCATATGAAAGTAATTGTTCTGCAATTGTTGCTGAGGCTAGAGAACAGTAGCGTTTCTAACTCTCCTTGAGATGCTGTTTTTGTGATGTCATAATAACAGAATAGATCCCAGGGACTTTGTTCTGGTGTCCTCTCTGCTCTTATTTTCTTCAGATTGAAAGAGTAGCCCTCCTACAACTCCCCCCTCAGGTTTTGGTTTGGGCACATTGTTAATTTTGCAAATCATAAAATGTGGAAGAATTCTTGACATCTTTAAAACTTTTGTAGTATCTATCTTATTGAAATACAACTTGGCTGGGTGTGTAATATTGTTTTGCATAGCTGAGTTACAGCACTACCATCATGTTTGCATAAGTAAATGTTTTGACTGTACTTCTAAAATTACATGTATGGGCAGGCTTTGCCATTTGGGTGAATATATCCACATGACTAAGCACATCCTTTAATATTGAAGATCTTAATTAACAAATGTACTGTGGGTCTGGTAATTAAGCAACTTTGTTTGCTGTATTTTATTGAATACTTGGATCAATTTCCCTTCCTCATACACAGTCATGGACTAATGTTTGTTTGAGTACAAAATCCTGGTTGCAGGCATCCTAATCCCTGTTCTGCCCAGGCTTGATCTTAATTGGAGGAATTACTTGCATATTTACCAGAAACTAGTGGATTAAATAAGACCTTATCCTCCTGATTAATTGTGTCCAGTACACTGCCCTGTTGCAGATTGAGTTGCATAGTAAGGAAGTAGGTAAGTGCTACTCCAGTACTGCATCTAAATTAAATATCAGCATGTACTGAAACAGAAAATTTTGTATAGATCTGAAGCCTCCTTGCTAGAGAAGCCATTGGAAGCAATTGTTCAGCCATGATATTACACAAAGGACTTAGATTCAGGACAGTAGTTCTTGTAGTTCAGGGGAATTTGTGTTCTGAAGAGGTGAGGAGAAGGAAGAGAATTGGGGGCATTAAAATAACAATTGTGGATTGTGCTCCCTTTTAAATTGAAATGTGTGTGTGGGGGGGAAATAAAGTGATTCTGACTGAAACAGTTTCCTGTGCCCTTACCTGATGATAATCTAAAGTAATCTAAAAAAAATTGCTTCTGTTTAAAATAAGCAGTTGGGTGAATGAAATGCCATTCATCCAAAGAATGTAGACGTTTTCTTTTTTTAAAATGTTTTTCCCTTCCCCTCTTTATAGAAGGGAAACAATACAGTGACGGGAATGTCAGGAATGTTCGGCTCTGCTTTACCTTCTAACAGATAAGAAGCAGAGAACAAAAGCTCCATTCCAGCTCGCAGTGCTCTTCCAAATGTTCTATAGCCCTGAGCATATGAAAAACATGAACAAAGTATTATTCCTTGATTGTCCTGTAATGCTTTATCCAAATAGCTGGGCTCCGTTTTCTCTTGATAATACCCTAACCTCTGCAAAGCTTTTTGAAGGATACCATTGGCAACCAGACCCAGATTTTCCACAACTTATTTAAAAAGTGTGAGTGGCTCTGTTTACCTTCTTAGGCAACAGGCGGAGCAGGGAACTTAGTTTTCCACTACGTTAAATTTCAGCACTTCTATTCTTAAGGCTTCCCCTTTCAGGAATATGCTTTAAGAAATAAAATTTTAAAACATTAATTGAACCATTCACTCTATTTGTGAAATACAGTATATGTGAAATAGAGCATTTGTGACTCTTAGGAGTCACAAATGGTGAAGACTAGGAAGGGTTTTTATCGTCAGGATTCCGGCAGGACGCTGCAAGCAGCAGTTAGAGGAAAGATGAATGCCTTCCTAGAGAGAAATGGGAAAGAGGCCACCCTGATCTAAGCAGTCCTAGCCCCTGGAATGCAGTCAGTACCGTATGTAAGAGTTTTCACATACTCTTCAAATAATAGCTGTTGGAGGGTGGGGAAGGTCCTTGGAGCAGAATATGAGTAAAAACAGTGGCTAAGTTCAAAATGACCTGAGATCTTTTTTTTCTTCCTCATGGTCTATTTGATATAGTAAAAATACTGATTTGAATGTCCTGTCTGAACACAATTGCTCAGTTTAAAGTTTGTTCCTTCATTATAGGATTTGTAAATATTAGCACATACTGATCTTAGAAACTACAATTCTTAGGGGGAAAATGGATTAAAAACAACTTGATCTGCCTGAAAGAAAGATTATATGTAAGGCAATTGCAGTTCAAATAATGATGCAGAACTAATTAAAAAATTTTTTATTAATATTTGCATTCGATTTAACTTAAAAATGTACATGCTGCCTTTCAAAATAGGATGTTTCTGGAAAGGGGAAATTTTTAGGGCTGAAGTATTTATGTGTAACAGTACGTTACATTTACCCATTACATGAAATACATTCCAAATGAATGAAGGTGAATATATATGTGTCCCAGTCTTCTGAGGTTTCGGACTCGTGCCGGAGCCCATCTTGCTGAGAAGGTCCCTGAGGATGGGGGCTCCGGCAGGAGTCCGAAAGCTCAGAAGACAAAAACCCCTGGTCCCGGGTGAGCGACCCAGATTCGGTCCTGCAACATTCCAAATGGCACAGTAAGATTAAAGAACCATCTCCCTAACCCAGGGGTCCCCAACCTTTGTCGGTTGGTGGACTGGAGGAAGAGGGAGGGGGAAGCATTTTACATGCGTGTGCGCGTGCACGGGACCGCAAACAAGCACACGCCGCAAATGGGGTGGGGCTAGCGCCCACGTGATACTAGCCCTGCCCTATTCTTGCGTGGTGCAGCACCTTGTTTCGGTGACCCATGGCGCAGCGGCGGCCATTTTTGCACCTTGCAGCGCGGTGGCGGTCTGTTTTTGCGGTGCGGCAGCACCCTGTTTTTGTGCCCCGCAGTGCACGGCATCCTGTTTTTGCGCCCTGAGGCGCCACAGCTGTGTCCCGTTTTTGCGCCCTGAGGCGCATCGTCATCCCATTTTCATGGCCAAGGTGCGGCGTCGGCATCCCGTTTTTGCAGCTGAGGCACGGCGGTAGCCCGTTTTCACGCCCCGCAGCCGTGGCACTAGCTCAAGTGAGGGGGTATGTGTGCACACGTGTGCACACTGGCCAGCCTGTCCCGCGGCCCAGTGGCCAGGAGGCCACGGCCCACTACCGGGCCGCGGCTCACAGGTTGGGGACCCCTGCCCTAACCTCAAATGTATAGCAAACCAGGTTTTCTAAGGCTTCTTGTATGCTGTATTTATTTTTTTATTAAATTACTTCCTTATCCAGAAATGAGTAGCCTAATACCATATTATAATTGTATGATGTTATTATTTGTTTTAACTATGATTAGCTGGGCAGGTTATACTGTAATCAAGCAGACTATATTATTGGTAGTTGTCGTGTATGAAACAAGCCAGTAGAATAAGCACTTAAAAAAACAGCTATCTCTGTGTTTTTATTTTGCTAACTGGTCAGAAATAATGCCGTATCAGTACAGACACTATTTCAAAGCATAGCTAATCATCCTGAACTATACTCAGACTCCAAACATCTTAGTATTATGCCCTAGGAGTGATGAAAGTCAGCTTTACAAATGAAGTCTTGTGATTGTGTTTTGTGACATGTGCAGTAGGCTTCTGCGCACATTAATAGAGCATTGTCTTTAATATGTTGTGAAATCTGAGAAGAACCGAGTATCCTATAATGATTGTTTTTAGGATTTTTACATAAAAGAGCAAAGATCTCTCATGGGGAGATGTAGCATTAGAACCTCTGTCCAGAGCCCTGGAAAAGCTGATCAGAAGTTGAAAATACAGAACTGCATGGGTTAGTCAGTTGGAATTGGGTGGTAAACAAATTCAAATAAGTAACTAAAATAAAATAAAAATAATGACCTGGTTCAGTGTAAGGCAGTTCTTTCATCGTGTCTCTGATTTTCATCTAGACTGGACGTGACAAATATGAACCTGCAGCTACATCTGAGAATGCAGCAAAGAAGAAAAAAGGAAAAAAAGGAAAAAAAGAAAAGGATATGGATGAACTAAAAAAGGAAGTTTCACTGGTAAGACCAATTTTTATCCACATTAGGGGCAAAGAAATAAACATAATGCTTGGGTTGGCATGAATTGTCAATTTTCTAACTTTTAAGTTGACTACCTTGGATTAGACCATTAAAAGTTTTCCAAATTGGCTTAGATAATTTACCATCTCACCGTCATCAAAAGTCTGGATGTAAGGTAGTAAAATGGTAATTTGTTAATTGACACCATGTAGTTCTTTCTTTCCCCTTGACACACCCAGGCTTAAACCTCAGATAAACTTAAATTTGTTTATCAACTTGGAATTCTTTCCAGTAACTGCTATGGTTAAACTCATCAGTATTTTGACAATATCCTTGGATACTCAAATGTGGCTTCACTAGTCTTTTTGACTTTGCAGGATGATCACAAACTCAGCCTTGATGAACTTCATCGCAAATATGGAACTGATCTCAGCCGGGTAAGTTGGGCAATTTTGGAGGGAGTTTTCTGCTTTGAAAATACAAAATGCGTGGCAGCAAGTTCTGGGAGGAACACAATGTCAATTCATGTTCTTGTTATAATTCAGAAGTTATATTCTCTTCCCCAGCTTGGCTTGAGCATCTTTGTAAAATGCTGCTGCCATGGAATCATTGTGAATGATACTAGAGGATCATTGTATGATAATCTTCTAGCTTATCATTCATTTTTATAAGTTTCCATCCCTTACAAAAAGTAAGGGATGGAAACATATCAAGGAGAGATCCAACCTAGAACTAAGGAGAAATTTTCTGTCAGTGAGAACAGTTAATCAGTGGAATGGCTTGCCTCCAGAGGTTATGGGTGTTCCATCACTGGAGGTTTTTAAGAAGAGATTGCACAGTCACTTTTCTGAAATGGCATAGATTCTCCTGCTTGAGCAGGGGGTTGGATTAGAAGACCTCCAAGGTCCCTTCCAATTCTGTTAATCTGTTATTACTATCATTCGTATGTTAAGACTGTCACATACTTGAAGGGTAGCATTATGGTACTTATAATATTAAGGACTGCGGTCTTTTATCAGTAAAAGTTTATCAGTGAAGACAACGGGTTTTTTTTTCAGATGTAATGTTTTTAATGTTTTGGATTTCATGCATTTTAATCCACTATTATAAGCTGAGGCAGCTGAAGCAGGCAACATTCAAATAATTGTAGTAGATAAATGCTGAGCTTACTTGGAAAAAGTTCTTTTGAAAATAAGAATGAGTGAAAAACTGACATGTCACTTAAGAAAGAAACTCTGCTATGTTACAATTTGACAACTATAGCACTCTTAAGTAACCTCCATGTTGCATTTCTGTAACTGAATTCCTCGTTCCCTTTCTGCATCTTAGGGACTGTCTGCTGTGCGGGCTGCAGAAATCCTGGCTCGAGATGGCCCTAATGCTCTCACTCCCCCTCCCACGACCCCAGAATGGGTTAAATTCTGCCGGCAGCTCTTTGGGGGCTTCTCCCTTCTGCTTTGGATTGGAGCCCTTCTTTGTTTTCTGGCGTTTGGTATTCAAGCTGCAACAGGAGAAGAGCCTAATAATGACAACGTACGTGGGGAGGGGAGGGGAGGGGAAATGGGAGGCATGACTGAGTAGCCCAGTTTAGATATCATGGGATATCGTGATGCCCCAATATGTCAACACATTGGCTGTGGGCTTCAAGGTTATATGTCTTGTCAGAAGAGGCTGCTGGAAGATTTTACTTCAAAGCTACTCACAGTTGCCCAGAATTGGGGCAGAATTGGGGGGAGGATATATTCTCGTGAAAACATAAAATACTGATGTTTTGATTTGTCCTTATTGGCTATGCTTTCATTTCTGCTTGGACTAAGTATAAACATGGTGGCTATGATCTAAGGCTATGCAGCAATCCAGATGGGAGTTGAAAATGTGATTTAGAGTGTGCGTGTCTCACCCATAGGGTCATGTTAAACCAGATGCATCTTTTCCCAAGATTATATAACAACTACAGAATTCAGCAATCCAAGGCCAGTTACTTTAAGATAGTCCCTGCAAGTGCTACATGTCCACTACACATGCTCAAATTACATTTTGCCCTTTGAACTCAGGTTTCTGCATGACACATTTATGATCTGCCTGCCTAAAGCTTAGTTTGTGTATTTCTAATGCACTTGCCAGTTAAATTTGGGGTGGGCCTACTTCAACAACAAAATCTTAAAAGTTTCACAACAGGTTTTTCTCATATTGTTTAATTTATGAATTGGATTAAGTTATGGTCCCTTCTCCCTCTGACCAGAAAATAGTTTGCTGTCCCGTTTTTTTCCCTTTAAATTCTCCTCTTCACATATTCTTTTCATCAGCAACATATAATCATTGGGAGCATTGTTGTAAAAATAATTGCCTACAATTAATGTTGCAAACTCAGAGCAGAGTTTACTGAGGTTTGTGTGAGTAAGTAATATCACTTAAAAGACTGACTCACATATACTTGTATCTACTTGTAGTTATATCTAGGTGTTGTGCTGGCTGCTGTTGTCATCATAACTGGCTGCTTCTCTTACTACCAAGAAGCAAAGAGTTCAAAGATCATGGAGTCCTTCAAAAACATGGTGCCTCAGGTATGAAAGTGCTAAGGTTTCAGGTTTTTTTAAATACATAAATTACACATTTTTATGTATCTTCGATCACACATTGGTAGTGAAGCTGTCCTATATAGTTACTGAACATTGCTTCTTCTTGCAGCAAGCTTTGGTAATCCGAAATGGAGAGAAACTGAGCATCAATGCTGAAGGTGTAGTTGTTGGAGACCTAGTGGAGGTGAAGGGAGGAGATAGAATCCCAGCTGATTTGAGAATAATTTCAGCTAATGGATGTAAGGTATGTATATCTTCAAGGGGTAAAAATGAAGAGACTGTACCGGACAACCTGCAGAGGATCTAGGCATGGCATCACGCAGTGCCTCCATAAAACCATATGGGCACTTTTTCTTTTTCTCCTGCAGGTGGACAATTCATCTCTCACAGGTGAATCAGAGCCTCAGACAAGGTCTCCAGATTGTACAAATGATAACCCACTAGAGACCAGAAATATTGCATTTTTCTCCACTAATTGTGTTGAAGGTAAATATAATTTCCAATATTTGACCAACAAGGCTGGTAGGATACAGCAGTTCTCAGATCTAGAAATGATAGATTGTTCAAGGAGAAATTAGGAAACATCTTGGTGAAGCATGTCTTCTATTAGCACATATTAGAACTGATGGATGTTAATTTGTAAAGTGGCTGCAGTTGTTTTTTTTATAAATCTTTTTGAACTAAAGCAAGAATGTATTATTGCTAGGACATCATTTCTTTCTTTTTTTTTTTTTAAATATATTTTATTAGATTTTATAGGGGTACAGGGATTACATTAAGGTGCTTAGGAACCACCATGGAGGTGGGTATATTAAACATCCAAAAAAAGAAGGACAATCACAAATATATAACTCAAATCAAATCTTTTAAACTTCCCTCTCTAATTCCCTCATTTAATCTTACTTATTCAAATTAATAAATTCTATGTAAGTTTCAAACGATCCTATCAAATATCAGTTACATTTCAATTCTAAAAATCCAAATCCTGTTTTTAAGCTTTACTAACTTACAATTACTATATTTCAATTAGCCTTAAATAGACATATTATTAACACTTCGGGTGCCCTTTTTTTTTTTACATAATTATATCTGGTATATTGTTCTCGCAACAACATTCCCATATCTTCTTCATTGATACCATTTTTTTCTCTTATCACCCATCCCTCTTATTCTCCTTTTATTTCCAAATAATTCTCTTAAAATAAAAATATCAGGCCAACAAATAAATTTCTATCTAATTTAAATATATATTCTATCAATGCCTCTATATCTATAAAAATCTTTTTAAACCAGTAGATAAAGTTTACTTCTCCAATACATATCATATCTAAAACAAAGTAATATTACAAAGGGTATCCTCTTAAAAATTTCACGTGTTCCATTAGTTGTTAAGTCAGTCAAGAAATCAAAGCCTTTTTAATCCCATTAAATAAGACTTTAAAATACATTTTTAAATCTAACTCTGGGCTTCTTTCTATGCCATAGTGGTTTCCATAGTAAGGTTCCTACATAATCAAACCACAATATTAAAAGGTCCATATTCTTTAACGCTTCAAATTGGTCAAAGTTCTCTTTCCTTTCTTCTAATAGCCTTTGGATGGTAAAAGCTGTTTTATTCCATGTTATATTTGCCAATTGTTTATCCACCTTTTCTCGATTTTCAATAAGTTGTATCTGAGTGTCAGTCTCTGTTGGTATTGGTATGCTTCAGACATCTCTGTTGAAGTTGTTGTATAGTCATCAGACTTCTCGATAGGTTGTGTTGGAAGTTGAATAAAATTAGTTTGTTTTGTGGTTTCCACGGTTTCTCTCAGTGTAGGGAAAAGGGATTGAAAATAGGAACTCACATCCTCTGCAGCTTCTAAAATTGTTTCCAATATAAGTTCATAGTCCAGTTGTGTATTAAGTTCCATATCGATAGTAGTAAGGCTTTTTAATCTTTAATCTTTAAAGAAGGCTCTACTTCATAAGAATCAAGCAAGCATTCACCTTCAATTTTCAATAGGCCAGCTGCATCCGTTATCTTGTAGTTATCACCCTTTCAGGGTCATAGCCATTCCCAGCCATAAAGAAATATAATTGCAGTACCACTTTTCGACACAAGATGTCCTCAGCAAACCAAAAAATCTTTTTTTTTCCTTTCCAAATAATAGATTTTTTATTTTTCGTGTTGAAAAAGATGAAGAAAGGGTTCAAAATAATAAATGCGTAGTTGTAACAATAATAGTCAAGAATAAAATGTTTTCAGGTCCCCTCAGTATTCCAAAATTTAAATAGTCCATCAAAATTGACTGGTTTTTATTTATATATTTTTTTTTCCAACGCTGTTTTTCCCCATTGCCCAAACGCTGCTTCCTCACGACAGGGAAATAGTTCAAAGAAAGCTTTTAACAGGAAAGTAGTTAGGGAAAAAAAAAGGGGGTAGGAAAGGTCTCACCCGGATTCTCCACGGGGGTTCTTTCGCTTAGATGTTCTTCTGGCTTTCAGCTGGTGCGACGAAGTGATCGTCCATTTTATTGGGCGATCTTTTCCTCCGGCGGCCCTAAGGAGATAGCTCGAACTGGGGAGAGCCGCCGCTCTTCCCTAGTCGAGCAGGAGCCTCCTCTAACGGTGGTCGCCTCTACGGGGCGACTTTCGACCCGATTAAGGGTCTACCGGCGGAGGGAAAGCAGCCGGTGGGAGAGAGAGATCTCTCCGTACGACTGCTGGTGTCGCGATCCGGAACCGGAAGCCATCATTTCTATAGCTATACTTGAAAGCTTTGTCAAAGAATCTTCTGTCATTCCTATATGGATTAGGGGACAAGTTTTGCAAGGAGGACAAAGAACAAGAATAAATCAAAGATTATAAAATGCTCTTAATACGTGAGGGATGAAAATGTGTACCACCATTTGCAATATCTTTGAACTGCTTGACTGGGAAACAGATGATGACTGAAGAGATGTCCTTGTTTGCGCTGAAAGCCAACCTTGTGTATTATGCCTGCATTGCACACAACAAAGAAAGAAGGAAGAGTTTAATTACAGTCTTTCTTGTGATTTTCAGGTACTGCCCGTGGTGTAGTCATCAACACTGGTGACCGAACTGTGATGGGCCGCATTGCTTCATTGGCTTCTGGGTTGGAAGGGGGACAGACTCCCATTGCTGCGGAGATTGAGCATTTTATCCACATCATTACTGGTGTGGCCGTGTTCCTGGGTGTTTCCTTTTTTATCCTGTCATTGATCCTCGAGTACACTTGGTTAGAAGCTGTAATATTTCTTATTGGCATCATTGTTGCCAATGTCCCTGAAGGTCTGCTTGCTACAGTGACAGTAAGTTGCCATAAAGAGGAGGTTAGCACTCTCTTTTTAATAAAAGATCTGAGGAAATATAGATTGTGATGGAAGGCAGACTTCATCTCCCCTTTCCTCACTTTGTAGGTATGTCTGACACTCACAGCCAAGCGCATGGCTCGTAAAAATTGTCTTGTGAAGAACTTAGAAGCTGTGGAGACTCTGGGCTCCACTTCTACAATCTGTTCTGACAAAACAGGCACCCTGACCCAGAACCGCATGACTGTTGCCCACATGTGGTTCGATAACCAGATCCATGAAGCTGACACAACAGAAAACCAGAGTGGTAAGCCTGCCTGATCTCTGTAAGAGATAATTTGGCATTCCTTTCTGCTAATAGTCAAGATAATACTTGTTCAGACCTGCAGCCTAGCTTTCTAGCCATATGTAAAAACTTTGCTTTGTCTCCACAGTAGCCAAAAAGAATACATTTGCAGTGCTTCACATAATGTTTTAAGTCAATCTTGATCAGTGTTTCTCAATCTTGGCAACTGTAAAATGGGTGGACATCAACTCCCAGAATTACCCAGCCAGCCCAGCCATGCTGGCTAGATAATTCTGGGAGTTGAAGCCCATGTTAAAGTTGCCAAGGTTGAGGAACAGTGATCCAGACTCACCTGAAACAACCATTTAAGAATAGGGTTTTTTAGAACAGAAAACCCCACGTTAAAGCACAATATTAAGCATAAAATATATTTGAAAAAAAGTTGATCATCATTTGAAGAGTATTATTTTGTTGATTGTTTAATTGCAGAGAAAAAATAAATTCTAAATTCCATTAATTCTGAAATCTTGTCATTTGAAGAGCCATATTTCTCTCTACTTTTATGGACAAAGGAGAGGACCAAGTCACTATAATGAAAGGATAAATAGCTGGATATAAGCCTCCACCAAATTTGCAATACTTTTCATCCTGTTTTCTGAAGGCTTATAATATCAAGGTTTTTCCCAATCATCCTCATTATAAGAAAGAGTAGTGTATTGTTTCCCAGTGGAGCAGAAGAGACATTTTGTAGATTCCCCCTGCCTTTCCCATAAAATTAATGAAAAACAATCAAGTTATGAGTTTATCCTTCACTCTTAATAAACTACTATGGAAGAGATAACACTAAATATTTATCCTTTGCTTGGCCAACATTTTTAATTGAAAAGGAAAAACAGAGATAAAATAGATTTATTCAGGGTGTTTTTCCATATTTTTTGAAGCTATATAAATGACTATAGAGATTCTCAGTCATCCAGGTCATAATTGTCCCAAAGATGCTTTTCCATGAGACAACTGGACTTTCTTGTTTTTCCTTTGAAGATGTTTTGCTTCTCATCCAAGAAGCTTCTTCAGCTCTGACTGGATGGTGGGGAATGGAAGGATTTATAGTCCTTGCAGACAGCTGGTCATTTGCCTTCTTTTAGAGAGTTGTTGAGGCCACCTGGAGTTTATCTGTGTCATCAGGGTCACCTGAGTAGTGCAAATGGGTGTGGAGCCTTCTTGGAAACTGCTGAAAGGGGACTGTGTTGTAGACTGGAGACAGATGATGTCATATCCCTCCCCATTTGTTTAGAGAGGGCTGTTCAATTTTGACATAGATGGCCTCTTTGACCCCTCTTTCAAACCAGCAGTCTTCTCTGTCCAAAATGTGAACTTTGCTGTCTTGGAAAGAGTGGCCTTTGTCTTTTAAATACAGATGAACTGCTGAATCTTGTCCTGATGGGTTTGTTCTCCTATGTTGTGCCATGCATTTATGAAGTGGTTGTTTTGTTTCCCCAATGTACAGATCTGCACATGGCTCACTGCGTTGTACTGCATATACCACGTTGCTCAGTTTGTGTCTGGGTGTTTTATTCTTGGTGTGGGCAAGCCTCTGCCTTAGTGTATTCTTGGGTTTGAAGTGTGCACGTATGTTGTGTTGGCTGAAGATCCTCCTGAGCTTTCTGATACTCCTGCAACATATGAAATGACTACATTGCTTCGTTTAATGTTTTCTTCTTTGTCTGTTATGGAGGAGCTCCTGCTGGGTCTTTTTTGAGAAGCAAAATGTCTTCAAAGGAAAAACAAAGTCAAGTTGACTCATGGAAAAGCATCTTTGGGAAAAGCTATATAAATATTTTCTTTCTATTATAATAAGTATTTTCATATAAGAAGCCTAGCATTTGCTTTTACTGTAACCAACCAAAATTGCAACATGGATTGCCATACCATACATTAAATAAATAAATTCACAGACTTTTGTTAAAAAGAAAAGATAAGTAACGTATGTATGGAGTAAACAAATATAATCATGATTACCCAGGGAGTTCTTCACAAGTCACCTAATTGTTTATGTCTAGTAGAATGGACCTTAAATTGTTCCTTGTAGATACAGAATTAATGGTCATAGTTTGTCTGTAAATGTAGAAGGTGGTAGTTAATCAAGACTGAAGTCCTACAGCTATTGTTAAGGGCTGTGCTGGCCAGGAAGGGATCTTTCTTCTGCATCTAAGCTTGTAATCAAGACGTTATAGGAGGGACTTTGCTCCACTGCGCCTGGCATGATAGCTTTAAATCAAACAAGGGGAAAGTGTGGCAGAGGAAATGAATTGTGTACTTATTTGAGCATGGAATTGTGTAGAACATATGGATTCCTTCCCTTTAGGTGCTTCTTTCGACAAAACATCTCCAACATGGACTGCTTTAGCCAAGATTGCAGGACTATGTAACCGGGCTGTATTTCAGGCTAACCAAGAAAATGTTCCCATTTTGAAGGTGAGTAAATTCCTTAGTTCAGTTGCCATAGCTCCCCACACTTGTCTACCCTCTGCGGCCTTACAGTTAATGTGAAGCAGCATAAAGAAAAGTCATCTTGGAAAATAGAATGTTTCTGCTAGTAGGAAGGCAACATTGCAACATCTTTAATGTTAGTATTATTTCCTCATTTATAAGTTCTTATGGCATGCAGTGTTGTTGATTAGGGTTAGGATTAAGATTTGAATGGAAATTTAGTTCACAGATTTGTGCATAGAACAAGAATCTACTGGAAATTATATCAGTGACAGAAGAAAGTTTCTTCCAGCAATAGTTTTGTTGTTGTTTTTACTGTGATACAAGAAGGGCAGTACAATTTATGCCCCCTAAACTGAGAAAAACCCACATTGGATAGGTTTTGTGATTTGCAAAGTGCTGGACAAACTGCCTGATCTTGGCTTGCAACAAACACGTGAAGTTTATCCTATAATGCTTCATCTTTGGCTTCTGGATTGCCTTAAATTTCAATGAAATGCAGATGATACAGGTCTGGTGTATCATCAGCAAAACAAACTACTTGTAGGCAAGCAGCAGTAAGAGAACTTACATTTTAACTACT
Source organism: Azemiops feae (assembly GCA_023970755.1). Taxonomy (NCBI): domain Eukaryota; kingdom Metazoa; phylum Chordata; class Lepidosauria; order Squamata; family Viperidae; genus Azemiops; species Azemiops feae. The sequence continues at coordinate 5,214,343 of JALGBA010004292.1, read as the reverse complement.
TGAAAGTACTTGTAAAAAGAACTTAAAGAGACTTGAGATATCATGTGTTTTTTAAAAAGTTATTTACAGATGGCTTATGCCCTCTCTTAGTGCTGAGCACATTCTGTTCCACTCTATAATTATTATCAAGCCTGCCTATCTGCTCTTTACAGTATTGCTGCAAAAATATTTACTTTTGTTGGTTTCTGCTTAACACTAGCCTCTTTTTTAAACTAAACCTAACTGGTTTTCTTTCACAGAATGCTGAAATATGTGTTGTTGATAAAGTTAAGCTTATTTGGAAAGGGGGGGGGGAACTTGCCTTCAAAAGACTTCAGATCCTTATTGTGAACTGTTGTGTCATTTGATAGAGAGCGGTGGCAGGAGATGCTTCTGAATCGGCACTCCTAAAATGCATTGAACTTTGCTGTGGATCTGTCAAGGAACTGAGGGAGAAGAACCCCAAAGTGGTGGAGATCCCATTCAACTCTACCAATAAGTACCAAGTAAGAAATCCCTGCTTTTTGCATAGAGGCATTCCCTAGGAACAGATTCAATATCTTTTATGTTGGGCTGTGTTGTTATTTTCTTCAAATTCAATTAGGCTAAATTATGTATCAGTCAGATTATAGCTCTGGCTGGGAGGGTTTTGTTCTTTTGCTCTCTGTGTTTGTCATCTGCGAGGCATATTCCAAACCAGTGTATGAAATATCATCCCAAAGGCAGTTAACTAACATTGTTATTAAAAATATGCAGCTGTCAATTCACAAGAATCCAAACACGTCAGAATCACGATATCTGTTGGTGATGAAAGGTGCACCGGAGAGAATTCTTGACCGTTGCAGTTCCATCCTGATGCATGGAAAAGAAGTTCCCTTGGATGAGGAGGCCAAAGATGCATTTCAAAATGCCTATCTTGAATTGGGAGGCTTGGGGGAGAGAGTTCTGGGTAAGATGCCTGACTGAATTCTTGTTTGCCCCCTCTTCTCTCAGAATAATCTGTCAGTCAACCACGATCTCTATAGGGCCCTCAAAAGATAAGGTGGTAGTTGTGGCTATGGACTCCATTGCCAGCTGGCTTACCTTATAGCCAAGAGATTGCATGAAATGGGTGTAAGTATCTATGATGAAGATACTTAGCCAATGGGCAAGAAGTGCTTGAACTATCACTTGAGATGATGGTATGGCTTTGATGTCATGGTCAAGCACTCGCTGCAATATTGTGGCAGAGAGGGTGCCTAGCTGAATATTTTCCTCCTAAGTGCCCACATCAAATACACAAAAAGTCTTCCCAAACAGAACTGGATAACTTAACCATCAATAATCCCTGCTGAATGTCTACCCTAGTCTGTTTGTCTACAAATAACAGAAATGGGATTTCTTCCAGGCTTCTCTCACCTGGCTCTGCCTGATGAGCAGTTTCCTGAAGGCTTCCAATTTGATACAGATGATGTGAACTTCCCTATAGAGAAACTGTGTTTTGTTGGTCTAATTTCTATGATTGATCCTCCTCGTGCTGCTGTGCCGGATGCTGTTGGCAAATGCAGAAGTGCCGGAATAAAGGTAAAAGTGCATCACTAAGCTATCCCCTCAAATATTTAAGGCTAAGTACAGCGCCAAATAACTGAAAAGGGGCTATGTTTGATAGCTTTATAGGTAAAGAATGAGACTGGTGGAGAGGGAGAGATAAACTATGCCTATTGGTAGCCTCCCTTTCCATCTCAAAAGGTTAGGGTCATTGCTGATTATTCTGTTTCTCTTGAACGACCAATATCAGCACCAGCTTCTTTGTTACTGCTCAGGTCAGGCAAGTGGCCTTGAAAAGACTTCTAGGCCTTGTCTTCATTGCACTTGGTGAGGTTGATTTGCTTCATCTTGTAGGTCATTATGGTGACAGGAGACCATCCCATCACGGCGAAAGCTATTGCCAAGGGTGTAGGCATCATCTCCGAGGGAAATGAGACTGTGGAAGATATTGCTCTTCGCCTCAACATCCCTGTCAGCCAGGTCAACCCCAGGTATTGGACCAGTTAGAGTGAAAACGTGGGGCATTTCTGGGAGGGATTGGAGCAATCCTGCTAATTCATTTCTTTTTTTCTGGCGTTTAGCAGAAAACTAAACTGTTGGTAGGATATGAGGAAAAGTAGTAGTAAAGCAGTAGAATGGTTTCAATATTTTCTTTTTTTCAGATTAAGAGATGTTTACAGTATTTGTTTTAGGCAGCTGAGTCCTTCTGAAGGTTTGGAAGCAAAGTAGGGTTTGTACACGCAAAGTGAAAATGTTTGCTTCGAATCCAGAACAAACAAATCTTTATGGTGATTCTGCCACCTTCTTCAGTTCAGCCTGTTTGGCAGAGCCCAAACCTGGACCGCTTTGACTGTCCTAGGTTTCAGATGAAGTAAAATGTGGATGAGCAACTAGGGCAAGGCTCTTCCTCTGTACGCCTTCCCTCAGGAACTTCCACTGGCCCCGATCCCCCTCTCAGATGCCATCACCACTGTTACCTCAGTGCAGAATGTCCCATTGCCCCCCCTGCCTTCAGTCTGCCCTTTAGCTTCCCAGGTACTTAGCAACCGCCGGCCACTAAACAAGTTCTACCTATAAAAACAGCCTCTGATTCCTTCCATGACAAAAAAAATGTGTGAAATGGGTTTGGGCATAGGCTCTGCATGCACAAACTGATTTGCAGAGCCCTAAAGCAAAGCAAGCTCAGTGCTGCATGGGGGAGAGCAGTGCTTCATTAGATGGCAGCACAAAGCAATGTGGGGCTAATCTCTGAAGCTAAGCAGTGTTGTTGGACCCTGGCAAATACTTGGTTGGGGCATGACCTGATAATTTCAAGATTGTTGGCTAGATTAGGAAATTGAAATACTGGAAGAGGGCAATTAGCAAAGCACCTATCAGTGTATTGCCAAGTAAAGTGCACGTATAGTTAACTTCAAGGATATCTTCATTTTCATTAGAAAGCAAGGTTTGAAGAAATAATCTGCAACTTTTCAATATACCATCTTTTAAATTACAGAGATGCCAAAGCCTGTGTGATTCATGGGTCTGACTTGAAGGATATGAGCAGTGAACAACTAGATGATATTCTGAAACACCATACTGAAATAGTCTTTGCTAGAACGTCTCCACAACAGAAGCTTATTATTGTAGAAGGCTGCCAACGGCAGGTAAGCAGAGGGGATCCCTGCAAAGTTGGTCAGTCCATTCTATATAAAATCTGAGTGGTAAACTCAAAGGTGCTTTTTCAAGAGGCAACTGGACTTTCTTGTTTTTCTCTGAAGACGTTTCACTTCTTATCCAAGAAAACGTCTTCAGCTCTGGTCCAGTTTCTTGGATGAGAAACGAAACATCTTCAAAGAAAAACAAGAAAGTCCAGTTGCCTCTTGAAAAAGAACCCTTGGGACAACCATGACCTGGATGACTGAGAATCTCCATAAACATCTGAATGGTAAAGACTGAAAGTGATCTACCCCCTCCAGCTTCTGATTGTCAGTGTAAAATGAAACCCTGACAGTTGGTGTCCAGTATCTGTTTAGACACTTTCAGTAATGACTCTATTGTTAATTAATAAGCTTGCCTTAATATATAGCCAAAATATCTCTCTCTTGCATTTCCATCCACTGCAGATCTGCAGGATTTTCCCCTTCATTGATCTGCTCTGTATAACATCCTGATGCCTCACTGCTTTATATTTGCATATCCAGTGGTCCATTACTGTCTGGCAGTAGCGTTCTTCAGATGAGAATATCTGAAATATTCAGTCTGGTCTCTCAGTGTCAGTCATGTGCTTTAATACTGAAACTATGTGCCCTTCCCAAACTCGTAAAGGGGAAAAAAATTAGGCTGTCCTTGAAATAAAGTGTCTGGAAAAAAGAGTTTGTTTAATCTTTCAGGGTGCTATTGTAGCTGTCACTGGAGATGGTGTGAACGATTCCCCTGCTTTGAAAAAGGCAGACATTGGTGTTGCTATGGGCATTGCTGGGTCAGATGTCTCTAAACAGGCAGCTGACATGATTTTACTAGATGACAACTTTGCTTCCATTGTTACTGGAGTTGAAGAAGGTAAATACTTAGCTCAGTTTTCTAAATTAAAGAACCTGTCTCCTTCCTCTTCTTCCATGTTATATTCCAAGTCTCCAAATTCTATGTGGAACTGTGTGTGTTTATACAAGAATGTAAAATTCGCTGTTTGGTACTTGGAAAAGTAGACACGTTCTCCACTTGTCAGTTGGCTAAATTTCCTTCTGCCTTTTGTTAATGTATGCTCTGCTACAGAGGATTTTTCCTCATCTTTTTTCATTAAAGTGAATTAAATTTTGTATTCTAAGGAGTTTGTGCAGGAAGGAAGGTTGGCCTCAAGTATATGACAATCTTTTGTTTTAAAGTGCTCTTTATTTTTAGGTCGCCTGATTTTTGATAATCTGAAGAAATCCATTGCCTATACTTTGACCAGTAACATTCCTGAGATTACACCTTTCCTTATCTTCATAATTGCCAACATCCCCCTACCGCTGGGGACAGTCACCATCTTATGCATTGACTTAGGCACTGATATGGTTAGTAAAATTTATTGATTAATATTGCAACTAACCCCTCCAACAGAATGAGACATACAGTATATTTCTGTAGCACAATGTTCGCAGTGAGGCCAAATGCTTTTTCAATGTGGATGATACTGATTCATATATGAATCAGCTTACAGTCTATGAAGCTTAATTTAATTCTGCAACTTCTCTTTCCTGCTGCAAAGGTTCCTGCAATATCTCTGGCATATGAGCAAGCAGAAAGTGACATTATGAAGAGACAGCCCAGAAACCCCAAGACAGACAAACTGGTAAACGAAAGGCTGATTAGCATGGCTTATGGTCAGATTGGTAAGTGGAGAGGTATCCATCTGTACCTCTTTGGGGGTGAATAGAGATGGCAGTTTTTTATGGAAGGGCAAATGCTCAGAAGTCTAGCAAAATGCTTTACATGGGAAAAAGTTGACAGACTTTTAAAAGTATTGCATTCTTTTAATGGAAAGTAAGCAGGAAAGTTGGAAGAATTAACATAAAATCTAAAATAGATTCAGGACATGCCATTTGTACTAGTCTGCATTTCTCCTATGTACGTTTTTCTCTTCACCTTCCCCAAGTTATATTTTGCATGTTAGAATTTAAGTGGGGAAGGCTGGGAGATTTTGAACCCCCATTATCCACTGTGACAAATTTTCTAACCTCACATATAGAATGTGGCTTACATCACCTTGAAATTTGATGCCACAGCTGTGGAAGTATGTCTGGACTAGTTTTCAGAGATCAGTTTCTACTGATAAGGCATGCAACTCTCTGTATTTCCTCACATGCTAGGGAAGGTGTGCATTCTTGGACTTCTCACATGAAAAACTACAGTTGCTAATAGCAGTCTAGTTATCTAATTGCAGAATTGTGGCTGATAAGGAGGCTTATTAATTATGACCTGCATACTGTAGAAATTTAGTGTGCTAATAATATTAAGAGCTAACATTATTAAGGGAAACTGCAAAAGAAGGTACATTTATTGTACAACTAGGGAAAGGGCAGGTGAATTCTTCAGTGGAAAAGGTGAGTATAAATAAGAGACCTAGGGGGATAAATGAGAAGCAACTGGATGTTTGACTAGGGGTTAACAGCTGGGTGAGAGGTACTTTTAAGAAGGCAGTGCTTCCTGGAATGGCCATCTTGCATAGCCCTCTGTACAATGTACATTTGTACATTGTGCAAAAGACCTTAGCAAAACTGTAGTCCTTTGACATAATGAAGATAGACTTCGCTGGAATTTGGAAAGTTGAAGCCTGGCAGTAGGTCTTGTATATTTTTTCACAAAGATCAGTACAGCAGTAGCCAATATTTCATCCTTAATAGGTTTTTATGCAAATAGATCATTTGAATAAATGTGTACTACAAAAATGATTCCTGCTTATGTTAACTGGAAGATGGTGAGATATTTTCAGTTTCATGAGACGGTTTAAAATAATACACAAAAGAGACACCCATGTTTTTGGGAATGTGGGTTCCGAAGGTACTGCTAACATTTGCTGACTTCTGTCTATTTGTTTAGGGATGATCCAGGCCTTGGGTGGCTTCTTCACATACTTTGTAATCCTCGCAGAAAATGGCTTCTTGCCATCCACCTTACTGGGGATTAGAGTGAAGTGGGATGACCGATGGGTAAATGATGTGGAGGACAGCTATGGACAGCAGTGGGTGAGTTTCTCTTTAGCTTAAGGGGACTACTACCAGACATTATTAAACCCCATGCCCATTGGATCTTTGTTTCATTGGCAATAAAGAGGAAGCCCAATAACCAATTCTTTTCCTCTTAATCTTCTTTAGACTTACGAGCAAAGGAAAATTGTAGAATTCACTTGCCACACAGCATTCTTTGTCAGCATTGTGGTGGTACAGTGGGCAGACTTGGTTATCTGTAAGACCAGAAGGAATTCTGTCTTCCAGCAAGGAATGAAGTAAGTAGCAGACTCTTAACAAGGGCATTTTTTCCCTGTGGCCCTTTCCTTGTTGAATATTACACAACTTGGAAGTAATGTAGGCCAGCAGCCTTGAGAAATGTTTGCAAGCTGAAAAGTCTGCAAGATTAACTTTGATCTCTTAATGCTTCCACAGGAACAAGATCCTAATATTTGGTCTCTTTGAAGAAACTGCTCTTGCTGCCTTCCTCTCTTACTGCCCAGGAATGGATGTTGCCTTGAGAATGTACCCACTGAAGTAAGTAATAAACCTGACTAATGTTGGGTCTTTGAAGTTGATAATTAGCTCATTTATTCCTCAGTTGCTATTACTGGATTTAGCATAATTGTGATCATTTTTAATTCAGTGATGCATTAAAGGCATCTGGGCTTCCTCCAAATTATATGTCAATTCTTGTTTTTGAAGCCTCTGAGCTTTTGCTAACCATCAATTATGTCGTACAGCTATGTATTACAACTGTTTTTCTAACCTTGCAGGCCTTCATGGTGGTTTTGTGCCTTCCCTTATTCTCTCCTCATCTTTGTCTATGATGAAGTAAGAAAACTAATCCTCAGACGCAGCCCTGGAGGTGAGCAACTATTTACTCAACGATGTTCTAGGGCAGGCATGTCAAACTGCCGGCCCATGGGCCAGATGCATCATGCCAAAACCGTGCCCACCCGATTGCCGCAATGGGGAAAAAGTCACGATATGTCACGCGATGTCACGTGACGTTGCGAGTTTGACATGCCTGTTCTAGGGTGACATAGACTCATTGTGTTGCTCTAGAAAGCTATGTAAGGATACAGATGGGAAACATAAATATATTTTATAATAATAATAGTAAACGTTGTGAATGAGACAGGTTCCTTTTAGTATCTTTGGAAGGCCAGGTGCTGGCATGAATTTACATTATAACACATAGTTAATTTATCCACCTGTGCTTTCAGAGCTCAGTATTGTGTGTTCTCTATTTTTTTTTAATATCAAGGATTAATCTGATATTTAAACAATGGCATATACAACTTGATGTCTTTGTTTTTCTCCTCTATAGGCTGGGTGGAAAAAGAAACCTATTACTAAAGGACTGCTGGACCAGAGGTAGTTGCACTCTTGACATCCTTCCATTCTTTTGCTCCTGAAATGCAGGAAGAGGGAAACTTTGGAGGATGAAAGCAACTGAGAGCGCAAGAAGAATAATGCAATGGAAAAAAATGGGTAGTGGTTAATATAGTCCAGGCTTTGGGGTGGAAAATACAATAGTTTTTAATGTGCCTTTTCAGGTTTTTTAAAGAAATGTTAAGATTTTATATCTGGACTTTTACAAATAAAGATGGATCAGAAGAGGAATCTGTCTCTCTTATTCATGGTAATTCAGAAGGTGGGTACATGCACCATGGAAGAGCAGAGGGCTAGCCCAGCTTAAAAGGCAAGAAAAGTGGACCAGAGTCAGGAGGCTTTTGAGGTTTCTTTAAAGGATACATAATGGCAGCAAAATGGACAGTGCGGACGCCCCTATCCTAATTGGATGTTGATAGTAGGTATTCCGAAACAAAGCGAAGGTCTATCAAGACAAATTGGTTTGCATAAACAGTGTTTCTTGCTTGGGCCTTGCTCTTGAGCATCTTAATGCAGGTCCTGTAGTATTAGTCATCCCCACCTTAAATTCCAGGCCGATAAGTTATACTGGCTTCTTAGTTAACATATACTCACTTCCTGATCATAAGTATACTTCAGAAAAGGAAGATCAGCAAGTCATAGAAATAAATTTTAAGATACTTTTTGCTCCTCATTTTATAAGCAACAATATCTCTCCACTTAAATCTGCAGAGCTGTCCAGCAGGTGGCTATTTTTCCTTGTTCTTGTTGTGACTCTATAGAATGCCATAGAGAACTAACAGAACATCTGTATGAACTTCATGAGCATAGGATGCCATCTGGTCAAACTTAGTAAATCTCTCATGTGAAACCAAAATAGGCCTAAAGACATGTTTCCCATAACAAGAAGAGATCAAGTTCAAAATAAATTGGATTTGGGGTGGGATTTATAGAATGGGATTGGAGATCTCAGATTATCTTAATAATGTTCTGCAACAAAGATGTGATTTGTCAAATCAGAGCAGGTTTCTGTGTTAATCCCACAGTCCATGGTAGCTACGGTACCACTGTTGAAGCAGCAGGATATTGAAAGCAACAAGTATAATTTGGGAGACCATCTGTGTTAATACTGGAAGTTAGAATGATCTAATCAAATGTGTATCTTTTCATGAATGTGGATTTTAATTAATTCATCAATAAATAGGATTCCATGACAAAAGAAGCTGATGGGGAAAGTAGCTAAAACTGAATACTGTAGACCAGGGTTTTTTAACCGGTGGTACGCGTACCACCAGTGGTATGCAAGCACCTGGCTGGTGGTACGTGTAGGACGGGTTGAAAAAAAATGTAAATAAAAATATGTTTAAAAAAAATGTAAAAAAAAGTGTAAAAGTGGATGAGGTGAAGCGGCAGCAGCGCCGCACAGGCTTGTGGCAAAGTCAGCTGGAATTGCACGTTGCCTGGGTCCTACTGAGAGCCCAGGATCAAAGCGCGCAGCTCCAGCTGATTGGCGGCGGCCTTGCAGGTAGCAGGCAGCCTCACGTAGTCTTCAGTGGAGATTCCACTGGAGCTGCGCGACACCTTGCCTGGGTCCCACCCCCACCCAGATGCCCTCACCTCCCCCAAGCGTTTTTTTTACTCACCTGCTTTCAGCAGCATTCCCTTTCTCCTGTCCTTCTCAGTCTTCACGTGTTTGTGAGACAAAAAAAAAAAAGTTCCATGAGACTTTCTAACTTCTTGTGAGAAGTTAGAAAGTCTCATGGAACTTTTTTTCTTTTTTACCCACAAACACGTGGCAAAGGCAGAGAAGCAAACGAAGGTAGAGAAGCAAAAGGAGAAAGGGAGTGCAGCTGAAAGCAGGTGAGTAAAAAAATGCTTGGGAGAGGCGAGGGCATGGGGGCGGGGGCGCCAACGTTACCCTGCATGGTGGCGGGAGGGTTAACGGCGGGTGCGGGGGGCCCAGGAGGAGCTGCGCAAAGCAGGCAGAGGGGAGGCCGGGCAGATTGTGGGCGCTGGCAAGCGAGCGAGATGGGCAGGGGCGCGAATCAGCGTGTGCTCAGAAACGCCGATCTCGTGCTCCTACTCATCTCGCTTGCAGAAAGCTGTAAAGTTTATAGCACTGCCTTTTGGGAGGGGGGGAATAAGAATGGGCAAGCTGAGCAGGGTGGGATTGGCAGCTGCGTATCGTCGCTCCGACCACCGCTGAGGGCGTGGGGCAGCCCTCTCCGGCAAGGCCCTGCCCATTCTTCCCGCCACTCTCATGGCTGCCCTCCGGTCGCTGGGCTCGGCTCTCGTCTGGAGAGCAAGGCCCGTTTACACCTGCAGGTCAGTGCAGCGATGGGGCTGGAGCCCAAAAAGTGCCCCTTTGCACCCCGGGAGGGGCTGGAGCTGCTGCAGCTGCATTTCGGCTCGGCGCTGAGGAGCCTCCCGGGGTCCAGCCTGGTGCTGAGGCTCCGCCATGCCTGTAAAAGAAATGCCCGGGGCTGCGCGTGGCTCTGGGCGGCTCCCAACTGACCTTGGCTGAAACTCAGCAAGCCGGATTTCCATAGGGGCATTCGGAGAAACACCAGTGCGGTCCTGGGGAGGGCCTCCTCTGGATAGGCTTCTTCGCCCTCCCCAGGACCGCACCGGCGTTTCCCCGAGCGCCCCTATGGAAATCCGGCTTGCTGAGCTTCAGCCTTTCAGTCTCGGTGGCTGAGAAAACTCTTGGCCCGCATGGCTGAGTTTGCCTGCAGGAGGAAGGAATTAAACCCCTTTTTCTGTGAGGGGATGCAGGGAAAAAAAGAAATCGCTTGGTTTAGTTGTGGCTCAGAAAGGTGCAGGGCAGTCCCAGATCTGGATGGATTTGTAAATTATGTTGGAGTCTGAATTAAAATTGGATTTGATGTTGGGAGATCTGCCTGTCAGGGTGCCGAGGTATTGGATGGGAAGGGAAAGGCGCATTAGCTTTTGTTTCTCAGTTGGAAGAGGGTTTCAGGCAGTGCGAAGCTCGCCAGCTTTGCACCTTGCTGCCTGCTGAAATCGGGCAGGCTGGGGGCTGAGCGGCGGCACACTTCTTTTTGGATTCGCGCCGCCTGGCTCAGCCTCTCGGCGCTGTGAGGACAGCGCCCCACTGCCTGCTGAAACCCCTCCCCCAGAGCCCATCAAGCCGGATATGTGAAGTAGGCGAGGGCCATTTGCTGGCCACTTCCAGGCGATGGTGCATTTCTTCATTCCTCACAAAGGGTGACACCTCCCCAGGCCCAGGGGGCGGGGCCAATGCAGCAGGGGCCAGTCCCTTGCTGTTTCCAGACGGCCTTGAATGTGTTTCAGCAGAGATGGCCACCACAAAATTGTACAATGGCTCCCGGGCGGCCTGGGCCGGGGCTAAGGCAGTGGGGGCCATTCCCTCACTGTTTCCAGGATGGCTTCGCGGGCCACATGAAACAACATCGTGGGCCGCATCTGGCCCCCGGGCCTTGTGTTTGATATGTCTGGATTACATTATGAAGTGGTCTGGGCCTTGAAAAACAGACTTGGTGGCTATCTAAAATGTTTTAGCACAGCCTAAGGGAGGATGCAGAGAGTTGGATTAGATGACCTCTGATGAGCCTTCCAACTCTATGATTCAATTACAGGAAATCAAAAAGGACACATCCACAAGGTCAAACCTGTGTATCACCACGAATGAATATAAGTTGCTCAAGAGTTATAGAGATGATAACAGGAAAATTTAAGGACAGAAGCTGGGATTAATGCAAACAATAATATAAAAGGCTTTTTTAGTTATGTTTAAAATAAAAGAAGCTGCTCACTGTAAGTGGCAAAATAATAGGTTATCCTTAGCTTTTAGTTTCCTGGGCTCTATGATCTAAGAGTTTCCTGGGCTCTAAGATCACCACAGATGGGGACTGCAGCCAAGAAATTAAAAGACGCTTGCTCCTGGGGAGGAAAGCTATGGCAAATTTAGACAGCATACTAAAAAGCAGAGACATCACCCTGCCAACAAAAGTATGTATAGTCAAGGCCATGGTTTTCCCAGTTGCAATGTATGGCTGTGAAAGTTGGACCATAAGAAAGGCTGAACGCAAAAGAATTGAGCCCTTTGAACTATGGTGCTGGAGAAGACTCCTGCAAGTCCCTTGGACTGCAAGGCGATCAAACCGGTCAGTCCTAGAGGAGATCAACCCTGACTGCTCCTTAGAAGGCCAGATACTGAAGTTGAAACTCAAGTACTTTGGCCACCTAATGAGAAGGAAGGACTCACTGGAGAAGAGCCTAATGCTGGGAAAGATTGAGGGCAATAGAAGAAGGGAACGACAGAGAATGAGGTGGCTGGATGGAGTCACTGAAGCAGTAGGCGTGAGCTTAAATGGACTCCAGAAGATGGTAGAGGACAGGAAGGCCTGGAGGAACGTTGTCCATGGGGTCGCGATGGGTCGGACACGACTTCGCAACTAACAACAACAGCTTTTAGTTTGGAACAATCTTCCACAAAAGGCATGTGCTAAACTAAACAGTTTTAAAAAATTGGAAGGGATGATGCTCATGTTGGATGATAAGAGAATTTGTATTTACCATGGACAAGTTCCACTTATGGATAAATTGCAAGCTAAGCTTCTAAAGGAACTTCTCAGTGGTCTAGGTCAGTGGTTCTTAACCTTTTTGAACGAATCGCCCCCTTGAGCCAATGAGGAAGTTGTCATCGCCCCCCTCCCCCAACATAACCTCTCAATCACAACATAGGAAATAATTCTTCAATTTATGCAAACACTTTTTTTGTTTTCTTTAAAATTGTCATCAGGACATATCGATGCAAATAATTTATTTCCAGTCTTTTTCCCATATCTCAACTGTGTGAAAAATTTTGATGCCACCCATCACTTTATTCCCAAACTTCGTGATACATGTATTTCATTATTATTTATTCAAGACACTTAAATGTAATGACCACTGAAAACAAAATTCAATTGCAAGAAAGTGAAATGCCCAAAAAGAAAAACAGTAACATTTAATGATTGAATTACAAGTGAAATTTAAGACGCAAAAGAAATATAAAAAGGGCATAAGAACAAACCGCAATGCAGGAACTAAGAATTTCAAGACGAAAACTCTTAAACTAGAAAAACACACGTGGACATTGATAAACCTAGTTTCAACAGTTACGTTGACATTACAGCTGACGTCACAGGGGACAGCCACTCCGCATGCAATGTTTCGAAAGAAGCGCTCCCCCCTCCATCACTGCCCATTCTAGCCAATGGCGCGCCACTGTATGGGTAGAGGTTGTTGCACAACGCGCATGAAGATAAGCGATGCGTATTCACATATGTACGGTGTTCTGTACTGAAGCTAGCTGGAGGAACATTTGAAAACACAATTCAATCCACTAATAGCGAGCGACAGATATACAGCGATTCACTGTACGAAAAAGTCTCAAAAGTGTCCCCAAAACCTCTCACTCCATCGCCCCCATATCGCCCCCTTTTTGTTCCTTCATCCCCACGTCGCCCCTTTTCGTTCCATCGCCCCTCTGAAAAATGAAATTGCCCCCTGGGGGGCGATATCGCCCAGGTTAAGAACCACTGGTCTAGGTGAACCTCTATCCAGTTTGTGAAACTGGAAAACCGGACAAGGAAAAATTAATTCATATAAGTAAAGCAGGGATTTGAACAACTATCAACTGCTCAGACAGAAGGAATTAGCAATTGATTAGGCTTGAGAGGAGAAGATTGTACTAGCACTTTCTCCAATATCTGAAAATCATACAGAAAAGGTCAAGATTCTCTTGTTCCAAAATGCAAGACAAGGAATAATGGTATTTTTTATAGGTTTAGAAAAGCAGAAGTGAAAACAATTATCTCGATGGAAGATGGGCCCACCCTCACTAGCTATTACATGGAGAAGCCAAGATTGCTTTAATTTAGATTCCTACAGGAAGCAGATGGCACAAATTCTGGGAAATAATTACAGTTGACTGGAAGCTAAAGAGAAGTTGCATGGGCATTTTGTATGAGAGCATTTAACGTATGCACATATGCCTTCTATACACTTGAAAATTAAGAATTTTAGAGCTGACATTTTTTTCAAGGTATCTGCAGTATCTCCCCAAATTCAAAATAAGGAGAGGGGTAGGTAGGCAAGGAACAACAGGAAAATAAAGACATTAAAAACGGGGATGTCTTTGCTCATTCCACATCTCAAAAGCTTTCCTAACCCTTCTGCCTTTCACTGATGATGCCTTGAGGAATTGCTGTGCAACAAATCGCCGGCCAGCTGATCTCTGTGGGGTGATGAGAAGCCGCCTCCTCACAGGAGAAGCCTTTGTTCTCACTACACAAAGAACTTGGTTCTTTTCTGTACCTCAATCAAGCTGCTTGTTGCCATGCTTCAAGGATACCATTTAGAAGAATAGGTCAGTTAGGGATCAGATGACTTGGCCTCATGCTCCACACCACCTTCCCTCACAAAGCCAATGCACACTTGGCTGTGCACGGAGCTGGCAGTCCCCAATGCTAGGACTGATCTCCTCAGTGGAACACAAAGCCAAGGTCTCTCCCTCCTTGTTAGAGCTGAGAAGGCCACTGCCAGTCTCCAAGCTCATACAGTGGTAACCCAGGCAAAGGAAATGTTTTACTTTGGTGCTGGATTTCTTCCTAATTTCGGCAGGCCAGCAGGTAGATCTTCAGAATTTTGGAATGAGTGGAGTGAACAAGTGGTTTCATCAGATTTGCAAGTCCTTACAGTATACCTGAGAGAGAAATTTTGAAACTAGCTAGTGCAAGGCTTCTAGGCAAATTCTCACAAAAGGTTAAGTTTATAGGGTCATTACAGAATTCCTAGGGTCAGGAAGCCTTTTAAAGTAAAAATGAGACCCTTGAAACAAAATCAGTGTTTAGGCACAAGAGTACAATTATGAAAAGTTAATGCATAGTCCTAAACAGAAAGAGAATCTGACATGAAGGGATCTAATAGTTCATCTATTCCAGCCCCCTACAGAAATCCACTAACTCATTCCCAATAGGTTGCCATCCACTTGAAAAGCTCCAGTCAGGGAGTTCCAGTGCTTTACTGGTGTTTATAGGAAGAAAATTCCCCCTAAAGGTCAGACTTAATCTCCTTTTTAAAAATTTCAATCTATTGTTTTGCCCTTGGTTCCAAGAGAGAACAGGTCCTTGCCCCCCACTTCGCATCCCCCACTTCGCATGTGTCAGCCTCTTTGACACTTGTAGACTGCTATCACATGCCCCCTCGGTTTTCTCTTTTCCAAGCTACATGCTCTGCTATTTTAATGGTTCTTCACTGGATTTGTAGGCTACGTATCATTCTGGTGCCTCTCCTGTCATTCTTCTACATAGATAATCCTTTTAGATTGTCCACCTCTGTTTTAAAGGTCCGTGGTCAGAACTGGATATAGTACAGAGCTCCAAATGTGGCTGTATTGCTACAGAGTACAAAACAACTACCGTATTACCTCTCCCAAGCTGCCTTAGTCTGCACATAGTTTGGTTTCCTTTGCACATACCCTCCCCTCTATTTTTCAAAGAAATGCCATCTTCTATTTATACAACTTGCCCACAAGCATATAATGAAAATCCCTGTCAAACTGAGATCAGGTTATGCTAGGTTATGCTACAACCAGTCTTCACTTGGCCCATCAAGTGAATCACTCAGTCATAAAAAGAGATCATATTAATCTGACAATCTTATTCTTGAGGATCTCATGCCAGTTTCCGGTGAAGGTGGCTTTCTTTTCTAAGTTATTTTTGAAATTTCATCAGTGCAGCCACAGGACAAGGCATCTGCAATAGAGTTCATCATGGCCTCCTTGCCAAATGACATGTTGTGTCATTCAAATGGCTCATCAGTGCCAAGTCTAGAAAGGCTCTGACTAGAAGTGAGTCCATATAAAGTACTTCTAGCATTTCAAAACTGGAGGCATTGTGCAACCTTTCTACTTCTTCCTCTATGGGAGTTTTTCTCTGTTTTTTTAAAAGAAGTCAGAATATAGGACAGTTGAATACGAAGAAGTAGTCTCTGTTCTATCCATAACACTCAGTGGATGAGGCAGAGTATTTAGAGCCATTGATTAATTTCTACAGCAATAGAAACTTTTTTACAGCAGTAAATTGCAGTAAGGATCCAGATCTGCTGTTTGTCAACCAAATTCTTGCAACTCCCATTTGGTAATTCTAGTACAGTCACACTCATGAGTTGATGATCTGTCCAAAATGAGAGCCTCACAAACTAAAAGTTCATTGGGAAAAGAAAGAGAGTTTGTACATTCACTGAATATTTTTTATAATTTCTGAACTTCACATTTCATGGAACCTTTAGACAATATCCTAGAAAGAGTGAGCCAATTCAATATGTGGTTATGCAACAAGAATAACAGTTGTCTAATTAAGCTTCCAAAGGTATTGTGTGGGTGTCTTATTGACTGAATTCACATGGTACTCTGAGTTATAATTATATATGGTTAGTTTTGACATAGTATATTGTGCAAATCTATCTCCTGTGGTGCATAAATGGTTTAATGTGTAATGCAAAGCTAGTTAATTATGGCTTGTTCAATAAGCCATACTTCAACATACCATAGTTTAACATGGCAGTTGAACCTGAGGATGCCATTAAGGAGAAGGAAGACTCTTGTTTATAAAACCAATAAGTGTGGGGAAAAGATTATATCCTTATTGCCATTAGAATGAAAAGAGAATTAATAAAATCACAGAGAGATTCAGCTCTGACTGGATTACAGAGTTGTTGAGCCATGATCTGGATGACTGAGAATCTCCATAGACATTTAGCTATGCACTTTGGGATGAACACCCTTCGAATGGTGTGGGAGCATGAACGGATTTCCAGAAAAATTGCAGACTACAGGAACCATTTGCACTTCAGTTTGAGATGCAGACAACACAGACTCATCCCCAACAGCCTGTGCCTGTCTTCAAAACAGTGAAGGGACACAAGGGAAAAAAACATCCTGCAGAAAGCACAGCTCCACAACACGGTCTTTTCAGCAGTTCCAAGAAGGCTCCACACCCATTTGCATTACTCAGGTGACCCCAAGGATACAGACAAACCTCCAAGTGGCCTCAATGACTCTCTAAAAGAATGCAAATGACCAGCTGTCTGCAAGGAATATAAATCCTTCCATTCCCTACCATCCAGTCAGAGCTGAAGAAGCTTCTTGGATGAGAAGTGAAACGTCTTCAAAGTCCAGTTGTCTCTTGAAAAAGCATCTATGGGACAATCATGACCTGGATGACTGAGAATCTCTAGAGTCACTGGGACATTTTCTGACTCTGCCCTTAAAGTGCTATCCTTCCTTGAATCAGAACTAAACAATACCCATATACATTTACAATTATCTTTTTTTGTTCCACTTATTGTGTGCGTTTGTTTGTGTTGGTATACGATGTATTTAATTTAGAAGAGGTCTCATGAGGAAGGAATAACTTACTGTTGGGATAAAATTTTAAATATTAAACCTGCATAGAGTTCTGTCACAATGAAAGGATGATTATATCATTTGTCTAGGAAAAAAGTCAGGTAAGCTAGAAGTAGCAGGAAGCACTCTAATGGGTTACAGGGAGCAGTTAGTCTTTTAGTCATTGGGTGTTTTGCAACTAGCCATGCACATGGCTAAGCCTTCTGTTGCAGTGATAGTTGCCAAAAACATGTTCACAAAATTATCAGTGCTCTCACAAATCAATAAAATAGGGAACCTCTTGTATAAATATGGAAACATATTGCAACATATTGCCCCAGCTGGCCCCTCAGGAAAGCAAAACTCTTGATTCCATTGAATTGAATCAAAAGAAAATTTACTGAGAGAAAGTGGTTGCAGTAAAGTCAGGCAAAATCTGAGAGCCCCACACAAAGTTCAAAGCAATTTTTCATTTTCCCAAATCCATCCCCCCTGACCAGTCCACCAGCAGCCAATGTGATGCCGCAGGATTGTTTTGAGAATGCTGAGGTGCTGGGTAGATAACAGGACACCCTCAGGGCACAATGGCCTTGAAACCAGGCTGGAACCGGCTGGGAGAGAGTCTTCTCCATCTCCAATGGAATAGGATCTTTAGGCTCCCACCCTTGGCCATGCTTCCTTCTCCTCCCTCCTCCCACCTCTGCCCATTTTCCTCCAGTGTTCCTCCTTGGCTGGTCCTCCCCCACCCATTCTCCCTGGCCAATGGGCCCCTTTGCCCTCCACCCCACGCCCTTTGGCCTGGCCCTTTTGCCAAGGCACCCTTTGTCCCAGGTCTTTGGCTGCACAGGACAGATAGCCGCCAGCTAATTGGGTGGGTGGCAGGCAGAAGCGGAGGCGGAGGTGGTAGGAGGGAGGGTAAAGAGGCATGGCCAAGGGTCCATGACTGAAGGTCCTACACCTGCCTCCAAAGACAATCCCCCTCCCTAATTCCCAAGCAGTTACAGCAAAAGTGAAAGCATGTGAAAGATGCCAGCAAACTGCCATGGTTCTGATAGATGAAACCCATTAAAGAACTTTAAGGCAAGAATTCTTCCTTAGAGAACATTTTATTCAGGAAACAATGTATCGGCATAATTGAACATAGTTGAACCCAAAATTAGATTCCCTTCCCCCAGATACAAAGTAACAAGTTGCAAGTTCCACCCCTACGAAGCAGTCATAAATCACATTCTCCAATTAGCCTGGAGCGTGGGCTCTCTCCCCGGCTCCTCAGCCCGCCAAAACGTTATCAGTTTGTATCCTTGAGTTCCCATGGAGCTGCATTATTATTATGGCTAGCTGAGCTCAAGCATTCTCCCCATTCCCCCTTCAACACCTGATTTCTAAACAGAAGAAAAAGCATGTTAAAAGCAAAGTAAAAATGGCTGCAATTTCCATCAGTTGTCAGAGCAGGAACATCCATTGTTATAGCATTGACATCCGGCCCCCCTTTACAAAAAGGATAAAACCTGCAATTCAAACAAAACCATAGGTTAGGGGTTGCCTCTCGGTTTATTAGGGTGTTTATCATAGAATTTACGAATGAGCCTGTTGGCTTTTACATCACTAGATTTCACCCAAGTGGCCTCGGATAATGGGTATCCTTTCCACTGTACTAAATACTGCAACTTTCCCTTGTAAAGTCTAGAATCAAGAATATACTTCACTTCATAATGTGTCCAGCTACGACCAGCGGGCCAGGTGCCTTCTTAGGGGGAGGTCGTAGAGTAGAACCCCAAAAAGGGGTTCAATAGGCTACAATGGAACACAGGGTGGACTTTCCCTAAGAGTCTGGGAAGCTTTAACTCCACCGTAACTGGATTTATGATCCTTACGATGGGGAAGGGACCGAGGTATTTTGTTCCCAATTTCTTACTAGGCAACTTGAGTCGTAAATATTTTGTGGACAAGTAAACTTTTTCCCCAACCTGGAATGACCTTTGGGGAGCCCTCTTTTTATCCGATTGGTTTTTATATATCTCGGAAGCCTTTTTCAGAGCGAGTTTCGTTTTGTCCCAAATCTCTCCCCACCCCTTCACCGACTGGTCAAGAGTTTGGGAAGCAGAGGGTCCCTGAGGATACTCAGGTATTGGGTTGAATTCTTTTCCCATGGCAATCTTAAAAGGCGTAAAACTGTTGCTGCTGTGAACAGTGTTATTATAAGCCACCTCTGCAAAAGGGAGGTCAGTCCAGTTCGTTTGCTGATAATCCACATAGCATCTGAGGTACTGCTCCACCATTGAGTTTGCTTTTTCAGCCACCCCATTCATAGACGGGTGAAAAGCCAACGACAGCCCATGCGATGAGCCAATGAGTTTGAGAAAACCCCTCCAGAATTTGGCCGTAAATCGCACTCCCCTGTCATAGATTATTTGCTTTGGCGCACCGTGTAGCCTGTAAATGTGCTTAAGAAACATCTTAGCTAGTTTCTGGGCCGATGGGAGTCCTTTGCAGGCAATGAAATGAGCCTGCTTCGAAAAAAGATCAATCACAGTCCAAATCACCGTATTTCCTCTACTCTCAGATAATTCAACTATAAAATCCATAGCAATTTCTTCCCATGGCTGGGAAGGGTCCGCGACTGGTTGTAGTAGTCCAGGGGGCTTTCCCGGAATCCTCTTCATGATGGCACACACCGCACAGCTTTTGATGTAGTTCTCTACATCCCATTTCAAACCTGGCCACCAAAATTGCCGACGAACCAAATGCAGTGTTTTTAAATAGCCGAAGTGTCCAGCTTGCTTCATATAGTGATCGTGCTGGAGAGCATTGAGTTGGAGGGTTTTGGGCAAATACAACTTCCCCCCTTTGTAGGCTAATCCATCCCTACACATCAGGTTGGCTTGATTGTCCTTGAATCATCGATCATTGAGGAGTTCCTGTTTTAGTTTTCTTGTCCCAGGATTGTCGGGGTTTGGGACTCTCAAAGATGGGGCTCTTGGCGGCGTTAATTGAGATGCAACTTACAGTGTAGGTATGATTGATACATTAATCTCTTCACACTGACTCTTGTATTGAGGCAATCTGGATAGAGCATCAGCTAAAAAGTTTTTCCCTCCAGGTATGTACTTCAGGGTGAAGTTAAATCGGTTAAAATACTGCACCCACTGTACTTGCTTCGAGGAAAGCTTGCGAGGAGTTTTCAGTGCCTCTAGGTTTTTGTGATCAGTCCATACTTCAAAAGGCACCTTGCTCCCCTCTAGGTACTGCCGCAAGTTTAACAGAGCCCAACGAATGGCGAAGGCTTCCTTCTCCCACACTGTCCACCTTCTCTCACAGTCAGTGAACTCTTTTGAGGTGTAGGCACAGGGTTGCAGGACCCCCTCATGGTTCTTTTGCAATAGTACAGCTCCGATGACCACATCGCTGGCATTGGCTTGAATCACAAAGGGCTTCCCTGGGCAGGGATGCTTTAGGACCGGCTCGACCGCAAATAGTCTTTTCAAATTCTCAAAAGCAGTTTGACAGTTCATAGTCCATGTTAGCGGCTGGCCCAGTCGTGGCTTTCCCCCACCTTTGCCGGTTTTTAACAAATCCGTGAGAGGTAAAGCAATTTCGGCAAATGAGGGGATGAATTGTCAGTAAAAGTTGGCAAACCCCAGAAAGCTTTGAAGCTGTTTGTGAGTCTTTGGGGGTTGCCATTCGATTACGGCTCTCACTTTTCCAGGATCCATTTCAATACCCTCACTGGAAATTCTGTAGCCTAAATAATCCAGTCAGGTCTGATGGAATTCACACTTTGACAATTTAACATATAGGTTGGCTTTCAATAATTTCCTTAACACCTCTCACACTAGATTTACATGGTCAGCTATGTTATTGCTATATATCAGGATGTCATCAAGGTATACCAAAACCCTCTTGTATAAATGATCATGTAGCACCTGGTTGATCAGTTGCATGAAGACAGCTGGAGCCCCCTGTAGTCCAAATGGCATAACTTTGAACTGGTAGCTGCCCATAGGACAGTTAAAAGCGGTCTTCCATTCATCTCTTTTTCTTATTCGTACTTGGTAGTATGCTTCTCTTAGGTCTAATTTAGTGAAGATGCTCCCCTTTGCAAGATGGGTTAGTAGGTCCTTCAGGGGGGGGAGGGGGCACTTGTTTTCTATACTCACAGCATTTAACCCTTTATAATCCATGCAGAGACGAAGTGACCCATCTTTTTTCTCTTTAAATAACACCGGAGCCCCCACCTGGGATTTGGCCGGCTCAATGAAGCCTCTCGCTAGATTTTTGTTCACATATTGCTGTAGTTCATCCATTTCAAGGGGGGACATAATGTACATTCTCGGCCTTGGGAGTTTAGCCCCCACTAATAGTTCAATGGCGCAGTCATTTGGCTGATGGGGCGGCAGGATGTCGCATTCTTTCTCACTAAACATCTCCACTAAATCTCGGTATTTGCTGGGAATGAGTGGATCGCCCAGCCGGGGAATGGCAGCTATCTTTGCTGATTCGGTAAATGGCTTAGACCCTCCGGTAACATTGGCCTATGGGCAATCTCACAGTCCTCATCCCCTTTTCCCACGAGATAAAAGGTTTCCACTTGTCTAACCAGGCTAGACCTAAAATCAGTCATCTTCGGTGCCACCACATAATGGATGAACTCCCAATGTTCACCTATTTCTAAGTGTACAGGTTCTGTCAGATGGGTGACTAAAGTCCCTCCCATTAAGGAGCCATCTACCTGTTTGAACCTCATGGGCCTGGAGAGCAATCTTGCTCGTATACCCATCTTGAGGGCAATTGGCAAATTTATAATGCACTGGGAACATCCTGAGTCCACTAGCACTTTCAGATCCATTTGTACCCCTGTCTTAGGGACTACGAACTTAGCAGCGAGAGAAAAAGGTGGAACGGGTCGACTCATCATCGGGTCGTTCTCCCCTTTGTCGTCACTGTCATAGGACGGCAGAGCGGTGGTAGGTCTGGCTTGGGCCTCGGCACTCTCCTGTGTGGGCGACGTGACCTGGGTAACGGGTTCTTGTGTGATCCAGCTTGATTTTTCTTTCGCTGGCTGTTGGGCTGGTTTCTTCCTTACCGGTGGCCACAATCTACCTCCCTGTTGGGGGTACGGGATCGGACAATTCACCGCTCTGTGCCCCTGTTGTCCACACCTGAAGCATTTGATTGGTGGACCAGCAGGTGGCTTGGGGGTTTCCACAGATGCAATGGCTGGGGGTCTTTGTGGAGGCAGCCACCTGGTCTGCTCTGGTTTCAGCTCGGCTTCTGGAAGGGACGGTTTCTTGTAATGAGCAAGCTCGATGTCACTGCCACCTGATACCACTCTTGCAATTGATCAGGGACAGCCCGGTAGACGCAGGCCTGGGAAAGGTGATCATCTAGCCCCTCCTTGAAGTGATGCACTAGGGATTGCTCAGGCCACCTTTCAATCTGACCTGCTATCTTGCGAAGCTCTCGTACGTACTCCAATGCAGGTCTACCATCTTGCTTTATTTTGTGAATTTGTTTCTCTACTTTGAGGGCTATGGATTGGTCCTCGAACCTGGCCCTCAATCCAAGGAGGAGGAGATGGAGATTTCTCAGTTCAGGTGCTTGTGTGTTGTACAGATTGTTTAGCCACTCAGATGCTTTCCCTTCCAGATTAGCCGTGACAACGTCGACCATAACAGCTGGATCTGGGTAAAAATTGGCATTGCGATTCATGTGGGAATGTACTTGATTAAGGAAGAAAATCAGCTTCTCCGGATTGCCATCAAAAGTTGCTTTAAGGGTTGGTGCCATCATGGGCTGCTGCCCCCCCATTGCTGCTGCCCCCCTAAGGGTTGTTGGCCTCCCTGCAGCGGCTGCTGCACTCCCAATGGCTGTTGACCCCCGAACGGTGGCTGCGGCATTCCCAATTGCTACAGGCCCCTCAGCGGCTGCTGTGCATTCAGGGGCTGCTGCCACCCCCATTGCTGCTGCACTCCCAATGGTTGTTGACCTCCCACCAGCGGCGGCATCCCCAGTTGCTGCAGGCCCCCCAGTGGCTGCAGTGCCCCAACCTGTTGCTGTCTTTCCAACAGGTCATGCTGTTGAATCAAATCTCGTTGCATGCCCATATTTGGATCTTCTCCTTGCGCAGGCCTCGGGCTCGGGTGGTGTTGATGGTGATGCTCAGGGCTGTGTGACCAATAGTAATGATGGTCAGGGCTCCCACGATACCTGTGATGATCTGGGCTTGGACTGTACCAGTGGTGGCTCGGGCTTTGGTAGCGAGGGCGTCTGTCGGGGCTGTCATCATAGTCCCGCCGTCTGGAACTATCGTGGCGGCGGCGCCTGTTGGGAGATTGCAAGAATCGATGCCGACCAGGGCTTCTCTGGTGGCTGTGGCTCTTGTGTCACGAGTGGCGCTCTGGAGTTCTAGAGGAGCGGCGACAACCCGGACTGCTGTGTCCCAAGTGGTGGCTGAAACTCTCCTTCCTTACCGGGCTGGAGGTTAGCGCTGGTGGCTTTTAACGCAGGGAAGCCGCTTGCGCTCCATCAGTGGGGCTGGGGCTTCTCTTAGGCACAGATTGGCATCGGCCCCACCGGTCATCGTGTTCACTTGCAGCCAAGGAGTGGGAGAGTTGTTTCCCACTTCTCACCTCTAGCCCCTCGAATCTCTCACTAACTTCTCCACCGATTGGCTGCAGACTGCAGACAGGTACTTCCATTCTCCAGAGTCCTCAATGGCTGCCACTCTCTTGGCTCCCCGTTGGTCCAGGGAGCATGATTCTCGAGAGGCTCCTGCCTGCAAATCGGCTTCAGGCAGTTTCAAAGAGCTCATCTTTGGCAGGGTTGCCTCAAGATGCTTGGAATCTCCACTGGGCAAGGTTCATTGCAAGGACCAGATCAGTTATCATGTCTTTGGTCTTGCCCCCATTTGCAAGGCCTCCAAACTTTCTTTCTCTTTTGGTGTGATGGTTTGCGCTCCCTCCACCGAGGCAGCAGCCTCGGCCGGGGTGCTAGTTACAGGTGCTTCTTCCTTTTGAATGCTGAGATCTTCCCCAATTCTTTGTCAGACTATCCCTCAACTTAGGGAAGGTGACTGGAGCTCAGGACCCCAAGGTGGTCAAGGTAGAAAGGAGTTTTGGGTTAATGTCATGGTTCCGATAGATGGAACCCATTAAAGAACTTTAAGGCAAGAATTCTTCCTTAGAGAACATTTTATTCAGGAAACAAAGTATCAGCACTACATAGTTGAACCCAAAACTAGATTCCCTTCCCCCAGATACAAAGTAACAAGTTGCAAGTTCCACCCCTACGAAGCAGTCATAAATCACATTCTCCAATTAGTCCGGAGCGCGGGTTCTCTCCCCAGCTCCTCAGCCCACCAAAACGTTATCAGTTTGTATCCTTGAGTTCCCATGGAGCTGCATTATTATTATGGCTAGCTGAGCTCAAGCATTCTCCCCATTCCCCCTTCAACACCTGATTTCTAAACAGAAGAAAAAGCATGTTAAAAGCAAAGTAAAAATGGCTGCAATTTCCATCAGTTGTCAGAGCAGGAACATTCTTTGTTACAGCGTTGACATCAACATTGCCCCCCCCCCTGCTTTCCACAGAATGACAGGACATGCTGGTGGACCTGACATGCTGCCTCCCTGAACAGAAACATCAGTCCAGTGGGTCGTCATTGGAGTAAAGGTCAGTTAGCCCTCAGTCTAACTGATGGACCTGACACATAATACTCATAAAATTGCTTATCAAGGGCCATTGGTCTCTGGTGTGTTTTAGAGCTCTGGGAGACAGGGAGAATCAATTTTGCTCAAGCCTCAGTTTGGATCCTTCAAAGAGACCCTGGGTTTGGCCACTTTCTTAATCACTTTCCCTGTAAATAGCTTGTAAATTGCTTTTTTAATATTAAGGATATTGGAAATAACAAGTTTTATTGCACTGGATGATTATCCTTCAATCCTCAGTGAAAGAAGTTTCATGTATATTTAAGAACTCAAAGAAAAACTTTGTTATATGGAAATAAATAGCAAAAGGGTGATAAAAATAGTGATTTTAGAAAGTTTTTAAACAGAGTAAGAAGCAGATTGACTAAAAATAAGAATATGAAATCATTTTAATAATATTTCATCTGGCTTATTTAAAATTATATTAAAATATATGAGGATTTTGAACTTAAATATAAGAAATCTTTCCCTGGGAAAATGTGAACTACAGAAAAACATGAAAAGAAGAGACTTTGAAGTTTGGTTACTAAAGGCAACCAGAAATCTAATTAGATCAGAAGAGCCACCAGTACAGGATGGAAAAAAAGTATGTATCTCTAGGATAATTCAAGGATATTTGGCAACAATGTACCCAAAACTTTCTTTTCAGATTGTCCATTACTATAAAAATGTGTTTAACTAAAAATCAGGCTATTTGGGATGTAGATTTAAAATTGACAGGATATAAGAATGATATAAACAAAGATGCTACACATGGTTTACAAATGAAACTGGTTGATGTTTTAATAACTAAAAAGTTCGCACAAATAATACATTAAAAGAATAACTTGCATGTTGGATTTCATCTTGGAAGAACAACCTGGACAAATTTTCTATTTTGGACTTACAAAAGATTCTAGTCAACTAAAGTTCCTGTGAAAAGAAAAAGAGAGAATGAAAAGAAATCAGCTTCTTGGACACTATTTAAAAGGAATAAACATCATGACTTCTAAAAGTAAAAAAGATTTATGGTTGGCTTCTTTGACCAAGGTTAAAATGCATATGATTTGGACTTCCGGTTTTGGTCGCAGTGCAGGTGGTCGTACAAAGAGTTTTGCTCTCTTTGCCGGCCGGTTTCCCCCCGCCGGTAGACCCTGGATAGGGTCGAAAGTCGCCCTGGAGGGGCGACCACCATTGAGGAGGCCACTCATTGATGGCAGAGGGAGTGGCAGCTCCCTCTGCGGTCCGAGACAGCTCCTTTGGGCTGACGGGGAAAAAGATCGGCCATTAACATGGCCAATCATCTAGCTGCTTCAGCCGAAAGTCATAGCAACATCTAAGCAAAAAGAACCACCGCGGGTGATCCTGGTGAGACCTTTCCTTCCCTCTTGATACCCTATTTATCTTCCTGAGAAAAGCTTCTAGAATTATTTCCCTACTTTCAGAAAGCAGCCTTCGGATACTTGGGAAAACGAGCGTTGGAAAAAATAACTAATTTTTACTGACTATTTGAGCTGTTGGATTTCGGGGATTCTGAAAAAATCCTTATTGTGAAGGTGGATTTTCTTTCTTTTTGCCTGTCTTTAGTCTAAGTGGAAGACTTTAGGGAGGGGGGTGGAGTGTTTTCTGTCCTCCCCCCCTTCTGAACATTACTGTTTCTTTTTTAAAAAATTCGGCTGTCTGGGTGGTGTTTTGTGGATTGAAATGGCAAATCACTTTCACTTTGCTTGGTCGGATGTGTATTCAGCTTAAACTTGGCGTGATGCCCAGACATTCCTATCTGTATTGAAACCAGCTGAAAGGCTTCTTCTTCTTTTTTTTTTTGCTTTCCTTGGCTCTCTTCTAGTAGTTTACTTTGACTTTATAATACAAAATATATTTCTTAGAAAAATTAACTTTTCTTTTTTTGGATTACAAGATAATAATTGACCTTTAAGGCACCTTTTTTATTACTATTTGGGACTATAAATTGGATACTTATAATACTGATTTTGATTTTTTCTGCCTTTATCTCTTTGTTTGGCTTGACTTTTTTATTTTTTCTTACTCTTGTGTGGATATTACATTTTATAATTTTGCTACTATAGAATCTCTATTTGGCCTGATTTTTTTGTTTTTTTCCTATTTCTGTTTGGATCCTATACCTTATACCAGGGCTTTTCAACCTGTGGTACGCGTACCACTTGTGGTACATTAATGAGTGGCAGGTGGTACGCAGCCCTGCCTAGCCAAGTGTAGTGGGGAAGGGAAAGAGCCAGCACAGGCAAAGACTTACAGTGAGAGAGTCCTCTGGAGCTGCAGATTTTACTTATGAATGGAGCCATTTGGGGAGGCTGCCTTAGCCGGCAGCCAGTACTTACATTTTTTTTCTTCCTTAAGTGTCGGCTGGGCTCCTTACTTTCCTTTCTAGCCAGTAGCTAATTCTTAAAGGGGAAGTGTCTTTTTAAGCTAGTTCACTCAGCAGCTTGTCTTTTCTGTCTCTGGAGGCCTTTCCTTGTTTGATCAATATATGGAAGAGGGAAAATATGGGGGGGGGGTTCAAATTCTTCCTTCAGAAGGAGATGGGAATGAGAAGAAGGGAGGGAGGGAAGGAAGTCCCGCCTTAGCACTTGGCCACCAGCAGCTCTGCCATTGACTTTGCTTGTCAAAAGGTTGCAGAAGGGGATCACATGACCCTGGGACACTGTGACCATCATAAATATGAATCAGTTGCCAAGCATCCATATATAAATCACATGATCCTGTTGCTGCAATGGTCATAAGTGTGAAAAATGGTCATAAGTCATTTCAGTGCAATTGCAACTTTGAACAGGTTTTTTTTTTTGTCACCAAGTTTTTGACACCTTGCTAGATGGTACTCGAATATTGCCATATCCTAAAAGTGGTACAATCGGTGAAAAGGTTGAAAAGCCCTGCCTTATACTATTTCTACTACAGAATTTTTATTGTTGTATTTACCGTTTAAGCTGAACTTTCACTAAAAAATTAAGACTACTTTATTATTGAAATGGAATCTTACCCACAGCTTGACTATGGACTTTTACTAGAAAAAATTTTGGAACTGAAAGAACAATTTAGAATGGACATGGAAGATGATCCAGAATTAAAAATTGACTCTCAAACTTTGACTGACCAATTTATAGATCAAGGAACAACAGAGGAAGACTACTTTATTATTGAAATGGAATCCTACCCACAGCTTGACTATGGACTTTTACTAGAAAACTTTTTGGAATTGAAAGAACAATTTAGAATGGACATGGAAGATGATATTCCAGAGTTAAAAATTGACTTTCAAACTTTCACTGACCAATTTATAGATCAAGGAATAATGGAGGAAGAACAGATTAACCCTAAAGAGGCCGATATGCAACGATCACAATTCAATGAGATGGAGGAAATATATCTACAATCTATTGAAGAGGAACCAATCAACACAGAGGAAGAGATTATATTGCAGATGCAAAGTATGGAGAATTTTGATGACCAAAGATGGATTCCAACCAAAACACCTATAATCCTAAAAGCAACAGGAATGGACTTTCAAAAACGAGGCATAGAAAACACTGACAACATGGACAAACAACGAATAACTATTATACTGATTAAGACCGACTATTTAGTGCAGACAACACTGGAAAAAAGAGAAGAGGATTATAATCAGACTCAATTGTGGAGACATATGGATAACCAAATATTAAGATTTGATGACTCAGAGGCTCTTTGGTGGAAACCTGCTTGGCACAAAAAGAAAGCTAGAATTAGGTTTAAATATGGTTAAAACTTTATTTGACGGGTTAAAAAGGCTTTTAGAGATTTTGACTGAGTTAATACTATCGAGATGAAAACTATGGATTTGACTATGGTTGGGAGGTAATTTGACTATGGTTGGGAAATTTAATATGTGGTAAATAAAAAGTAAATAGATGAAGAAATAGAATACAGATTGGAAATGAAATAAGGTGTCTGGTGGAATAATACTTTTTCTTTTTATAAGTATAATGATTTTGATAGGATTTAAATTTTAGGTAAGGAGTTAAAAAGGGGTTTTAAGATTTATAAAATATATATTTGAAATAGAAAATATATACTTGATAGAGTACAGGAAAGAGAATATAGTTGGGAAGTATTAAAATATAATAGTTGATATAATATGTATATTTTAAAAATAATTATTTTTTGATGGGAAATTGGGAGACCCGAAATGTAACTTATGTGTTTATTTTAGGCTAAAGTGGAAAATAGTAATTGTAAAATAGTTAAACTTAAAACAGGTTTTTGATTGATATAAATGAATTACTGTTGATATTCTTTTTACAATGATTGAATTTTATTTAGAAATGTATTAATACTAGGTTATATAGCCTGAGGGAAATAGAGAAGGAACTTTTAAGGAATTATTGAACTATTTATGTTTGATTATATTGTGTGGTTTTTTTTGGATGATTGATCACCCTATCTCCACGTGGATTCCTAAAGCACTTTGATGTAAAACCAAAAAATACTAATAAAACTTGTTTAAAAAAAATAAAAAATAAATAAAATGCATATGATTTGTTTTTTCTAGCAGATTTTGATGGGTTTTTCTTGTTCATGGTTGAGTGTGAGGCTTTAAAAATTTGTTTATACATAACATATGGGAAGAATAAGTTTATAATAAGTTTATTTCTATATTTTTAGAGAAATTGGCAAGCTATGGTATTAAAACTGAAGCAAAGTGTTAGACTTGTGAAGTAGTTTCTGAGAGGAGATGAAGATAAGAAATTAATTATTATTTGATGGAATTAAATTTCAATATGTTGTTTTTGAATGGAAACTTTTCTGATTAACTGAATGATGAAGCTTTAAAAATTTATCGATATATGATACAGGAAGAGGATATTTTGTATTTTTAGAGAAAATAGGTTACTGTTTAAAGTAAATGAAAGGAACATAAACTTGATTTACTTCTTTAAAGTTAAAATATATATGTTGCTATTTTTGATGGCTTGATGTAGGAGAAGAGTAGGCAGAGCTGGGGGATGGAGTTAAGCACATCATCAGCTTAGAGTCATCACGTTGCCACAAATGGTCTAAATCCACCCCTCTTGATTTCTGTTGACCCTCATCTTGCGCCAATTCAGTATTTAACTTTAGTTGACTAGAATCTTGTGTTTAGGCTTGAGCAATATATCCTTTTTGAACTGCAACTTAACATATGGTCCTGATCCTTTGTGCCTGACACTCTTAGTGGATTTTTTGCTGATAAAGATTGAAAGATGGGCCTGTATTATTTGCTAATAGAGAAAAGATAAGATATGGGATGAAGAGATTTTAGGTTGAAATGTTAGAGAAGGTAATACATTATCAAAATTGTACCTTGCTTGCTGAAGAGGGAAGTTATATCTTTCTATACATATCTTTTTTTACATATTTTTTCTTCCTCCCCCTATTTTTCTCTGCAGTTTTTTCTTTTTTGCATTTTTCTTACTTTGTATTAATTTTTTATCTTTGTATTTTAAAAGTCCAATAAAATTATTATTAAAAAGTGTTTCTGTCATGAAATGTAGGATTATAAAGAATCACAGTACACATTTTCTGATACTTTCCCCCAGGCTGCTTCAAGCTGCTGTTGCTGACATCAAAGTGACAGGTTGAGGGCCTTCTTTCAACTCTGTTCTGTGTCCTTCTGCCTTATAAGAGCAAAGTTCTGCTCTGATAGCAAGAAAAGTCAGCAGAAAACAAGGCTGGCAGCTCTCCAAGATGCAGCAAAGCCCAACACTCACTCTCCTTATCTGTCATGTGTGGTAAAAAGATATTTGGTCTTCATCCATTCATCATTTATTTAATTTGGATCTGCCCAGTCAATCTTGGCAGATTATAAGTCAAGCATTCAATGATCCTCCCTGCCTGTGGCCTCCAGCTGGCTATCCAGCTACATTTCTGGCCTGCTCTCTTGAAGTAGTACTGTCCCCCTGACAATACACAAACTACCAGAGGACCTTGATAAACAGATACCAGTGGTATCACAGGCCAGCAAGTGGTGTAACAAGGAGGACCAGGATCAGGCCCAGCTCCAGTCAAGAGCAAGACATGTTGTCTCTGATCAGTGTCTCAATAAATCCCCCCCCTCCAAAGAAAAGGTTAGAGATAGGTAATGGCTGACAATTGGATCTCCTCAGATGTGGGCATAGCCTCCTCCAAAGATTATGTGAACCACATTTCTGTTACTGATCACTACAGCAATTCAGAGGGTAGTTTTGTTCTGTAAAATATTATCAGATGGCTGCAAAAACGCAGGAGCTGGCAATGTTCAGTGAGGCCATGATGTCAGCATTACTTAATAGCCATACAATTGCGTAGCTAGATAGTCATTTGTTACATCAGCTGCCATTACACAGGCAGAGAATGGCATACAAGGATGGCAAAGTGTTTGCTATTCAAACTACAAAGTAGGCTTTAGCTACTTAACAGCAATCTCACACTTATGTGAAAGTTTTGTTAAAGATCAACTTTAAAAAGCTTGTGTGGTTTAGTAATTAAGAATCTTGGACTCAGCCCAAAGAGACCCAGGTTCAGATCGACTCAGCCATGAAGCTTAATGGTTGACCTTTGTCATCCACTATCTTACAACCTAACAACTGCACACAGTTCTTTTAATAAAAAATGGAAAAATTATGTATGTTTTCTAAAAGAAATTAGTTCAACTCCATGTGCATAAGGCAAAGGAATGTGCGTGGGAAGGAATGGTTAGCACCCCTGCCTTCCCTATGCATTGCACTAAAGATCAAACGATGTGATATCTATATAGAAACCAAAAGAAGGGGGGTCAAAAAAGTCAAAATGGTGACTGGGACAATTTGATTCATGCCATGCCTGTTTAGATGCAAGTGAAAGGATTAGGGTTTCAATGACGCATCTGCCATCTTGACTTTTTAGCCCCTCTCCCTTCCTGGCAAACACCTCTGGCAAACCTCAGAAAGTGCTAGCCTCTTTCTCCCTTGTGAGCTCTTTCCTTTATGAATTTTCCACTCATATACAGCCTATGTCTTTGTAAGTTCCTTAAATGGTAGTAAGTGTTGTTGTTGTAGTAGTTGCTTTATCTCAATTTTAATTTTTTTCATGAGGCAAATTTCTAGATGTTTTTTTTTTAAAGTTAGAGATTTGTAATGAAATCTCCTGTTTATGCAAAACATATGGTTGCAAATACTCTCTATTTTATAGTGCTCCTAATAAAGGACTTGTATTGGAAGTCCTTTATTTAAAAACTGGAGTACAAAACTGAAAAATATACCTTTTGGTAGTAATTGTGCTTGCCCATCTTCAAGAATCTCAGTCCTAAGCAACTAAAATTTAAAAAATCCCTCATACTTTAAAAGAATCGGGATATTACTTTACCCTAGAAATTTATTATTATGAGCCCAGAGCTCTTTACTGTCTTTCCATTTTGCCAAATATTCCTACCTAGAAGCAGATAGCATCCCTTTAAAAAGGTACCTATTTATTCCCTTGGAAATAACAATTGCAATAGCAATAGCACTTAGACTTATACACCACTCCCTGGCACTCTCTCTGCGGTTTGCAGAGTCAGTATATTGCCCCCAACAATCTGGGTCTTTATTTTACCAACCTCAGAAGGATGGAAGGAAGGCTGAGTCAACCTTGAGCTGATCAGGATTGAACTCCTGGCTATGGACAGAGTTAGCCTGCAGTACTAATTTCCACTGTGTACATTTTGTGTTTGTGTGTTAGAAAGAGGTCCTCCTGGCCTTCTTAAAAGCAGGATCCTGAAATTCGTTTTGGGACATTTGCTCCATTCCTGAAATTTGGATTTAGAAAGTCAAACGTTGAGAAATTATATTAGAAAGCATGCATCAAACCTCTTGGAAGAAACTTTATAACTGGATAAAATAAATCAACTGCTAAAAAGTTAAATATTTTCCATATTAAAATATGCCACCAGTCTTTAGAAGGTACCTCAAACTCTATCTTGGTCACAGTACTCTTCAATAGCTCTATAAATGACCTGGATATGTCAGTGGTGGGATTCAAATATGTGAACAACCGGTTCTCTGTGTGGATGCTGCTTCCGGAAGTCCATTCTGGGCCTGGCCACCAAAAACTAGCTACCAGTTCTGCCGAAGTGCTGCGAACCAGCTGAATCCCACCACTGGGATAAGGGGATAGAAGGGGCATCGAATTTGCAGATAACACTGAACTGGAGGGAATTACTAACACTTTGGAAGGTAGGTTCAAGACTGAGAAAAAATCTTGGCAAACCTGAGCACTGGGCCCTATCCAATATAATGCAGTTCAGTGGTAAGAGAAAAGTAAGGTCTTGCACTTAAGCAGGAAAAACCAAATGCACTGGTACAGAATAGGTGGCCCCTGGCTCAACAGTAGTACATGTGAGAGAGATCTGGGTGTCTTGGTGGACCACATCTTAAGTATGAACGAGCAGTGTGCTGCAGCTGCCAAAAGAGCCAACACAGTCATAGGTTGCATCAATAAAGGGATAGCATCAAGATCACGAGATTGTCACCAGTATTAAATGTAGGGTATTTTTCCTCCCCATTAGCTTGGGATTACATTTCTGTTAATGCTGGGCCTTCCACACTGCATGGGGCACAGAGAAAAACACTTATAAGTTAACAAATAAGGCAATATATAAAAATGAGAGCTGTTTGCAAAAGGGGATATGTAAGGTGTTCACCAAGCTGGACTTATGGGAGGCATATTACAGGGTCCGTATCAAGCAAGGGGATGAGTGGAAGACGGCGTTCAACTGCCCGCTTGGTAGCTACCAGTTCTGGGTGATGCCGTTCGGTCTACAGGGGGCCCCTGCGGTATTTATGCAGCTCATCAACGAGGTGTTGCATGAGCACCTTTACCATGGGGTGCTCATATATTTAGACGACATCTTAATCTATACCTCCAACATGGAGGAACACATCTGTCTGGTGCGACAGATGCTGGAGAAACTGTTGAAGGCAAGCCTGTTTGTGAAGCTCTCCAAGTGTGACTTCCACCAAACATGGCTGGACTATCTGGGATACCGGATATTGGGGGCAGGAGTGGAAATGGACCCTAATAAGGTCAAGGCCGTACTAGAGTGGCAGGCGCCTCGGACCCGCCGTCAGCTACAGAGTTTCTTGGGGTTCGCTAACTTCTATCGGCAGTTCATCCCCTTGTTCGCTGCGGTGACCCTACCCCTGACAGACCTGCTCTGCACATGACAGACTGCGACCAAGCCATGCCCAGGTCAGCCACTGGCATGAACCATGGCATGTCAGAGGGCCTTTGAGGACCTAAAGGCCCTGTTCGCGAGGGAGCAGGTTTTGCTCCACCCAAACCCTGACCTGCCGTTTGTAGTACAGGCCGATGCCAGTGACGTTGCGGTGGGGGCAGTATTACTCCAAAAGAGCAGCCAGGGGACGTTACAGCTCTGTGCTTATACGTCGCGTAAACTGACGGATACCGAGAGGGCATGGGCTATATGGGAGAAGGAGGCGTTTGCCATATGGTGGGTGCTGTCAATGTGGCGACACCTACTAGAGGGAGCGAAGGAACCGTTTGAGGTCTGGACAGACCATTAAAAACCTTGAGGCATTGCAGACACCGAGGTGCCTGTCCCCCGAACATGTACGGTGGATGCAATATTTCCAATGCTTCTGTTTCCATTTGAAGTATGTACCGGGGGGAAAACCTTTCTAGCCGACGCCTTATCGAGAATGCCCCAATACAACAGTAAGCGGGAAGAGGTGATACAGGCCATCATTGCCCCCCTACCGACAAGGGCAGTGCAGGTGGTGACACGCAACCTGGTAGTCGACCTGAGCCAGGAGCTGCACAAGGCAGTCCAGGACGACCCCTGGCTACAGGATCATCAAGGCCTACTGACAAGGAGGGATGGGCTGGCGTGGAAAGGTGACAAACTATATGTCCCACAGGCTCTAAGACAGGGGGTGTTGCAACGGTGCCATGATGTAAAGCAGGCAGGCCATTTCTGCTTTCTGAAGACCCTGCATTTGGTATGGCGGCAGTTCTGGTGGCCGCAGATGAAAGCAGACGTGGAGGTCTACGTACGGGGATGCCATGTCTGTGCCACCACAAAGCCCCATACAGGGAAGCCCTTGGGGTTGTTACAAATGGTGGCAGACCCAACTCGACCCTGGGAGAACATTGCAATGGACTTCATCGTGGAGTTGCTGGAGAGTCGTGGCTGTACTGTAATTTGGACCGTAATAGACCTCTTTTCCAAGCAGGCCCACTTTGTCCCATGTAAGAGGTTGCTGTCCGCTCAGAAGCTGGCCAAGCTGTTTATCACGCAGGTGTATTGTCTGCACGGGATGCCCCGACGAATCATCTCGGATCGGGTGGGGGGTGCAGTTCACAGCCCGCTTCTGGCGTGAGTTTATCCGGTTTATTGGGTTGTCCCAAGGACTCAGCTCGGCGTATCACCCCAGCACCAACGGGGCGGCGGAATGGGCAAATGCGATGGTGCAGCGCTACCTCCGGAGCTACGTTTCATACCAACAGACGGACTGGGTCGACCTACTGCTGTTTGCAGAAGTGGCATACAATAACGCGGTGCACAGCAGCACCGGTTTTGTCCCCTTCTGGGTGGTGCACAGTCTGGATTTTGTCCCAATCCCTGAGTATAAACAGGGAGACCCCTCGCCCTGTCAACCTCGGGATTGGATAATGCACATTGGGGGGATACCGTAAAGAAGGCCTTATTAAAAGCCGAGGAGGCCACAAAAGTGCAGGCCAATAAGAAAAGGAGGCCCCCAAAGCCTTTTCGGGTGGGCGACCTGGTGTACGTATTGCCGAAGTACCTACACCTGAGGGTACCCTATAAAAAGCTACGCCCTAAATACCTAGGGCCATTCCGGGTCACACAGGTCATCAATCCAGTGGCTGTATGGTTACAGCTACCGCAGTTCCTGGGGAAGATACACCCGGTCTTCCACTATAGTATGTTGAAGCCGATAGAGGGTTCCTCCTGTAGGCCCATGAAAGGGGTGCCAGGGCCTATCACGGGGGACCATTATGAGATACAGGAGATCCTGGACTCTCGGATCCGACGGGGACGGCTACAGTACCTTGTGCGGTGGACGGGGTACCCTATTACGGAGGCATCCTGGCTGGGGGACGTGGACATCCATGCCCCCCGATTGCTGCGCAAGTTCCATCGACAATGCCCCGGCAAGCCAGGTGGAGGGTTGGCTGAACCGTCCGCTACAGTGGGTAAATGCTTACGTGTTTCTCCTTGCCTTCCAGGTGGAGCCCTGGTAGAGGGAGCTGCCTGTCAAGCCCCGAGGGCTTGACATTCAAGGGAGGGGGGGGAAACTGACAGAGATGGCACACCCCGCAGCTCCAATGTGGCTATGCCGCCGGACCACCAGGCCCCGCACCAATGCCGGCAAGGACAACCAGGCCCCGCACCAACGCTGGCACGGGCGCCGCCGAACAGCCGGGTGGCTTTGCAGGTCGGGCCCAGTGCCGGCGACGACGGACGGGGAAGCCCCATGGCTGAGAACCGGGGCCGCTGAGCAGCACGCCGCCAAAGGGCCAGGCGGCTTTGCGGCTCCGGCTCAGTGCCGCCGGAGATGGACAGGGAGGCCTCGCGGCTCGGAACCGGGGCCGCTGAGCAGCACATCGCCGAATGGACGAGGAGGCCTCCGCAGCGAGGCACGCAAGGACTGACTTGGTGGTGGAGGTGGGAGGGGGTCTACCTGCGTTGCAGAGGGTTCCGATGCTCAGCTGAGAAGCATGGAGCCGGTCCCAAAAAGGTGTGACCGGGTGGCAGGCCAGGAAAGAGAGAGGCCCCTGCGGTATGGCTTTCAAAGGCAGGCACCGGATGGTGGCCTGCTGTGTGGGGGGGGGGGTGGAGCTGCGGATAAGGATTGTATGTAAGGCGCTGTGAGCAAACCACTCCCAGCGCTGACTTTGTTTGTGGAATAAACCACTTGTTGGATCATTCCTGTTTGCCGGTCATCTTGATATCCTTCTTCTGCGTCTGAGGGAGCCAGGGACTGGTAAGGACACTGACAGTTCCTTCACTGGAGGATTTTAAGAAGAGACTGGACTGCCATTTGTCTGGAGTGGTGTAGGGTCTCCTGCTTGAGCAGGGGATTGCACTAGAAGACCTCCAAGGTTCCTTCCAGCTGTATTCTGATTGATTGGTAGTATGGTAGCTCTATGT
Organism: Azemiops feae; assembly: GCA_023970755.1. Taxonomy (NCBI): domain Eukaryota; kingdom Metazoa; phylum Chordata; class Lepidosauria; order Squamata; family Viperidae; genus Azemiops; species Azemiops feae. Next base: position 5,177,488 of record JALGBA010004292.1, on the reverse strand, counting down.
TGCAGTAGTGAAGTCACTTGGAATACTGTATCCAGTTCTGGTCACCACAGTAAAAAAAAAAGATGCTGACATTGTGGAAAGAGTGCAGGGAAGAACAGCAAAGATAATAAGGGGTCTGGATGCTAAACTGTATAACTGTATAAGTATGTCTAGCTTAAAGAAAAGGATTAGGGGTGACATGATAACTGTCTTCCAGTACTTGAGAGTCTGTCACAGAGAAGGGGGGCTGACTTATTTGTAAAGCATTGAGTGTAGGATAAGAAGCAATGGTGGAAGCTAGTTAAAGAAAGATCCAAACTGGAACTAAGAAGAAATTTCTTAATATTGGGAACAATTAATCAATGGAACAGTTTGCCTCCTGAATTTGTGGGTGCTCTATCACTGAAGGTCTTCAAGAAAAGATTGGACAACCATTTGTCCAGAATGGAATAAGGTCTCCTGCCTTGGGGGGGGGGGGCTTAGACTGGAGGACCTCCAGGGTCATTTCTAGTCTTATGGTTCTATGTTTTCTATTTCCATAAATATTTCAGATTTGAAAGTGACTTGTAGTGTTAAGGCAATGAGATTGCAAAAGCTATCAAACTGTAAAATTAAAGTAATATTTTTGCTGTTTGTCATCAAATACATTGATGATTTATCCCTATATCTGGGATCCACTGATGATATCATTCTCATCTGAGCCACATGAAAGAGGCTCTGCAGAAAAGCCACTAAATTTCAGCACAAGTTATCCCTGTGCTTATTTATTTATTTTGGAAAATTTATATTGCTGTCTGTTTGCTCAAGGTAGCTTACAGGAGATAAAAACACAGTATAAAAGAAATAAAAAAAATAAAAAAATAAAAAAAATAAAATAGCAACCCCCCACCCCCTCACCCCAGTGACAACATACACTCATACAAGCCATTTCATGGGCTCCATCCCACTCTGGGTTTCCCAGGCCCACTGACAGAACCAGGTCTTCAGGGCCTTCCAAAAGAGTGTCAGGGTGGGGGCCAGTCTAATACCCAGAGGGATGCTGTTCCATAGGGAGGGAGCCACCACAGAGAAGGCCCTTCTTCTAAATCCTGTAAGATGCATCTCCTGAGAGGATGGGACTCACAACATTCCTTGCCTCCTCACTCTAGTGGGTCAGGTGGATGTGATCGGCAAGAGACGGTCCCTCAGATAACCTGGTCCCAAGCCATGAAGGGCTTTAAAGGTGACAACCAGCACCTTGAATTGCACCTGGAAGGAAATCAGCAACCAATGCAGCTCCTGTAGGAGAGGTGACACATATGCACACCGAGGTCTGCATAAAACCATGTGGGCCTCTGCCTTTTGCACCAACTGGAGCTTCCAGATGCTCTTCAAGGGCAGCCCCATGTAGACCGCCTTGCAATAGTCAAGATGGGAGGTGATTAGGGCATGAGTTACCATGAGTAGGGATTGTTGGTCCAGGAAAGGACATAACTGGCACACAATCTGCAGTTGCGCAAAGGCCTCCCTGGCCATGACTGCCACCTGTTCTTTGAGCAAGAGTTGCGTATCCAAGAGAACCCCCAGGTTACGCACAGAGTCTGTTTGGGGCAGTGCCACCCCATCCAAGACCAAAGGTGAGAATTCTTCATGGGCCAAAGAACCCCAAACCCAGAGCCACTAGGTCTTACCAAGGTTCAATTTCAACCCCTTGCTCCCCATCCAGCCCTTAATCACCTCCAGGCACTGCGAGAGGGAGGTCCCAGCATCACTTAACTCACCATGGGCTGAGATATACAGCTGAGTATCATCAGCATATTGATGATATCTCAGTCCATGGTGATCAATAATCTCACTCAACGGCTTCGTGTAGATGTTGAATAGGAGCGGAGAGAGTACTGAGCCCTGCGGCACCCTGCAAAGCAGTTGGCGAGGGCTGGATCTCTCGCCTCCTATTAACACTGACTGAGAGCAGTCACAGAGGAAGGAAGCCCCCACTCCCAACCCCTGAAGCTGCCCCAGAAGGATACTATGGTCAATGGTATTGAAAGCCACCAAGAGGTCAAGTAGAGCAAGGATGGATGCACTACCCCCATCCCGCTCCTGCCAGAGAGTATCAAAAAGTGCGACCAATGCCATTTCTGTCTCATATCCAGGCATGAATCCTGACTGGTAGGGGTCCAGATAATCCATTTCATCAGAAACCACTGAAGCTGCCGCACAAACCACCTTCTCAACCACCTTCCCCAGAAAGGGAAGATTGCAGACAAGTTGGAAATTATTCAACAGGGTGGAAACCAATGATGGCTTCTTGAAGAGAGGGTAAACCACAGCCTCCTTAAAATGCTGGGGCACTACCCCCTCCTATATGGAAGCATTAATCTCTGCCAGAGTCCACTTGCATGTCACCTCCCAGGAAGCTTTCACAAGCCAGGAGGGACATAGGTCTAAAACACAGGTACTTGCTTGCATACTCCCTACGATCCTGTCCACTTCCTCAGGATCAACAGGGTCAAACTGTTCCCAGATAACAGGGCAAGAACCTGTACCAGGGGCTTCCACCAGACCAGCAACTACACTGGCATCTAACTGGGAACAAAGTCGAGTGATTATGTCTTCCAGAAAATTTGCAAATTCCTCAGCACACCCCTCCAGGTGAACCTCAGTTTCCTTTTTCCCCAGGAGAAAATGGCTCACCTTAAAGAGGGTTGCTGGTCAATTATCTGCAGATGCAATTGGAGTGGAGACATATTTACACTTCGCCACATAAATTGCCACGAGGTAGGCCTTAATAGCAGCTCCTACCCATGTTCGATTGAGTTCATTCCTTGTCTTCTGCCAGCAGCGCTCTAGGCATCTCTTCATTCATTTCATCCCTCTCAGTTCCTCCGTATACCACAGAGGACAGAGAGGTCTACAGGTGAGGCATAACTGTCTATATAGTAAATGCACAGGAATAAGATATTGACTCTCAGGTATGATAGCAGAAATTGGACTATCACTACAAATCAAAACAGTTCCTGTTGGAGACTAAAATGCCTAATTGCTCATCAGATGATGGTTAAAAAGGTGGCTCATATAATTTTAATTGAAATAAAGATCCTTAATTTTCTTTTGGATGGTTAGAGAATTGTGGAATACACTCCTTGAAATTGGCCTGCAAGACCTATCTTTATTTTTCCTGGCTTTTAAAACAATAAATGACTTTAACCACATCAATATTAATCTATTCAATTTAGCTTTAATGAAGTAAAATTGTTTAAACTTTCAGGTCAACCACTCTCAGCTATTTTAGAAGTTTGATATAGAAATGAAATAAACTGAAGGTCTAGTGTTTCTCTAGTTGATTTTAAACTTTCAGAACATTCAGTGGAATCAAAAGTTTTATCCTTCCTAAATTCCTTTCTGTACAGAAATTTTCTCAACTCTCAACCTTGTATTCTTGCAAATTTGTACTGCTACAAAAGGCATAAGATATCCATGGGCCAAATTAGGAGGCAAGGAGAGAGGAAGAGTATACTATAAGTTAGCTTTGGAAAGACAACCATGGCCCTTGTTCCTCATAAACATTCAATAATGTACCTTACGATAAGAAAATTGCTATCTACCCAGAATCATATTCATTTTATTTTCCCATTCATTGCTTTTATGGGAGTCTAATCTGATTAATCGTGCCAAAGGAGTGGCAAAGTACAAGTTGTCCTTAGCAAAGTAACACTGAGTAGACCAAATATGGATTCTTCTTTTGCCTCCAGAAAAGTCACTACCCTCACCTGGGGCCAGCAGAAGGCAATAAATACTTTCCCTGAGCAGATGAATAAGACTTTGGAGGAGGAGATTAAGGAGATTATGCTTTCTTTCTTTTTTTCTGATCATGGACAGAATGAATTAATGAACATTTTATTACAATCCAAAAGCAACTCTCAGTTGGAACAAGAACAGATCAAGTTAAAACAACCAAATACAATTTAAAAATATAATAAAATTTCATTAGTTAAGTCAGTTACTTATTTATTTTATGGCTTGGGCTCGCAATTTAGCTATTGGCTAGATGATTTCAGAATGTCCCAAGGTACTTTTTCAGGAGGCAACTGGACTTTCTTGTTTTTCTTTGAAGATGTTTCACTTCTCATCCAAGAAGCTTCTTCAGCTCTGACCGGATGGTGGGGAATGGAAAGATTTATACTCCTTGCAGACAACTGCTCATTTGCATTCTTTTAGTGAGTTGTTAGTGCTATCTGGAGGCTTATCTCTGTCTTCAGGATCACCTGAGTAGTAAAAATGGGTGTGGAGTCTTCTTGGAATTGTTGAAAGGACTGTGTTGTAGACTGAAGATTGATAATGTCATATCTCTCCCCCTCTATTGAGAGAGGATTGTTCAATTCCCTGGGGAAGCCATACCATACATATATGGACTCCCCAAAATCCACAAAGAGGGAACACCACTCAGACCAATTGTTAGCAGCATCGACTCTGTCACGTACAACATTGCAAAATATCTAACCACCGTATTAGCTCCTCTAGTTGACAACACCACTCATCACATCAATAATTCACACGACTTCACCAGCAAAATAAAACTGGACCCAGATGAGACCATGGTGTTCTATGATGTGACTTCTCTCTTCACTTGCACTCCAACAACTAAAGTTGTCACGGTAATAAAAAAAAGTCTGCTACAAGGCAGCACCCTAGATGACAGAACCAACCTCAGCCCAGGCCATATGTGCCATGCTAGACCTCTGCCTGACCACTACCTATTTTAAATATAGTGAAGGTTTCTACAGACAAAAACACGGCTGCACCATGGGTTCACCTGTGTCCCCCATTGTGGCCAATCTCTACATGGAAGAGGTAGAAACCAAAGCCCTAAACTCCTTCACAGGAATTCCACCCACTCACTGGTATAGATATGTGGACGATACTTGGGTCAAGATCAAAACACAGGAATTGGAAGCATTCACCAAGCTTATCAACTTGATGGACAGATACATCAAATTCACACATGAAGATGTTAAGGAAAATAGTCTAGCCTTCCTGGACTATGCTGTATACATTAAGGAAGACAGAAGCCTTAACACTGAAGTTTACAGAAAACCCACACACAGAGATCAATATTTACATTTTGATTCACACCACCCACTGGAGCACAAAATGGGAGTTATCTGAACCCTACACCACTGAACTGAAGGCCTGCCTACCAGCAAAGATGGGAAAGAAAAAGAACTTAAACATATCAAGGGTTAGGATTAGGGTTAGGGTTAGGGTTAACCTAACCCTAATATTCAGGAGAATATTCAGGAGAATATTCAGGAGAATATTCAGGATAATCATCAGCCAACACAACATACGTGCACACTTCAAACCCAAGAATACACTAAGGCAGAAGCTTGTCCACCCCAAGGATGAAACACCCAGACACAAACTGAGCAACGTGGTATATGCAGCACAATGCAGTGAGCCATGTGCAGATCTGTACATTAGGGAAACAAAACAACCACTTCATAAACGCATGGCACAACATAGGACAGTGGTGGCGAACCTATGGCACGGGTGCCAGAGGCGGCACTCAGAGCCCTCTCTGTGGGCACATGCACCATCGCCCCAGTCCTAGGCCTTCAAGCTGGGTTTTATAAAACCTTTTCGCTTTAGGCCTCCGCCGCCGTGTGCAAAAAAAAAAAGGTTCAATCAGTCAATTTCAACTTCTCGCGGGAAAAAAAAAGATCTTGCAAAGTTGGAATTGATTGATTGAACTTTTTAGTCCCACCCAGTCTGCCGTTACCACCGCAGCCACCCACCCAATGGGCCACGCCCACCCAATGGGCCACACCCATCCAATGGGCCACACCCACCCGGCACTCGACAATGCATAAGTGGGTTTGGGGTTGCAGTTTGGGCACTCAGTCTTTAAAAGATTTGCCATCACTGACATAGGAGAACAAACCCATCAGGACAAGATTCAGCAGTCCATCTGCATTTAAAAGACAAAGGCCACTCTTTCAAAGACAGCAAAGTTCACATTTTGGACAGAGAGGACTGCTGGTTTGTAAGAGGGGTCAAAGAGGCCATCTATGTCAAAATTGAACAGCCCTCTCTCAACAGAGGGGGAGGGATATGACATCATCTATCTCCAATCTACAACACAGTCCTTTCAACAGTTCCAAGAAGGCTCCATACCCATTTGCACTACTCAAGTGATCCTGAAGACACAGATAAGCCTCCAGGTAGCACTAACGACTTGCTAAAAGAAAGCAAATAAGCAGCTATATAAATCCTTCCATTCCCCACCATCCAGTCAGAGCTGAAGAAGCTTCTTGGATGAGAAGCGAAATGTCTTCAAAGAAAAACAAGAAAGTCCAGTTGCCTTGTGGAAAAGCATCTTTGGGATAGTCAAGCTGAAATTAATCAAGTAAAAATAGCAAACGAAGGAAAATCCTTTAGTCAAAGTTCCTCAGACCTCCAAATAAATTACCCAGACCTAATCCACAAATCAAAGGTTAAGGTCTGCAAACACAAACACAGTTAATTAAATTAGGCCTCCCAGAGAATAAAGAATAAACATACCTACACCTACACACACACACACACACACACACACACACACCCTGCAAGTATCCCCTTAGAATCAGACATAGATTGACACCCTAGACAAGCTTTCTTTATAAAAATCTGCTTCTGTACACCATTTCTCTGCAGCTGCCCCTAAAGGCAAACTGTTTTGCTTTTAGGAATAAATATTTCTTCTTTCCTCACAACTGTCTGGATCTCATTTTTATTTGTTCTTGTGCAGCCCCAGCTCGAGTTGGAATGCCAAATTATTCTTCTGACAGGGGCATCTTCCATGATCATGGAGACAAAGAGATCTGAAGGTAAGGTGCCATGTTTTTTCTTCCCTGAAGTTTTGGCAAGAATTATACATGCTGCAGGTGAAGTGTTAGAGGCAAACCTATCCATCCTGTTGAGGAATTCTGTATGAGACAGAGGAGGTGCTGGCACAGGGACAACAGGAAGCCCCCCAGAAGGTATAAATAAATTAGGCAAAGGAGGTGAGAGATGGAGAATCCTGACACAAAGAACCATGTCTGCCAAGAAGAGCTCTTTGAAGTTTCCGAATACATTCCAAAGCCATCCTATTAATTCTAGACATCTAGATTTCAGTAAGGCATTGGATAATGGTGACCACAGCTTTCTTCTTGATAAAATGGAACAATCTGAGATCAATAGTCCCATTGCCAGATGGATTTGCAGTTGGATGAATTATTGCACCCAGTGTGTGGTTTTTAATTTAGGTCTTCATAGAAAGAGTTAAGCAATGGGGTATCTTAGGTTTCTTTCCTGGTTGCAGCACATTTCACCATTTTTATAAATGACTTAGTAAAGAGGATAGTAACTTTGCAAATTATATATGATCAGGGTGGATCACTAATATACCAGTAGAAAGGCTCAAGGTTCAAAAGGATCTTTATCATGGGCCTTTTCCAACAAAATGCAGTTCACCAGTGAGAAATATAGGATATTTCTTTTAATTAGGCTAAATCAGATGTACAGATATAACATAAGTGATTCAGAAGTAAAATTTGTGAGAAGAATCTTGATAAAGCACAATTTAAGCATGAGCCAATGTACTGAAACTGCCAAATAGCCAATACAAGTTTAAGCTGCATCAAAGTATAATGTTGAGATCAAGGAAATAATAATTCCACTCTCTGCTGCATCTGGTGTCTAGTTTTGGTCACCACAATACAAGTACAATACTGAAGAACTGGAAAGAATGCAGAGAAGAACAACAAAGATAATTAGGGCGTTAGTATGTTTAGCCTAAAAAAAAGGAGGCTAAGGTGAGATATTATAGCAGTCTTTCAATAGTTGAAGGCTATCCCACGGAAGAGAGTGTGAATTTATATTGTGTCTGAGGGTCAGTAGGTGACAGATTTACAGAGAGAAATTAAAACTCAAGTAAAGGAATTCCTTGACAAAAAGAGCTATTAAGCAGCTTTCCACCTGCAGTTGCAAGTGCTCAATAACCAGAGATTTTCAAACAAAGATTGGGCAGCCCTTTGTCTGGCATAGTCTGAGGATTCCTGCCCTGGGTAGGGGGTTGGATTAGAAAAACGTCAGGATCTCTTCCAATTCATAAATTATCCCTTTCTGCTGATCAAATTGGGCACAAACTGTGCAGGAATAAAGATTTGACTTTGAGATTAGAGAAGGAATAACTGAGCCAATAAAGGAGGAGCTTCAGAAAAGATTACTCTGTTCTGTGAAAGAGAAAAAAATGAGAAAGACATTCAAAATAATTCTGCGCCAGGATTATTTTTGAATGAGGTAGGGGGCAAGGAGAAGGAAGGGAAGACAAATTGGTTATGCAGGATTAATGTGAGACAGATTACAATACTTTATCAATTAAGATTGTATTAAGTTTTTAAAAAGTTGTGTTTTTTATATTATCTAGGATTGCCTGAAACATTTTGATATATGTGAGTTCAGCATCTGTTAAGCAATATTGAAGTCAGTCTTGTTTTCCAAAGTAGTCACTCAACTGTTCTGTCAAACTCCATTCTATCCATCCCCAAACATGTAAGAGTGTCATTGCTCTAACATGTATTTGTTACTATTATTGACATAGTGTAATCTAGAAAGAGCTTTAATTTTTAAGAAAGATTTGGATAGCTTGTCAAATAACTTATGTTACAGATGGTATGATAGCTAATCCAGACTGATCAATGCTTTCTGAGTTATGCTTCTTTACTTGTTAAGGAAAACTTGCAGTCATCTGAATATACAACATTAAGCCACTAGACCCAAGATAGTTCCATTCTAGCTTTATGCTACATATTAAAGGCTGCCAAGAAATAATGCAATATGGCACTTTTAAAACATCTGAATAAAAGTACACCAGAGTGACAGCTTTGCACAAGTGTAAATACGCATTGCTTTTCCTGAAATCACCGATACTATGGAATGCTGCACTTCCTGTTCCGTCATTATATACTTTGACCTTTTCACTTATAAGACCTGACTTCTGTTTCAGTGTAAAAGCAGTTATGAGCCAATCCATTCAGGGGGAGGGTTGTGAATAATTGTCCATGGAACGATTTTCATTTTTTGGTGACAAGAGTTCATTTCACATGAGAAAGCTGAATACTTTACTGTACATTTTGTTTCTTGTCATCTCATCAGATGGGTAAATATTTAACAGTTGGAAGAACATTACTTTCCAAGACAAAACCTGTCACATTAATTTCTTTTCAGAGTACATTAAAATCACAGATATCACACGAGCCCTGGGCGGCTGCTGCTGCTCCCTCCCTGTTGCTGAAGGAGGAAAATAAATACATTTATTGATTACATTGATTAAGTCAGTGTTGACTCTTAGTGATCTTTCTCCAGGATGCTTTGTCCCCAACCTGGCTCTTCAGCTCTCCCAACAGTCCACACATCACCATGTTAATGGATTCTATCTGCCCCGCTGCTAGTCTTTATCTTCTGTTTCCTTCTACCTTTCCCAGTATTATAGGTTTATATGAGAGAGCTAGGTCTTCACCTAATATAGCCAAAATATAATCTAAGCCTGATTGTTGATGCATTGAGTAAGAACTCTGGGTTAATTTGTTCAAAGATCTGCTTGTTTGTTTTCTTGGCTATTCATGGAATTGTCAGGAGTCTTCTTCAGCACAATGTTCCTATAAGGACGTGCCTCAATTAATTCTCCCAAGAAAGCAGAACTCTTGAAACTTGCACTGTTTCAACAGGAACTTTTATTGGAAGTTATTGATAGCAGGAGAGTAAGGCAGAATCTGAGGATTTCCCATGCGAAACGCTACATTAAAAGAACCCTTTCAAACCCCACCCCAAATGTTCAATTGGCTGATTTGAATTGAACCAATCCATAGGTGCTACGTTATTGTGGGAAAGAACCGATAAGGCACCATTCTCAAGGCTGTCAGGTTTCTCCACCTGGAGATAAGGCAGAAGGCCAGAGGCACATTCCTATCTTACCCCAAGTAAGATACTTCAAAGAGGATAGAACAAAGCAAAAGAAATACATTGCAGACGACCCATAGTTCGTTCGCCTCCTTTCCAAGCACAAACCTCCCCCCCAACAGAATGGCAGAAGCCAAAAATGAAAGCATAAGAAAGAAATACATTGAGTGTCTGACATGCCCCCCCTTAAAAAAAGAGATCCACCTGGAGAAGAGAAAATAATAACAGGAGAGAAAATGAAACATTGCAGTTAGTCAGGTTTATCAGGGTAACAAGTATGAAAATGTTTGAGCAGTCTAGGGGCCCTCACATGCTTCTTATGTACCCACTCATTCTGGGATGCTGGGAGATCCTTCCATGCCACTAAGTATTGGGTGGCCCCATGGTGCTTTCTGGAATCTAAGATTTCCCTGATTTCGAAATGTTGTTCACCTTCCACCATAATAGGTTGTGATGGAGGGGCTACTGCTGGCCTTAGGAGCGAACTCATCTCGGGCTTTAGCAAGCTACAGTGGAATACCATATGGATCTGTCTTAATGGTTTGGGGAGTTCAAGTTCTACTGTGACTGGGTTGATGATGCATTTAATAGGGAAGGGTCCCACAAATTTTGGCCCTAACTTCTTGGAGGTCTGCAAGGACTGCAGAAACCTGTCCCCCACCCTAAAAGGCTTGGGCTCCACCCTTTTTTTATCTGCCTGCACTTTATAGGCTTCTCTAGCTTCATCTAAGGCTTTTCTGACAACTGGCCACATATTTTGCAATTGTGTGATCCATTCTTTAAGGGAAGGGATGGTAGGTTCATTGGCAGGTAATTCAGGCATCAGGTTGAAGCTCTGTCTTGTAGCCACTTGGAAAGGTGTGTGACCAGTACTGGAATACACTGCATTAGGCTACTTCAGCGAATGGGAGCAGATCAGTCCAATTGTCTTGTTGATAATTTATGAAGCACCTCATGTATTGTTCTAGTATTGAGTTCGTTCCTTCTGTCCACCCATTCTTTGAGGATGATGACTGGATGACAGGCTCTGGTCAGTGCCCAGTAGGTCCAAAAAGGCTCGCCAGAACTTGGAGGTGAATTGAACCCCCCTATCTGAGATTGTGCATTGTGGGGCCCCATGTAACTGATAGATGTGTTGTACAAACATCTTAGCCAAGGATTTAGCAGTTGGAATTTTCTGGCAAGGGATGAAATGGACTTGTTTGGAGAATAAATCCGTTACCACCCAGATGACAGTGTTTCCTGCACTTTCTGGTAGCTCTACGAAAATGTCCATAAAGATCTCTCTCCAGGGTGCTGAAGGTTTTGCAACCGCCTGCAGGAGGCCAGGCATTTTTCCCTGTCTCCATTTAGCTGCTGCGCAAATGGGGCAACTGGCCACATAGCTCTCAATGTCCTTTTTTAAAGATGGCCACCAAAATTGTCTCTTTATTAGGTGGAGGGTTTTCATGAACCCAAAATGTCCCACTAGGTTCGAATTGTGGCAGAGCTGCGTGAACTTTAATCTCAGGGTTGTAGGGATGTATAATTTCCCCCCTACCCAAGATAATCCTTCTTGCATCGAACAGAGGTTTTTGTGGCTGAGAAACCACTTGTCCTTCTCCAGGGCTTGTTTGAATTCAGTGGCTGCTGTGCTGTCCAGTGGTGGAACGCTTTTAGTTTGCACCCTCATAGTGTCTGGGACTGCTTATTGCTTTGTGGGTTTGACTATTTTAGCCTTCATGCTGTTGTATTGCGGCATCTGTGACAGGGTGTCTGCCAAAACGTTTTTCCCTCCAGGTAGGTACCGGAGAGTAAAATTGAATTGGTGGAAGTGCTGGGCCCATCGAGCCTGTTTAGGGAACAGCTTCCTGGGGGTCTTTAATGCTTTGAGGTTTTTATGAACAGTCCATACTTGGAAAGGGATCTTGTTCCTTTCCAGAAAGTGCCTTCAGGTGAGGAGGGCCCAGCGCACAGCGTAAGCTTCCTTCTCCCAGATGGCCCATCACTGCTCAATTTCTGTGAGCTTCTTTGAAGTGTAGGTGCAAGGTTGCAACTGGCCTTCCTGGTTTTCCTGGAGTAGTACCGCACTCACCGTTACGTTGCTGGCATCTGCCTGGATGATGAATGGTTTTTCCAGATCTGGGTGTTTTAGCACTGGCTCTGCGGAAAAAATCCTTTTAATTTCTCAAATGCCACTTGACATTCCATAGTCTATTTTAGTGGCTGGCTAGGTTTCGGCTTGTTTTCCCCCTTGGTTTTCAGTAGGTTAGTAATGGGGAGTGCGATCTGAGCGAAGGAGGGGATGAATTGCCGATAGAAGTTTGCAAAGCCCAGAAAACTTTGCAGCTGTTTCCGCCTGCATGGCAGGGCCCACTCCAAAACAGCTCGCACCTTTTCTGGGTCCATTTCCATCCCTTTGTGAGAAATGTGATAGCCCAAATAGTCATTTTTTTCTTTGTGGAATTCACATTTTGGAAGTTTGGCATACAGTTTGGCTGCACGGAGCTTATTTAAAACTGCTTGGACTAATTTTACATGCTTGGCTTTTATTTTGGTATAGATTAATATGTCATTCAGGTACACAAAAACCTCCTTGTATAAATGCTCATAGAGAACCTCATTAATTAGTTGCATAAATATTGCAGGTGCTCCCTATAGCCCAAACGGAAGTACTTTGAATTGGAAGCACCCCAGGGGGCAGTTAAAAGTGGTTTTCCACTCATCCCCCTCCTTGACTCTAACCCGGTAATATGCTTTTTGCAGGTCTAATTTGGAGAAAACCTTTCCCTTTGAGAGGTGGGCTAGCATGTCTTTCATGAGGGGCAAGAGGTATATATTGTCCATGCACATGGCATTCAAACAACTATAATCCACGCAGAGATGAAGAGGCCCATCTTTTTTTCTCAAAATATCACCGGAGGGGCCATTTTCGGTCTGGCTAGTTGAATGAAACCACACGCCAAATTCTTATCTATGAATTTGCACAGTTCTTCTAACTCTCAGGGGGGGGTCATCAAATAGAGCTTGGGTTTTGGCAACTTAGCTCTGGGGATGATCTCAATAGCACAGTCTGTGGGATGGTGGGGGGGGGGGCAATTCATCAGAGCCCTTCTTGCTAAAAACCTCAGCCAGACATTGAGGGTCTGACAGTTCCAAAGCATCAATGCTCTTGCTATCCTGCTACTTCAAAGTCTGATTTTTGCTTCCATAGAATGTCACTGGGAAAAACATTCTGATCTTAAACATCTTTTCCAAGACCTTCATTGCTTCTCTATCAAGTGCTAATTTGTGGCATATTTCTTCACTGCTGTTTTCTTTACTATAGAGTTGGGGGGCATGTTTTTTGTCTGTTTTTGTGGTGCAATCAAGTCAGTGTTGATTCCTGGTAAATGCCTGGATAAATTTTCTTGTCAAGATTTTCAGAAGTGGTTTGCCATCTTTCTAGGGCTGAGAGAAAATAACTGGTCCAAAGTCACTCAAGAGGTTGGACTAGAACTCACAGTCTCCTGGTTTCTAGCCTAGTGCCTTAATCACTAAACCAAACTGTTGATCCCAAAAGATAGAAGCTACCCACCACTTCAATGGTTTCATTGTCAGTTGTAAGGTAAGTGACCGTAACTGTTGTCATTAGTTTGGGTTTTTTTATATTTAATTTTTTTCCCACTGTGCTCCTTGATTTTCATTATTAGAGCTGAAAGTCTTTCATTTATTTCTTTATTTAAAAAAAATAAATCACCCGATAGTGAGTGGAAGCTCTCTGGGCAGTTTACAATAAATGTATATGTCAACTGCCCAGTTGGCAAATCCAGAAAAAGGAACTCCTGGGACATTATTTTACCAAGAGTATAAAACTTTATTGAAAAAAACCACATTGGCACAGAAGAAGCAAAACCAGCTCTAGGTTTCCCATGCAAAAGCAATTGTAGTTAATTCCCCCTTTTCCCTTTGGGCCACCCATAGTCCAAAATGTCCACCAATCTCTTCCGTTCATTTTGTTATGGGAATCAGCCAGCCATGCTGGGACATCTGCTCGGTGTGTCCTTGAGATGACAGCAATGTCTCACAGAAGCCGATGGATGCTTGAATACTATTCTCCCATCCCTGCATTCCATCCACCCTCTCCCTGTTATTGTCAAGCTGATAGCGAAGGCAAAATGCAGGTGAAGATGAGAGTCAGTCTTGACATGCCAACCCCTCGGAAGAAGGGTAGACAATAATAAACATGTACATATATTGTTACTTACAAACCAACTACTGCTGCATTTCTTATTGGGGTTGCTGAGGGTACTTAGTATGGAACTTCTTAACCAACTTTGCTGCCCTAACATCTGGAGCAGCGACCCACTCAGCGTGCATTAATGGGTAGCCCTTCCACAGTACTAGGTATTGTAACTTTCCCTTGTAGTATTTGGAATCAAGGATCTTTTTGACCTCATGATGGTCCTCTCCCCTAACTAGGATGGAGGGAGGAGGTGGTTCTCTGACTGGTCTCAATCCAGAGTCTTGAAAGGGTTTTAAAAGACTGCAATGAAATACCAGATGAGCCTATCTGAGGTTTTTTGGCAACTTCAGTTCCACTGTCACTGTATTTACAATCCGGGTGATTTGGAAAGGCCCTATATATTTGGGATCTAACTTCTTAAAATGTTGCCTCAGGTTCAGATATTTTGTGGACAAGTACACCTTATCCCCCACTCTAAATTTTCTCTGGGAAGCTCTTCTCTGATCTGCTTGCCTCTTTTGAATTTCCCTAGTCTTGTTCAGTGCCTCACACATGGTGCCCCATGTGGATTTCAAAGTATCTATCCACTCAGCCAACAACACTGAGGATGGGATATCCTGTGGGAGCTCTGGCATGGACACAAACTCAGTTCCCTTGTCCACCTTGAAAGGGATAAAACCTGTGCTACTGTGCACCGAGTTATTATATGCTACTTCCGGAATTCGGCCCACTTAGTCTACTGATAATTCATATAACAGTGTTCTACCAAAGAATTAGTATGCTCAGCAGTTTCATTGGTATAGGATGATAGGTGGAGCTAAGTCCCTGTGAGGAGCCTATCATTTTCAAGAATTCCCACCAAAAGTTTGCTGTGAACTGCACCCCTTTGTCCGAGATCTCATGTGGTCTGTAGATGTGCTGCACAAACATCTTGGCAAGGTCCTGGCTGAAGGAATCTTCGGACACACCACAAAGTGCTCTTGCTTCGAGAACAGTTCAACGATAGTCCAGATTACAATATTCCCAGCACACTCAAGGAGCTCCATGATAAAGTCCATGGATATCTCCTCCCAAGGGCTAGCAGGGTTGGCTACCAACTGTGGCAAGTCTGGAGGTTTCCCAGGTAGGCACTTCATGGAGACACACACGGGGCAACTAGTCACATAAGTTTCTATGTCCTTTTTCATCTTTGGCCACCAGAACTGTCTCGTTGCCAAATGAAGGGTTTTCACAAACCTAAAATGCCCTGCGGTTTTTGCGTTGTGGTTCCTCTGCAGGACCAAAGTTCTCTGGCTGGCTGAGATGTACAATTTGCTCCCCTTCCATGCCAAGACCTCCCTTAACATCAAGTCATCCTTATGCCTTTGGAAACCCACCTCCACAAGGCATCTTTTAGCGGCTGCGTCAGCAAGTCTCTAGCCAGCTGCAGAGAGGCCGTTCTCTGCTGCCTTGTAAGTGCTGGCACTGTGCTGCCTGGACAGGAGTTAACAACTTCCTCTCAGGCACTTCTGTATTGGGGCATACGAGAGAGGGCATCTGTTAGGAAATTCTTTCCTCCCAGCAAGTAGCAAAGGGTGAAGCAGTTAAAATACTGAACCTACCAGACTTGCTTAGGGGATAGCTTCCTCAGGGTCTTTAATGCCTCTAGGTTCTTGTGGTCTGTCCACACCTTGAAGGGGATCTTACTACCCTTTAGAAATTGCCTCCATGTCAGAAGAGCCCATTGGTGATGGGCAGGGCTATTTGGGCAAAAGTGGGTATGAATTGCCAATAAAAGTTCGTGAACCCCAGGAAGTTCTGCAGCTGCCTCCTGGCCCAAGAGGCCTCCCACTCCAGAATCGCCTTCACCTTACCCAGGTCCATCTCCACCACATCCTTTGACATGCTCTTTTGCATCCTTTGAAGTACTCTTAGGCTGGCCTTGTGAAAGTCACATTTAGTCAGCTTTGCCTTCCCTTTCCACTTACCCTTTGGACAACAGAAAGGTAAACCAATCTAAAATTTGTTGCCACCCTCTCCCCCCCACCCCCACCCCCCGGTTGCAATCCTTATTATGCCACAATCATATTGCTGCATGCTAAGGTAAGGGCTGAGGTTGACAAATTTTTGAAGAGGGCTAAAATGACCAAAACCAACTCCAGGAAATATTCAACATGGTCCAGAAATAACATAGTAGGCCAGGTGCTAATGGCTGCTGCTGCTGTAGTGAAGTAGAAGAAGAGTTCTAAACACTTGTTTAGCAGCTTTTCAAAAGATGCTTCAATCGACATTTTGATATTGCCTGCCAATAGCTGACAGGTATATTTTTATTTATCCCCAACATTCATAGTTCAGCTAAGGAAATTGCCCACTTCCCATTGCTTACTTCTTCATCCAATTCCTGTCCATTCACTGGTAGTTGGCTCTCTGCCCGCCACTGTACAATAAACAAGAACCTCTATTATACCTCCAAAAGCATGGGTTTATCCAAGGGCAACTTTTCTACCTTAAGAAAATGTCAGAGGGCAGCAAAGGAAAGTAAAAGGTCTCTCCTGTGCATAGGAACTGACTATACCTGCAAGTCACATACTTGCCAAGCTGGTTACCCCTAAGTTATTGTGCCCCTCACTTGATCCTTGTACCTATGGAATTTCTGCATGCCCTGGAAAAACAGCAAGGGATATTCTACAAGAGCTGGCATTCAAAGATTATCAGCACCAAAAATGGAAACATGTCTGTCCATGTCATCTGTTCAAACCTTCCTAAATGTGCCCCAAATTTCATTGATGTGATTTGGCTTACAATTAGACATAAATAAAATAAAATTGTCAGAAAACAAAATATTTCTACTGCAATAAAATTAATCATATTAATCATGAATATGATAATTGAGATTTAGTGAACTGACTCAAGAAATTTAATCCATTCACATTTTTAACAGAAGATTGTTTAGAAAAGCTACCCAAATAGTCTTGATATGCTACAAATTATGCAAAGATTAATTTCTTAATTACAATACTTATTATGAAAAAGGAAAGAAACGGGGAGGGAAGGGAGGGAACAATAAATAGCAGCCCAATTCTTTGCCAGAGGCAATCTGACTTTGGAGGTAAGACTAGTTGGAAGCAGCAATAACTGCCTTAGAGCAGTGACTGAAAGTTTAATAGGAAACCAGCTGACCTGAAGGAGAATAATTAGAAAGGTTAAATGACTTAATATTAGATTAATGTCTACCTGGAGGAGAAAAGCAGATTCCTGTAAAAAAAATAGTAGTGCAGCAAATTTGTGTTGTGGTCTCACAGTTCCCCCCCCCCTCTCTTTCTGCTCTCAAGGACAAGTTAGCCTCTCCTTCCCCACTTCCCTCCCCAAAGGACAAATCTGCCCTATAGACAATTTATCCTCAGACACATGAGCTGTCAGCTCAGCACAGCTTCCAGAAAATGGTATCTAGTCATCTAACGGCTTTCCTCTCTATGGGGAAACCCAGACTCACATTGCCTGGAAGTCTGAAAAGAAGGAAAGAGGAGAGGTTTCCTGGCAATGTGGTATTCCCTCACATGCCTATGTGAGTGAGAGAAGCCAGAGGCTGAAGAATCGTAGCATATATTAAACTATAGGCAAGAGTGCTTGAGTGGGATGTTGGGAGTTGCCCTTCAAAAAATTGGATTTAGATTAATTAACCTAAATTGGAAAGAAATACATTTAATAAGAATATATCACAGAAAGTTATTCATTTCACTATTTTGTCATATTAACCATTAGAATTCATCAACAGGTAAGAGTCCCCAAACTGGGTTTAGCGGCAATTTGAAAACTAAGGGTATGCTCTTGCAGAGGCTTTGGCCAGTCACAGAACAATTATTTCCTATCAGGAAAACCAATGAAGTTATTTTCCTCAAGTGCAGGGGTTTTCAGACTTTTTGAGGCCATAGAACCTGTTAGTAAAATAAAAAAGTAAAAAATCCCTGAGCCCCTATTCTCTGCCTCTTAAGACACGCAGAGAGCAAAGAATCATGATGAGCACAAGAAACTGCCTGGGGAAGAGGAAAAGGCTTCTGAAGATCACCTGGAAAATTCACCCTTTCCATTGTACCATAGAAAAATGATTAGGGATGCTACCTCTCATGGAACCCCACTGAGTTCTCATGTAACCTCCAGGCTTCCACAGGACATACCCACCCTAACACACCAGAAGCTCCACAGCTGAACTCAACTTATCTTTGGCTCTGACTTGTGGCATTTTTGGATATAAATATAACACTGTCACTTAATTTTACAACATGCCACTTTCAATTTATTTTCCTTTAATTAAAGAATTATATTTTAAAAAATCAGTTAGATGGAGAATCTTGCAGGTGCTATGGAAGGAGTAGTATTCATTTCTATATATCATTGAAAATTCTGGTTCTAATTCTGAATCTAGTTTTGGAGGCAGATCAGTTTACAGTACAGAAATTCTCCGGACAACTTCAAAGTTGATCTCATCTAAAATACTTCTTCCGATTCTCTACGATGATACAACATGTCATGTGTGTCATTCATTATCTGAGTTCATTTTAGAAGGAACCTCTTCCTTCCAGGACTTGAAAGGGGGGAGGACCAAGACTGAATGATGCACTAGCTAGCCCAAAGAACTGGTTTGGTAATTGTTCTTCCTTTAATTGCATAATATTAGAGTGGGGGAGGGAGTTTGATTTCATTTTGATCTGGCTTCATGACAATCTCACAGAAGTTCTCTTCACTGAGAAACAGTTAATACAGTTCAACAAATCACTGCTGCAATATCAGTTTGAAACTCCATTGGTCCTCTAATAATCTCTAACAGGATGTCCTAAGAAAGTTTAAGTTCTAGATAACTATAGCAACAAACAAGCAAATCTATCTTGATACTGATATGGCATGCTAATGCCCCCTGGTACGAAATATTAAGAGTTGTAGGACATGTTGAATGCCACTAGACTCTCATTTTTGTTGCAGAATAATACCCTGCTGGTCTGCTTTCATCACAGTTTTCATAACCCAATCCTATTGTGGCTATAATGGAAAAATGGCATTAATTTGGCAAACAATGGGAAAACAGCACCACCAATTGACCAAGGCAATTCTTGTTCCAAATGAAGATCTAAATAAATATGGCCACCTGGCATCACCACTCTTTGTGCAATCTTTTATGCAATAGGGACCTCTAGTGATCTGCTAAATTGTGAACATCATTCATAGAATAGAATAGAATAGAATAGAATAGAATAGAATAGAATAGAATAGAATAGAATAGAATAGAATAGAATAGAATAGAATAGAATAGAATAGAATAGAATAGAATAGAATAGAATAGAATAGAATAGAGCTGGAAGGGACTTTGAAGGTCTCCTAGTCCAGCCCCCTACTCAAACAGGAGAACCTATACCATTTCAGACAAGTGACTGTCTAGACTCTTCTTAAAAACCTCCAGTGATGGAGCGCCCATGATTTATGAAGGCAAGCTGTTCCACTGGTTAATTGTCCTCACTGTCAGGAAGTTTCTCCTTAATTCTAGGTTGCTTCTCTCTTTGTTCAGTTTCCAACCATTGTTTCTTGTCCTGCCCTCTGGTGCTTTGGAGAATAATTTGTCCCCCTCTTCTTATATTACAAATACTGGAATACTGCTATCATGTCACCCCTATTTCTTCTTTTCTTTAGACTAGCCAAACCCAAGTCCTGCAGCCGTTCTTCATATGATTTAGTCTCCAGGCATTTGATCATCTTAGCTGCTCTTCTCTGAACTTTTTCCAAAGCCTCGACATCTTTTTTGTAGTATGGTGACCAAAATTGCAGTATTCCAGGTGTTGTCTCACTAGGGTTTTAAAAAGGGTACTAATACTTTGTGTGATCTTGATTCTATGCCTCTGTTTATACAACCCAGGATTGTATTAGCTTTTTTGGCTGCTGCTGCACACTGCTGGCTCATATTCAAGTGATCATCCACTAGGACTCCAAGGTCCTTCTCACAGTTACTGTTTTTGAGCCGGGTCTCGCCTAATCAGTACTTATACCTTTGATTTTTCCTGCCTAGGTGTAAAACCTTGCTTTTCTGCACATTAAATTTCATGTTGTTGGATAGGGCCCATTGTTCAAGTTTGTCAAGATCTTTATGGATCCTGAGCATGTCTTTTGGGGTCTTGACTATTCCTGCCAGTTTAGTGTCATCTGCAATCTTCAATCCCACATCTTAAGAAAGCAGAACTCTTGGAAACAATTTCTTCCAACAGGAACTTTTATTAAGAGTAGTTGGTAGCAGGCATAATAGACAGGATCTGAGGGATTTCTTTACAGATTGATACTTTAAAGTGTCCCTAAGCAAACCCCACCCCACAGTTCATCTGGACTGTTCAGACCGGCCAATCCCCAGGTGTTAAGTCCATCATGGGAAAGGGGAGATAACATCAATCCGGCTCCGTTTGTAGCACGATGTTCCACAGCTCTTCACACCTCCTTCTGAGAATGGAGAAATAAGCCAGGTCCCAGAGATTGTATTTCTTCCCCCCCCCCCTTTTCCTAGCTGCCCGGTTAGGGAGAAGAAGGTTCAGAGAGATGCATAGTGCAGGAGGCAATTTGTTACATTGTAATGGATAGCAGACACGGAGGCAATAAACAAAAGGTTACATTGTAGCAAATAGAGGAAGTGAAAGCAATAATCCCGCAGGCATATCCCCCCTCCCCCTTGGGAGTATGGCAGAATCCAGGGGAAGGTGAGATTTGGTTTTAGATCAGAGAAGATAGATAGAAATGAAATATAAATGGATTCTGACATCCTGCCCCCCTTAAAAATAAGAGAGATCCACCTGTAGAGAAAACAAAACAGGTATAGAGATTAGTCTGGTTTGTTGGGATATTCTGTATGAAACTTTTTTAGCAGTTTCGATGCTCTGACGTGACGTTTATGGACCCACTCGTTTTGTGAGGAGGGAAGGTGTTTCCATGCTACTAGGTATTGACTTGCCCCATGATACTTCCTAGAATCTAGAATTTCTTTTATCTCAAAGTGTTGTTCTCCTTCAACCGTGATTGGAGGTGGGGGGGGGGAATTTTTGGCCGTAAGGGTGACTGTTATTCTCTTTTCGGCAAGCTGCAGTGAAAAATTGGGTGTATTTGCCTGAGATTTTTGGGTAGTTCTAATTCTACTGTTACTGGGTTTATGATTCTTTTAATTGAAAAAGGCCGTATATATTTTGGTCCAAGTTTTTTACAGGGTTGTAGGGATTTTAGGTATTTTGTAGACAAATATACCATTTCTCCTACAATGAATGGTATGGGTTCGACTCTCTTTTTATCTGCTTGTGCTTTGTATGCTTGCCTAGCTTCATCTAAGGCTTTTCTAACTATTGGCCAGGTGTTTTGTAATTGTGCTATCCATTCTTTCAGCGATGGGATTGCTGGTTCGTTTGGGATTAGTTCTGGCATAGGGTTGAAACTTTGACCGGTGGCTATTTGAAAGGGAGTGTAGCTTATGCTGGAGTGGACTGTGTTATTGTAAGCAACTTCTGTGAAATGGAGTAGGTCCATCCAATTCATTTGCTGGAAATTAATAAAGCATCTTAAGTATTGCTCAAGTACTGAGTTACAACATTCGGATTGTCCATTACATTGAGGATGATGACTAGATGACAGTCCCTGAGTGATTCCTAAGAGGGATAAAAATTTCTTCCAAACTTCTGACGTAAATTGCACTCCCCTATCAGATATGATGCATTGGGGTGCCCCATGCAGTCTGTAGATGTGCTGCACGAATAGTTTCGCTAAGTTTTTTGCGGTGGGAATCTTTTGGCAAGGGATAAAGTGCACTTGTTTGGAAAACAAGTCCGTAACCGTCCAGATGACAGTGTTTCCATTGCTTTCTGGTAATTCCACTATAAAATCCATGGATATTTCCTTCCAGGGGGCTGAGGGATTCGCCACTGGTTGTAACAGTCTGGGCGATTTCCCTTGCAACCTCTTAGCAGTTGGGCAGCTGGCCACGTAACTTTCTATGTCCTTTTTCATGCACGGCCACCAGAATTGCCTTTTAATTAAATGTAATGTTTTTACAAATCCAAAATGCCCTGCTGATTTTGTATCATGGCATAGCTGCATGAAAGTGACCCTCTGGGTGGTTGGTATTTATATTATCAATTAAATAGGTTCTCTAGACAGATGTGCATATCATGTATGTATGTGTGCATGCCTTCAAGTCAGTGTTGACAATGGTGACCACTTTGAAAAATCCCTACAGTATTTTCTTGGCAAGGTTTCAGAAGTGGTTTGCCCTTGCAGCTGAGACAGAGGGGCTGCTCCAAGGTCATCCAGCTGGCTCTATGTCAAAGGCAGGAGTAGAATTCCCAGGCTCCTGGTCTCTAGTCTGGTGCCTTAACTACTACAGTAAACTGGTTCTCATGCATGTGAATAATATTGCAATATTTTATGCAATGCATTATAAAATAATACATGTTATACATGTAGGCATGCATGTGAATAAGTATTAAATTTCCTACATGTGCCTCTTGTTAATGATTGTGCGGTGAACAAATGTGCAGTCGTAACATTTACAGTATTTACATTAACAGTTTAGAATAATTAGGTGAGTCATTTTTGTGTAGGAGGCTATTCAAGTAACCTTTTTTCCAGTACAGACTGCATATGTAAACTATTTTCCTCATATAAGAAACATAATTGCTGTACTATAGTTTGTAAAATTGAAGAAACAGTAACATCTCATGTTGTTATTAAAATATTTATATATATATCTGTAGTAAACTCCCAAATGTGTTTTAAATCTTACATGATGGACATGTTGACTATGCTTTTTTTTCTTGATTCAGAATTGCTAAGCTACTGTTGCAAACTATATCAACATACTGGTGGAAAGAGAAATTGCGGTCATTGTTATCAACATATCTCCTTTCAGAAGAATGTTTTCAATGTTATAAACAGTTTACTTAGCTGAACAGAAACTTGTTGTTAATACACATGTGAAGTCACTAATATTATAATTCTATTGAGTTTATTTATATTTTGTATTGAGATTCTGGTCTGGTTTCCTGTGGTCCAAGTGCCATAATAGAGATGTAGTTCCAGAACATAGAACCTATACCTATAGCCGCCTGCTATAATGATTGCAATCCCTTCCAAATAATCACCGTTGAATTCTGGTTCTTAATGAAAAAGAAAATGATGAGGAACCCAGCTGATAAACATCCCCATTACATTCTGTGTGAATGTAAGGACCCACCTCAGCTAACCACCCAAGAAAGCAGAACTCTTGAAACAGGCATTTCTCAAAAGGAAACTTTTATTAGGGGTTAGTGACAGTAGAGAAGTCAAGGTGAGATCTGGGGAAAATCCCACTTGAACGGTATAATTAAACCAATAATATTCCTCAGCCCACCAAAGTCATAATGTCCATTTGAAATCCAGCCAATCCACAGGTGGCACAATGAGCAGGTAACTGGTACAGTTGGCACTCATCTCAAGACCTTCTTCAGTTTCGTTTCTCTGTAACCGTCTCCCTGATAAGGGAGACACATTCCTATCTCAAAGGGATGGAGGCAGTAGGAAAGAGTAGAAAGCGAAAGTTATCCCAAGCGAAAGCAAATATCCCCCCTCCCCCCAGCTAAATGGCAGGCCCCAAAGCAAAGCACAAGAATATATATATGGAAGGAAGACAATAAGGATTTGGGGACCTGACAGTGAATAAAGGCTGCTTGGAATTGTAGTCCAGACATAGTACTAAAAGCAAGTCTTGAGAAACAAGACATTTAATTCCAGGCTAAGCCAATATTTGTAGCAATTAAACTAACAATTAGTACACTCTGTATATACATTGTACACTGAATAATTAAATGAATAAATGTCAGAGAAAACAAATAGCCTTAGCTGTTGTTGTTGTTGTTGTTATAAATTTAAGTAAGGGAAAGAAACTTCTTGTCTCTTCTAAAATGGAAGAAAAAGGAGGTTGATATAAATTCTTTTATAATAATGTATGAATTCCTTCAATTTACTTTCCAGTCTCTATTACTGGTTGATATTATATTACAAGATCAATTATTCACTTTCCGAAAATACTCAAAATATTTTTGGAAAATTCATGCTTAGTTCACAAGATTAGAGACATACTGTATTTCTCTTTCTTTGCACCTTTTTTCTTTGCATACCTTTTCCCCCATTCTCACCTTCCTATCTGACACAAATGATATTTTCAACATTTTCAAAAAGACAAAACAAGTATATTGAAACTAATAGATTCACTAATCCATATCAACAATGGATACTGTTAAATGAAATTTAATCTAATCCAGATAGAAACCCCATGTGCGTCATACATGAAAATTCTTGAATTTTGTTAAAATAAGCTTAAAATCTGATTATGTAAAATAAAATATAAGCATATAATAAACCATTTAACTTAGTTTAACCATTTGCACTGTAATGTTGCTTGATTGTTCATCACACTGTTAACCAGAGGTAAAGATTGGATTTGGCATTTTTGTCTATCTATCGAGTCCTTCCCAAGGACCTGGATTAGGCAGATCTGGAAGTTTGGTGGTCTCAGAGGTATTGTCATGGTTCCGATAGATGAAACCAGTAAAAGAACTTCAAGGCAAGAATTCTTCCTTAAAGAACATTTTATTAGGAAACAAAGTATCGGCACTTACATAGTTGAACCCAAGAATGAGATTCCCTCCTCCCAGATACAAAGTAACAAATTGCAATTCCAACCCCACAAAAGCTGTCATAAATCACATTCCCCAATTAGCACAAAACGTGGGCTTTTCTCTCCAGCCCCTCAGCCCGCCAAAACCTTATCAGAACACGTCCTTGAGTTCCCACACTTCTACATTGTTATGGCTAGCTAAACCCTCAGGCATTTACCCCATTCCCCCTTCTACATCTGAACTCTAAAAGAATAGAAAAGGCATGTTAAAAGCAAAAGTAAAAATGGCTGCTGGTTCTCAGTTGTCAGAGCGACGACAGGTATCCTCACAGGATATATGCTATTCCAAGCAAAGCCATCTTTTGCAATTGATGGCTATTATTATTATTATTATTATTATTATTATTATTATTATTATTATTATTATTATTATTATTATTATTATTATTATTATTATTATTATTATTATTATTATTATTATTATTATTATTATTATTATCATCATCATCATCATCATCATCATCATCATCATCATTATTATTATTATTATTATTATTATTATTATTATCTTTTATTCATTAAACATGAACCTCAGTCAACTGAACATTCAAATTGGCTGGCGCTGATGGTTGACACGGGTTGCTACCAGCATCCTAGGTGTCAACCAGGTACCTTCTTAAAATATAAGATGTTCCGAGTAGCGCAGTTTTTTGTAACATTGCTGGAGTTGTTGCAGGAAGCTGCAGTTTCTTGATGTATTTTGCAAAGTTTTTGGACATAGTTCCCAGTGCCCCGATGACAATGGGTACCACTGTTACATGTTTCATCAATAATTGTGCAGTTTCAATGGCCAGGTCGCGATATTTTGTAATTTTTTCCAGTTCTTTTTCTTCGACTCTGGCCTTTCCTGGTACAGCAATATCAATCAGCTGTTGTTGTTGTTGTTGTTGTTGTTGTTGTTATTACATTTGTTACTGTTCACAATAGCTTTCATTTTATATTGGATTTCCATGAGAGGGGGGAAAAAACTGGTCCATTGTGCCCCGCTCCCCAGTGAAAGGAAAAGTTGCTCACTCACAAACTTGGCTTAAAGCCAGTGATTATGAAAGGGATCTTGGAGTCCTAGTGGACAATCACTTAAATATGAGCCAAGAATGTGTGGCAGCAGCCAAAAAAGCCAAGGCAGTCCTAGGCTGCATTGATAGAAAGAATCAAGATCACATGAAGTTTTAGTACTGTTTTACAAAGCTCTAGTAACACCACACTTGGAATACTGCATCCAGTTCTGGTCACCACAATATAAAAAAGATGTTGAGACTCTAGAAAGAGTGTAGAGAAGAGCACAAAGAATGATTAAGGGGCTGGAGGCTAAAACATATGACAAACAGTTACAGGAATAGGGTATGCATGGTTTTGTGTGGTGCCTGCATCTTATAGATGGGGCTTTGCTTGTTTGTGCGGACCGGTGGCTGGCATGTCGCGGCTCGGTACTGGTACACAGACTGGGGGTTTGGGACCCCTGGTATAGAGACTCCTGCTTGAGCAGAGGGTTGGACTAGAAGATCTCCAAGGTCCCTTCTAATTAGAATAGAATATCTTTATTGTCATTGTGTATCTCACTACAAAATTGAATGCTATCCACAGTGCACACCAGTAAAAACCACAAATAAAAACATACATTATATACACACATCCGTCACATTCTATTCACCATTGGCTGCCCCTAATATTGCACTTCAATATTGCACTATACAGTAGTGCAATAATTCTGTTATTCTATGTTCTATGTTCACTCTCAAAGTACTAAAGAGCCAAGGAGAGTCCAGATAGGAATTTCAAGGGAGGAGCATCTTTAAAAAGAGTTATTTTAACTATATATTTTTAAATAGAATAGAATAGAGTTGGAAGGGTCTTCTAGTCCAGCCCCCTGCTCAAGCAGGAGGACCTATACCATCTCAGACAAGTGACTGTCTAGCTTCTTCTTAAAAACCTCCAGTGAGAGAGCACCCCGATTTCTGAAGGCTGAAGCTGTTCCACTGGTTAATTGTCCTCACTTTCAGGAAGTTTCTCCTTAATTCCAGGTTGCTTCTCTCTTTGATCAGTTTCCAACCCTTGTTTCTTGTCCTGTCTTCTGGTGCTTTGGTGAATAAGGTGCCCCCTCTTCTTGGTGACAGCCCCTCAAATACTGTAATACTGCTATCATGTCTCCCCTATTTCTTCTTTTCTTTAGACTAGCCAAACTCAAGTCCTGCAGCCGTTCTTCGTATGTTTTAGTCTCCAGGCCTTTAATCATCTTAGTTGCTCTTTGAATTTTTTCCAAACTCTCAACATCTTTTTTGTGATATGGTGACCAACATTGGCTGCAGTATTCCAGGTGTGGTCTTACTAGGATTTTATAAAGCAGTACTAATACTTCGCTTGATCTTGATTCTATGCTCTGTTTATACAACCCAGGATTGTATTAGTTTTTTTGGCTACTGCTGCACTCTGCTGGCTCATATTCAAGTGATCGTCCACTAGGACTCCAAGGTCCCTCGCACAGTTACTGTTTTTAAGCCAGGTCTCACCCAATCTGTACATGTACCTTTGATTTTTCCTGCCTAAATGTAAAACTTTGCTTTTCTCCACATTGAAACTCATTTTGTTGAATAGGGCCCATTGTTCAAGTTTGTCAAGATCTTTTTGGATCCTGAGATTGTCTTCAGGGGTGTTGGCTACTCCTGCCAGTTTGGCATATAGAGAGACTACATGGGAGAACCCTTGGAAGAAAAGATCTGCCACTGAGACTTTTACATAATAAAGCATTTGGCAAACTATCTCATGAAATAATTAGTAAAATGGCAAAATAAAATGAATCATACTCTTGTCAGATGGATTCATAATTGGATGAATGACTGCACAGAGGACTCATAAATAGCTCCATAGCAGCTTGGAGGGAAGCACTGATTGGTGTGCTTATAAATGTCCTGCTTTATTATCTGTGGAAACATCTTTGCATGCAGAGATATTGTGCCCAGTGGTAGTAATTACTGGGCTCCCCTTTCTTTTCTCATTGAAGAATGGAACCACATTTGTTCTTTTCCTGTCTTTTGACATTTCCCAAAGAAAAATTGACAAGATGACCCAATGGTTCTTCAGCCTCTTCCTTCACTATTCTAGGGTGTATACCATCAGCTTTGGGACTTGAAAGCATTCAAAGTAGGTAGAAAATTCTTTAGCCCTTCTGTACTGATCTGTATTTACATCTGTTCTGCTGGTTCTTTTTTTGCTCCTCAAAATGTCCTTTCCTTTATATGTAAAGAGAATGGGAGAGTTTTTGGCCTCTTTATTTATTGAAAATTTGAGGGAAATATTGTGGATAAAAGAACAAAATATCAGTAAATAAATAGGAAGTTTACAGTTTTCATAAAATTTGAATGTCATTATTTCCTTACTTGATTGAATTATTATATAGAACTAAGTTCATTGCATCATTTAAAAAAATAAAAGCTCTATAAAATTCTGAACATATTACTATCACCATTATTTATCATTGTTTGACAAATCCATGCATATAATCATATAAGAAGAAATAAAGTAAAACCAGTAAAAAGAGTATTGATCACCCTTGAATTATTTCTTGAAATTGCAGTTGGTGGAGATGTGGTAGCCAGGATACTAAGGCGCAAGGATCCCACATGATGTCTGAACTGAAAAATCTGAGTCACTGTCAGTTACCTGCCAGATATAACATTCAGAGTTGCAATTCTGGAAATAAAGATGTTCTGTACAGTTTACTATCCTGCATGATGTAGTATTCCTGTGTCATCAATGTACTATATAATGTCATGAAATTGTTTTCCACTAAGGCTAGAGAGATCCTGGTTGAGATCCACCCACAACTGTGGAAGCTTTCTTGGTAACTTTGCTCCAATCTCTCTCCCTCATCCCAACCTTCTTCACAGGACTTGTTGTTGTGAAGAAGACATTGGAGGGCTGCATAGATTGATTTTTGAGTAAAAATGGGATATAAATTGAACACACGAATAAAATAACATGGCACAGCAAAGCTTTAGGACAATAGAGGAGGAAACAAGTGTTTTATTTAATTAAGCAGACTAGACTAGAGGAAGTGGGTTTTAAGCTGGTAGGAGCAGAATAGATCTCTGCAAGAGACTTACAATGCAGTGCAATGCACTTGGTAATATCCAACATATTCCTTCTAATAGGAAGATTGGAAGATCAAGCACTGAGCATTTTAGAAAAACAGAAATACACAAAAGTAAGGCAGTTGAGGCTTTATTCACTTCAGTATTTACATGTATATAGGCATGCACTTAATGGCCCTAGGACCTATAAAATGCAGAATGATGGCCCTAGGACCATAAATAGCAGAATGATTTCACGATAGAACAGAATGTTAGCCATCCATGAAACAAAATACAGCAGCTATTTTTAACTTTAGCTTTTTTGGAATGGAATGGCCACACACACATAATTGGCAGTCTGTAATTACAGAACACAAATTTATAGTAATTCTTAATGGAGATATATACAGGTAGGCACAGGCCTAAATGAAGAGACTCCCAAGTGTAGCATATTTTAAGGGCACCTGTCCTATGGTGATAAGAATGAACCAACGCTCTTCAATATATTTTGAGACTATGACCACATAAGCAGGCAGCATAGTATTTTGAGAGGGCCCATTGGCAGATGGATAGTCTATGCCAAGCCCATCTTACCCTATTCTTCTATGTGCCAACAACTAGAAATCAAGGATTGTTAGTAAGTATCTTATCAGTCTAGAGTTCAAGCTGTCATATAGAGAGAGGCACTCAAGTGTAGAGAGTGGTAACAGTTCAGTGTTGCACATGCTCAGTGGTGAGATTCAGCCAGTTTGCACCGGTTCGGTAGCTAATTTTTTGTTGCCCAGACCCAGAGTGGACTTCCAGAAGCGGCATCCACACAGAGAACCAGTTCACATATTTGAATCCCACCACTGCACATGCTCATATCCTGATCCTAAAATATTTGTGGAAACCGGCAGGAAAAATGTGCCTTCCCTCTTATTAGGCTGATGTGTAAGATTATTTCTTGGCCTTGGCCCTGCTAAGTCAGGTATCTCTAACCCTAACCCTAATCCTCTGCTACTGATATTTCCTTTCAATTTTATTCCAGGAACCAGACATATAGTTTCTATGGGGAAAAGTCTGCAAATTGCCCTTCAGCTAACTATGAAGGTTTATTTTTTCAATTTAGTGCAAAAATATCCATAATTTAAGACAATTTTCCTGACCATAAAGGATGCAGTTGACTTAACCTCTAACCCCTGCTTGTTCCCTAAAGTGGGCTGTGAGAATAACCTTCAGAGAATGGAGGAAGAGCCACACCCTGAACAACAATCAAACAAAACATATCTCAGCCCACAGAAGGATAAGGTAAAGGTTTCCCTGCCCAGTCATGTCCAACTCTAGGGCCCAGTGCTCTGTTTCTTGGCCGAGGGAGCCAACATTGTCCAAAGGCACTTTCTGTGGTCATGTGGCTGGCGTGACTATATGTCAAAGGCGCATGGAATGCTATTACCTTCCCACCGAAGTAGTACCTATTAATCTACTCACATTTGCATGCTTTTGAATGGGAGCTGACCCTGTTGTGTGGTGCTCAGGTCTCAAACCTGGGCTGCCAGCTTTCCAGCTGACAAGCTCAGCTTTTTTAATTGCTGAGCCATTGCACCCTGACGGAAGGAATAGGAGTATGGAAAATGCCTTAGAAGGGACTCTTTCTAGTTCTCTGGAAAGTAAAGACAACGGAGGGGAGAAGTGCTTTTAGCCTTGCAGGATTCTGTAACTGCAACCTTACAATAAAGATAGTACTTGTGGTTATGGTTTCTTGTATGTATCTCAAAGGACTGACATTTCCCTATGAGCAAAGTTGGTGAGCAGTTTTCAAGTGCCCTTCCCAACAACCAGTCCTCCAGCGCAATCTCAACTAACTCCCTGAAACTGAGCAAATAAATTAAGAATTCATACATCAGACAAGATACAGTCAAGCCGTTCCACATTCTAAGACTTGAACAAAATAGGGACCAATATACAGTACTACTGGACACAAAGAGCTGGCACCATGTTAGAGTGAGACAGTGCAGACATTTCCTCAGATCCCTACAATATTTGAAGAGGTCTGCTCAGTTGTATCACTTTGCCATTAGCAAAAAATAACACAATTTTCTTCCTATTTTTTTCTTCTACAAAATCAGCCAGCCATGGCTAGACCTTTCTTTCTAGCAGGTTACAACAAAGAATATTCTGGTATTTACATTCTGAAGATGCAACTTTCAGCATATAGTCAGAAATGTGTGACTGGAGTAAGCCCTTTGTCAGATAACTAGGAGAGAAATACTTTGCAATATGGAGAGGCATCAACTGTGATAATGCCACCAAATGACCAACATCTGATACAAGTATCTAAATTGTGGTATTTACATGATAATTTCATCATTTGCCCCCAAGAACAAGACATCAATCTCAGATACATTAACAGTGAAATGGACACCCATTGTGTTTTTATAGTTGCTTTTACATTTATTTTAATTTAATAGAAACAAACTCCAATTTACAATACAATAAGTCAGAATTAACATTTTACAATCCTGCTCATGTAAGTTCTTTGAAAAGAAATATGACATGTAGGAATCATTGCAGTGATTTTCCTTCCATTAGTACAGATAAAAAATTAGTGCTGAGTTTGCCCAGAGCAATGGACTGATTTTCTTCTATTCAGATCTCCTTGAAGAGATCACTCCTGGAATAAAACTGTACTAGTTTTCATGTCTCAGATATCTGCTATATTTTTGTTTGCACCTATGCATGCATGCACAAACACACTTGTTTGTACCTTTACTCTTTCTATCACTCATAGTCCCAGAGTTAAGGGGGAAAAAAGATTTATAGGATTTCTGTGAATTGATTACTATCCAAGCACCAGCATTCCTGAATAAAAACCCAAAGCTTAACTTTAATTGCAGCTGCTGTAATGAAATTTGGAAGTCATTTCTTTAATTATTTTTTCTCCCTTTCTTTTAACTATATTGTTTCCTGCAAAAGATAAGGAGAGGTATAGTGCCAATTAAATGAGATTTAGCTATATTTCCTTTTCTTATGTCATGCCTTTTATCTTATGGAATCATATTGTTGGAAGTGATTTTAAAGATCTAATCTCATCTTTCTCTTCTCTGAAATAACTCCAATTTTGGGCGGTTCTTTCATATCAGATGCAAAAACCTGTTCCCCTTCAGAACAATGGATGCTTCCCATTTTCTCTATCATTTTGACTTCAGACCCATAATTAATTATTGCAATAGTTATACAGTAAGTTAAGTGAAGAAAGACAAAATGTTTTCTATTGAATTATTAAACAATGCAGTAGTCAAAAATTGAGCCATCATTTAAACTGGTGGAGGACCAAGATAGTAAGTAAATCAGCACACTGCCATGTCAAATTGGCAATTGGCATCCATAAGCCAATGCATCATTAGAGAGAGAAATGTGCATCCTGCAGGGAACACTGTAGCAACACAGTGGAAGAAAAGGGTAACTGCTGTCTAGTTTATCGTGGCACCTGACTAGCAGAAATTTAGATTTGAGATTTTTCCCATAATTATGAGAACTAGGAACCAGCTTTACAAACATTTTAAATACCAAAGCTACCAGTGCTAACCAGTGCAGTGTTTATAAAATAATATATATATATCTGAAAAACCCTATGAGCGTCAGTAAAAATACAAATGTTTCATTTCTTCATAATTTTTGAAAAAGTCACACCTTTATGAATATTAGTGCAAACATGTTTGAAGGAGACATTAAATATGAAAAAGTGTAATTAGAAGAATTCAGTCTTCAAAGCCTCATATATAAATTAGTGCAAAAGAGTAAGGAAAACTTTCAGGACTATTAAAAATAGGCAGAAAGGAAAAGATTATGGGTTTTATAAAGTAATCCATATGAAAACCAAGAAACAGGCAGGGTGTTGTCACGTGCAATTCTTAATACCAGAATTCTTCCATCTCCTGCCTCCTTCCCATGTACAATTTTGATTTGTTTGAATGATTTTGAGTCGCTCTTTCAACGATTTTTTCTCAAAGTATCTACCTTATTATTTATTTATTGTTGACAATTGCTCAAAAATAGAAATGACTGTCTGTGCAGTCAGAAGGCAGTGGCTTACTATGAAACTTTTTTATTTCTTAAATATTCAAGTTGACCTGCTTTAGAAAAAGATGGAGGGGGTGGCAAGGGGTGTATCAGCCTCAGGGTGAAGCTCTGCTGTTAAAATCATTCAGTTGGTATGATTCTTCCCAGGGAGGAAGAAAGATCTAGCAGTTGCTGATGCTCAGTCTCAGTTTTTAAGTCCCATTCCAGAACATCACAGCCAATAAAAACATCATTAGAACTTCTTGGTTTTATTTTATTACTGACTGTATTCACAGGGTTTTTTTTGCTCTTTGTTGCTAAATATTCAGCAATTTTAGGCTGCTTTGATGGTTTTGAAGGAGCCACCAATTCTGAGTTTATTCTGTATTGCTCCATTTTCTTGCTGTCACTTGATTGCTTTCATAGTGGTACATAGAAGAGCTTGTGCAATAAATAAAGCAGTCCACAAACATTTAAAATTCCACAGTAGATTAGAACTTGATATGAATAAAAAATAAAAATAGTTGAAAAGCAAAATAAAACAAATTACAATTCAGCAAAATTGATAAAAGGAGTTAGTGCATGAACTGGACTGAAGAGAGTCTGCAGAGGTACTTTCATGTTGTCATCTTCCATCCTTGGAAAAGTCACGCCTGACTCCTTTCAAGATTCAAGCTTAGAAGCTTCTGAAACAAAGAACAGCAAGTAGAAATCCTTTAATCTCGTTCTCATGTAACTAAACTTAAATCATGAAGGCAAAATACATGGCTGTACTTGGCTACACTAATATACTTACCTCAGAGCTAAAGGGAATGGGTTGAAAGAAATTGGTTCCCACAAGATGACGTTTCTACTGTTTTCAAAATTGAATTCAATTAAACTAAATTAAATTTATTTATTTATTTTTTATTGTTTAATTCTCTAAATTTTAATATTTAAAAAAAATAAAAGAAAAAGGGATCCAGACTAAAATTAGACCAATATATTAACAAAAAAATAAAAAAATAATAAAACATTTTTTTAATTGAACTTTTGTAATTTAACATTTAATTTTTTTAAAAAAAAATCTAAATCTTTAAAGTTTTTAAAATTTTAAAAGAAAGAAGGAATCCAAAGTGAGCAACTGAGAATTTACAACTTTTCTACACCCTTTCACAATTACTAAGAGCTGAGAGGGTTTTTTTCTCCTTTTATTCCTTTTGCTTCTTCTCTCTGTGGATTACAAACTATATCTTGAAGGCAATTTGATCTGCTTTTGATGTGTTACATTTAAAGTTCACTTCAACATTAGAGATTGTAAAATGTTAACACTGAAGTATTTTTTCAAGAGTAACCAAATTTAGGAGCAAAGGAAATGTTGTAAAACCAAAGGATGCAGTATTGAAAAAATTGTTTAAAAAAATAAAATCCTGCATTAAATCAAATTTTAAAAGAAGGAAGGCACCCTGCATTGGAACTACTCAAAGCATTGGCAAGAGTATTTATAAGAAGAAAAACATAGTCATGGGGAAAAAAACACTGTTGTGATTTGCCAAATATGTGCCATGTGTGTGTTTATGCCTAGAGAAGACCCAAATTATATCTGTACTAAATGTAAACTAAATGAATGACTTGAAGAAAAAGTTAAGGGTTAGGGATAGAGTTCTAGCCACTCTGAGACTCAAACAACAAAATGAGAAACTAAAGGAAGAAGATTGTAACCAAACTGAACACAGTAAGGAACAACTAATTTTCAAAAAGAAAAAAGAACCCCGGAGATAGACCAATGGCAATATGACACTCACAGGAAAAAATAAAATCAATAATAATGTCCATGCAGTCCAACCCAGGTCAGGCCAGCCCTGTTGGAGCTAAGCAATCAATTTTATATCCTCTTCTTGTAAGAAAGTGTGCAGACATCTGAAGAAAAACATCATGAACTGTACAGTGACAGGAAGAAAAGTAGACAAGACTTCCCCAAGAAAAAAAAAGTCATGTAAATCTTTTGAAATTCCCAAAGCGCCAAGGAACTACCAGAGGACTGGAAAAGAGCTGATGTGGTTCCAATTTCAAAGGGGGTGGGGGAAATGGATTCAGGAAACTACAGACCAATCAGCCTGATCTCAATACCTGGGAAAATCCTTGAAAAGATAATCAAGCAATGGATTTGCACCTAGAAACAAGTAAAGCTATTACTAAAAGCCAACATGGGTTCGTTAAAAACAGATCATGCTAGACAAATCTAATTGCATTCTTTGATAAAGTGACTAAAT
Organism: Azemiops feae; assembly: GCA_023970755.1. Lineage (NCBI taxonomy): Eukaryota > Metazoa > Chordata > Lepidosauria > Squamata > Viperidae > Azemiops > Azemiops feae. The sequence goes on along the minus strand of JALGBA010004292.1, from coordinate 5,142,277 downwards.
TAGTGGACCAGCGAAATGCTGTGGACATAGTATATTTAGACTTCAGCAAGGCATTTGACAAAGTAGATCACAATCTACTTCTTGATAAGATAGAAAAATGTGGTATAGACAACATCACTACCAGATGGATTTGTAGATGGTTGACCAACCACACTCAGTGTATAGTCCTCAATGAAACTACAGCTACATGAAGGGAAGCATGCAGTGAAGTTCTCCAAGGTTCTATCTTAGGGCCAGCACTCTTCAACATGATTTGAATGAGGGGATAGAAGGAGAACTCATCAAATCTGCAGACAACATGAAGCTGGCAGGAACAGGCAATACCCCATAAGATAGGCTCAAGATCCAGAAAGATCTTGACAGATTTGAACACTGGGGCCTATCCAACAAAATGCAATTCAGTGGCAAGAAAAGTAAAGTTTTACACTTAGGCAAGAAAGATCAAATGCACAGGTATAGAATAGCTAGCACATGGCTCAACAGCAGCAACTATGAAAGGGATCTAGGAGTCTTAGTGGACAACCACTTAAGTATGAATTAGCATTGTGCTGCAACTGCCAGTAAAGCCAGTGCAGTCCTAGGCTGCATTAACAGAGGAATAGTATCATAATCACTTGAAGCGTTAGTACCAGAATATACTGCCTTGGTGAGGCCACACTTGGAATAATACATCCAGTTCTGATCGCCACAATACAAAAAGAAAGATGTTGAGACTCTAGAAAGAGTGCAGAGAAGAGCAACAAAGAGAATTAGGGGTCTGTAAGCCAAAACATATCATGAATAGTTGCAGTAACTGAGAATCTCTAGTCTAACGAAAAGAAGGACTGGGGCGACATGATAGGTAGCGGCTGGGGACAGCACAGAGGTGGCAATGCGGAGCCATTGACCGGCGAGGCATCTGGGAACAGCACAGAGGCGGCGGGCAGTGGCAGCAGCGGACCGGGAGGCCTACAGGCAGCGGTGAGGCAGCACGACAGAGGCGACAGAGCAGTGGAGGACCCAACCGGCAGCTCGAGAGAAACAGGCTGAACGTCGGAGACAGAGTAACGGCTGGAGACGGAGCGATGGAGCGACGGATGGAGGCAGTTGGTGGCAAGGCCCAGCGGAGAAAACCCGGCTACTAAACCTGCTCATCAGAAATGGCTGGAGGCAACTGGGGGCAGCTAGAAAGACTGGCTGAGCACAGAAAGGCAGTCAAAAACCAAGGCAGAGAGGATAGAGATAAATAAGGAGCAAATTAAAAAAAGGAAGGATAGTGAAGAATTTTTAGGCAGAAAGCTAAAAGCAAATTCCTTGTGGAGGAGAAAGCAGCCCTTCCCTTCGTTAAATAGCCCTATTCCAACACTAACTCTTAACTTCAATATAAACTGCAAAAACCCAAGGGCATACCACCACATACTTACCTAAACCAAAATAGCAAGGCAGAAAAACAAGCACAAACAGGCAGAAAAAAGGAGAGGAAAAAAATAGGCATAATTACCCAGAACAGAGAAGCTAGAAACAAGGCTAACAGCAAAGCACATCCACCAACCAAAAAGAGGGATTTTCAAACAACATACTCACGGAAGAGATGACTGACACTATTGTGGTATGCAATACATGTTCCATGTATGTGCTCATGCCCAAAGAACACCCAAACTATACATGCATTAGATGTAAACTATGTGAACTGCTATAGAAAAAAGTAAGGAACTCAGAGGCAACTCTAGCCAAACCCCAATGTAAAAAGAAAGCTCTACTCAAACAGAACCAATTAACAAACAAATAACTGCCGGAGGATTTGACCCTACAGATAAACCCTTGGAGGAAGACAAATGGAGGTATGTCACACAAAGAAGGAAACACAATACTCAAAAAAAGAAGCAGCATACAACTAACAAACCCCTTCTGCCCAATCCAACCCAAACAGAAACAGCCCCACTAAAACTGAGCAATCGATTTCTCCCCCTAGATGGAAACACGCAGACCCACAACCTTCCCCTCAAAAAAAACATGCAGACACCTAGCAAGGAAACAACTTCAAATATCCCTAAAAAGTCACTTCAAGCATTCCTTAAAAAGTCACATCAACAAACACACTAGAGATAAACAGAAAAGCACCCCAGACTGCACCCCCCCCAAAAGAAGGTGAGTGTTGGTAATAGGAGATTCTATCCTCAAAGGAACAGAATCATCCATCTGCAGACCGTACATACAATCCAGGGAGGTATGTTGTCTCCCTGGAGCAAAAATCAAAGATGTGGCTGAGATAATTAGGCCTAAATAAATAATTAGGCCTACAGATCACTACCCCTTCCTCTTCCTTCATATTGAGATGAATGACACAACAAAGAACCTGAGTACAATAGTGAGAGACTACAAACAATTAGGCAATAAAGTTAAGAAGCTAGGAGCACAAGTAGTGTTCTTATCAGTACTCCCAATGAAAGGCCAACACCCATGGAGGGAAAAAAGAATTCTAGAAATAAACCATTGGCTAAAGCAGGGCTTTTCAACCGGTGGTACATGTACCACCAGTGGTACTTTGGCACCTGGCAAGTGGTACACAACCGTCCTATAGAAGTGGTAGTGGGGGGGAGAGGAATGAGTTGAAGCGGTGGCAGCGCCACACAAGCCTGAGGGATAGACAGCTGGAGCTGCAGGGCTGTCAGGGCTTGGCAGAAGCCCCAGGATCAGCGCCGGTCTCTAGCTGATCGGCGCTTTGGAAGCTGGAGGTGCCCTGAAGAGAAAAGGAGGGGGAGGGGCGAAGAGAGGAGAGGATATAAAAGGAGGTTTTGGCGGGAAAGGGCCAGCGAGGGGCTGCCCCGTCCCACCCTCTGGGCACGCAAAGAGGAGGCAGCGAGCGCCCAGCATCCCTGCTGACCGTTCTGCTGACCACTGAGAAAGAAAAAAAGGAAGAGAAGTGCTTCCCTTTCCCCCAGGATGCCAGCGCTCGCGCGCTCGCCGTCTTCTCTGTGCACCCCCAGGGGGCAGGGCAGAGATGGCGGGGGGCGGCTTCACTGGCTCCAAGGCTGCCCCGTGGATCTAAGGCTGAGCATGTTCTGGCTTTGATGGCCCCCACCAGTAGATCAGTGCCACGCCCGCTCGCTGACCTAGCCTCGCAGCCAGTAGGCTTCCCTTTTTCTACTTGCATGGGATAGCGACAGCCGGCAGCAGCATGGCCACCGGCAGCGCTGGCAATCTCTCCCCCTCCTGTCATCCCTTCCTGAGCATGGAGGAAGGAAAGAGAAGCAGGGGAGGGAGGGAGGGAAGGAGGGAGGGAGGGAGGGAGGGAGGGAGGGAGGAAGGAAGGAAGGAAGGAAGGAAGGAAGGAAGGAAGGAAGGAAGGAAGGAAGGAAGGAAGGAAGGAAGGAAGGAAGGAAGGAAGGAAGGAAGGAAGGAAGGAAGGAAGGAAGGAAGGAAGTTGCTGGGAAAGGGACTGCCTTCTGAGCGCTTCTCAGGTTTATTTTTTTTTAGCTGCCAGAGGCTCTGGGCAGGAGGCTTCACATTTTGACTGCCTGTATTTTATCACTTTGTTCCTTTTTTTTTTGGTCATCAAGTTTTTGACACCTTGCTAGGTGACTGGTGGTACTCAAATATTGCCTTATCCTAAAAGTGGTACAATTGGTGAAAAGGTTGAAAAGCCCTGGGCTAAAGGGTTGGTGTCACCAAGAGAACTTTGGTTTCCTGGATCATGGACTGCATTTCCTTTGCGAAGGACTCTTGGCAAGGGATGGGCTGCACCTCACGAAAACAGGGAAAAATGTACTCGGAAAAAGACTGGTCCAACTCATCAGGAGGGCTTTAAACTAAAATTGAGGGGGGAGGGTGACCAATCTTCAGAATCTCTAGAACCCAAAAACAATCATAAATCCCAAGAAAACAAATCAAACAATAAGGTGGGCAGAGATGAGAAAAAAGAAAAACTCAAACAACATTCAGGAGATGCAGGAAACATACCCACGGATAGGCATAAAAGTCTTAAATGCTTATATACAAACGCTCAAAGCTTGGGGAACAAACAGGGCGAACTAGAAGGAATAGTACACAAGGGAGGGTATGACATAGTTGGTATTACAGAAACCTGGTGTGACAAAACCCATGAATGGAATGGACTGATGGATGGATACAAATTGTTCAAAAGAAACAGGTCTACAAAAAGAGGAGGGGGAGTTGCACTATATGTAAGAGAACATTACATCTCTACAGAAACGCACATGATCAAAGATAAAATCTCTCCAGAATGTATATGGGTCAATATAAAAGAGAAAAAAGTGGCATTACTGTAGGTGTATATTACAGACCACACAACCAATCAGAAGAAATAGATGAACTCTTTGCCAATCAGTTAACAAATGTATGTAGGAACTATCCAGATATCAATTGAGAGATAAACTCTGCAGCGAGCGGGAGATCAAACAGATTCCTAACCGACCTAGCTGGCAACTTTGTCATCCAAAAGGTGGAGGAGGGAACTAGACATAAAGCCATCCTGGACTTAATTCTTACTAATAGAGAAGAAATGATAGAGGGAGTTGAAGTTACTGGAACCTTGGGCAAAAGTGACCACTTCATACTGGAATTCAATATAACACAAACACTAGCAACAGAAAACAATCCAACCAGGGTCTTAAACTTCAAAAGAGCTGGCTTTAACAAACTCTGAGAGAACCTAGGAAAGACCCCATGGATGAAAAGAAGCATGGGAAACTCTGAAAAATGCAATCATAAATGCCCAGACCAGCACAATACCACTGAAAAAGAAAAACAAGAAATTCAAGAAGAAACCAGCATGGCTACACAAAGATCTCTCTGACAAACTGAAAGACAAAAAGGACAAATACAAAAAACGGAAAGAGGGGCACATAACTAAGGCCAATTATCAGCAGACAGTCAGAACATGCAAAGATGAAGTCAGGAAAGCAAAGGCTCAGAACGAACAAAGACTTGCAACAGAAATCAAGGATAATAAAAAAAAGTTTCTTCCAATATATTAACAAGAAAAAAGTCAAGGAAACTGTAGGTCCACTAAAGAGAGAAGATGGCAAGGAAATAACAGGCAACAGGGAGAAAGCAGAGCTGCTTAACTCATACTTTGTATCAGTCTTCACACTATAGCCCAACATACCAAAAACACCACTGCAAAAGACAAACTAGAAACAAAAATTAAAATAAGCAAGAAAATGGTAAGAGAACATCTATCCGACCTTGATGAATATAAATCATCGGGACCCGACACATTACATCCCAGAGTTCTGAAGGAGCTGGCAGATATTATCTCAGAACCATTGCACCACATCTTTCAAAAATCCTGGAGCACAGGGGAAATACCGGAGGATTGGAAAAAGGCTGATGTGGTTCCCATCTTCAAGAAAGGGGAAAAAACAGACCCAGGAAACTACAGACCAATCAGTTTAACATCAATACCTGGGAAGATCCTGGAAAAGATTATCAAAAAACATATCTGTGAACAACTAGAAGCAAACAAAGTTATAACTAGTAGCCAACATGGGTTTGTCAAAAACAGATCATGCCAAACCAATCTTATTTCATTCTTTGATAAAATGACTAAACTAATAGACTAGCGAAATACTGTGGACGTAGTATACTTAGACTTCAGTAAGGCATTTGATAAGGTAGACCACAACCTACTCTTTGGTAAGCTAGAAAAGGGTGGAATAGACAACATCACCACCAGATGGATCTGTAGCTGGCTGGCAAACTGTAGTCAATGAGTAGTCCTCAATGGCACTACATCCATATGGAGAGAAGTAAGCAGTGGGGTACCACAAGGTTCCATCTTAGGCCCAGTACTTTTCAATATCTTCATCAATGACTTAGATGAGAAAATTGAAGGGGAACTCATCAAATTTGCAGATGACACCAAACTGGCAGGAGTAGCCAACACCCCAGAAGACAAACGCAGGATCCAAAAAGATCTTGACAAACTTGGAACAATGGGCCCTATCCAACAAAATGAGTTTCAATGTGGAGAAAAGCAACATTTTACATTTAGGCAGGAAAAATCAAAGGCACAAGTACAGACTGGGCAAGACCTGGCTTAAAAACAGTAACTGTGAGAGGGACCTTGGAGTCCTAGTGGACGATCACTTGCACAGCAGTAGCCAAAAAAGCTAATACAATCCTGGGTTGTATAAACAGAGGCATAGAATCAAGATCACGCGAAGTATTAGTACTGCTTTATAAAATCCTAGTAAGACCACACCTGGAATACTGCAGCCAGTTTTGGTCACCATATTCCAAAAAAGATGTTGAGAGTTTGGGAAATAAATCACAGAAGAGCAATTAAGATTATCAAAGGCCTAGAGACTAAAACATACAAAGAACGGCTGCAAGACTTGGGTCTGGTTAGTCTAAAGAAAAGAAGAAAAAGGGGAGACATGATAGCAGTATTACAGTATTTGAGGGGCTGTCACCAAGAAGAGGGGGTCAAATTATTCACCAAAGCACCAGAGAGCAGGACAAGAAACAATGGTTGGAAACTGAACAAAGAGAGAAGCAACCTAGAATTATGGAGAAACTTCCTGACAATGAGGACAATTAACCAGTGGAACAGCTTGCCTCCAGAAATCGTGGGTGCTCCATCACTGGAGATTTTTAAGAAGAGGCTAGACAGTCACTTGTCTGAGATGGTATAGGTCCTCATGCTTGAGCGGGGGGCTGGACTAGAAGACTCCAAGGTCCCTTCCAGCTCTATTCTATTCTATTCGATAGCAGTCTTCCAATATTTGAGAAGCTGTCACAAAGAAGAGGGGAATAACCTTTTCTTCAAAGCACCTGAGGGCAAGACAAAAAGTAACAGATGTAAGCTAATCTGGGAAATATCCGGTCAGGGAGAACAATTAATTGGTGCATTGGCTTGCCTCCAGTAGTTGTGGATTCTCCATCACTGGAAATTTTTAAGAAGAAATTGGACAGTAATTTGTCTGGAATGATATAGGATCTCCTGCTTGGATTAGATGACCTCCAACATCCCTTCCAACTCTGTCATTCTGTATTCTGTATTCATTCTCTTTTCTGTTGTGCTTTAATGGACAGTGATGCAACATTCCTCACCTTCACTTTCTTCCTTTTTTTCCACAGTCTCCAATTCAGATTTAGTAAGTGACTTTCTTTCTTCTTCTGGCAACTCAGAACTCCCTATCAAACAGGAAAAACAAAAAGAAAAAGGCAACCATTTGAAACTCTAATCATACTTATTAATCACCTGCCTTTTGGATTTTTTAGTATAATTTCCATTTTTATTGTTTTAGAACTATTTATCTTTTATGATTTTAATGTAAGCCCCTGCAGTTGCTTCAAAATGAATGGGTGGCAAATAAATGTAATAAATTAAATTTATAAATTATCTTTATGTAGCAATTTATCAAACAGAGCCAATGAACCAACAATCCTTTGCATTATTTACTGAAAAATATTGATGTGTAAAAGGCTGTTCGGGTTAACAGAGGCACATATTATACCTGCAGAAAACCAGATGTAAGCTCTTACTTGTGAGGTTGGGCTTAAGTGTCATGTTGAATTTATGATACTTCTGGTGGTGAACTATATGTAGAGAATAAGAAAGACAACTTTGACAGAAAAATACAAGAACTGTTACCTAGTCAAAGAGGGCTGAAATAGTATTTAACTTCCCAGAAGCAAGATAATATTCAGAAATGACTCAGGCACATACCTCACTGACCATTGACATGTAAAAAGATTGGGAGATACAGCACAAACAGATCTGTAAGATTCTGTTATTATAGCCAATATCAATAAAAGTAGTCCTAGTTTTCTTGTAGAGTTGATTTTCCGAACTGGTTTACCTAGTGGAGCTGATACTATGTCTCTGTTTAAGTTGCTGGATCTCACCACTCACTACTAGACTGATCAATTTCATGTGCTAGGAGACTTGAACTTATGTTGGGGTAGAGGCATGATGTGAAGCCACCTGTTATACCTGGTTACAGTCTTTAAACACATGAGATCCAAAAGTGAGCATCACTGATGTCAGTCTTTGTTAGCTAATTATCTGCAACCTATACAGGGATCCACTGAGTTAATCTGCCTCAGATATCTTATGGATTTGCTCAATTTCTAGAGGATGCTTGAGAGTTTCCCAAGGACTTAATGGGCAGTTGTGTTGATCTCCTTTAGTGGTCTGCAAAAGTTGTAAATGCGAGAATTGGTCACAAAGTTACTGTTTCATCACCTGATAGTCACTAAACAAGGACCACGTGTACAGCAACTGCTTGATGGGGAACTGCCTTGGTATACTCAAGAGTTCTTGAAGATGAAGATGGACAATAATGGGTGAATATGACCAAATATGGGTACAACTAAGGCTCACCCTTACACAGCGAAAATCAGAGCTCGTTTATGTGAGATTACTACCCGGTAGCCTTCTCAAAGATGACCTGGACTCTTAGGAAAAGATGGAACAGAAGATTGGTTATTCTGATAAAGTTGCAAAACATCTAAGGATAAAATCCTTTACATTCACTTGGAGCAGGACATTGACTGAGCAAGTCCAATACTGATGCAGAGGCAAAGTCTTGTGGGGTTATGAGGGATCAGTCTGAACACACTGACTATGAAGCCAAAAAGGTTCACTTTGACACCTGTGGCAATGACAAGGTTGTCTGGGAAAAGTGGTTCATAGATTCTTGGGAAACAGAGTGATACATCATCCTTGAAGAAGACACGGATTTCTCCCCTTTCTCAAAAAAAAGATATTACAGGTAATCCTCACTTAATGACTAGTTCCTTAGTGACCAGTCAAAGTTAAAACAATTTCCCCCCCAAAAAATGACCCAATTTCAATTTACTGAGGGTCACACCTCCCCTGTGGTCATGTGATCACATTTCGAGCACTTGACAACTTTATGGCCATTTGCAGCATCTTGCAATTGCGTGTCTGTGATTTTTGTCATTTTTTTTTACTGTTTTCCAGTGTATACTTCTAATTTCCAGCAAAAAAACACTTATAGGATAAAATGGATTTGCTTAATGATCACCACCAAAAAAGGTCTTAAAATCGGCCATGGTTACATTGGTGACCTGCTTAATGACCACAACAACTTATCACCGTAATTTTGAGCTCAATTACAGTTGTAGGTCAAAAACTACCTGTACTTGAGCCAATTATTTTGGACCCTGGTCTTTCTCCAATCTTTCATTTTTAGGGGAGGTTGTTCAAATAGTGGTGTGCAGTTTGATTAATTAAGATTCAATCATTTTAGAAGATGCTTAGAACCCTCCAATACACTAACAAATGAAAGTAAAAAAGCAAACATTTCAAAAGAAACTCGAAAGCATATTTATGCAAGGGAAGGTTATTATACAAATGCAGCAACAGATACAATCTTATTACCTTCCTTATAATTTCCTCTTACATTCTTTACTCCAGATTGTGATTCATTAAGATTCTTTCTTTCTTTCCTTTTTTCCAGATACTTCTCTATTAGAAAACAAAAGGAGCCAATTTAGAATAAACCATTAAATAGCATTTATTAAAGAGACTCCTGATGATAAAATACAGTAAATTCACTTTTAATGTTGATGTTCACGTGTTTCAAAAATTAATACAGTACGTTTCAATTGTAATGTCTCACACACTCAACCCAAGTCATAAACACAGGGTTGGGGCCAGCCTAATGTTTGGAGAATGATGTCCTCAAAAGCAGGTGCTGCTGCAGAAAAGGCTCTCCTGTGTCCTGTCAGATGACATTCCTTGGTGGATGGGAGCCATAACATGCCTCTCCTGCAAGACCTGATGGGTAGATGTAACTGGGGAGAGACAGTCACCCCCAGCCCATGTATGGCTTTATAGGGTATTGCCAACACCTTAATTGAACTCAAAAACAAACTGGCAGTCAGTGCAGCTCACAAAGCAGGGATGTAATGTGTACTGATCAAGGATTGCACACAACTGCCCCCGCCACTACATTTTGCACCGGTTGTAGCTTCTGGATGCTCTTAAAGATCAGCTCCATATGGCATGCATTTCAATAATCTATTCTGGAGGTGAACAGGGCATGAGTGACTTAGAACCTCTTGATCTAGGAATGGGTGCAACTGACACCCATTTATGACACTCATAAAGTCAAGAAAATAATCAGTCCACTAATAGAAGAAGATGGCAAGGAAGTGATGGGCAGCAAGGAGAAAGTTGAGCTGCTTAGTTCATTCTTTGCATTTGTCTTCACACAAAAAGAAAAAGTAACCCAACCTACCAAAAACAGAACTGTAAAAGACAGATTAGGAATACAGCTTAAAATAGGCAAGAGAATGGTAAGAGAATACCTGTCCACCCTAGATGAGTTCAAAGCATCAGGTTCTGACAGATTATATCCCAGAGTTCTGCAGGAGCTGGCAGACATGATATTGAAACCATTAAACCCTATTTTTCAAAGATAAAGCACTGGGGAACTACCAGAGGACTGGAAAAGAGCTGATGTGGTTCCCATCTTCAAAACAGGGGGGGGGGGAGAGAAAGGATCCAGGAAACTACAAACCAATCAGCCTGATGTCAATAACTGGGAAGATCTTGGAAAAGATAATCAAGCAACAGATCTGTAAACACCTAGAAGCAAGCAAAGTTATAAGCTACAACTAGAAGCCAAGAGATCATGCCAATCAAATCTTATTTCATTCTTTGACTAAGTAATTAAATTAGTGGACCAGCAAAGTGCTGTGGATTTCAGTAAGGCATTTGGCAAAGTAGACTTCTTGGTAAGCTAGAAAAATATGGGACAAACAGTATCACTACCAGATGGATTTGTAACTGGCTGACAAATCGCACTCAACATGTAGTCCTTAAGGTAACTACATTTTCATAGAGGGAAGTAGTAGTGAAGTACCCCAAGGTTCTGTCTTAGGCCCAATACTCTTCAATATCTTCATAATTGATTTAGAGGGAATAAAAGGGGAACTCATCAAATTTGCAGACAACACCGACCTAGAAGGAATATCCAATAACCCAGAAGATAGGCTTAAGTTCCAAAAGGATCTTGAACACTGAGCCCAGTGTAATAAAATGAAATTCAATGGAGAGAAAAGTAATTTTTTACATGTAGGCAAGAAAAACCTACAGGTATAGAATTGGTGGAACCTGGCAACTGCGAGAGAGATCTTGGAGTCCTAGTGGTAAAAGGTTTCACCTATCCAATCATGTCCAACTCTAGGGCATGGTGTTCATATCCATTTCTTGCCCAAGAGAGACAGAATTGCCCAGAGATATTTTCATGCTCATGAGGCCAGCATGGCTACATGCCAAAGGCACATGGAACACTGTTACCTTTGCATCGAAGTGGTACCTAGTAATCTATTTGCATTTGCATGCTTTTGAACTGCTAGCTGGGCAGGAACAGGAGCTCATCTCATTGCACTGGTCTTGAACCCAGGCTATCAGCTTACCAACTGATAAGCTCAGTGTCATTAACCACTGAACCATAGAAAATCGCTTAAATATGAGCCAGCATTATGCTGCAGCTGCCAAAAAAGCCAACACAATCCTAAGCTGCATTAACAGAGGGATAGAATCAAAATCATGTGAAATGTTAGTACTGTTTTATAATGCCTTGGTAAGACTACACTTAGAATACTACATACAGTTTTGGTCGCCACAAAATAAAAAAAAGATGTTGAAAGTCTGGAAAGAATGCAGAGAAGAGCAACAAAGATGATTATGGGGCTAGAGGCTAAAACATATGAAGAATGATTACAGGAATTGGGTATGTCTAGTCTAGTGAAAAGAAGGAGTAGGCGTGACATGATAGTAGGGTTCCAATATTTGAGGGGCTGCCACAAAGAAGAGGGAGTCAACCTATTTTCCAAAGCACCAGAAAGTAAGATAAGAAGCAATGGTTGGAAACTAATCAAGGAGAGAAGCAACCTAGAACCACGGAGAAATATCCTGACTGTGAGAACAATCAACCAGTGGCTTGCTTCCAGAAGTTGTGGGTGCTCCATCACTGGAGGTTTTTAAGAAGAGAGTGGACAGCCATTTGTCTGGAATTGTATAGGGTTTCCTGCTTGTGCAGAGGGTTGGGCTAGAAGACCTCCAAGGTCCCTTCCAACTCTGTTATTCTGACACACAACCTGAAATTGTGTAAAAGGCCTCTTAGCTACAACTACCACCTGCTCATTGAACAGAAGGACCTCCCCAGTGGTGTACTGGGTCTGTTTGTGGCAGATAGACCAAAGAAGGCAAGTTCTCAAAACTTGATAGTCCCCAAACACAAGTAATCTGTCTTGTTAAGGTTGAACTGAAGCCAAAAAATATGGGAACTCAGTGGTTTGTTTCCAATTCTCATGATTAGTATACACTCTTAAACATTTCAGGTTCCTTTTCATTGGAACATGGTGTACATGGAAAGATGAATTGTCCTGAATCAGAAAAAATGCTATGTGAGACTTTCAAGATTTTTTTGCTGCAGTACTCTGACTGACACCTGCCCTGTTTAAACACATGGGTACTTGCACAGAAGGGGAGGGAGAGTTTAAACGTCTTAGAATTAATTTCAAGCTGTTCATACAGTAGGTTTACAAAGAAAGAACTAAAAGCAACAATTATAGCAGGTAATTTCTTTTAGGTTTGACAGAAGATGTTACTGTAAGGAGAGATGACCAGATGGGACATGTAGCAAAGGAAGCCGGAGCCAGACAAACCGTAGTCAAAGGGAAGAAACAGGAGGAAGCCTGAGGCAGCTGAAGCCAAAGAAGAATCTGCAGAAAAGAACCAGCAGAGAGAAAATGCAGTTCTGAATTCTAGGTAGTAAGGAAGGAAGGAAGTGAAACAGTGAAAGATTTTTATAGTATAAGTAAAGTGGCAGAAATTTAAATCATTTAGTTAAGTTCTAAAAATTAAGAATTAAGTTCTAAGAATTAATTTACACTTGGTTACTCTAGATAAATGTGTTTACAAAATGTATATACACAGTCTTGTAAGTACACTTTGTCTTATGTTTATACAGTATTAAGCAGCTTTTCTTCTGCTTGCTAGCTGTCTATGTGTGTCTGTGTCTGTGAGCTCAGAACAAAACTCAGAATTTCTTACTTATTTCCAGAAAAAGAGTAGTAGAAGAAAAATTAACTGCAAACAAATTTCACTTACTTAGCCAGCAGGAAAATATTAGAACTGGAATTATTAGTATTGCGATTAAATGTATTCTACTTCTTGACTGATGATCAGATTCTTAAAAAGCAAATTTGAAAATATTATCTTAAAAAATAATCTAAAATCAGAAAACATCCTAATGTTCATGTGCCCAGAATGTTTTCCAGACAACATACATAAGTATTAATTACATTGCAACAGAATACAACTTGTACCAAAAATTAAACCAATAATTATTTAGGTATGAACACAATCATGTATAAATATAAAAGGAGGGAAAATATCTTGAAATTAAATAATAATAGAAGAGACAAACATAAAAACTGAAATGAGATAATTCAGACAAAGATAAGGAACCTGTCTCTTACAATCACAGAATTAGAAGGGGCTATTTAGGCGCTGAGTCCTCCTCCTGTCTTCCAGGAACCTAAATTATTGTACAGGTAGTCCTCGACTTACGATCAAAATTGAGCCCCAAATTTCTGCTATTAAGCGAGATTGTTGTTAAGTGAATTTTGCCTCATTTTATGACCTATCTTGCCACAGTTGTAAAGTGAAAGGCAATGGGAAAGCTAACAGAGGAGGTCACAAATGTCTCATTTAACAACTGTGATTTGCTTAATGACTGCAGCAAAAAAGGTCATAAAACTGGGTGCAGTCACGTGATTTAATGACCATACTGTTTTAACAATGAATTTTCCAGTATCTATTGTGGTTTTAAGGCAAAGACTATCCATAAATAATCCCCAAACCTACCTTCTATAATACAGTCACTCAGATTGATGGAGTTGCTGGCGTTTGAATTGGAAGCTATAACATAACATGTAATTTTCTGAAAATGGTTTGAGTTCCTCTGAAGCTGAACAACCGAATCCTTTACATAGATAATTTCTTCATTTCTGATGTAGTCCCAAGAGTAGGTCAAAGGTAGATCCTGACTTGCTGATGTACAGCTTAATTGAATGGTATCATTGTTAACAGTGCAGTTTATATCAGGCCGTACTGAAGATGCAAGAGAAGGACAAAGTGATAAATAAAATAGAAGTTTCAGTTACATGTATAAGGGTTACATGACAATATTTCTATAGCTTCGTTTAAATTGGGTTTTTAGCCAAACGCGCCCCCCCCCATTTCTTAGAACAGGTACTCATTTTCCTGTTTAAAATAAAAATGTCTTTCGCCTCTCTCCTGATCAAAGTGTTTTCAAACTTTGAATTATCGGATTGTGTGGACAAAGACTTCCATCAGCAGGTAAATAAAATTGTTCATTGCATATTATTTTGTTTTTAATGAACTATTGGGATGGCACCTAGACCTAAATGTTCAACAGATAGCTTAATTTAGCTGCACAACTATCTGCTGGGCATTAAAAAAAACAACCATTAGTGAGGGAAACAATTAAGACTTATATGTAAAAAATTTATTCAATAGACTTCTGGCATTTGGTGTAACCACCAAAAGAAAATACATTTTATTCAAGTGTGCATCAAATTTTTTTAGGCTTGATTATTTTTTAATAACATTAATTTTATATCACCAAATTAAAGAACGTAATATTGATGTTTGCTATTGATCATACCATAGTGTAATTACCTTGAAATGGGTGTTTCAGAAACCAAATAAGGTCAATACCTGGTAGAAACTGGTATTTCAAAGGCAAAATGCATTTCATTTTAATTATGTCTCTTTTATATGGTTTTATGGTTGTATAAATGGGAGACCTCCTGCTGCCATTCTCTTTCTCAATTTTGAATAAAAACAAAAAAAATGCACTGGTTAAATCTGGCCTTTTTGATCCTCAATTTTGGTGATATAACATTGAGGGATGTTTGTTGCTTCTATGGATAATCAGCTGAATTGTTGAAAGATTTCTTCTGTTGAAGAAATCAATAGAGACATTCTAGATCAGGCATGTCAAACCTGCGATATCACGTGAACGTTGTGTGACATATTGCGACTTTTTCCCCATTGCCGGCAATGGGGTGGGTGCAGTTTTGGCGTGACGCATCCAGCCCGCGGGCCGGCAGTTTGACATGCCTGTTCTAGATGTTGCTGTGACTGGACTGACAGCAACTGAACATCCCTTCCCCCATAAAGTGTGATGACTCCCCCAGATGCCTCTCTGGATGTTAATTGGGAAGAGGATGAACCAATCCCAGGCACGTCAGGAGGGGAATCAGCTGATGGCTCTGAGGTGAGTGTTGCAAGTCCAAGCAAGGTGGAGCAGTTGATGAATAGGTGGCTAGAGGGAATTGGCTGAAGCACAGCTGCAGCAGGACAGCCCTAAGGCTTCAGCTGGGGAAAGCATGCAGGTACAGCAGGTCAGCAATGAGGAAGAGGAACTGCCTTCTGCACCTGGTCCAAGAACACGTATGACAGAAAAAAGGCAGGAGCAGCAAAGGTCATTCCGATTACTGGCAAGGAGGCAGCCTCGTCCCTCTTGATGGGATGTACCAGAAGCTGGCTATTTAGCACAGCAGACAGATGGAGATAATGTTGTGAACAATATATTCATTTCCTAGCTGTGTGTCTCCTGATCATTGCGATTCCTGCCTTGCTTTGGACTGACACTGTGCCTTGACTTTGGACTGTGCCTTATGGACTCTTTTTGCCTCCTGGACCCTCTTGTATTGCAGACTTAATTTAATTTGCCTGGTGTACTTATCTTGTTTGGGAACTTTTGAGTGCCTTGTGGACTCATTGGCCATTGCTCTGTGGACTAGCATTGGTTTGTTTTTGGCTGTTCTGGGTTTTTGATGAAGGGAATTGCTGGGGAATAAAACCACTAAACCACCATCATGTGTGCAGGTGAGTGAGCAGACAGCACGTAAAGACTTGACCAAAATTTCTGTTTTAATTATATTGGGTTTTACAATTATGCCAAATATTCATTTTTATAGTTATAAAGTCTATTAATACCATTATATTACAACAGTACAGAATATGGCATGTTACTTTACACTGTGATATTGTAAGCATTAATGTAATGTTAATTTAAAATGAAAATAGAACTTTTCTGCCTCTTTAGTATATGATCTAGTGTACTGTTACTTACCTAGTATTTTCAGATCAAAACATGTTTCTTTCTTTTCCTCATTAATGAAAGCTTCTGCTGTGTAATTTCCAGTATCCTCTTTTGAAAGGTTTTTGAGAAACAAATTGCCAGCGGAAGAATCAAGACTCAGTGTTTGATTTTCCTTTCCAGGAGGAAAACTGAACCTGGATTTAGCCACTATATTTTCTCCTTTCTTCCAATAAATTCTTGTTAGGGTGCCTTTAACTGATGGTGACAAAACAATGTCTTCTCCTTCAACACCAACTATGAATTCATGATTACTGCAATCTACAATCAAAGAAATAGAACAATAGAAAATAAGCTGCCTGTGATAATCAGCTACATCATATCCATCACATTATGCTTTTAGGTTAAGCATATTATAAAAATATAGAAAGGGAGTAAGAAGTTGTGCATTGACATGTGTGAGTCTGTGTGCTTAGATATAATAGACCAGCAGTCCAGAAATTGTAATATGAAGCAGATGAGGTACTAAGAAGAGTCAGGTCTGCATACAGAACTTCAGCAGGGTAGGTCAGTTCCAATGGCTTTAAATCCTGAAGATGGGAAGGTACTGAAAAGACAATAGCTGCCTAATTTTGATAAGAGGTTAAAATGGAAGGAATATACAAAGGCCATCATGGATACACAGAGAACTCTGGAACACTGAACATAAAAAGGGACAAAAATAAGAAGTAGGAGAAGGAGCACACAGTCTCTTAGAAGATATAGACCTGTATCAGAAAGACAGTATTCAGGGTGCAAAAAAGTGATGATTAGAAGGCAGAGCTTCGTAACTCCTGTTTTGCACCTAGGTCCTTATAGAAGGGAAGCAGAACTTTAACTGTGGAAACAAAGACCTGCAGTGTCCTGATTTCTCAGAATGGATCAAGTAAAACACAGCATCCAAAGCCCTTCTTGTGAATTGGATCTACTTGTTTTCTTTGTTCTTTATGTAGAAAAATATTTGTCTATGAATTTGATTCTTTTAGGTAGATAGCAATGCCAACTATGATCAGCTAATGGATACAAACAGAGCTTCAGCTATCCCAATTCTGTTATCAGCATTCAAAGGATCATTGTCAGGCCTAAGCCCAAAGAGACACAGTGAGATCCAATCCAATCCAATTCTTTATTTGCTTACACCTAATAGACAGAATCTTGCCAGACTAAAACTATAACTATCTAACCTAGTAGATATACCCTGGAAGATTCTAGAGCATGGATGCCCTGAACCTTTTCCTTCCTCCCTCACCCAGTTCAGGACTGTGCATTCTCCTGTCTTGGCCCCTTCTCTTTAAAGCATTGCTTCTCCCTGTGAAGCCATGAGGCTACTAGTGGCATTCCTCCCTCCTCCTCCCTCCTTCAGCTGCAAATTCCATCACAATGATAGCAATAGCAATAGCACTTAGACCTATATACCACTTCACAGTGCTTTACAGCCCTCTCTACGTAGTTTACAGAATCAGCATACTGGCCCCAACAATCTGTGTCCTCATTTTACCAACCTCGAAAGGATGGAAGGCTGAATCAACCTTGAGCCAGTCAGGATCGAACTCCTGACAGTCAGCAGAATTAGCTTGCAATACTGCATTCTAACTACTGCACCACCATGGCTTTTTTGGTGATGGATGATGATGGAACAACGTCTTCTTCTTTCTCCTTCTCCTCCTCGAGTCAGTGTTGATTCCTGGCCACAGCCTGGACAAGTGCCTGCACATTTCAGAAGCAATTTGTTCTTGCCTGCTTCCTAGAGCTGAGAAAGTCACTTGGCCAAGATTACCCAGCTGGCCTTGTGCCCAAGAAGGGACTAGAACTCATGGTCTCTTCGTTTCTAGCCTGATGCCTTAACCACCACACCAAAATGGAACATAGCAAATACTTTGATGGCCTAATCATCTATTTTGAGATTAGGAATTTCTCTGCCTACAATGTTGTCAGGGGCCTATACTAGAAACTGAAGCTAATTGTGTAAGTGTGACAGGAAACCCGGCAGTGGCTAGCATGGCCTGGTCCTTCCATCTGTTTTCCCTCCTTGGAATTCAAGGCAATCTGAGGAGCATTGGACCACACCATATTTCCAATTATAAAAGGAAAGTGCAGATAGCATAAAAGCATTGGTGTGTTGGAGAAAGAGCTGCCTCCTAGGGCAGCAGTCCCCAACTTTTCCAGCTTGGCAGCCTGGCCCAGCATGGTGTGTGCATGAGAGAGAGAGTGGCAAGCACACGCATGCACGTACAGCTCCATTTGAAGAGGCGTGAGTGGAGGGCGCTCGAGCAGAGGGTGCTTGTGCTCACGTGCAAACCTGCACTTGTGCATGCAGAGCGCTTGCATTGTGAAGCTCCACTCATGCAAGCAGAGGGTGCTTGTGATCACATGCAAAGCTGTACTCTGTGCAAGCGCCCTCCACTCACACAAGTGGAGCTTCATGCGCGAGCGCCCTCTGCTCGCACAAGTGGCACTTCACACGCTCTTGCCCATCTCTCATGTGGTTTAGAACATGCCACAGCCTGGTAGTGGGCCATGGCCCGAGGGTTGGGGACCCCTGTCCTAGGGCAGAGCTGAGAGGAAGAATTTGCAGTCGGGGGGGGGGGCAGGCAGAGAGATAGTTTAGCAGATGGCTAAGACTGAAGGAGGAGTTGGCTTGGACAAGTCAACAGCATGAAATTTGAAAGGGAAAGCAGAACCAACAGTCTCAATATTCCTGCAGAGATACTGAAAGTCTAAGCCAGCCAACAGCTGATAAGACACCTTCCTTTCCTGTCCCCTGGCCCCTCCCAGTGCAAACTGAGAAACTGGTTGAAACTGGCTTTGCCAATGTTTCTGGCAGCAGTTCAGTGTAGCTGGCAGCATCAGAAGCCAATTAAGTTGTTATAAATTCAGGCAACAAAGGAAAATGTCCATAGGATTGTTTAGGAATTAGATCAACACAGAGGAATAGACATAGACATTAGTGTTAAGTGTAGTACAATATAGCACAGGTTTAGTATTTAGTTTAAAGCTCTTTAAATTTAGAGATTAGGATTTTTATTATAATAAAAAAACCTCTCTAGAAACACAGGGAAGATGACAATAGTCTCTTTGCTAGTGGCCCATATATTCCATTTCTCAAAAGAGCCCTCGCAGTAACTGTTGCTAAATTCTCCAAATCAAGGCCTTCAGATAAGACTTAGCTGGCAATCTCTACCAGCTAGCACAGCCTTAATCTTCTTTCTGATGTCTTTAGACAATCTCCCTACTCTCCTTCTCTCTGCCTGGGAGACAATCCCAGGCCATATCATTCTTCTCTTTGTGTACCAGTTACTAGGTCAACTCCCTTACATTGATTCTGAATCATGCATCTCTTCTCGTTTAGTCTCTAGCCCCTAGCCCATTTCAAAGTATATTTTGTAACTACTCTCTTCATATGAGAGGCTCTCTGTTTGTAAAACTTTCTGTCAGCTATTTCTCAAACCCAAATTATCAGCAAGAAAGTACAGTTTGTAAGTCTTGGTGGTTACATAACAGGGTAGCAGGTATCAGTTTTCCATTTTCTCACATAGCCCTTCTTTTGGGAAGGGTGGGGTGTGCTTTCCAAACCTTCCATTGGGTTCATTGATTCCTGTTTTGCAGATAGCAATCTCTGAATCATTTTCATATCAATCTCTGAATCATTTTGTTGTTTCCTGACTGATTTTACAAAGTTTGAATTACAAACTTGTATGCTATAATGTGGGATATCACTGGGTGAGTCTTCAGTTAATGACTTTATTTTTTTCAATATAAAGTAATAGTTGGTAATCTATGACTATAGTAATTTATAATCCCATCGGGTTTTTAATAGATACACATGAATCAAAATTCACTTTAAAACTTTTCACCTCCTGCTCCAGAGCATAGGCCTTCTTTTCTGAATACTTTTTTTATTTAAGCAAGAGCTTAAAAAAAATTGACTCCATCTCTAAGTGTGGCAATAGGTTTGCTCTTAATTCCCCATCAGATACATAAAAAAAATGGAAGATTAAAGTCCGGAGCTCTTAACGCAAGCTGACTACACAAAACAATTTTTAAACTCTTAGAAGGCTTTTTGGCATTTAGGAATCCAATGAAGCTTCAGAGGTTTACTCTTCTTAATTAAGAATTTGAAAACTTTTTCTTTAGTGGAAAAATCAGATATAAACCATCCACAATAACTTAAGAATAATTTTACATTTTCTTTGTCATTAGAGTTCAATCTATTGATTAGCTTGCATCTTTTTCTCTTCTAATTAAATTACTTGTTGACCAATTACACAGCTGAAATATTGCAGTTCAGAATAATCTAGATAACATTTGGCTGAACTGATCATAAAGTCAGCTTCTTTGAAACTGGAAATGAGATGACATTATTTAATTGCTACAAATGTTCCTTATGGATAATACTGTAAATTGCAACATCATTCAGATAAGCTCCATAGTACATTCAGAATAACAGAACAACAGAGTTGGAAGAGATCTTGGAGGTCTTCTAGTCCAACCCCATGCTCAAGCAGGCAACTTTATACCATTTCAGACAACTGACTGTCCAGTCTCTTCTTAAAAGCCTCCAGTGATGGAGCACCCACAACTTCTGAAGGCAACTTGTTCCACTAATTAATTGTCCTCACTGTCAGGAAATTTTTCCTTATTTCTAGGTTGGTACTTTCCTTGATTAGCTTCCATCCACTGCTTCTTGTCCTGCCTTCAGGTGCTTTGGAGAATAGGTTGACCTCCTCTTCTTTGTGACAACCCCTGAGATACTGGAACACTGCTATCATATCACCCCTAGTCCTTCTTTTCATTAAACTAGACATACCCAATTCCTACAACAGTTCTTTATATGTTTTAGCCTCCAGTCCCCTAATAATCCTTGTTGCGCTTCTCTGTACTCTTTCCACAGTTTTAACATTTTTTATAATGTGGTGACCAAAACTGGATGCAGTATTCCAAGTGTGGTCTTACTAGGGTTTTGTAAAGTGGTATTAATACTTCATGTGATCTTGATTCTCTCCCTCTAGTAATGGCTTTTTTGGCTGCTGCCGCATACTGCTGCAATTCTGCCTAGAAGAACTTTGTTCATAGTTTCTAAAAGGCTGTTGGTGCACCATGACAATCAAGTTATTTTTCTAGACAACTATTTGAGTTGTTGCAAAGGCTGTCTTTTCCTCAGAATTCATTTCCAGAGATATTCAGTATCTCATATTTGCATTTGGTTATGCCCTTGAATAGGTATTTAACTCCACATACCTACAGTAGATCATCTACTCTAGGCATCAGGAAACTGCTGTATTGCATTACTACTGGTCATGGACTGCAATAAAAAATATTTCAAACTATTTTGAAGTTTTGTTACATGAGACATCTTAGATCTATACAAGGTCACACTGTTGCATAAATATACCAAAGGTTTGTACCAATATAAGAGAATACTTGTATCTCAGAGTTGAACTGTGGCTGCTTGGTGCTTTCTGAGCTTGGTTGTTTTCTTGTAGATGATTTATTATTGTCAGAACCTCAATGTATATCTTTCTTATGCTTTCATTTTTGGGTTCTGCCATTCTATGGGGGGGGGGAATGCTTGTGCTGGGAATAGGGAGGAATGACCCGTGGGTTTTCTGCAATGCACTTCCTTTGCTTTGTTTTATCCTCTTTGAAGTATCTTACTTCGGGATGTGAAAGGAATGTGCCTCCGGCCATCTGCCTTATCTCAAGTCGGATGGGAAGAAGCTGCAGAGAGACTTGACAGCCTTGAGAACGGCGTCTTATTGGTTCTTTCCCACAACAACTTAACACCTATGGATTGGCTCAATTCAAACCAGCCAGATGGACAGTTGAAGTGAGGTTTGAAAGGGCTCTTTTAATGTAATGTTTCGTGCAGGAAATCCTCAGATCCTGCCTTACTATCCTGCTATCAATGCCTTCCAATAAAAGTTCCTATTGAGACAATGCAAGTTTCAAGAGTTCTGCTTTCTTGTGAGGTTTAACTGAGGCAGGTCCTTACAATTATGTAAATAGGTAACATCATCACTGTTAAATGATGCACTGATGATGTTACCTATTGGGAAATGAAATGTCTGCAAGAAAACAACCAAGCTCAGACAGCACCAAAGACCCCACAAACAAGTTTGTCTACTATGGCTTTTCACTCCCCCTTTCTCTCTTAGGAATTTCTCACTCCCTTAAGGGTTTTTCACTTTGAGCCTCTGCTTCTTCCCTTGGAGTTTCACTTCCTCTTCTGGGACTTCTACCAAACTTGGAAACTCCCAGAGAACTACTTCTGCTTTCCAAGAAGGTATTCTATTTTCCTCCTTTGCTGACTTAGGACTCCTTATATGGTAAGAAACTTCACTAGGGGCAGGACTAGCATCTGAAGAAGGTGGTCTACCCACACATACACTTTCACTTCCCCATTCTCCAAACTTTAGAGCTTGGACTAATTCTCGTAACAACTTTCTGCCATCTTTTCTGTTTCTGTTGACCTAGGAATATTATTCTGATTCATTCCTAATCTACTAGTACTAGTGGGAGTACTAGTCTAGTATACTACTAGTATAGCTCATATAATCCATGTATTGAACTCAAAAGATATGCTGTAGACATTTACTTTTTCTCCCTTAGAGAAACATTTTTCTTCATATTACAGCAATACCTATACTATTAAGCCAATTAAAAACATCTGAAATAAAATCCAAACTTTCCAGTTTTAAAGAACTTTAATAACAGGTTAAATAAACCAGAAAAACAAGTCTGTAGTTACAACACATAAACGTTATTCTAGCAGTAGCTTGAAACCAAAACAATAATTTGGAGCAGTTTGGTGAAGTCCTACCTCTCAAATGCTGTAGTGTTTTTGGTAAATGCTGAATTCTGGGTGATAGATGGTTGGGGTTCAAAAGGGTGTTGATGAATGATGGAAAGTCAACTGGGCTCAATTATTCTTTTGAGATCTCTGTTGAATTCCATATCAGTCCCTAATCCCGAAGGTGAAATTTATCTATTTTCTATTTGGTTTCATAACCAAAAGCCAACATGGGTTTGTCAAAAACAGATCATGCCAGACAAATCTTACAGCATTCTTTGACAAGGTGACAAAATTAGTGGACCAGAGGAATGCTGTGGATATAATTTACTTGGACTTTATTAAGTCATTTGATAAAGTAGACCACAACCTACTACTTGATAAGATAGAAAAATGTAGGTTAGACAGCATTACCACCAGATGAATTCATAACTGGATGACCAACCACACTCAACATGTAGTCCTCAATGGAACTGCATCTACATGGAGGGAAGTATGCAGTGGCGTACCCCAAGGCTCTGTTTTAGGCCCAGTACTCTTCAACATCTTCATCAATGATTTGGATGAGGGGATAGATGGGGAACTCATCAAATTTGCAAGCCACTTGCAGCGAAATCGCAACCCTGTTCCCGGCAACGCGCCGTTCGGAGGGCCATGAGAAAAGAGAGGCTCGGCCTTTCAGTGTTATTATGGCACAGACCAAAATTAAAACACTGAAATAAAACAAAACAAAGCCAAACAAGACTTAATACTATAGTGTAGTTAGTGCTGAGATAATGGAATAACAGTGGCCAAGTCTGCCTAATTTTACAGACAGTAAAGCAGAACTTAGCTACATTTAAAGAAACTGTATCATATTGATCTGATAAGTTATAGCTGTATATAAAAGAGATCAGAATTTCCCGGATATTTTACCAGGTAACATGTTATAAAATGAGTCCTTGAATTCTTATAGAAGGTGCCATGTTAGGGAAGAGGAGCTGTGGTTTCCATGGCCCCTTGTCATTCTCAGCTCATGTGAGACTTTTTTGGTTATCCCCCCCCCCCCCCCCGAACTGTTGTAGGGGAGGGCGTTGTGAGTGCCAGAGTTCGTCGCCTCCGGATTTGGTCTTTGGGAGCGCTTTAGTCCTCGAGAAACGGAAGGACTAAACGTTTGCCCTGTGGCCAAGGGCAGCCCGAGGGTGGCAGAGAGCGACTTGGCGCCTCGGGTGCATCATAAAATCCCAAAACACGTTTGTACTCTTCTTTTCTTAAAAGTCCGCGCCCTCTCTAACCGGGCATGCGAGGAGGCGGCGTAGGTCGCCTGTATGGACGGGCCCCTATCAAACCACCACTTCTGTGATGAGGAGGCTTGTTGGTAAGAAGGCCCCGCTGAAACCGGACTCCGTTCCGGCCAAGCCAAGATCCGAGTCCGGAGGGCGCGGGGAGGGGGCCCAGCAAAGGGAGCGTCTCCTTACCTTTCGCAACACAGAGCGCGGCCGTTGCCCCTAGGAGCGCCCAGAGGAGACGTTTCCAGATGGTCATAGTCGGAACTGAACAGTAAATATCGAAAGTGAAAATAGGCGAAGCGACTTTGCATCGGTCTTCCCGCAAAAACAAATTATAGCCGAACCCACCAAAAACATAACTGAAAAAGACAGACTACAAATAAAAGTTAAAATAAACAAAAAAATAATGGTAAGAGAACACCTGTCTGATCTTGATGAACATAAATCACCAGGATCCGACAGATTACACCCCAGAGTTCTGAAGGAGCTGGCAGATGTCATCTCAGAACCACTGCACCACATCTTTCAAAAATCCTGGAGAACCCAGGAAGTACCTGAGGATTGGAAAAGAGCTGATGTGGCTCCCAACCTAGACGATAGGCTCAAGATCCAGAGGGATCTTGACAGACCTGAACACTGGGCCCTAACTAACAAAATGAAATTCAGCGTAGAGAAAAGTCTTATACTTAGGCAAGGGGGGGGGGAGTACACATACAGATTGGGTGAAATCAGGCTTAATAGCAGGAATTGTGAGAGGGATCTTGGAGTCTTAGTGGACAATCAAATATGAGCCAACAGTGTGCGGCGGTAGCCAAAAAAGCCAATGCAATCCTAAGTTACATTAACAGAGGGATTCAATCAAGATCACGTGAGGTACTAATACCACTCTATAAAGCCTTAGTAAGACCACACCTAGAATACTGCAATTAATTTTGGTCTCTTTACTGTAAAAAAGAAGTTGAGACTCTGGAGAAAGTGCAGAGAAGAGCAACAAAGATGATTAGGGGACTGGAGGCTAAAAAGGTTACAGGAACTAGGCATGGCTAGTCTAGTGAAGAGAAGGACCAGGGGAGACATGATAGCAGTGTTCCAATATTTGAGGAGGTCTCACTGAGAAGAAGGGGGTCAACCTATTTTCCAAAGCACCTGAAGGCCAAACAAGGAATAATGGATGGAAACTGATCAAGGAGAAATTCAACCTGGAAATAAGGAGAAATTTCCTGACAGCGAGAACAATCAACCAATGGAACAGATTGCCTTCAGATGTTGTTGGTGCTTCATCACTGGAAGCTTTCAAGAAGAGACTGACTGCCATCTGTCAGAAATGGTGTAGGGAATCCTGCTTGGGCAAGGGGTTGGACTAGATGATTTACAAGGTCCCTTCCAACTCTGTTATTCTATTCTAGATTCCTCAAATGAAACAAGCTGATCATCTCTTCCTCTTCTCTCCCAATGCCCGATTGTCTAGGAAATTTTTCATCTTAATCCTTTATACTTTATTCTGTGACTGCGCCTCTTTCAACCTTGCCAGTCCTCTGTACCAGAGGAGAGAGCGAAGACCAGCGGAGAACAACCCCAACCTGCTCGAAAAGTGATCTGTCCTGTCTGGCAACTCTTCTCAATCTGCTGGATGATATGACCTTCTCTGAATACCGCAGCAATGAGCCGTGTATCGGTCCTTGCTCCTCTCCTCTCCCCCTGCTTAGTCATCCAATTTATACTGATTGATTAATTTAACAACATTATGTGTATGCAAAGAAGACCTCAGTAGTAGCAATCCAATGAACCAGTAGACAAAACCTATCATTATAACACCTATAGCTCCAGGCATAATAATTCACAGAACCCATACTGACCCACACCAAGGGCTCATGCAAGGGAAGAGCCCAGGGTTCAGGGTCTTTTTAAAGCCCAGCAGGATCAAGGCCATCCCAACAGCAATGCAGACACAATGACAGAGAAGGCACACTTCCTGGGTCTCACAGTTTAATAGAAAGGACTCAGGGCATACTGTTTCTATATGATCTTGTTGGGTGGGCAGAGACCATTGGAGAGAGGGGCCTTCAAATATCTTAGCCCTGTGCCATGAAGAGTGACAACCAGTAATTACACCTCTTTTATTTAGTGATCACCATTACTGACTTTACCTGAAAAGGAAGAAGGAATCAAGATGGCTTTTCTCCCCTACTTCTATTTCCCCAATTCTACCCCTTCCTATTTTCATGTTAGTTCCTAACAAAGGAGACAAAATGGAAAAATCCCAAAAAGATCAGGGACAATGCAAACTGGTTAGACAAGTGAGTAGTATTTTGAATGTGATACATTTTGAGGAACAGCTTCCCTTTTCACAGAAGACGAAGCAGCTCTAGATAAATTTGCCCTGCCCCTGCAGTACATGAAGAAGACCTGGCTGATAGAAGAGGACTCCTCTGAAGCCCAGCAGAGAAAGGATGCTTAATCTTTTCTCTCAAACTGCAGTAGGACAACATTCACCCTTCTTCATTGTGAATACAGTAGGTCATAGTCCACTTGAAATAATTAGAACATTCAAGATAGGAGACTTTATACCACCTTGGTCAAATGGTTGTCCAGTTTATTTTTGAAAACCTCTAGTGAATAGAGCACCCACAAACCCAGGAGCCAAACTAATCCACTGATAAATTGCTCTCACTCTCAGAAAATATCTCTTTACTTCTTTGATCTCTCTTTAATGAGCTTCCACTCATTGCTTCTTGTCCTGCCCTCAGGTGCTTTGGAGAATAAGTCAACCCCTTTTCTCTGTTACAGCCCCTCAAGTACTGGAAGAAAGCTATCATGTCCCTCCTAAACCTCTTCGGTAGGCGAGGCATATTTAGTTCCTCAACCGTTCATCATACGATTTAGCCTCCAGACCCCTTATCATCTTTGTTGCTCTTCTCTGCACACTTTCTAGGCTCTCAGTATCTTTTTTGTATTGTGGTGACCAAAAGCAATATTCCAAGTCTGACCTCACTAGTGCAATATAAAGCAGTATTATCACTTCTTGTGTTCTTGATGCTATCCCTTTGTTTGTTTGTTTGTTTGTTTGTTTGTTTGTTTGTTTGTTTTAGATAATTTATATAGTCACCTACTCGCTCATAGCAACTCTAGGCAGCTTAAAGATAATAAATCTGTTGATGCAGCCTAGGACTGCACTGGCATTTTTTGGCAGTTGCAGCATACTGCTGGCCCATACTTAAGTTGTGATCTGTTACAACACTTAGATCCCTCTCACAGTTGGTACTGTTGAACCAGTCTGAACTACCTTGATATGACTTTGAAGGCACTGTTTTATTATTTTTATTTCAATTCTTAGGCGATCCTATGGCTATAAAGGTGAGATATAAATTATAACAATCAATGAATGAACAAATAATGTCCTATTAAAATGGGTGATGAATGTACAGTAATTTTCTGTATGAATTGCTAATTATACCCATCATCCAAACCATCAAAGACCTTCAAGGCTTAAGATGCCTATCTTGTGTCTTAGCCAAATTCCCCTCAAAAAGAAAAACAATTCCCCATCACCACCACATTGGTCTCTCCTACTCTAGCAGCTATAAAGGGAACTCAGTAGAATTGTGTATGCCAGACAACATTCTTTACACTGACTGACCTAAACCCATAACCTTGATTTCAGATCTCTAATCAGTTGCCTAGTTTTACCCCTGTATTTGAAGAGGAGATGGTAAATAGTACTTTGATACTTTGCCCAGATGGTTATGAAGCTTGGATTCATCAGTGTTTATCCAGCAAACTAAACAGAGAGCTATTGAAATGAACCATTCTTAAAAACAAAACAGAAAACAGGGCTTGTAACTCCTCCTCCTCCTAGCATATTCCTGCAATTGAATAAATTCTCTTTCCACAAATGGTATTGCAAGCAAAGAAAGAGAGACAAACATCCCAATTCTTCCCTCATCCCCAAGTCTCAGGGCATCTGGATAATTGACCAGGTTTTTAAAAAAAAAATAGACAAGAAGACGGGCTGGAATTCACACACTGTTTCATCTACTTTGGATTTCATCATCCACCAAAAAATCCTGCAGGAAGGATGAATATGAATCTCAGAAGATGGTCAGCTTTAGTACTCATGGTACAACCACTTTTCATTTTTGCAGGTAAGGAAATTATGGGTCAATGTATTCAGATGGCAAGCATCATTTTTTTAAAAAAAAGTTATAAAAAAAGTTCTGAGCAATTTCAAATTTAACATCTATTTGGGTAAATCAGTGAAAAGCTTAGATGAAAAGATTATTAAATATCTAAAAGCAAGTCTGTCTGAAGAAGAATCAACATTACTTTGATAAAAGTAACTACTGTACCATATTTCAAATAGTTTTTGGGAAGTTGCTTACTACAAAAGTCCTGAACAAATGTAATAATTATTAGATAATAGGTTTGTCATGGAGCATACCTGGAAGTAAGCAGAAATCAGTGGAAAGCTTTTGCAATGGAAGGATACAAGAAGATGGACTCCTGACAATGAATGTATCAAAATCTCATGCTTTTTCTTAAAAGCTTGCCTTTGCCAGTGAGGTGGCTGCTTTTACTGACAACAGCTAATGATTCAGAGTGTCCAAAACAAAAAGGGATTAGACAAGAAATTTCAAATTCTGTAAAGTGGATGAAGTTTAATAAATAGCAAAAGCCTCTAAAATCAAGGACACAGAAATAAGATTGGATAATGCACACAGGGCAACACTCCATCACACAAACAGTACAAGCTATGCAACACTTTTTGCAAAATTCTTCATAGAGAACCATGGAACATTTGGGAGAGCAAAACTCAGAATATTCTAATTTGCAGGACACACTGTGCTAGGGGGAAATGTATGCAAAGGGAACAATGTTGGGGGGCTATTAGCTATATGGATTAAATTCTCTTTTTAATAAAGGAACAGAAACAAATCATGAAAAGGAACATTATTTTCTCTCAATTTTAATTTTATGGTAACAATAGATAAACTTTAAAACTTACCTCTTAAATAATAAAACAGAAACAGATATAAGTAAAAATGATAGGTTTCATATTCAAGAAGAATATTTGTGAACTTTTTGAAAGAGGGTATCATTTAAACATTTAAACCAGCCTTACAAGGATTTGAATTAGTAGCTTTCTGCAATTACATTTAGGGTATTAAGCGTGTCTATTTACTTTTGAGGGTCATTCAATCATTCATTCATTCTAGTACATGCCTGCATACATATCATGCCCTCTGTTGTGGCTCAGTTCAACAATCTCTTGAGATGCTGATGAACAAAGGTAATTCTCCTGAGACTGCTAAGGGCTGGTAGCCATTAATGCTGTTACCCACTTGGGAAAGAAGCATTAAATGTTCCGGTTATAAGATTACTTTCAGTACTCTAAATGTTGAATGTTAGTATTTAGACAGCCATCTGAGCTTAGAAATTATTCACTCAGCAAAAACTGGATTCATGTGAGGATCTGAACAATTGTATAAGAAAAATCAAGGATCTCAAGAAAGAAACTTTTAGTTGTTAACTTAATTTCTAAGGTTACAGTTTTAGGAATTATCCTGATAAACCAACTTTATCTTCTCATTATTTTTCAGTCTATCACGCTTGATTAAGTGGAATATAGTTTCTTTTTTCTTTTTAGGCCTTTGTAGAACAAACAAAGTAGAGATAAACTTTTATAGGATCAGAGAAGCATAATAGGGAAGATCAGGAATAGAAAGTAAGTCTTGTGAGAAGCGAAAGAAGGAACTGGGAATGTTCAATAACTTTGACAGAAGAACCAATTTACTCAAAGAAGTTGTGGGTGCCTCTTCACTAAATGTTTTCTTGTGGAGGTTAAATTGTTGGGGTTACTTTAATTTGAATTCCTGCATTGAGTAGGAACTTGGATTTGATATTCTAAATGGGCCATTCAACTCTTTGATTCTAATCCTTGTTCTTGGCTGTCCTTTACATAATCAGCCAATGCATGCTTTTCTTCTTCCACAGTTTGTGTGACTTGAAGTAAACCTCTGGGCCTATTTCTGCTGGGCAAGTATAATCTATCAATATCACTACAAGAATGTAATTCATAGTGTTAGTCATCAGTTTTCTTGTTTTTTGCTCCAAACTATCCAGTTCAGCTTGTGTTCAGTTATTAATCCAGCAATGTATCATATCACAGATATGGCCCAGCTTTGATTGCATTTCCAGTGTTCAACTTTGATTGCATTTCCAGTTCTTTCACTCTTTGGATGTATTCTTTACTAATCACATTTTTAACTTGCCATGCTTGGAAGTTATCCAATTGTAAAATACCCAGATACCTGTAGGTTTCATCCTGGTGGTTTCTGATGTTTGGCCATTCGGCATTTCAATTCCATTTACCCTAATTTATCGCTACTGCAGCACATTTCTCTAGGCCAAATTCCATTGCTATAGCTGTGCTAAAAATTTTTATAGTGTTTGTAGATGACTGGATTTCACTTTTAATTGTTTATAAAGCTTCTGATCATCCATATAAAGCACATGTGAGATTTTATTAGAATTTTTTGCTATTTGATAGCCAAGATTTGTTTTCTTCAAAATCATTGAAAGTGGGATCATAGCAATGACAAATAATAAGGATTTAAATGAGTCTCCCTGGAAGATGCTTCTCCTACTGTTGACATATTAACATTATTAATATTTATTATTGTTATTGTTACGTTTCAGAGTCTAAAAATATTATGAAAAATCAACAGTGTGCTGAGTTCCAATCTGCACATTTACTATGGGGTACAAATCTCCAAGTTCGATTTCTTCTGTTTCCCTTTTCCAATCCCAGCTGTGGACGGCTGCTTTCACAACAGGAGGACATCCAGGAGGCCGGATTCAATGCCAGCTTGGGAACTAAGATGATCATTCATGGTTTCAGGTACAAATATTCAAAAGTGAACATATGCCCTCCACCAGCTATGTGTAATGGTATGTGGGAATGATCCTGGAAGAGAGGAGGAAGAGCCACAGCCTAGGCAACCGTCATGCAAAAGGCATCTCAGACCACAGAAGGAAAAGGGGTGTGAGAAGCATCTCCAGAAGGGCCCCTCCCTAGATTTCTGGAAAGTAACAGTGAAGGAGGGGAGAAGTGCTTTCAGACTTGCTAGACACTATTACTGTAAACTTACAATAAAGGTAGTGTTAATATTCATGGTTTGTGCTTCTTGTCTGGACTACCTTGAAGGGCTGACATTATGGGACTAAGTAGTGTATTGATAATTGGGATTGCTTTAACAGTGAAAAGTAATCTGTACAATCTATTTGAAGTATATCTATGAATATACTGTACATACATAAGAGAATAGATCCATTGAATTGATCATTAATGACTGACTCTCCAAAGTCAGTCTAAATGCCTAAGAACTGGTTCTGCTGGCTCCATAGTCCTTGTACTGCACTGCTAGCTACAGTGGGCTAGGTATTGAGGTTTGCCTCGGCTGTTGACCAGCTCACAAAATTCCAGAAAATTTAACAATCGGCATTCTTGAGCTGGTGTAAGCCAATTCCAGCACCCCATTGCATCAATGGGAATGTCTCTGAGAATAGTCTGTATCAGTGTTTCTCAATCTTGGCAACTTTAAGCTGTGTGGATTATAACTCCCAGAATTCCCCAGCCAGCATCATTTCCAAGGGCATTTTTAAAAAACTTTCTAAGTGTACAAATTGGCATATGCTTATGCTAAATGTCATTGTCAGGAAGGGAACTCCACCCATCCCCGTCCGTGTTGGAATTCACATCTTGTTTTCTTTCCAATTTCTCCCTTCTACATGCTTTTCTAAGAAACTATATGCCCAGCTAGTTGGTCCATTCTTGTGACCTTTTGCCTGCAGCTTCCCCTCACACTGAACACATACCTAGTTTTTCATCATTCTCTCTGGGTCCTGGAAGCCCCCCCCCTTACTTTTGCATATCTCTTCCCTCAAAGCTCCCACATCCTGTGAAGGGAAGAAGAATCTGAGTATATTTTGGACTCAGTACAGGAAGGGCAGGCTGAAATATTTCATTTGCTGAAAAAGATACCCAGTTACTGGCAATTTTGGGAAGTTACCAGATGGTGTTCATGAAGCTCATCTTCTTCGTCTTCATTCATTCCATCTGCAGTTCTCACTCACCTGTCAGCAGTTCTGACATGTTTACGGACAGGGAGGGAGAAGTTTGTATGACTTCATGAGAGACAGAAATTGCTGCATCTGAAGATGGTGGGAGAGTTCTGGAATGGAGAGGGTTCCTCACAAAAAAACTAGGAGAGATAAAAACATTCACATTTCCTGCTGATAAGTGACAGGTGGATAGAGATGCACAAAATAATGAAATTCTGACTAAGGGGGAAAATAGAAATGGAAGGAGGCAGGGACGGAGGTGGTGGTGGGGAGTTCCCTTCCTGACAATGACATTTAGCATAAGCATATGCCAATTTGTACACTTAGAAAGCTTTTTAAAAATGCACTTGGAAATTATGCTGGCTGGGGAATTCTGGGAGTTAAAATCCACATGGCTTAAAGTTGCCAACATTGAGAAACACTGATACAGACTACAGGCACTTCGCACTTCCAGACCCATAAGAGGAAGGGAAGGAGAATATAGAAAAGATGTTCTTCAAGGAATGAGTGAAACGTAGTCAGGAAGGAGCCAGAGATTCCTAGGCTAGACAGAACTTTTATATCAACACAAAGCACATAGGTGCCTTCCAAGGCCATCAAGAGAACAGCAAGGTATCCACTGAATAGTGAAGGAGGAAGGAAAAACTTTAGAATCTTAATCCTAGCCACAGATCTAAGTGTGGCCCTTGACTTCTGTATACTGCAGTAGACAGATCTCTGTATACAGTATATGGCTTCATTATTATCTAGTAAAGAGACAAATCTTGGTTATGAACATGCTGTTGAATAAGCCAAATTTTGAAAAAGGAAGTGTCCAGGAAGCTGAGATATCTGCTATGAACACAGCTTGAGCCCATCAGCATTACTGTAAATTGAGGGTCTCATGATTTGTTGGACATTAAACCTTGCAGATCAGGCTTCACCCTTCCTTTATAAATAGAGATGCCCTCCCACATTCTCTTGCTTGTATTTCTCTTTAGGGCACTAGGCACCAAACCGTCATGGATAGATGCACTAATTCAAGCCTTCCTAGAGGTAGCCAGAGTCAACGTGATTGCTGTAGACTGGGTTCAGGGAGCCACAGCAGCCTATCCTACTGCAGTGGAAAATGTTATGAAATTGGGACTGGAAATTTCTAGTTTTATCCGCAAGTTACTGGTAAGTAGAACTCCTGAGAAAGTACTGGATCAAACGTTGCTCAAGTAGAATAGAATAGAGCTGGAAGGGACCTTGGAGGTCTTCTAGTCCAGGGCTTTTCAACCAGTGGTACGCATACCACCTGTGGTATATTAGCATCTGGCAGGTGGTACACGACCATCCTAGAGAAGTGGTTAGCGGGGGAGGGGAATCAGCTGAACCGGCGGCAGCACCGCACAAACCTGAGCGAGAAATGGCTGGAGCTGCAGGGCTGTCAGGGCTCAGCAGAAGCATCAGGATCAGCACCAGGCTCCAGCTGATCGGTGCTTCTTCTGATCGGTGCATGTTTGGGGCTCAGCGCCAGATTCCAGGTCTTTCCTTTGCGGGGAAGGGGGCGGGAGGGGGGATGAGGCTTTCACATTCCTCAAATCTGGGGCAAAGCAAAGCAACGGGGGAAAAAGACCGTCTGGAAGTTGCCAGTCGCCTGGCCAACAATGGCGGGCTCGGCTGCGCTGCATTGGAAGCGCAAGGCAGAGGCGCCCCTGAAAATGGACCGGAAGGAAAGCAGAGCAGAAAGGAAATCTGAAACCACTACCCCCAACCCCCCCCACCTCCAGACAGCCTTTTCCTGTCCTTTCTGAGCGTGAGGATTTGATCCCCTGAGAAGCCGCTGTCGCTGCCGCCTAGCCATCTGCTGAAGGAGTTTGGGAGGAGCAGAGCCCTGGGACCTTCACCGCCTTGGGCTGCCTGGATTTGGGAATAGCTCATGCAGTGCAGAGACCTCTTCCCCGGGCCTTGCAGTGGCTCTTCCTGGCCGCTCTTATGGTCCCCTGTGACAGGTGAGGGGGGCAGCGAGAGGAGGGGGCACCACCTGCTATGGGGGCTTTAACCTGTACTTCATTTTGGACAAGTGACCGGGCGTTGCGGTGGTTATGCGGGATAAGGCTGGGCTGCGCGGAGCGCTTCATTTCGGGAAGGGGTGCAGCAGTCCTGGCAGTTTTTCAAAACTCCCCAACAGTTTTTTCTCTTTGCTTTGGATGCCCAATGTGGACAAAAAATGCCTGGCAGATGCCACGTTAGTCTTTCCTCCGTCCATTTCCAAAGCTTTAGTAAATCGCTCACTCGGCTTCCCTCATGGGAAGCAATTTCCGCGGAGCAACCGTTTAAGACAGGGGTGGGGAACCTTGGCTCTTTTAGACTTGTGGACTTCAACTCCCAGAATTCTTCAGCCAACCATGCTGAGGGGAAAGGGAGAGGTTTCCAAGCTGAGCCATGCTGCCTCAGGAATTCTGGGAGTTTAAGTCCACAAGTCATAAAAGAGCCAAGGTTCTCCACCCCTGGTTTAAGATCTCTGAACTCCGGAGTCAATTCGAAACTTGCTCCATGGCAGACAATACGTTGTTGTCATGTGTCTTTTTAAATTTATTTTTAGTCTATTTTTCCCCTTAAGTCTGAGTCATTCACTGTTCTTTTGTTCTCCATTAATGAAATGCACATTCTCTCTTTTTTCT
Organism: Azemiops feae; assembly: GCA_023970755.1. Lineage (NCBI taxonomy): Eukaryota > Metazoa > Chordata > Lepidosauria > Squamata > Viperidae > Azemiops > Azemiops feae. The sequence continues at coordinate 5,107,287 of JALGBA010004292.1, read as the reverse complement.
ATTTTTGCTGCTTTTTCTGCAGCTGCAGGAATTGTATCCAGGGAGGAAATAAAATGCTTGCTCATGTTATTCCTACAACTGACATGATGCATTGTGTTTGCGTAAGAGATTTGGGGCTATATTCTTAAATATTGGCCAGATGGATTGAAGAATGAAGCTGCCAGAGACCCTGAACAATGCCTGACATGTAAAAACAAAACAAAAGTTTTTGTAGAGGCTGAGTTTCCAAAGAGCCACATTTTGCATAGCCCCAAGGCTGTGAAAAGATGATTTGGTGGGTGGATTTAATTATTTTTCTTCCCGGGGCTGATCCTGGCACTTCTGCTGAGCCCTGACAGCCCTGCAGAAGGAAGGAAGGAAGGAAGGAAGGAAGGAAGGAAGGAAGGAAGGAAGGAAGGAAGGAAGGAAGGAAGGAAGGAAGGAAGGAAGGAAGGAAGGAAGGAAGGAAGGAGATGGGAATGAGAAGGAGGACGGGAAAAAGGAAGAAAGGAACCCCCCTGACAGTAACCACAATGCTAATGCAGCCCTCAATGAAATTGAGTTTCACATCCCTGATATAAAAGGTTATTAAATGAATCTGGTTTCACCATTGACTTTGCTTGTCAGAAGGTTGCAAAAGAGGATCACATGACCCTGGGATACTGTGACCGTCATAAATATGAATCAGTTGTCAAGCATCCGAATGTAAATTACGTGACCCTGGGGACACTGAAATGGTCATAAGTGTGAAAAATGGTCATAAGTCACTTTTTTCAGTGCCGTTGTAACAGTCACTAAGCGAACAGTCACTAAGCGAACTGTTGTAAATCAAGGACTACCTGTACTTTATCACTTTTTTCCTTTTGTTTTTTTGGTCATGTTTTTGACACCTTGCTAGGTACTCGGATATTGCCATATTCTAAAAGTGGTACAATGGGTGAAAAGGTTGAAAAGCCTTGTTCTAGTTCAGTCCCCTGCTCAAGCAGGAGAACCTATACCATCCTAGACAAATGACTGTCTAGCCTAGACATGTAAAACACAAGGCCTGCGGGCCGTATCTGCCTGCAGAGGGCCCAGATTTGGCCCCCGGAGTTGTCCCAGAAATGGCAAGGGACCGGCCCCCATTGCCCCAACCCTGGCCCACCCCAACCTGGCTGGGTGCCCCCCTGCACACTCACATGAAACGGCGAGCACTCAGGCTGGTGGTGCGCAGCAGCAGCTGCAGTTCATTTGCCTCACCCCACCCCGCCCCTCCCAGCCTAACCCTGTCATGCCCGGCCACGCCCCACTTTGCTGGGCTTCTGCTCATCCGGCTCTGCTTTGCCGGGCCACACAATCAAGTGACTCTGGGTGGAATACAATGGTTAAGAACCAAATATATAAATTAATGTTAATGTTACTAATATTGAAAACTTCAAAATTATAAAAGTCATAGAAAAAAGGGGTACCTGGATATTTGCCTGTTAATGGTGCTAGGGGAAAGGCATTAAATGAATCCTATAATATTTCAGCATTGCGATGTAGGAGAGGTAGATAGCAAAAGCAAAGCTGTCTAAGATCCACCCTGCCTATGATTCTGAAGAAACGGAATTCCTTTCACTTTGGAAATCTAATACCAGTTATATTGTCTGATCATATTTGAGGCATTTCTAAAACCTAGAAAGCTGGAGAGTTTTCTTCCATGGACACTTCTCTTCCATGTAGTTTTAAATTGTGAGGTAAATTATTTCAAGGAACTAGATAAGGTTTCAAGTGTTTCTTGATTACCCCAAAGCAGAACTCTTTTTGGTGAGGGCCAGTGTTTCTGCAGAGTAAGCCTGGGAACAAAGGCCATCTTTTCTCTTTGTTGATCTTAATGTGATTTATCACAGTAATGTTTTTTTACCATATCTAGGAAGATACAGTACTGAAATTAGGAAAGGAAATAATTAAAGAAAATGGTCCAAAATGCACTAGGCCAGATGAAATTGATTCATTATATTATGAGGGGCATGTACAGTATACTGCAGCTGATTACGCATGGATATTAAACACATCTATTGTTTGCAATGTGATCTTCTCAGGGAATCTTATCTGTAAAACAGAAACTATAGCTGTGGAGTGCTTTGGATTCAAATGAAAATTCTGCATTAAATGGGAGGTGCCCACTTAAAACACAGAAACGGGCTCCTGATGTGCTTAGCTGACAACTTGTTATCTAAAAGATGTAGGGCGGAACTAGAGGATCAGCTATTTTGGACTTAATTTTTACTAATAGGGATGATGTGCTTGAGGGAGTGGAAGCTACAGGAACTTTGGAAAAAAGTGACCATGTCATACTAGAATTCACCATAATGCAGCCATAGATAACTGAACAAAGCCAGACTAGTATTTTAGACTTTAAGAGACCTAAGTTCAACAAACTAAGAGAGAAAATAGGAAGGATTCCAGGGATACAGGAAATGTTTTTCTTACAGCAGGGGTCCTCACCCCCCCGGGCTGTGGCACACTACCGGGCCGCAAGAGAAGCAGGCTGGTGAGCACAAGCACACACAACTCCACTCATGCCCCTAAGGCTTCTCTTCTCTCTTGCATCAATGGAGCTGCGCACGCATGTATATGCGCTGGCCCACCACTCACATGACCTAGTTCCCTTCTCCCCCACCAGTGGGCCGTCAAGCCACCTGCTCCTGATGCTCCAAAAGAGGAGTGGTGAGAGCAGAGGCCGAGTGGGATGAATGCGCCCTGCTCAGCTTCACTGACTCAACCAAGGCTGCCTGCTCAGGACACCCAATCCGCTTTTGGGGTGTCTAGTAGCCTCGGTGAGTCTGAAGGAGCATGAGACAATGCCTCCAAAGGCTTCTCTTCTCCACACCAAAAGCTTTTGCTTTGGGGGAGCGATTGTTGTTCCCAAAACTGGGTTTTAGCTTGGTGTTGAAGCCAATTAATTATACCAAATCCAAGGTATGGAAAAACAGACTTTTATTTTGGTACCAAAAAATAAAAGTGACCTCGGCTTTGAAAGCTACCAAGGCCCCGTTTACAGTTTTACAGCAGTTTTTATAATCAAAGGTGATTTTCATACACCCCTCTGCCCACCCAACACATCCCTTTTCCCTCCCCGTGATAATACATGCATAACATATAATATTGATTGTTACCTGGATTGCAGCCCCCTAAAGCTTTTTTGCTTGCTATGCAAAATAGCTAAATGTCACCTTAGGTCACAGAATATTGCAAAGCTTCTAGTTTCCTGTGCCAGCTATGTGGTTTTGGGTTTTCTTATAAGTGAGCTATTCATGTACCCAACATCCTGGCTAAGTGGTTGAACCTGTGTGTTATGTATTGGGCTGTGTCAGAGCAGGTGCAGGGAGCTGCACCAGAACATCTGGCAGACCACGTGGCCTGTCCACGTTGACTGTTTGCAAGCAAGGCTAAGCTTGCAGTTTGCACGGGAGAATCCGCTGCAATGATTGGTTGGCGACACCCCGGGAGATTGTATAAAAAGGGGTGGAGCCATTTTGTGTGAGCTCTGTTCTGTTTTGTTTGAAACTAATAAAGAAGCATTTGTTTAACGCTTGGTCTATGCAATGCCTTACCAACGCAAAGAACAGAACATTGGCGACGAAGGTGGGATCATGCTGCCGCAAAGGTCAAGCACTAACTCACCATTGAAGCCTTGAAATAGCTGAGAAGTTCGGCATTCCAGCCTCCTTCGCTCTATCCACCAGTACGCAATCGCTGGGGGAGAGTGCCGCTAGGAGCTGTACGGAACCACTTCGGACGCCTACGCAGCACGAGGTGTTGAATAGGCCGCCAGCATCATGCTATGGCAAAGATTGGGCATCTATCCGAGTTCGACATCAAGCACCCTGAACGTTGGAGCTCCTATGTTGCCAGGGTGGAAAATTACCTCAGGGTCAACCAGGTTCAGGATGATGGACTGAAGGCCGCGACATTGTTGTGCGTCTGCGGACAAGAAACTTTCGATATTGCGGAGAACCTGGTTGCTCCAGCACCCTTGGAGTCCATCACGTATACAGAACTGAAAAGAATGCTCAGACAACATTTTGAGCCCAAGCTGTCAGTCATAGCTTGGCGACACACTTTCAAGCAGTGGGACCAGCGTCCTGGGGAGTCCGCTGCTGACTTCATCGCTGCGTTAAGGCAAGCTGCAAGGCCGTGCGAGTTTAAGGACTTGGAAGAGTGGCTACGAGACAGACTCGTCTGTGGGCTGAGAAGCCGCGATCTGCAGCAGAAGATATTTGCCAGAGAAACCGTATCCTTCCAAGATGTACTGAGGGAGGTCACGGCTGAGGAAGCAGCGGGCGGAGCTGTTAAGGCCTTGCAGCTATCAAAGAACCCCCCAGGCCCCGGAACGGTCCACCAAGAGGACATCGAGAGGGTCGAGGACTCTGAGTCGGAAGGAGAGGTTGATCGGTTACAGCAACCGCAAGAAAGAAGGCCCCACAGGCCACATGAGAAGGCAGTTTTCTTTCCGAGATGCATCGGGTGCGGAGGCCGCCACAAGCGGGCCGTCGTTTCCGCACCGCAACTTGCCAGGCATGTGGCCGGCAAGGCCACATTGCCACCATTTGTTTAGGTCGCACTAAAGACCGTTCTGTGGAAGAGTTGCCTCAGAAAGGTACCGGGGTCCCTAGACAGAACCGGGTGGGTTTTTGCGCGACGAGAAGAAGCGTGTGCAGAACAGGTGCCCACCGGTCCTTGAAAAAAAAAGCTTCATTTCGAAGTTAAATTGCAGGGGGTTCCCTTGGACATTGAGCTGGACACAGGCTCCGCTCTGTCCATAATCTCTCAGAAAACACTGGGACAGATTTGCTATAAAAGCGGCCATCGAGTTAAGCTCAGGTCGTCGAATATCCTCCTGACCGATTTCCAGAATTCCCAAGTCAGCATCAAGGGGGAGGCCACACTGAATGTGAAATTCAGGAATTTCGAAGGTCCGTTAGATGTCGTTTTCGGGGGCAACCGCACGAGTCTGATTGGACTCAACTGGTTTGATGCATTAGGCATCCAGGTGACTGGGCTAAACAGTCTGCAAATGGCAAGCCTTGCAGAAGTTTGTAAGAAGTTTGCTGATGTTTTCAGCCCAGAGTTAGGGGCATACAAAGGGTCTCCTATTGCCTTAAAACTAGACCCCTCAATAGCACCGATCAGGATTAAGCCTCGTCGGGTGCCATTTGCTCTCAAGCAAAGGATAAATACGGAGCTGGACAAATTGCTTCAGCAGGGCATTTTGGAACCTGTGGACAGCAGTCCATGGGAAACCCCCATTGTCACGCCACTTAAGGCCAATGGAGAAGTCAGAATCTGTGCTGACTACAAATGCACATTAAACAAAGCTCTCCAGCAGCATGCCTATCCGGTGCCTGTAGTCAGCCACATTCTGGCGTCTCTACAGGGGGGGGCGTATTTTCGCCAAATTAGATTTGGCCCAGGCCTATCAGCAGCTGCCGGTGGATGACGCCACGGCAGAGGCACAAATGATTGTGACTCACTGGGGAGCCTTCAAGGTTCGAAGGTTACAGTTTGGAGTGAATGTAGCCCCTGGCATTTTTCAGAGCGTGATGGAACACACACTCCGTAACATTCCAGGGGTCTTCCCATACTTTGATGATGTCCTCATCGCAGGGGAGTCAGTCGAAAACCTAGCTGACAGGCTTCGGGCCGTTTTGCGGCTTTCCGCGAAGTGGGGCTGAAGCTCAAACAAGAGAAGTGCAAGATTGGAGTCACTTCCACTGAATTCTTGGGGTTTAGAATTGACGCTGAAGGCATCCATCCGGCTGAATCAAAGCTGAAAGCCATTCAGCAGGCGCCCAGTCCCAAAACAAAGGGAGAGCTGCAAGCCTTCCTGGGACTTCTAAATTTCTACCATGCCTTCCTTCCCCACAAGCCGCAGTGGCAGAGCCGTTATACCGGCTCTTGGACAAACAGGCCCCTTGGAAGTGGACAAGGGTCCACAAAAAGAGTTTTGCAGAGGTCAAAGCTTTGCTATCTTCCAATGCAGTGTTGGCTCATTTTAACGAGCAATTGCCAATTAGCATAGCTTGTGACGCATCCCCGTATGGGATTGGGGCTGTCCTAAGTCACCTTAGGGCTGATGGGACACAAGTCCCTATAGCGTACTATTCAAGGACTTTGTCTGCTGCTGAGCGAAACTACGCTCAAATAGATAGGGAAGCATTGGCAATCGTGGCTGGCATCAAGAAGTTCCACGACTTCTTGTATGGCTGCCATTTTACAGTCTTCACTGACCACAAGCCGCTTCTGGGGTTGTTCACCACGAACAAGCAGACACCCCAAATTATCTCTCCCAGAATGTTGAGATGCTTACGACTATTGCCTGATTCACAAACCGGGCAAAGAAATGGGCCACGCAGACGGCCTTAGTAGATTGCCACTTAAACAAATAGAGCCAGATCCTGCACCGGCCAACCACATCCTGTCCATCCAGGATTAGCCGGAGTCTCCCCTGAATGCAGGGGATGTAGCTGTAAAGACAGCTACCAACAACACGCTGACACGCGTGTTGAACTGTGTGTTCAACAGGGTGGTCTGACATGTGTCCAGGCCCCAACTTCCAGAGTTTCTGGAAAAGAAAGCATGAGCTATCCACCTTTAAGGGTTGTATCCTGTGGGGAAACAGGGTAGTAATTCCAGCCTCACTGAGGACTAGAGTCCTCGAGTCATTGCATGAGGGACATCCAGGGATTGTCCGCATGAAAGCGCTTATGAGCAGTCATCTCTGGTGGCCTGGGCTCGATAAAGACATCGAGGCCCAGGTCCACAGATGCTCTATTTGCCAGCAGTCACGGCCAGAAATGCCACAGGCTCCCGTCCATAGATGGGAAACCACCCATGTTCCTTGGTCAAGGATCCATATCGACTACGCCGGCCCCTTTCAGGGGCAGCTCTTCCTCATTGTGGTGGACAGTCACTCTAAGTGGCTGGAGGTCATTCCAGTGTCCAGTACGACAGCCGCCATCACCATTCGGGTGCTTCGCGGCATTTTTGCCACTCACAGCCTCCCAGACGTAATTGTCTCCAACAACGGAGCTCAATTTACTTCGTCGGAGTTCCAGTCCTTTCTTAGGGCGAATCTAATTCGGCATGCTACGTCGGCACTGTTCCACCCGGCTTCAAATGGGCAAGCAGAACGGATGGTGTGCACAACTAAAGACTCCTTGAAAAGGATAACTCATGGAAATTGGCATCACAGATTGGCCGATTTCCTCCTTTGCCACCGCACCACTCCGTGCACATCTATGGGCAAGAGCCCCGCCGAGCTCTGATGGGGTCGCTGCCTTATCACCAAGCTAGATAGCTTACACCCAGACCGGGTTGCATCACAGGTGTCCCAGCCGCAGGCACCGAGGCATTGGGAAACGGGTGATCCAGTTTGGGCTCGCAATTATGGTCCAGGCCATCTGTGGGTGGTTGCTGTGGTTGCCAAAGTTACCGGGCCGCTTCCTTACGAAGTGGTATTGGAAGATGGTCATGTGATACGATGGCACATCAACCAGCTTCGATGGAGGTTGCTTAGTCACTCTTCCGCTCCTTGCTTTGCTCTCGGGGGGGGAGGAAGCCCTCGATCCTCCCGATCCTGATCGGGAAGATCAACCGCGCCGTGACCGCAGATCACTGCAATTGTCGAAAGAGGGGTTTGCCCATGAGGTGGCTCCTGACTCGGGCACCACGCCCATGGCTCCTGACTCGGGCACCACGCCCATGGCTCCTGACTCGGGCATCACGCCCATGGGACATTGCTTGCAATCGGCTTTTCAAGCCAGTCCTACTCTGGGCGTCGCTCCTATGGGACAGTGCTCCCAACCGGCGGGTTACGCCGACCAGGAGAATTCCACCCCACAGTGGAACTCGGACTTGGGTCATCCGTTCCAACCGGTTGTTTACGCCGATCAGGGGAATTCCACCCCACCGCAGAACACAGGGTTGAGCCAACCGGAACAGGCCAGCCTGCACGATCCGGTCTCGGCCACATCCTGCGGGTCACAAAGTCCCGGTCTGCCAATCCTGGCTCGCGGACCGGGCGCTTGCAGCTCCGAGGCGATCGGAGCAGGTCAAAGGCCCTCTGAAGTTCTTACAGGACTACGTGAGGTTTCTGTCAGCTTGAGTGACAGCGTTCCCTAGAAATCAGAACACGCCAAAAGAAAGTGTGTTCTGACGTGTGTATTATTGCACGTTGTAAAAGAATAATAATAATAATAATGCATGCAACATGTTAAAAGGGTCTGTGTGTACTCCTGAACCAAGAGGGGAGGGGTGTTATGTATTGGGCTGTGTCAGAGCAGGTGCAGGGAGCTGCACCAGAACATCCGGCAGACCACGTGGCCTGTCCAGGGTTTGACTTGCTGTTTGCAAGCAAGGCTAAGCTTGCAGTTTGCACGGGAGAATCCGCTGCAATGATTGGTTGGCGACGCCCCGGGAGATTGTATAAAAAGGGATGGAGCCATTTTGTGTGAGCTCTGTTCTGTTTTGTTTGAAACTAATAAAGAAGCACTTGTTTAACGCTTGGTCTATTCAATGCCTTACCAACGCAAAGAACAGAACACTGTGAATCTGTCTTGCTTCATTGTCCCTCCACCCCCCACCCCCCGCAGCCCCCCTAACATGTCAACAGTTAGCAAGCTTGTCTGCAAAACCCTCAGTGAGCAGAAAAGAAAAAAGCTGGTAAAGAAAAAGTTGTTTAAGAGTAAATGTTTCTTCTCAGAATTCATCTTCCTCACTCCCATGTCCATCACAAGCACACCTGGTCTTATCTCCACATATGACCCTTCCTCTGATCCCCAGAGCCTCATCTGCATGTATATTCTTTTATCTGATTCTTTTATCTGATTATGGAATAGATAGTACCATCACCAGGTAGATTCTCAGTTGGCTGACCAACCACACTCAAAGTGTAGTCTTCAGTGGAACTACACCCATATAGGGAAGTATGAAGTAGGAGTACCTCAAGATTCTGTCTTGGGCCCAGTGCTCTTCAACATCTTCATAAATGACCTAGATGAGAGGATTGAAGGAGCACTCATCAAATTTGTGGATGATATCAAACTGGAGGGAATTGCTAACACTTGGGAGATAGACTTAAGTTTCAGAAGGATCTTGATAGACTCAAGCATTGGATCCTATCGAACAAGATGCAGTTCAGTTGTGAGAAAAGTATGGTCCTCTACTTAGGCAGGAAAAAACAAATGCATAGGTACAAAATAGGCAGTACTGGCTCAACAGTAGTGCCTGTGGAAGGGATCTATGTGTCCTGGTGGACTATCACTTAAGTATGAGCCAGCAGTATGCTGTAGCTGCCAGAAAAGCCAATGCAGCTGCCAAAAAAGCCAATGGGCTGCATCACAGAGGGATAGCATCAAGATCTCAAGAAGTTAGAATATCACTCTGTATTGTATTAGTGAGGCCACATTTGGAATACTGCATTCAGTTCTGGACACCATGATACAAAAAAGATGCTGAAGCCCTAGAAAGAATGACAAAGCCCAACAAAGATGATAAGGGATATGGAGCCATATGATGAACAGCTAAGGGAATTAGGTAATTTGGCCTAATGAAGAGAAGCTTAGAGGGGAGACGTGATAGCAGTCTTCCAATACTTAAGGGGCAGTCACAGACATGAGGGGTTCGACTTATTCTCCAAAGGAAGGTAGGACAAGATACAATGGGTGGAAACTTATCAGAAAAAGATTCAACTGGAGCCAAGGAGGAATTTCTTGTCAGTGAGAACAAGTAATCTATGGAACAACTTGTTTCTGGGAATTGTGGGTGCTTCATCATTGGAGGTTTTCAAGAAAAGATTGGACAACCATTTGTCTGGGATGGAATAAGAACTCCTGCCTCAGGGAGAGGATTGGACTAGAAGATCTCCAAGGTCCCTTCCAGCCTTATGAATCTATGATTCTATATCCTCTTGAACACACAAGTACACAAAAGTAGCACCTGCATTACCTTGTGATTATGTGATTGTGAAAAGACACATTTTGTTTAAAGAAATGCAGACAGGTATCACATATACTTTTTTATCTTCAAATGATACATATTTTAAAAAAATAATATTTCTGCAACCATGTTTCTGATTATTGCCTTGCAGACTAACCTTGTCCAGATTCCCTTTGTCATACTACATATATGAACTACCCTTACTTCCTCTGTATTTTGTCTATTCCCTAATGCTGTTCATAATAATTTTTTTAAAGTATTGCTGCAACTAACGAAGTCTTATTGCAATAAACTATATATAAAACACTAACTCTTATAGAGTTAGCTTCATTTTGCTTTTTTTTTTTTTTTTGCCATCTAAGCAAAATAGTCCAGAGAAAAACATGAACCAATTGATTAGATTGTTGGGGGGTTTATCTGTGTGTTTTGAGGGCATTTAGAAGAAAAAATTGAAGTCCTAATTATTATCCTTCCCAATCTTCAGGCTGTGGGGGTGCCAGAATCATCCATCCATCTTATTGGGGTGAGCCTTGGAGCACACGTTGGGGGCCTGGTGGGCCAATTCTATGAAGGCCACCTTGGAAGAATTACTGGTAAGGAAAGCAGCAAGGTGAAAATATGTTAGTATGGTTTATGCCATTTTTCTTAATAATTGATATTTGAAGAGTGCTTACTTCAGCTCTTAACTAATTATATTTTGGGGCGCAATGGTTCAGTGGTTAAAGACAGTGAGATTGCCAGCTGGTAAGCTGATAGCCTGGGTTTGAGATATGAGCACTGCGTGACAGGGTGAGCTCCTGTTACTTGTCCCAGCTCCTGCCCACCTAGCAATTCGGAAGCATGCAAATGCGAGTAGATAAATAGGTACCACTTTGGTGGGAAGGTAACAGCATTCTGTGTGCCTCGGCATATAGTCATGCTGGCCACATGATCCTGGAAATATCTTTGGACTATGCTGCCTCCCTTGGGTAAGAAACAGAGATGACCACCGCCCTTTAGGGTCAGACACAACTGGAAAGGGGAAACCTTTATCTTTAATTATATTTTATTAATATTTTATTGCTAACATATTATTTCTCTTTTAGTATTTTAAAGACTGCACTTAAAAGTTTTTATGCATTTTATCCATCTATTTCTTTAGTTCTTTTTCATTGTTCTTAATTTCTTGGTATTTTATTATTTTAGCTTTATATAAAGATTGGTCAGTACCTGTAATAAGCCTGAACTGAATTGAACATATGCTTACAATAGCAAAAAGTAACACATTTTTCTTATAACTTAATTTATATAAAATTAAAAATTATAATCCTGTGATAAGTAAGGGAATGGGTGAGCCTTTGGCTATGGTACTTTGAAGAAAAAAGAATGTCCAAACATTAGGCCAATGTGAAGCCACAAGATCTGCATTGCCAAAACTGTGATGTAATATATCTTTAAATTTGTTACATGTTTTATTTTGTTCTTACATATCTAAAACCCTTATGGATTTGGTATCCTCCTTCATGAGAGTTTGATGAATAGTATATTGTCCTATTTTTCACTTTTCCAACTTTGTAGAAGCATATAAAGATTGTTTAACATAATTCAACATCATATTGGAGATCATCCTAAGGGACTCAAGGCTTTGCCCAAAAGAGAGTTGGCAAGGCCCACTTACAATAGTCCAGAAAATGGACTTTTTAATGATAAATTAGTTATGTGGCATGCAAAGACCAAGGTCTATCATGTAAACCAATTAAGAGAATAGACGACAGACTGAACCATACAATGGAGTTTAGGAGATCCTCAAAGCCTAGAGGTAGGGATGAAAAATAGGGAAGAACAGTGAAACCTTCCCCAGGCACTAGTCCGACTCTTAGAGTAATCCCCTAGCAAATTAAGATTTCCCAGTAGGTCAATGACCCAAAATGAAGCAGGCAGCTTATTTGGCATGCTGGTCTGACTGGAAGAGCTTTGAGAGCTTGTCCTTTTAGCCAAGGAGGTGAGAAAGGTGAGAAAATGTAAAAAAATGTGCTTCTGCACCCAATGTGAAATGATGAGGCACGCTGAGAGAACATTACTATGAAGGGGGTAGAGAATTGTAGGCCATATTGTGGGATTTAGGAATCAATCAGCTGCAACTTGATGTAAAAAACAGAGGAGATAATAAAAATGTTCTTGAATAATTTATTTACATGAAAGATATAAATATACTAGCTTATTTATCTGAAAAAGTTGACCTAATTTGGACTTTTTATATGGAATTTGTCCTGAAAATGTTGATGGAGAGGCTACCCATATTTCTTTTCCTTTTTTTTTGGTGATAAGGCAAGAGATTTATTTATTTATTTTGTTAGTGCAGGTGTTGTGGCAGTTGAAAGTGGGGGAACTTTGAGTCAGAGTAGGCGAATTCTACTTTTGGTCAATTGGAGGGAAAACTGACTAACTCATTGCAAAAGTTACATAGATGGGAAGGCGCAAACAGAGTGAAATCTGTGCTCTGTGGAAGTGTCCACTGTATTAAACAACACTTTCAGGAGTAAAGTACAACTCAGAGAAATATTTCTAACAGAAAACCATATTAGGTTCCAAAGGTCCTGCAATATTTTTTTTTTTCAAAATAAAGAGATTGTGGACATTTGTATATTACATAATTAATGTCATATAGATTTTGTTCCTTTTAGATTTCTCAATAAATTGTGCCACCTTGCTCTATAGCTTTGATCAACCTTCTGTTAGGCTATCTTGCTGACAAAACGACTGGTTGTTTTGCAAAAGATTTAAGAGTTCCCAATAATTATAGATCTAGAGGTTTAGCAGTAGTATTGAATAAAAGTCTTATAAATAGGGGACATATTTTTTTTAATATTTTATTCAAAGAAATGTTTTCATTGTGATTTGGGTTGTTTCCTAATCCCATCTCTCAAACCTTTTTTCAAACAAAATAATAGTAATAGCAACACAGAAAGGATTATGATGATTGAAGAATTTAGTATTGTTTTTGTTTCTTATGAAAAATGCCATAAGTTCAATTATGTTTCAACAGTTCAGGCTCTGTCTTCTGAATCACAAATGGTCCATTTCAGGTGACCTTGTACCACACAATCACTTGCTGTCCTCCAAATTCACCAAATGAAAAGTGTAACTGGTTGCCACTTATTGTTCATCATGTTTCAGCTCTGGATCCAGCGGGGCCAAAATATACCAGAGCCAGCCCTGAGGAACGTCTGGATCCTGGGGATGCTCTCTTCGTAGAAGCCATTCACACAGATTCAGATAGTAAGCTAATGACCTGCTTTCCAGTTATATTTCAGGTTTTTTTTAAAAGACAGTAACATTTCAGGTATATTCATTTCTAAAATTGTTTTTGTATCCTTCTTGAAAATCATTGTTTACTATTAGCTTCTATTTTTTAAGATGTGGTAATAATTGTAAATAATAGGTGCTGTTTCTGTGTCATAGCTATACTATTTCATCTTAGTTCTTCTGATGGGTTGACTTTGGGTTTATGGACCAACGGTTCCAGGGTAGTACTATATTACCTTGTGCTCTGAAGGGGGTTGAAGTCCCTCTCTCAGAAGTGGTTTGCAATCTAGGTTTCCTCCTGTTCCTGCTCAAGCAGCAGTCGGTTTTGTGACCCAAAGGGCTTTTTTGTACAATTACATTTTGGGTGTTAATTGTGATCATTCCAGAATTGGGAATTCTTGCTCATAGTCATGCCCTAGTCACCTCCTGCTTAGATTATTGTCAATGCTGTACAAATGGGCTGCCTGGAAAAGCATTTGAAATATAAAGCTGGTATAAAATGCAGCGGTCTGGGCTGTGATGGGGTATCTTGTTACACAGGGATGACCCAATGCTTTGGAACTGCATTGGTTTCCAATCAGCTTCTGGTCTTTTAAGGGTTCAGATATTCTCTTCTATGCATCTGCTCATCTAATCAAATCAAGGAGTATCAAATATCTTCTAAGTCCCATCTGTCTAGGGATGCCATCTGATAGGACCTTGGAAACAAACATTCTCAGCAGCGGCCCCTAATTTTAGAACATCCTCCCTACAGAAATCCAGACTATTCTTTGTCTCTTGGATTTCAGGAGAACAATTATGACTTGGCTATTCCATCTATCCCAGGAGCAATGTATTTTGCAATTGTTGGGGTGATCCAGCACACAAATGGTTTGGGGTCCCCCCCCCCGTTACTGTGATACCATTGGGATTTTTTGCCTTTTTAAAAACTTCAGTCTTTCAAAGTTCAAACTTCTTCATAATGAATTTTACAATTTGCAATTAATTAGTAATTATAATACTTTACACAGCTCAAATGCATGCATATTTTGTGTGTTTCAACAGTTGGCTTTCTTTTATTTGCTTGGCCACTAATTGGAACAGAATTAGATGAAATATTCTGGGGAAAAATCTTGTGGAAAGATCTGTTTCATGCCTGTATGTATCTACATATGTGTGATCAGTGCTTCCAGCTGCAGCTTTGCTATAGATACTTTATCATTTTAAAAGCAATTCTAACATAGATTTTTTTTTTTAGATTTTGGTATCCGAATACCCGTGGGGCACATTGATTACTATCTTAATGGAGGGAAAGATCAGCCTGGATGTCCCCGTCTCATATTATATGGTAATAATGGTTCTTGGGTGATTATTTGAAGCTTCTTTTCTGTCAAAGCAATGTACCTTGCACAGATACAGTAGCTATAATCTCATCAGGGATATCTGTATCAATAAATGGGGATTAACAGGAGGTTGCAGAGGAGTTCAGTAAGGGATTTTCAGGGGAAGTCTCTGATAAATTTTCCCTTTGAGGGTCTTTTCCACTTTCTATGAAACCACAGCACAAACTGAGCAGGTAGCAGTCTCTTTTTTTCTGTGGAGTTCCCATGTCTATGACAGAGGCCCCCAACCTTTGGGACCGGTTCTGTGGAGAAAGAATTTTCCACAGACCAGAGGGGGCATGGTTTCGCGTGCTGGCTACATCCAGTGGATGGGGCTTCACTTGTTTGTGTGGCCCGGTTGCTGGTATGCTGCAGCCCGGACTGGGGGTTGGGGACCCCTGGTCTATGAGATGCTATTAAGTAGTTTCCAAAAGTTAAAATAGCTTTTTCTCCTTTCTTCTAATACTGTTCAAGGACAGTCTCAAATTACATACAATTTGTCACTCATTATTTTGGAACAAATACAGAAGGCTGTAGTAACTGCAGAGGCAATAGAAGCAATCAGGGTAGCTATCAGCATTGGGGATATTAAAGGTCAGGCTGCTACAATTCTCTATTGACTCAAGGATAAGTGGTGAGCAGCAGTGGGAAAAGGCCCTTAATTAAGAATTTGTACTTAAATTTGGAAAACTGAGAGCCTAAGAAGGGACTAAGACAAATGCTTTTCTAATGATTTTGGCCTAATAAGATAATGCCAGCATTGTAGTCATGGCCTGCAATGTTTATGGCTTGGCCAGCTGTCAACGCTGCTAACATCGGATGTTTTTGCTTTGACAACAGATGGAAATGTAGGCATCTTTTACCTTTTGCTTTTAGAGTTAGATGATGCTGGGAGGGGGGATGTAAATGAGAGTCCAGCTAGACATAACAACACTAAACCTAGTGTGAGAAATAAGGTTATTGTAACCAGAGCTGATAAGGAATTGGTGGGCTGGAGAACTGGAGAGGAAGCCCGCGCTTCAAGCCAATTGGGGAATGTGATTTATGACTGTTAATTGGAGGAGAGAATTGTGCTTTGATACTATGTGTTCAGGGGAGGGGAATTCAGTTTTTGGCTTCGATTATGCAGTGCCGATATTATGCTACTCAAAATAAAGATTCTTTAATGTAAAACAATGCCTCGAAGTTCTTTTGAAGAGTTTCATCTGTCGGAACCATGACATTAAGCCAAAAACTCCAACTTTTTCCTAACTATCTTGGGGTTGAGCCCCAGTCACTGTCCCTAGAGAGGAGGGATAAGCTGACAAAGATTCGGGGAAGATCTCAGCATGGAGAAAGAGAGAACACCTGAAACCAGCACCCCGGCAGCGGCTGCTACCCCAGAGGGGGGAGCGACAGCCAACGTGCTGGTGGAGAAGGAACTTTTTCAGGCCTCCCAGCTGGGGAAAAAGCCCAAGCCATGAGGACAGCTGATCTGGTCGTTGGAATGGACTCTACCCAGCAAAGACTCCAGATACCTCGAGACGGCCTTGCTACCCTCAACTGCTTCAAAGGCAGACGGGGCTGAGCTGCTATGAAGGGATTCCCACACCTCACGTTCCTCAGACCGGTGGAGAACCACAACACTGTCTACTGCTGAGGACTCGGGTGAGTGGAAGTACCTGTCCACAGCATATAACCAGTCAGTGGAGAAGTTGGTGGAAAGATTTGAGGAGTTAGAAATGAAGAGTGGAGAGCAACCTTCCCACTCCCCATATGTGAGTGATCATGATGATCGGAGAGGCAGCCACCAACTCCTACAAAGAGAGGCCCCCAGCCCCCTCATGAAGTTCGGGCAGCCTCCCAGTCCTCGAAGCCACCCAGCCTGGGGCCCGCACAACAATGGGAAATGTCACAGCCTCCCCAGCTGGGAAGCCAGCAGTCGCTGGTGGTGCAGCAGCCAAATTGGGGATGGCCACCGCCCCCGAAAGTGCAGCAGCAGATGGGGACCTTGCAACAACCGTAGGTGATGCAGCTGCCAAGGGGTCAGCAACTGCTGGGAGCACTGCAGAAGCAATGGGATTGGCAGCTGCCCCTGAATGTGCAACACCCGCTGGGGGCCCCACAACCGATGGAGATCCAGCAAAACTGCCTCCGGGGCCGCAAGGTGACCTGCGGCAACTGGGGGCACCACAAACCCATGCAGGCCAACAGCAGTGGGGATGGCAGCAGCCCCCACCCATGCAGCAACCACTGGGAGGCCCGCAGCAGCTGGGGGTGCCATTATAGCAGCCGCTGAGATCGGTGGGGGTTGTACAGCAATTGGGAGTGCCACACCCGCCGGCAATGCAACAACATCAGGGGGGTAGCAACAGCCCCAGGCGCGCAAGAACCAGTGGCACCCGGACCCCTCGTGGTGGCAGGACAGACTCACTATGAAGTAAAGCGTATTCTTAATTCTAGAATTTTTAAAGGGAAATTGCAGTATTTAGTACAATGGAAGGGATATTCATTGTCTGAAGCCACTTGGGTGAAGTCTAGCGATGTGAAAGCTGATAGACTCATTACTAGGTTTTATAAGAAACACCCTAACAAACCGAGAGGCAATCTCTAACCTGTGCTTTTGTTTATATTACAGGATTTATCCTTTTTGTAAGGGGGGGTGGAGATCAACGCTGCTAACATCAGATGTTTTTGCTTTGACAACAGATGTAAATGTAGGCATTTTTTACCTTTTGCTTTTAGAGTTAGATGATGCTGGGAGGGGGGATGTGAACGAGAGTCCAGCTAAACATAACAACAGTAAACCTAGCGTGAGAAACAAGGTTATTGTAACCAGAACTGATAAAGAATTGGCGGGCTGGAAAACTGGAGAGGAAGCCCACCATGACACCAGCTAGCTGAAAAAAAACTGAGATTTATTTGTAGAAAATGCAAGAGCATTTGGACAGTGGACATTTGAACTGGACATAGGCTCAAATTGAGGCTATTGTGGGAAGTCAGCCCCCCCCCCAGAGAAAGAAATATTTTTTGAAATATTTAAAAGGCAGAATATATTTCCCTAAAGGATTTTAAAAGCAGAAACTCCAAGCTAACCTCTCCAATGGACTGAGACTGGTAAGCCCCATCTTGCTGGCAGCAGACCCCTTGTGTCTGTGGATGGGTTTCCCAGGCCCTGCCCATGTGGAGCCAGGGTAGTAAAGGAGTTTTGGGTTTGAGCTCAAGGGCTGTTTTGGAAAGATGGTGAAGGTGAGTACCTCTAAATTTTAACTTTGAAGCCCAGGGGAGTGAGATAAATGTGTGTATGTCTCTGTGTGTGTGAGTGAGAAGACCTTTTTTCCAATCACAGTTGGATTTTGCTCCCTCTGGCCTTTCCTAACCACAGAAAGGATCTGTTCAAGTGGCAAACCCTGGAAAAGCATGGGGGTTTGGCCAGAGTGCAAGGCTATGTGAAAATGGAATGGAATGAGTGAATGAGAGAATTGGATTTGGGCAATTAGCTGGTAAGGCCCTGTAAGCAAAGCCCCAAGTTAGGAAATTAAGCCCCGGGTTAGGAGGAGTCTATACCTCTGGGAAGCAAGCGGAGGTCCTCCCGGACTTTAGTGAGTCCGAAAACTGAAGACAGGAAAAGGAAAAGACCAGGGAAGGAGATGCACATACTCACTGCGGGGAGCAGCTGGAGTCCTCCTGGACCCCTTTTTGGTCTGAAAACTGATGGCGGAGTTCCCTTGGAGGGGGAGGTCCATACTCTGTAAGAGTCCCCCCAGAATCTTTTTGGTCTGAAAACTGTAGACGGGGCAAGGGGCTTCACTAGGAACCCCAAAATTCGCCGGGACCTGGCGGAGACGAAGTGAATCCTTATATCGGGAATAGGGAAACATGGGAAGCTCTAGCTCGAGGGTCATGGTAGGCTCCCCAATAGAAAATTTGCTTGAGGCCTGGGACGGGAATCAACTACCCATTCAGGCAGGTATGAAAAAGAGATAGATAGAGAAACTATATATATAAAAAAGACTTTGCTCAGGGCTTTGCTGGGAAACCAATTTGGCTAAATAAAGGTACTTAAAGGGAAAATAAGAAATAGTGATTCTCCCTCCCCCCCCCTCTCTCTGCAACCACGTGGTATGTTTAAGATTTGTGCCTTCCCTAATTTGAGTTAACTGAGATTTATGGTGGGAATGACTAGGATGTGTAAAACTAAGACTTCTGTTTCCCTTTTCTGTTCTCTTTTCCTTATCTTTGTGTATATTTGTGTGTCAAAGTCTTTGTGTGTGAGGCAAATGTGAATGTTAATTGTCTCTAATCCAAAGAGAAAAGAATTTTAAAATTTTGCTTAAAATAAGCCACCAAAAGGAAAATACCCTCACTCTGTTTGTCTGGCCAACAAACAGAGTGAAGAAAAATGTGTTTGTTTGTTTGTTTTTTCTTTCTTCTTCCTTTCTCTCTCTGTACTCTTAAGAACAGCCCAAAGTTAGCAGGAGGGAATGTTTTAAGTTCATCTGCTGGAAAAGTTTCACTCTTGCATTTACTGTATATGTTGTAAATGGGTTTTATCTGTCTATCCTTTTCCTGAAACATGACCAGCATTTTTCAAGTTGCAAGTCCTTAAGTCCTAACATGTTGCAAATGTTCAGTTCAGAAGTGAGACCTTTCATTTATGTTCTCTTACCAGAATCCAGTTTTCTTTTGTCCTCAGTGATTTCCTCATTTTGTCTGCCTATCTGTTTCTTTAACCACTGCAGTATTAATGCCTTTTCAAACTCTGTCTGGAAGCTACCCCCTCCCCCCAATTCTACTTCTCCTTTTCTTATCCTCTGTTCTCCATGCCTTTGTCTACCTCTCCTGGGAGAGTCCACCCAGAAAGGGGGGAGGAGATCTTGTTCTCATGTCTTTCAGCCCTACACAGATGACCCCCCCAACCTTTGGAAGCAGAGCACACTGACCCAGATGCTGCCTCCATCCATTTGAGCCATGGAATTGAGTTTTGAATCCAGCCATCCACTAAAAAGCCACCATGCAACCAGAGTGGAACAGATCTTCCCAAGTCCTACCATTCCCCCAGATGCCTGTGAAAGCTGCAGAGGAAGGAAGGAGTCCTGGAGCCATTGGTCCCCATGTGAAGCCTCAGAAGAAAACTAGGAAGACTATGGGGGGAGGGTGGAAACTCAATGTAAGGTTTTCTTTCTTGCCCATTTGTGTTGTAATTAAGCAGTTGAATGTATTTATGGAGTGATGGCATTTGGGAATAGTTGGCACAGCAAGCCCTGAAAACCTTGGATTTCTGTCTGGTGGGAGGAAAATTTATCCAGAATGTTTGTATTGCCTGTTTTGTATTAGTAGCTGCACACATACACGCACACGCACCATTCATAATCACATTGAGTCTATCTCTTTCACCTAACTTCAGTAAAACTCCAGCCTGATTCTTGCCCTGTACAAAACTTTGCATGTACAACTTCCTGCAAATTCCAAGGGGGAGGGAACCAGCCCCCCTCAGGTGATTTGCAGTTCATATGCCCTGACTAGGGAAGTAGCAGAAAAGAGATCTCCAAACCTAAGCCCTGAATATCTTGCACTGGTGGACTCAGATTGGGAGTCCTGGGGCTCACTATGTGCAATTTAAGAAAATGTAATAGCCTGGCTTCATACTGGCTAACCTCAATTGGACATCACTAACCTGGATGAACTGAACTAAAAGCTAAGGCAGGAAACAACCCTTGAAAATGGGCAGCCAGTGGTTATGCACTGATGAAGATCATGGCTGTGAAGAATTTTGAGAGGCATGTGCTTCAAAACCTGACTGGAAGCTCAAAGTGACATCCAACATTTAAAAAGAATTGGCACAGAATATTGGACACTATAAATTTCTTTTCCATCTAACAGAACTTTTGCCCTGGCTTTAGACCTACATGGTTGAACTCTATTAGTGCCTCCCTTTTTTTTGCATTAACAGTTTAAAGCTTGTTTACCAAGTCTCCCTGATCAGATCAATTTTAATCTTGTGCCAGTAAAAGTGTGTTACCCACACTATTATGGCACAAGGGGGGGATTTGTGGGAAGTCAGCCCCCCCCCCAGAGAAAGAAATATTTTTGGAAATATTTAAAAGGCAGAATATATTTCCCTAAAGGATTTTAAAAGCAGAAACCAACCCAAGTCTCTCTGTCCCAAACACAAACCAAGTCTGCAGAATTGCAGATGTGATAATCTTGTCAGAAAGACTGGAGTCAGGAAACTGGGATTAGGAAGAAAGATCCCTAGAATCAACAATCCTTCACACCAAAAATCTAAGAGTCATTAGCCACAGCCACAGAGAAGCAGGATTGACCTTTGGGACATAATAGGATTAACCCACCACCATCAGAATACCAGAAAGGCACACTCAGACTCAGGTCAAAGTTCATGCCACAGGAACAACTCCAAACAAAAGGCTCAAAAAGGTATAAAAACCCACTCCCTACATGTACTCTCTTTTCTTCCAGAGCCATCTTTCTGTCTGGCTCTCCTCTTCAATAAACTGCAACCTTCTTTCTAAAGCAGTCGCCATGTTGTTTATTCCCGGCTTGGACTGAACCATGATGAAGATGTTTCCTTCAACACTATACAGCTATTTTTCTGGTATACATTAATTTAGATTCCTGTAATGAGTAGACTCAATAGTCTAATCAGTGTTTCTCACCTTCAGCAACTGTGAGATGTATGGACATCAACTACTAGGATTCTCCAGCCAGCATGTTGGGAATTGAAGTCCACACATCTTTAAGTTGCTGAGGTTGATTTAATAATCAAAATGATTTGACAATTATCAAAGAAAAGTTTGTGCGTAGGATAATAGGATAAGAATAGTTTTAATTTCTACTTGGTGCTTTAAAATCCCAACAAACTGAAAAATAAAAATGTATTTTACATAAGCTGTAAAGGACATATTTCGACTTATTTGCTATTCTGTTAGATATAATGCAAATTTATAGTTAAATCATAAGAACAAATCACTTAAAGGTACATTTAATCCATTAACTGAAATCTTCAGGACTGGTATAAAAGCCTAGCATCTTCCTGAATTAAAAAATCTCTTTCTCTTAAGTTTATATTTTAGCTTTTCATTTAATTTTTTTTAACAAAAGTTTTTTAGATTTAAAAAAAAATGATTTGAAAACAGTTGAGTTAAGCTTTGGGTTTTTTTTTAAAAAAAGGGGGCAAGGAAAGGGACATTCATCCAATTTGGACCATTTTTTTAAGAAAAGATTCCTATACATTTCCGCAGAGAACTATTTGATGTACTGGTTTAGGCATCAGGCCAGAAACTCTGAGAACATAAGGCACAAAACCAACTGGGTGATTTTGGGTCAGTCATTCTCTCTAAAAAGCAGGCAATCCATTTTGGGGGGGGGGAACCTTGCCATGAAAACTCCAGGGATTAGTCAAAGAAGTTGCTAGCAGTCAAGACTGACTCAGTCACCAATAACCCCCCTTCCCCATTGCCAGGCCATTTCCCCCTTTTTATTACTTTTCAATTGTTATGCCAATTAACTTAAAAAAAATAATAATAGTGAAACTGTAATCAGATTTATATTTTGATGACCAACAAAAAAATTAAAAATAATGAGACATGGCATCATCCACCAAAATGATGACTAATACGCAGTTTCATATGCTCCGTCTCTTTCCCTTTCTAGGCTACCAGTACCTGATCTGTGACCATATGAGAGCTGTGCATTTCTACATCAGCGTCTTGAAAGATTCCTGTCCAATGATGGCTTTCCCTTGCTCCAGTTATAAGAATTTCTTAGCTGGTCACTGTTTAGATTGCTTCGATTCTTTCTTGCTCTCCTGTCCCACATTAGGTATGTTACTTCTCCACTGATCTCAGAATCTAAACTTTGAAAATTTGGAATGTGAATGGAGTCAGGATGTGGCAGGCCTTCCTTCTTCCGTGAGAAATGTGTTTTCCATTAAATGATAAATGAAATCAAGGTCTCTGTTGAGGACATAATATTTTATTGAAAATTCTGTCAAAGTTAAAACTTGCATACCCAAATCTGAACAATTCTAAAATGTAAGTTGTTGAAATGTTTGATTCCAACTCCGCAGCAGAGTTTGCTGTTTACGTTCCAAGTATGTACACAGTAAATCAGAGTGTAGCAGTAATAAAGCCATTTTGTTCCCATTCCCTCATTTATTTAAAAAAAAAGGAACAGAAAAAGAAAGAATGGAATATCCATACTTACACGGGGCGGGGGGGGGAGAAGAGTAGGAACCGATTTCCGTATTGAAGAACTCAGTCCAATCCTAAGATTCAAAACAGATTCCTAGAGTTTTTCTACAGTAGCAAATTTTGGAACAGAAGTTTTGCTGTGACAACAGAAAAAGCTGCTAAGACAACAATGAATTGTTCCCACTCTCTTGTCTATCCCCTGCCTGTGTTTAATGGCATGAAAGTTACACATTAAGTCTGCAGAAAACATGGACTGGAACTGAGACCAGGATAATGTAGATGGCAATTAAAATAGGGTAGTCAGGCTGCCTATTGTGTTTAAAAAATACGTCTTCTAAGACCTTTACTTACTTGCACTACTGTAGGTATCTACTGTATAGGCATGATAAAAAAAAAAACAAGAGATCAGCTACAAGGCTGTAATTTAATGTGCAATACATCTAAAAATCAGATGGAGCTTTCATTACAAAATCATGGCCACCATCTTGACTTTTTAAATTATACTCTGCGGATATCCCTGCTTTATCTCATTCATAGCCCATACAAAGACTGGTTTAAGTTGTCATGTGCTATTTCAGTGTTAAAATAGTGTTCCCCTGCTATCTGACAGCTTCAAGATGCTTCTAAATATCAAGACTGTGTCATTCATTATCTTGAAAGGAAGATAGGTGACTGACAGAGACTGAAAACAGGAAATGGAAGGAGGATAAAGATAAGCAATAAGAACAACATTTGATTTGAGAAAGCAAATTTCATGCCAATATAAGTATCTGCCCAGTCAAGGATGGGTGAAGAGCACTTAAGCTCAGCATGGAGGAAAGTGATACTTGCTTTACAGTAGCAGACTTTAGGTTTCTAGTAAAAATCAGAATAGATCTTACAAGCTGGGTCTTAGTTGAGATTCCAACTTTAAGCATAACTTAACAAAAACTTCTTCAGTGGTCTTTTTTTTTTTCAAATTAAGAGTGCGGTTGTAAAAAAGAAACTTGTAAAAACATACTGTTTCCCATTTTGACCCTTAACATTCCCAACTTAACATTCCCAACCCTTTTTCAGATTTGGCAGGGGGGGGGGAGTTAAAAGGTAGAAATGGAAATTATCTAGTTTCCAAAAGAGTCTGCTCCCATTGTCATAATTAACTCTCTCATTTCTGAAACTGTCTCCCTGAGGTTAGTCCCTGCTGTTTTCTAGTGATTTCACCACATCCTCAAATAGCTTCCTGAAAGGCCTAGAGCCTGCATTTTGACTCACAGCACACAAGATATTGCTTGCCCCTACTGGAAGAGAAATATCCTGTGTGTGAATTCTTCTAAGAGTCAGTGCTATAGCTGGTATAATTAATGGATAGGAGGGAAAAGATACAGATGCTGCCTTTACCTTGCACACCTTGAATTTCACCTGATTCAAACATTTAAGTTTTCCCTCTTCATACCTAATTTTGCTATTTAAATGAAAGTGAGCCCTACAAAATCTCAAATTCGATACCCAGTACTAACTGCATGTTCACTCTTTACTTATGCACCATGGAATTCAGTTTTCTTCTGTATTATAATGTTGATTTAGGACTTTTGGATAATGGAGGACTCAACATGAAAACATTGCCTAGAGAGGTTAAAGTTTACTTGGCCACAGCTGCATCAGCACCATACTGTGGTGAGTAACAGAAAATTGAAAACTTTCTTCGTAATATCAGAGGACAATAATTTACAATTCATAACCAAAGATACTGATAGCTTTCAAATGTAAAATGAATACATAGTATGGATAATCTTCTTCTTGATTTTGTAGTTAAAGTTCTGCTTTAAAGCTCCTTACTGAGATTGAATTGTTTACATCTGTCTCTACTAGAAAAGATCTAAATGGAATAGAATAGAATAGAATAGAATAGAATAGAATAGAATAGAATAGAATAGAATAGAATAGAATAGAATAGAATAGAATAGAATAGAATAGAATAGAATAGAATAGAATGGAATGGAATGGAATGGAATGGAATGGAATGGAATGGAATGGAACGGACCAGAATGGAACGGAACGGAACGGAATAGAATAGAATACAGCTGGAAGGAACCTTGGAGGTCTTCTAGTCCAGCCACCTGCTCAAGCAGGAGAACCTATACCATTTCAGACAAGTGGCTGTCTAGTCTCTTCTTAAAAACATCCAGTGATGGAGCACGCATGGTTTCTGAAGGCAAGCTGTTCCACTGGTTAATTGTCCTCACTGTCAGGAAGTTTCTCCTTAATTCTAGGTTGCTTCTCTCTTTGTTCAGTTTCCAACCATTGTTTCTTGTCCTGCCCTTTTTGGAGAATAATTTGACCCCCTCTTCTTTGTGGCAGCCCCTCAAATATTGGAATACTGCTATCATGTTACCCCTAGTCCTTTTTTTCTCTAGACTAGCCAAACCCAAATCCTGCAACCTTTCTTCATATGTTTTAGTCTCCAGGCCTTTGATCATCTTAGTTGCTCTTCTCTGAACTTTTTCCAAAGTCTCAACATCTTTTTTGTAGTGTAGCAAAAATTAGTTGCAGTATTCCAGGTGTGGTCTTACTAAGGTTTTATAAAATGGTACTAATAGTTTTCCCAGTTGCAATGTATGGCTGTGAAAGTTGGACCATAAGAAAGGCTGAACGCAAAAGAATTGAGGCTTTTGAACTATGGTGCTGGAGAAGACTCCTGTGAGTCCCTTGGACTGCAAGGCGATCAAACCGGTCAGTCCTAGAGGAGATCAACCCTGACTGCTCCTTAGAAGGCCAGATACTGAAGTTGAAATTCAAGTACTTTGGCCACCTAATGAGAAGGAAGGACTCACTGGAGAAGAGCCTAATGCTGGGAAAGATTGAGGGCAATAGAAGAAGGGGACGACAGAGAATGAGGTGGCTGGATGGAGTCACTGAAACAGTAGGCGTGAGCTTAAATGGACTCCAGAAGATGGTAGAGGACAGGAAGGCCTGGAGGAACGTTGTCCATGGGGTCGCGATGGGTCGGACACGACTTCGCAACTAACAACAACAACAACAACTAATAGTTCGTGTGATTTTGATTCTATGCCTCTGTTTATACAACCCAGGATAGTATTAGCTTTTTTGGCCACCACCGCACACTGCTGGCTCATATTCAAGTGATCATATACTAGGACTCCAAGGTCCCTCTCACAGTTACTGTTTTTCAGCCAGGTCTCACCTAATCCGTACTTATACCTTTGGTTTTTCCTGCCTAAATGTAAATCTTTGCTTTTCTCCACATTAAAATTCATTTTGTTGGATAGGGCCCATTGTTCAAGTTTGTCAAGATCTTTGGGGATCCTGAGCTTGTCTTCTGGTGTGTTGGCTATTCCTGCCAACTTAGTGTCATCTGCAGATTTGATGAGTTCCCCTTCAACACTTCTTTTCTCCTGGTCTGAGAATAACAACATACAATCGAGCTCAGGATTTTTCAAGAATGGGAAAAAGGAGAAAGAGACAGTGTGTACACTCGGCAGCACAGAGTTCTTCCAAGCCACTGAAGCAGCAGAAAATGAAAGATTTCACTGCAAATAGACAGTCTGCTCCAGTAAGTAACTCATCTGTATGTGACTCATTGGAATGGGATTTACAAACCGAACTTGAAAGCAAACAGCATATAGAACTTTCTGTTCTCTCATAGAAAATATCTCCCCTCCTTGGAACTCAGCACCCGCTTTCCTTGCACAGGATGGGATAGTAACAAATTTAGAAAGGGAGAATGCAATAGATCTCCTTTCCAGACAATGTTTGCTTACACCTCAAACCGTAAATTCAATCTACGAACTTTTATCAACTGTCACAAATAAGGTTGACTGCTTGAAAGAGTCTTTTGCAAAGTTTATTACAAGTCACCCAAACATTGCGGAAGGACCCAGGAGGACACCTAATGATAGATATGGGATGACTAATACAGAAATGGAAACTAGAACAAGCCCTTCTCTCCCTTCTAAAAACGTGAGAGGAAAGAATACCTACAAAGAAAACAACACTCAATCAGATAGTTCAAGAGGCAACCATTATAACTTCAGTTTGCAGACCAACCAGGTTACCTTGCAAATTTATAACAACAGAAGGAATAGAGGGCACTGGACAGCTGTTAGGCTGTCTCTGAGCCAGCTGCTCCGCTGTGAGTACACTCTGATAGATTTACTACACGCAGAATGGTTGCCAGCAAGAAGGCAATGTATGCGAATTTTGTTATCTTTCAAGCAGTCCATAATTCCTTCAATGCTTTTTAGAACGAAGCCTTTGCTGAGCAGTTTTTCAATATTTCCAATACATGTCTTCTGCTCAGAGAAAGTGTGCCCACTCCTGGATCAGTCTCTCCATGAGGGAACTATTGCTTTACATTCAAGCGGCAACAGATCTCATACTGATAAGCTTGAAGCAGTGGCAGCTGAATCAACCTTGAGAAAGCAGAGAAGTGATCCACAAACTGAGTTACCCACAGCTGCTGAATCTGCTGAGGACATGCCAGACGAAATGTTGATAGACTTTATCCGTGTATTGCCAGAACCTGAGCAAGCTAATAATACTCAGAGACTGGATGATTTAAAAGAAGCATTGACAACAACTCAATCTACAGCAAAGCCTCTATTTAATTTGGCTTCACCAAATGCTCCTTTTTCTGCAGCTGCAGGAATTATATCTAGGGAGGAAATAAAATGCTTGCTCATGTTATTCCTACAACTGACATGATGCATTGTGCTTGCATAAGAGATTTGGGGCTGTATTCTTAAATATTGGCCAGATGCATTGAAGAATGAAGCTGCCAAAGACCCTTAGCAATGCCTGACATGTAAAAACAAAACAATTTTTTTTGTAGAGGCTGAGTTTCCAAAGAGCCACATTTTGCATAGCCCCAAGGCTGTGAAAAGATGTTTTGGTGGGTGGATTTAATTATTTTTCTTCCCGGGGCTGATCCTGGCACTTCTGCTGAGCCCTGACAGCCCTGCAGAAGGAAGGAAGGAAGGAAGGAAGGAAGGAAGGAAGGAAGGAAGGAAGGAAGGAAGGAAGGAAGGAAGGAAGGAAGGAAGGAAGGAGATGGGAATGAGAAGGAGGGAGGGAAAAAGGAAGGAAGGAACCCCCCCCCCCGACGGTAACCACAATGCTAATGTGGCCCTCAATAAAATTGAGTTTGACACCCCTGATATAAAAGGTTGTTAAATGAATCTGGTTTGACTTTGCTTGTCAGAAGGTTGCAAAAGAGGATCACATGACCCTGGGATACAGGTTTTGGTGGGAGAGGGAGAGAAAGAGCGAGAAGTGAAGAGGTTTTTCTTAGCAAAGCAGTGAGGAGAGACAGAGCGAGCGGCCTGTTTTCGGAGGAAGGGCGAGCAAGCGAGCAGCATGTTTTCAGAAGGGCAAGCGAGCGAGCAGTGTGTTTTCAGAAGGATGAGTGAGCGAACGGCATGTTTTCGGGGAAGGGCAAGCGAGTGAGCTGGGCAGGAGCCCCAGGATCCGCATGCGCTTCTGCAGGGCTATGGGGGTTTGGCAAAAGCCCCAGAATCGGCATGCGCAGTTACAGCTGATCAGCTGGAGCCCGATACTGATCCTGGCGCTTCCGCTGAGCCCCAAAGAAGCACCGATCAGCTGGAGCCCAGCGCTAATCCTGGCGCTTCTGCTGAGCACCCAGAAGCGCCAATCAGCTTGAGCCCGGCGCTGATCCTGGCGCTTCCACTGTACTCCACAGAAGCGCTGATCAGCTGGAGCCTGGCGCTAATCCTGGCACTTCTGCTGAGCCGCCCAGAAGTGCCAATCAGCTGGAGCCCGGTGCTGATCCTGGCGCTTCCGCTGAGCCCCGCAGAAGCGCCGATCAGCTGGAGCCCGGCGCTGATCCTGGCGCTTCTGCTGAGCCCTGACAGCCCTGCAGAAGTGCCAATCAGCTTCAGGGCTCAGCAGAAGCACCAAGGTCAGCGCAGGCAGACAGGAAGGAAGGAAGGAAGGAAGGAAGGAAGGAAGGAAGGAAGGAAGGAAGGAAGGAAGGAAGGAAGGAGGGAGATGGGAATGAGAAGGAGGGAGGGAAAAAGGAAGGAAGGAACCCCCCCCCAACGGTAACCACAATGCTAATGTGGCCCTCAATGAAATTGAGTTTGACACCCCTGATATAAAAGGTTGTTAAATGAATCTGGTTTCACCATTGACTTTGCTTGTCAGAAGGTTGCAAAAGAGGATCACATGACCCTGGGATACTGTGACCGTCATAAATATGAATCAGTTGTCAAGCATCCAAATGTAAATTACGTGACCCTGGGGACACTGAAACGGTCATAAGTGTGAAAAATGGTCATAAGTCACTTTTTTCAGTGCCGTTGTAACTTCGAACAGTCACTAAGCGAACTGTTGTAAGTCGAGGACTACCTGTACTTTATCACTTTTTTCCTTTTTCGGGGGGGGATCAAATTTTTGACACCTTGCTAGGCGACTGGTGCTACTCGGATATTGCCATATCTTATAAGTGGTACAATGGGTGAAAAGGTTGAAAAGCCTTACTCTATGGGACCTTGCTCAGACCCTCAGCTTTGTGTTTCACACCATTGGAAAGAGTTCAATCCAAATTTATTAGAACAATTCTCCAGATGCCGCGTTGTGTCTTAAATGCACTTCTGCTCCTGGAGACAGGATTAATAAAAGTTGAAGCAAGAATCTGTATAGCTTCCTTAAATATCTGGCTAAGACTTAATTTCTCTCTGCAAGGCCTTGCTCCATTAATACTTCAAGACAAATTCTCCTCTTCATGGATCAAGGCAGTCAAGTCCAACCTTGCCAAACTAGGCTTCTCTTCAGCCTCAATACTCAAATTGGACTACGACCAAGCAAAACAAACCTTGCGACAAAGGGTAGAGGACATCGAGAGGCAAGCGGACTTAGGTAAAGCTCCACTGTTTCTGGCTCCAGACTCTATTAGATATGTTGTTACACTTGCCAGTTATCTTAGCCAGTTGGAGTCAGTAAACCACCGGAAAGCATTTTCGCTCGCACGGTGCCATGCATTTCCATTGGCTGTCCTGTACGGCAAGTATAAAAAGACACCACTGACTGAAAGACTCTGCTCCTGTGGCTCAGGAGAGGTGGAGACCATTGGACACATATTCCTTCGATGTTCCTTCTATAGAGCTATTTGGAAAAAACATATCCTCTCTATAATCGATAGGTATCCTGGTCGTTCGGAAAGTATTTATCTCCAGTGGCTGCTTAAGGACGAGCAGGCAGTGATCACAGCGCAGGTGGCTAGATTCTACGCAGCAGCACTGGGGATTCGCCAGAAACATAAATAAATATTTTTAGATCTTTTATAATTAATTTTATTATGTGTTTTTATTCATCATTAGACCATACTCAATGTATTTTTATTGTCAGGTCAGTATGATTCAGTTTCTCTGAACGTAGCTAGGTTTTGTTATACTGTCTGTAAAATTAGGCAGACTTTAGTTACCCATTGATTACATCATTAATTGTAATATATTGCTATGCATTCTTGTGTTCGGTTCTGTTTAGTTTTGTTTTATTTGAACGTTTAATTTTTTGTATTGTCCCATGGCTGTAATAATAAACATCAATAAAGGACAATAAAGTGTTCCCCTATTCCAGTGGTGGCGAACCTATGGCATGGGTGCCAAAGGCGGCACTCAGAGCCCTCTCTGTGGGCACCCGCACCATCGCCCCAGCCCCGCCTCCCCCCACGGCCCCCTCCTCACCAGCAGCCCCCCAAGAGGAGAGTCACCCTCAAGCATGGCCCGCACAGAGCAGTGCAGCCAAGGACATGGCAGCCGGGCAGCAGGGACATGACTCCGCCCTTGCGCCCTGTCGAGCGCAGATGATGCTGCGGGGCACAGGTGGAAGGCGTGGCTGCCATAGCACTGCTGGGCCACCTGGGTGATCTGCGGCAGGCCGTAGAGGCGGTGGATGGCCCTGTGGGTGGGGGCGGAGCTGGGGCGGAGTGGGTAGGGACGGAGCAGGGGTGGTGGGGAGGTGCCGGTTTTTGGGCACTCGATCTCTAAAAGATTCGCCATCACTGCCCTATTCCCTCATCTAAGTCATTTATGAAGATATTGAAGAGTACTGGGCTAAGACGGAATGTTGTAGTACCCCACTGCTTACTTCCCTCTATGTAGATGTAGTACCATTAAGGACTACTTGTTGAGTACGGTTTGTCAGCCACCTACAATTCATCTGGTGGTGAAATCTATTCCACATTTTTCTAGCTTACCAAGAAGTAGGTTGTGGTCTACTTTGTCGAATGTCTTACTGAAATCCAAGTATACTATGTCCACAGCATTTTGCTGGTCTACTAATTTAGTCACTTTATCAAAGAATGAAATAAGATTGGTTTGACATGATCTGTTTTTAACAAACCCATCCTGGCTACTAGTCATAACTTTATTTGTTTCTAGATGTTCACAGATCTGTTTTTTAAATTATTTTTTCCACTATCTTCTCAGGTATTGATGTCAGGCTGATTGGTCTGTAGTTTCCTGAGTCTGTTTTTTTCCCTTTCTTGAAGATGGAAAGCACATCAGCTCTTTTCCAATCCTCTGGTAGTTCCCCAGTGCTCCAAGATTTTTTAAAGATATGATACAATGGTTCTGAGATAACATCTGCCAGCTCCTTCAGAACTCTGAGATGTAATCTGTCAGGTCCCGGTGATTTATATTCGTCAAGATTAAATAGGTGGTCTCTTACCATTTTGTTGCTTATTTTAATTTTTATTTCTAGTCTGTCTTTTACAGTAGTTTTTTTGGTAGGTTAGGCTACAGTTTCTTTTTGCATGAAGACTGAGGCAAAGAATTAGTTAAGCAGCTGTTTTCTCCCTACTACCTGTTACTTCCTTGCCATATTCTCTCTTTAGTGGACCAACAGCTTCCTTGACTTCTTGTTATTAATATGTTGAAAGAAACTTTTTTTATTATCTTTGATTTTTGTTGCAAGTCTTTGTTCATTCTGAGCCTTTGCTTTCCTGACTTCATCTTTGCAGGTTCTAGCTATCTGGGGATATTAGTTATGTCTCTCTCTTTCCATTTTTTGTATTTGTCCTTTTTGTCTTTTGGTTTATCAGAGAGATCTTTGTGTAACCATGCTGGTTTCTTCTTAAATTTCTTGTTTTTCTTTTTCAGTGGTATTGTGCTGGACTGGGCTTTTATGATCTCATTTTTCAGAGTTTCCCACACTTCTTGAGTTGTTTTCCCCTTTAGGATTTTCATCCATGAAATCTTCCCTAGGCTGTCTCTGAGTTTGTTAAAATCAGTTCTTTTAAAGTTTAAGACACTGGTTGGATTATTTTCTATTGCTTGTATTTGCATTATATTGAATTCCAGTATGACGTGATCACTTTCACCCAAGGTTCCAGCAATTTCAACTCCCTCTATCACTTCTTCTCTATTAGTAAGAATTAGGTCCAGTATAGCTTTTCTTCTAGTTCCCTCTTCTACCTTTGGGATGACAAAGTTGTCAGCTAGGTTGGTTAGGAATCTGTTTGATCTCCCACTTGCTGCAGAGTTTGTCTCCCAGTTGATATCAGGGTACTTAAAGTTTCCCAATACTATTGTGGTATGCTTCCTACATACATATGTTAATTGATTAGCAAAGATTTCATCTATTTCTTCTGCTTGGTTGGCCTGTAATATACACATATGGCAATGTCACTCTTTTTTCCTTTTACAGTATATTGACCCATATACATTCTAGAGGGATTTTATCTTTGATCATGTGCAGTTCTGAAGATATGTAGTGATCTCTTGCATATAGTGCAACTCCACCTTCTTTTTTTGTAGATCTTTTTCTTTTGAACAATTTGTATCCATCCATCAGGACATTCCAGTCATGGGTTTCATCCCACCAGGTTCCTGTAATGGCAACTATATCATACCTGCCCTTTTGTACTATTACTTCTAATTCACCCTGTTTGTTCCCCAAATGCTTTGAGCATTTGTATATAAGCATTTAAGACTTTTATGCCTTTTCATGGGTATGTTTCCTGCATCTCCTACTTGTTGTTTGAGTTTTTCTCATTACTCCCTACCTCATTGTTTGATTTGTTTTCTTGGGATTTATAATTGGTTTTATGTTCTAGAGATTCTAAAAATTTGTCACCCTCCCCTCTCAATTTTAGTTTAAAGCCCTTCTGATGAGTTGAGCTAGTCTTTTTCCGAGTACATTTTTCCCTGTTTTTGTGAGGTGCAGCCCATCCCTTGTCAAGAGTCCTTCGGATAGGAAATGTAGTCCATGGTCCAGGAAACCAAAGTTCTCTTGGTGACACCAACCCTTTAGCCAGTGGTTTATTTCTAGAATTCTTTTTTCCCTCAATGGGTGTTGACATTTTGTTACAAGTACTGATGAGAATACTACTTGTGCTCCTAGCTCCTTAACTTTATTGCCTAGTTCATGGGTCGGCCACCCGAAACGTCGAATGAGCCGCACGGTCTCATGGCCTAAAAAAAAAAAACCCTGGGAGCCGCGCCCGTTTGCGCATGCGCGCGCGCCCGCACACCCGCACATGCGTGCGGCCCCCGTTCGCACATGTGCGCACCCGCACATGCGCGCACCCGCGCGCCCGTTCACGCATGCGCACCCCCGCACGCGCACCCCCCGCGCACCCACCCGCGCATGCGCGCATGCGCTCCCAAAAATGGCGGAGGAGGCTCCGGAGCTGCAGGTAATGCCTCAAAGAGCCGCATGCGGCTCCGGAGCCGCGGGTTGCCGACCCGTGGCCTAGTTGCTCATAATCTCTCAATATTGTACTCAGGTTCTTTGTTGTGTCATTCGTCCCAATGTGAAGGAGGAGGAAAGAGTAGTAATCAGTAGAGCTAATTATTTTGGTTAGATTGTCAGCCACATCTTTGATTTTTGCTCCAGGGAGACAACATACCTTCCTGGATTGTATGTCCAGTCTGCTGATGGCTGTTTCTGTTCCTCTGAGAATAGAATTTCCTATCACCAACACTTGCCTTCCTTTTGGGGTGGGTGCAGTCTGGGTGCTTTTCTGTTTATCACAGATGTGTTTAATGATGTTACTTTTTTAGGGAGATTTGATGATGTCTCTTTTCTAGGTGTCTGCATGTTTTCTTTGAGGGGGAGGTTGTGGGTCTAGGGCAGGGGTAGGCAACCTTGGCTCTTTTATGACTCGTGGACTTCAACTCCCAGAATTCCTGAGCCAGCTTGGCTGGCTCAGGAATTCTGGGAGTTGAAGTCCACGAGTCATAAAAGAGCCAAGGTTGCCTACCCCTGGTTTAGGGGGAGAAATAAATTGCTCAGTTTTAATGGGGCTGCTTCTGGATGGGTTCGATTGGGCAGTAGGGGTTTGATAGATGTATGCTGCTTCTTTCTTTGATTATTGTGTTTCCTTCTATGTGTGACATACCTCCATTTGTCTTCCTCTAAGGGTTTATCCGCAGGGTCATTATTTGGTTTGATTTGGGTAAAGATTTCTTGCATAGGTTGGAGTTTGGCTAGAGTTGCCTCTAGATCCTTTACTTTTTCTTCTAGTAGTTCGTGTAGTTTACATTTAATACATGTATAATTTGGGTGTTCTTTGGGCATAAGCACATACATAGAACATATACTGCATACCACAATAGTATTAGTCACCTGTTCCATGAGTTTGTTTCTTTTTGCTGGTTCTTTTAAGGATTAAAAAAAATGTAAAAGTGGGAGATTTTATCTCAGTATATATTGAGATAAAACTAACTAACCTAATATGTTCAAATGAGGAACAGAGGCAAGACTAGATCATTTCATTTAGGATGGTAAAAATTGTTAATGGTCTGGCTGGATTCATTGTCTTTGAGATATAAGGAGAACAAGAGGAGTCAAATCTTATTCCTATGTTAAAAAAAACACAAAAAAACAGGATCTGGATGACCAGAGACCAGTAACTGTGCCATTGATACCTGAGAAGCTTATAACGTTTTAATTGACTATTTGTGGTGTATCACTCAACAGCTCACAGACAATATATGGCTATGTTCTCCCACAATAAAAAGTACTACAGACCAATTATTAATTGATTTTAAAGGATCTGACTGATGAGGGAGAGGATATTCTTGGATGAGTTTACAAAGAACCTAGCAACAATTTTATTTTTAATAATGGAGGCTAATTATGTTGAGTGCTTCCTGCCGAGAATGTGTTTTATCTATTGCTTAGTACACCATACACTTGTGGAATTCCACTTGCAGCAGAGGAGAGCTTCAGATACCAATATTGAGATAACCTTTCTCACGAGCAACTCCTCAGCTAGGACCAGCTTCATCATGTGAGTAATAATGGACAGTTCCAATGTCCTTTTTTGTTCCTTTCAATTTGCACAATTCTCCTAATCCTAACTAGCCAAAATGAGCTGTCAGACTTGCTGAATCTGTTCTGTGTCAAATCTAACTACCTCCTGACTCCAAATATGTGGTGCATGTTTGCTTGTTTTAAGCTTCTCTTGGATTCAGTGTGCTGCAAGATAATAGAAAACTACCCCAGCCTGGCTTCACTTTGCACTAGCATTGTGAATATCTACCCAGACTGACTAAA
Source organism: Azemiops feae (assembly GCA_023970755.1). Classification (NCBI taxonomy): domain Eukaryota; kingdom Metazoa; phylum Chordata; class Lepidosauria; order Squamata; family Viperidae; genus Azemiops; species Azemiops feae. The sequence continues at coordinate 5,071,988 of JALGBA010004292.1, read as the reverse complement.
ATTTGAACATGGTATAACATGTTTCTTCTCTTCTCTTCTTCTCTCTGTTCCCACTCTCATCACATATTTTATTTTTCACAGCATATATTGGCAGATGTTTTTTTCAGAAAAAAATAATCTTAGTTGGTAGAAATGATTTCTGGAACACACCCTAACAAAGAGGTCCCCAACCTTTTGGGCGCCAGGGACCGGTTCAGTGGAGAGAGTTTTTCCGCAGACCGGAGGGTGTGTATTTTGTGTGCTGCCTGCATCTCGCGGGTGGGGCTTTGCTTGTTTGGGCGGCCCGGTTGCTGGCATGCTGCGGCCTGGTACTGGTCCATGGACCGGGGGTTGGGGACCCCTGCCCTAACACCACTCACTAACACTTATTTAATTAGGATTGTGCCTTGGATGTTTCCACATAATATTATAATAACAATAAAACCAGATACATTTGTATTTGAAGCATATAAATTTGCGGTGTTAGTCTATGAATTGTGCAATTGCAGAATTTTCTGTAGTGTTTAACTAAATGTTCAAAATCAGGGTTTACTGAAATCTCAGAAAATCATGACTTTGATTGCTTGTGTAAGTAGTGGAGCCACATCAACTTTCTTTACTATCAGCTTCGTAATTGTGCAGCTAAGTGAATAACCAAGAAAATGCTAAGTACAATCTTATATATGCATTATGTGCACACAGACAATGTTGAATTTACAGCCCAGAGAGAATTGGCCAGATGCTGCCAGATGTTGAAGCAAAGCTAAGGAAACAACTGCAGTTATTTGGGAATGCTGATTTTGCTTTTCCTTCAGTGCTTGATTCTTCCCAATGTGATTTTCTCTCCTCTCTTTAGCATTTCAGCTAATATGTACAAAATAAAGGTGTTGCAGAGAGCATAGAATTTCCTTTGGATCTTCATGGAAAATGGCCTGGCTTGCATTAAGAGTGATTCGGAGCTCACTCTGCAGCTTAACTACAATGCATTTATGTTTCTACAAAAAGTCAATAAAATTTTGGTTCCTCTTCTCACACTTTATATTCTATTGGGCTTCACAGACCCAAGCAGCAAATGCTGGGCAAAGGCTTGCTGATTCATTCTGCTCCACTATGCCAGATAGAAAGTGTGATGTTGCAGCACCATCACAAGTTCTGGAAAAGGAAGAAAGATGAGCCACCTATTGTTGGGCACTTTTGTATTGCACCTCTACCTGTGGATAAAAAGTAAGCAAGAAATACTGTTTTTTCCCTTAGCAAGAAAAGTATTGAAAGATTCTTTGTCTGAATTTAAATTTATTTGGGGATACTGCACAAAGTTAATTAAGATGCATTTGAAGCACTTAGTCTATATGGTATATTTATTTTAAAATATATGAGTTTGGAACTCTTTGTTTGCTTTTAGCTTAAACAGACTCAGAGGCAGCCTCAAGAAGCACCATTTCCATTCCTTAATCCCTCTTTTTTGAAAGCAGTGGTAAAATCATTTTGCTTGTAAACTGGCATATTTGCTTGATATGACCTCAATCTTGTCCCATCACCGTAACTATTGCCAAGTGGTAGCATTCATATTTGTGGCATGCAGGGGAAGTTAAGAAAAGGTATTAGGGATTTCCTTGGTTTCCTTTCCACCCATGAAATGTCACCAGCCAGCATTAAAATATCCACCACTTGCTCTCCTTAACATGAGTTGGTGGTGGGGCTGGGGGAAAAGGCAAGTTTTGACAGCTGACAAAGGTTGCTAAAACAAACTAGAACAGGCAAAACTGCCATAATTTAAGGTTTTTCAAGTATGAATGGTGAATGAGATGAAATCAGTTTCAATACAAAAGGAACCAAACTTAAAATTAAGGACTAACACAAATTGACCCATCTCCATTTCTTCACATTACCACTGGTAATGTTGGTTGCAACTGTCATCCTTTCTTTGAGTAATTGCAAAAGCAGTTTAGAAAATGAAATTTGATCAAACCATTAAGGAGCTAATACATTCCAGGAGCCATTGGTTGTTTCTTTTTCCCAGTGTAGTCTTATCTCCTTACCTTTTACTTTTCTTGATGTGCCTTTTCCATTGCAACTTCTGAGAAGTTGCTGTTTAAAGAGACAATATAGCCTAACATGTCATGTTAGATCAACATGTCCTTTTACAAGAGAAAAATAAAGAGTGGCATTTGGGAGAGAAATAGATTGGAAGAACTAAGTACATAAGAACTTAGCCCAGGTGCTTAATACATCTACTTTGCATATTGCCAAAAATTCCAAACTTATCCTAATCATATGCCCCTGAGGCACTTTGGTGGCCAAGGGCTGTTGCTGGCAAGCAGAAGGTTGCTGACCTCTGTTATAGAAGATAACACATCTTAGCAAAGATTGCCCAGGATTGAAAGCCTACCACTACCACCACCATCACAAAAAAAAGTGTTCTGACAAAACAAATTATTAAAAATAATGTCACAGAGCAGAAAAGTATCTGCTATTAATTCAGAAAGGCGGGTTGAAGAACTGGAATTATAGTTCTTATTGTAAATTATTATTGTTGCATGGCAATTTACCAAAAATGCATTACAAGCTTAGTAGTATCCTTTAACTTTATTCTGTTCTTTCTTCAGTGAGAAGATGATGTGCTTGCCACAAGTGATGACTATTACAAACCATAACCCCCTTCTCCAGAACCTCAACATTCAGTGTGATTAGCACAGTTTTCCCTTGTGGACACAGAGATTATAACAGGTAGACAGGTAACTTAGAAGGTAGATATTTTAAAATCAAATGTGTGGCGTTAATTTTTTGAATATGTGTTTTCTGTCATAGAATACTTGTTTCACTTCAACTGTTAATAATTTAAGCCTGTTTTTAGTAAAAATTAAATAGTTTTACAACTATGAAGAAAATAAATACAATGTACATAAAATGGAACAGCACCTAATTGAACAGGACCTATTACTAATAAATCTGGAGTGAAAATGAGTACATGGTGCTGTACGTGGTGCTAATTGTTTGAAGTGTTCCCTATATCATACTCTTCACTGTAAATGCACTTCTCCATTTAGAAGGAAACAAATGGCATGTTTTTAAGAGTGGAAGGCCATTATCAAGGAAGAGGGCATTTCATGAATTTCTCTTCTACTCCTTATGTTCATTAGCACATTCAATTCAGTTTTCTGACCCACTAGATCAGGGGTGTCAAACTGCCGGCTCGCGGACCGGTTGCACCATGTGGAGGCCGCACCCACCCCAGCTCCGGCAATGTGAAAAAAATCGCGATACGTCGCGATACGTGACATGACACAGTGAGTTTGACACCCGTGCACTAGATGAAGACTTTACACAATACAGCAGAAACTTTTTCCATTCGTATCCAACTAGTATTTTGCAGTAAATGGAAGCAAAATTCTACTCCTTAATCTAAAATCTTTGCTCAAGACAACTGGCATGTTGAAAATATAAAGATTTTCTATGTCATATAACCTAATTCAAAACAGGAAAAGCATAGAAGATGGACATATACATGTTTTGTCTGATCTTGACTTCTGTGGGAGAAGTGAAGATCTTCCTTCTGTCTCAGCAAAATCCTTTGGTATTAAAACAAAGACAGTAACAGTATCAGGACAGGTTACCAGACTTGGTATCGCTATTTTAATTTTATTTTGTAAAGATGTTTTTGTAGGTTTTAAAAGCAACACCCTCCAAACTGCTAACTGTAGAACATTTGTCTCTCATTAATAACATATAAAATAAAGTTTTGATTTAATTTTCCATTCACTTGGGCTTCCTAGAGTCCTTTTGTAAGTCTTTTCATCACACCAGTGCTTTCTGAAGAGAATCTGATGTCACTGGGGGCAACCCTATTGAAAAACAACTTCATTTCTGTCATGCAAGTTGGGTGAATTATGGAAACTAATAGTGGCATATACTATATGCTTCATCCTCTCAATTCATTGCATCCCTATAATTGATATATTATCCTCTGCAGGAAGAAAGAAGACAGTGTTGCTATATTAATTTATATCCTGATTTTCTCTCCATAAGTTACTCAAAGCAGCTAAGGTAACAATTAAAAGCCAACACTTAAAATATTATAAATCACTATAAACTAGCCCAAATTGGAAAGGGATATATTGATCCTTTCTGAAGACCAACGGGGAGCAAAAGGAAAGCCTTTTACTCTGCTCCTATTAAACAGAGTTTGGAAAGCAGATGCATCTTCAAGAGAATTTCTCCAGTTGATGTTACTGTCTTAATAGATTCATCCTGTGGTCCCTAAGTAGTTATGTTGTGAACTATTTAAAATTTAAAGGCAAATCTTTAAATTTTACCCTGAAAGTTCAGATCTTGCCTCACAGTTATAATATGTATCTAGTATTATACACCAGATGGCAGCCTACTTGTTGCATGTTATACCAACTGAATCTTCCAGGTATGTGGGGAAAGTTTATTTAAGGTCTGTGTTATCATGGGATGCCTTTGTGAAGAATATAGCTTTGGTGAGAAGAAAGACTCCTCACATTAGCAAGCACACTAATGATCACCAAAATGGAAGGAACAAATGGAAGATAGTTTTCTTCCTTCTTTGATTTATGAAAGAAGAGAATCAATAGAACCTCCATCATGTTCCATCAATTAATTATACCATCATAATTCCAAGACATGTAATATATTTAACATATATCAAGTGTTCAAGAATACAAACATCCAGGTGGCAGAGCAGATTGATATACTCTGGAAAATATCCCATCACTGCCTCTCTGTTCTAGGCATACCTTTCAAAGTGCATCATATGGACAAAAAATTTATATATGCTTTGACAGACAAACAATGAAGGGCATCCTGATTGGCAATCAGTGACCTGATTGCTTCATACAGGTCTTGGATTCCCAATAGCTGTTCTCTAGAGTTCTGGGGTCTGAGTTGGAGCCAGAGGGGCTCGTCCTTTTGCAAGGGCAGGATGATTAGTCCTCAGGTGGTTTCCCAAAGCTGTGTGAAAGAGAAGCCATAATTATTGTAAGAACTAGCTTATGTCCAGTTTTAAAGGAAGCAACTCTATTGCCTAAGCTAACATTATCCTAATGTTTCACCAAGGAGATGACCAGGCTGAGCCTAAGGGGGGGATCAAGTGCATCATCAGCCTTGGGTCCCTTCATACCCACAAGAGATCTAAGTCCAGCCCACCTTGAATATGCAGGGGGGGAGGTAAATCTGGTGTCTCAAGGAAAAAACCTTTAGAAATGTAATCTTGTTGAATCAAATCCCAACATTGTCATGTAACTCAACAGATCTGAGGGTGCACAGGTTTCATTGCAGGAAATCAGAGCAAACCTTACTTTTTTTTTCTTTTCATCACTCTTCCATGCAATAGATTTCCTGTTAGAACTGACAGAAAATATATTTAAAAATGTCCCAAAGGTGCTTTTCAAAAGGCAACTGGACTTCCTTGGCATTTTCCTTGAAGATGTTTCGCTTCTCCTCCAAGAAACTTCTTCAGTTCTGGGAGCTTCAGTTCATTTCAGCCAGAACTAAAGAAGCTTCTTGCATGAGAAGCGAAACATCTTCAAGGAAAAAGCCAAGGAAGTCCAGTTGCCTTTTGAAAAGCACCTTTAAAACAGCCATGACCTGGATGATTGAGAATCTCCATAGACATATTTAAAAATGGATTTTCTCAATGACTTTTACAGTTACTGCTAGCCTTTTAATATCAGAAATGGAGAGTATAACCAATAAAGCAGTCAGCCTCCACCAAAAAGCTGTTTTCAGATTAATAAGAATTAGTGAAAAAATATTCTTAAGGTGAGTTTGAATCTATTTTATCAGGAGACCAAGATCTGCTCTTTCAGATCCTTTGCTAAAATGAATTTTGTCTGCTTCTCAAGATAACTTGCAATTAGCTAATTCAGATCAATAAATGTATTATTGGAGCCTTATGTTCTTCCTATTTTCCTATGTTCACAAACTCCTTTCCAGAAATTGATATTTGGTTGTACTATGTTTAAAGAGACTGTGTTACTAAAACCTTTCACATGTTCTAAGCTGAATCATAGTATTACGTATTCATGGGATTTTTAACAAGAGTTTTGTTAATTTGTAAAGTTGTTATTGTTAAGAAGTGTAGCTATGGCAAAATGTTGTTTTAAAATGCAACCTATAAAAGATTTTAAAATAAAATGAACAACTTTTTGCTATCCAAAGTTGCCTTATAGCGGAGATAGACGGTCTAAACATTTATAAATAAATAAATTTTGAATTCTTGATCTTTGGTCAAGTAACTCCAAATTGGTGGGTGAAGGAGAGCAGTTGAAGATTTCCATTTTGCCTGAATTTCCTAAAAATAACATCACCAAATAATGGCACTTTTGTCATCAAATTGCATGTATATGAACTGAAAAATCACAAAAAATGGGGTGATGGGGAATACAGCCTGATTTGCCTAGCCCTGCTCTGCAGAATGGTTTCAAACACAATTTAAAAACAAACAAACAAGTATATTAATAATATTCAGCTTCAAACCAAAGCCTCATGAAAACATCAATTAATAGGACATAGTATGCAGCACATGATTCTAACTATTTTTGAAACAGATATTAAAGGTGACAGAGATAAATATAACATAAGTATCATAGCAAAAATCCATAGTCTTGGTGTCACCAATGAAAAATGAAATGGTGTAATTCAATCTTCTTGTGGACAAGCACATAGACAGAAGAGTGAATCTGTTATATTATTCACCCCAATATCTATTCCTTCCCCTTCCTAGGATGGGCACTTTGTGAGGGATACTGTAAGATTTCATGGCAACGGGGCATGGTTCCAAATGATCCCTGTAGTGATTATCACTGTAGTAAATCTAAATTGCTTCATACAAGCCTAATATCATTTTATGTCATCTCTAAATGTAATAAGTATTCCTTCCACCTCATCCAAATCTCTAATAAAAATATTGAAGAGTAACATGCCTAGGATTGAACCCCATGGCATTCTAAGTAGTATCTTCTCTCTAGTTCGATGAAGAATCATTAATGAGCATTATCCAAGTTCAGTTTTTGAGCTAACAATGTATTGAACTAATTCTCAAACCATTTAGCCTACATTTAGTTAATTAGCTAAGCATTTAGTTAATTAGCTAAGAATGCCACAGCTATGTTGTTAAATATCTTACCGAAATCAAGATATATTATGTCAACAGCATTCTTACAGTCATTAAGGAAGCTAGTAGTTCTTCATACAAAAATGAGATGAAGTTTGACAAAGCCATGACCCAAAGCACTCTTTTTGCAGCAAATGCACTAAGAATTGATATACCGCAGGTTCTAAGGAAATGTGGGGTAATCAGTATGCTGATTACCCTTTCCTTGCATATCTAAATATGTTTCTTTCTAAAGGCACAAAGAATACTTACTTATTCAGGGTGAAGTGTGCCCATGTTTACTCACTTCAAATACTCCCCTTCACTCATATAGTCCATAAAAGACCCTGTCAACTCAGCAAAATCTTCCAATACAAGACTGGTAGAGTCCTCACCAGACAGGTCACTGTCAGGCCGAGATTTCCTAGGATGAGTAGAATGAGACACAGTGCAAGAAACCCCAGGAGCTCTTTGGCCAACCGCAGGTAAATCACCTACAGGCACCACTGCCTCTTCGTACTCTGCCTTTTCCACCTCTGTGTCTGAAGTAGGTCCTAAGACATGATAGAGGCTGGGTAAGCGGATGTCAAATTGAAGGCCAAACTTAGCAAAAAGCTTTTCATTCAAGGCATAGAGCTTTTCTGAGATGTCATAGCCAAGGAGGACAGAGAAAAGTTGGGCAATGTAGCGCTCCTTAGCCAGAAGCAAGTAGAGCTTTTTTCTTTGCCAAGTGATAAAACAGGAGTCGGTCTCTGCTGTCAAAGTTACCTGCCAAAGAAAGAAAAGAAAAAAGTTCAATTGTTTGTTTTTAAGGATAACAAAGTCACTGTATTACCTCACATTTTGTTAGACTTATACAAATATACAAGAAATCCACATTTTGAAAGAAATTCATATTGAATATATGAATTTATTTGTGTGCATTATTATCTTTGAAAATGAGTTTTTACAATACATTGGTCAAATATTTCTTGAATAGTTTGGAACACAGTGTATACAGTTGTTGCAAATGTATTTTTACATTTGTACTTTTAAAAAGCTCAGTGACATTGGGAAAGTGGATTGATGTTTGAGATTGACAAAAACAAGGGAAGCATACAGAGTATCTCTTTATTTTGAATGAGGCTAAATAAGAACATAAGCAGTGCCCAGCTGGGGCAGATTCCCCTGGCTCATCTAGTCTGTTCTCACAGTGCCCTACCAAGTGCAGGAGGAAGCCCACCAGTCTCAGAGCAGATGGTCTTTAGAGGCAGTTACACCATCATTAAGGCTAGTAGCTTTGACTTCCATGTGTTGGTCCAACCCTTTTTTTGAAGCCACCAAATCAGTAGCCAGCACCTGATCTTCTTCTTCTTCTTCTTCTGCCATATCCGTTATCAGACGTTGGCGATCATGTTGGCGATCATGTTTTTATCAGCAGCCGCACGAAAAAGTGCTGCTGAGTTTTGTCCAAACCAGTCCCTTAGATTTTGAAGCCATGATGTTCTTCTTCTGCCTGGACCTCGTTTGCCTTCAATCTTTCCTTGGAGGATTAAATGGAGTATGCCGTATTTTTCTGGGTGTCGCATCACATGTCCGAAATATTCTAACTTTCGTTTTTTAATTGTTTTGATGATTTCCCTGGGCTTTCCCAGGCGGCTTAAAACCTCCTCATTTCTGATCTTGTCCACCCAGCTTATACGTAACAGCCGCCTGTAAATCCACATTTCAAATGCTTCTAGTCTCTTCAGGTGGCCTTCTGTCAGAGACCAACTCTCTACTCCATAGAGCAGGATAGAAAAAATATAGCATCTCACAAGCCTGATTTTCAGTCTTAGGCTTATGTCGTGACTGCAGAAGACCTTTTTCATTTTGAAGAATGCTGTTCGAGCTTTCTCTATCCTTGTCTTTACTTCAGCGGTCATGTCCCAGCTTTCATGTAAATTAGAACCGAGGTGCGTGACCCTTTCAACTTTTTCTAGTGGTGTTCCTTCTGAATTTACTGGTGGTAAATTAACGGGTTGTTTGCTGACGACCATGATCTTGGTTTTTGAGGTGTTAAGCCGTATTTTCCAGATGTTTCTGTGACTCTGTTGATGAGGAGCTGAAGGTCTTCATGCTTACAGAGAGAGGGGTACCACAAGAAACAACAGTGGATGACGGAGGAAATTCTTCATCTCATGGATGAAAGAAGATCTTATAAAAATAAAAACAAAGAAAAATACAATGAATTGCAGAAAACAATTAGAAGAAAAAGTCGACTGGCAAAAGAAAAGTGGTTTGCAAAGAGATGCAAGGAAATAGAAGAGACAGAACGTATGCATGATAATTTCAATTTACACAAAAAAGTGAAAGAAGCAGCAGGCCTCTACAAAAAGAAAACCAACAACTTAGTTGACAAAGAGGGGGAAATTATCTTAGATGAGGATGAAAAACTAAAAAGATGGAAGGAATATATTGAAGAACTTTTTGAGGACATTAGGGATGATATAGATATGGGAAGTATAACAACTGGACCAAACATCACTATGGAGGAGGTTGAACATGCAATAAAAATAGCAAAAACAAGAAAAGCCACAGGACCTGATGATATCCCGGTAGAAATTTTAAAATTGCTGGAAGACAATGGGAAATTTTTTTTACTGCAGCTCTTCAATCAGATATACGAAACAGGAAAGATACCAAATGATTGGCTAAAATCAACCTTTGTGACAATCCCCCAAAAAATAAATGCAAAGAAGTGTACCGAATACAGAACAATAAGCTTAATGAGTCATGCCCTGAAAATATTCCTGAGAATAATTTACACAAGAATATACAACAAAATTGAAGAGTGTCTAGGTAACACACAATTTGGTTTCAGAAACAATCTTGGTACACGAGATGCGCTGTTCAGCATTCAGGTTCTTGTACAGTGTTGTAGAGATGTCAACCACAGTGTTTACATGTGCTTCATTGATTTTGAAAAAGCTTTTGATAAAATAAGATACAGCAAACTATTAGAAATCCTGAAACAAGGGGGACTAGATGACAAAGACATCCAAATAATAAAGAATCTGTATTGGCATCAAGGTAGCAAATGTGAGACTAGGCCAAAAATACTCAGCTGATGCAGAAATAAGAAGAGGGGTCAGACAGGGATGTATTCTGTCTCCACTGTTGTTCAATATCTACTCTGAGTCAATCTTCAACGAGGCACTGGAGAACATCGATGCTGGCATCAAAGTAAACGGTGTTCGGATCAACAACTTAAGATATGCTGACGATACAGTTCTGCTTGCCAGTAAGCATGAAGACCTTCAGCTCCTCATCAACAGAGTCACAGAAATATCTGGAAAATATGGCTTGAAGCTTAACACCTCAAAAACCAAGATCATGGTCATCAGCAAACAACCCGTTAACTTATCACCAATAAATTCAGAAGGAATACCACTAGAAAAAGTTGAAAGGATCACGCACCTCGGTTCTAATTTACATGAAAGCTGGGACATTACCACTGAAGTAAAGACAAGGATAGAGAAAGCTCAAACAGCATTCTTCAAAATGAAAAAGGTCTTCTGCAGTCACGACATAAGCCTAAGACTGAAAATCAGGCTTGTCAGATGCGATATTTTTTCTATCCTGCTCTATGGCGTAGAGAGTTGGTCTCTGACAGAAGGCCACCTGAAGAGACTAGAAGCATTTGAAATGTGGATTTACAGGCGGCTGTTACGTACAAGCTGGGTGGACAAGATCAGAAATGAGGAGGTTTTAAGCCGCCTGGGAAAGCCAAGGGAAGTCATCAAAACAATTAAAAAACGAAAGTTAGAATATTTCGGACATGTGATGCGACACCCAGAAAAATATGGCATACTCCATTTAATCCTCCAGGGAAAGATTGAAGGCAAACGAGGTCCAGGCAGAAGAAGAACATCATGGCTTCAAAATCTAAGGGACTGGTTTGGACAAAACTCAGCAGCACTTTTTCGTGCGGCTGCTGATAAAAACAGGATCGCCAACATGATCGCCAACGTCCGATAACGGATATGGCACAAGAAGAAGAAGAAGTCATCTAACTGTCCAAATTTTCCCATTTAGGTACATCCTCCCAATATTTTATATCATGCATTATAAAAATACTATACTTTTTATCTATCTTATAATATCTAGATATAACATCCTTTTTAATCAGTTTATATTTCACTTATATATTAATAAAAGTTACATCAACCTATTATTTTAACATTTCATATATTATAAAACATACTATATTACTTAAATATCTTATCTTTCTTGTTATAAGGCCCCTTTGTGTTCAAAATTCTCTGTTCTTTTAGCCATATTCAAACAAATGTTTATTCACGTAATAGTCCATCTGGTAGGGCGAGTCAAATCTCTTGTATCTGTCTCTGGTCTTCTTCTTTTGCAGAGTAATTTTCCAAGTTGATGTAATCCGCTTACCCAGCAGTTCCTGTATTTTTACAAATGTTGTTGGGAATACAAAAGATGAAGTAAGTAAGATAGATACTTTCTGTCTCCCAAACTTTGATGGTTCTCCTGATAATTCCATTTTTCTTGTTGTATCAGAACCTTGAAGATTTTTTCCTGTTTGTGTCAAATTGTAATTCTTTTCCTTTGTTGTTTCATCAATTTGATCATACTCTTCTAATTTGTAGTCTGCTGTCTGATTTATTTGTGCCTTTGTTGTTATTTCCTGGGTATTTTTTAATTGTAAATTTAGATTGGAAATATGCTTATTTAAATCATCAAAGTTGTTTCGCATTTCCTCGTGGTTTGAGTCTATTGTCATTTGTATTTGTCCTAACATTACATATATTTCCTCCTGGAAAGTATTTATCTTGCCTTGAAGTGTTGCTTCTGGAGGCCCTTGATTTTCCAGGCTATGTCCTTCAGGAGAAAATATTGAATGTGGCATCCTGTCATTTTTTGTGGTATCCATGTTGTCTCCCCCCTTCAAATAATCTTTCATCAATGTTTTAAGTCAATTTATCAGTCAGTCAAAATTACAGTTCAGTATGTTAAGCCACTTTAAATCCTTCCTACAGATTCTCCTCTAAAAAATTAGCCAAAAAGCCAAAGTTTTTCTTTTCCATAAACAGTTCTTAGATTTAAGCAACAGTCCAGGTGTTTTGTTTTTTTCTTTCTTTCAAACACTTTTTAATCTTATAGCTGGCTCTTCCTTTGTTCCCAGCTGTCTTCAAGGTTATTTGCAATTCAAAAGAACAACTTTTTCTTTGTTTCTAGGCACTCTGCCAATTTCTGAGTCCTTATTGTTAGTGTTCTATTCTCTGAGTCTCCACTAGATGTCAGCAGTTATTTCTTTTTTCAGTTTTTCTTTCAATCAAAAAGTTATTTTTGTTATATATTTTTATAATTCCATCAAAAAATATTTAGGGTATAATCTTGACAGTTTTTTAGTTCCTAAATTTGTCCAGACTGAAGTATTTGAAATCAAATTTTAATATATTTCTTCCCTCCTTTAATATTAATTTGCCACTTCCATCTGTAAGGTAATGGGGGTATAGTCCCCTCCCTTTGCTTCTGGAGGTTTTCTTGCTTTGGGGATCTTTTCAAGGATTTAGATACTAGATAGAAGAAAGACGATCAGTACTCTCACCAATTCCAAGCACGCTGTTCACCGATGTTTAGGTTCGTGCTCTGTGACTTCGGCTGCAAGCAGCTTGGGCTAGACGCTGATTTCACGCTAGCCTTTCTCCTGTCGTGTTCAGAGGACTTTCCCCAGATCAAATGAAGCGATTGCCATTGCTTTGTGATCAATGGGGCGCCCCTCCTTCATGGTCACCTCTCCGGGGCAACTTCGGACCCATCTAGGGTCCCCCAAGCACAGGGGTCGGCAACCTTAAACACTCAAAGAGCCACTTGGACCCGTTTCCCACAGAAAAGAAAACACTGGGAGCCGCAAAACCCACGCGCGTGCGCACGCATGCACAGAAGGGGGGGCTTGATTGAAGAGTTTAATTAAAAAGAAATAGAGGCTGCTGTGCATGAGTTCTCTCTCTCTCTCTCTCTCTCTCTCTCTCTCTCTCTCTCTCTCTCTCTCTCTCTCTCTCTCTCTCTCTCTCTCTCTCTCTCTCTCTCTCTCTCTCTCTCTCTCTCTCTCTCCCTCTCTCTCTCTCTCTGTCTCTCTCTCTCTCTCCTTCTCCCTCTCTTTCTCTCCCTGTCTCCGGATCTTCTGCTCACCTGGCAAGCTGGCTTCACGCTGTCCTCCGACAAGCTGACACACATTCTTATTGGGCTGGCTCTCTCCTGCCCTTGGTCTGCCAGTCCTCTTCCCCCACTAAGTAAGTAAAAGAGTGTGCGTGTGTGTGTGTGTGTGTGTGTGAGAGAGAGAGAGAGAGAGAGAGAGAGAGAGAGAGCTGCTGCTGCTTCCTGCTTCCTGCTGAGACGCAGCAAAGGCAGGAGCCCCGCCCAATAAGCTTATCAGCTTGTCGGAGGACAGCGAGAGGCCACTCTCTTTTTTACACACACACACAGAGAGAGAGAGAGAGAGAGAGAGAGAGAGAGAGGAAAGAAAGAAAGAAAGAAAGAAAGAAAGAAAGAGAGAGAGAGAGAGAGAGAGAGAGAGAGAGAAAGAAAGAAAGAAAGAAAGAAAGAAAGAAAGAAAGAAAGAAAGAAAGAAAGAAAGAAAGAAAGAAAGAAAGAAAGAAAGAAAGAAAGAAAGAAAGAAAGAAAGAAAGAAAGAAAGGATAGCAGGGATAACCAGGGATTGGTTCATATGAAGAAAAATTGCAGGAACCAAGTAAAAAGTGGGTGAGAGGGGATTTGAGAGCATTGTTTCAGATAATGAAAAGGAACACAGAGAAAAAGCCCTGTTCACTTTTGTACCAGATACATATCCCATGGCCTTATGTAAGAAAGGAGTTTACAGTTCCATCTTAGGAGAAACTTTCTAATGACAAGAGCAATTTAATATTTGAACAAAATACTCAAGGTTGCCCTTTGTTCAAAAAGCTTTGTTCAAAAAGTTGAACCAGCATCTAATAGGGGGTTTTCATTTCAATTCCTGCACTAAGCAAAGCCTTGGACTTGATTGTTGACTGCTTGAATTCAATAATTCCATATATCTGCTTATTTATGAAATCATCTATGCTGAGCAGTGTATAAAAAGTATACTGTGAAAATGCAGGAGCTAGAGGCAACTGAGCCCTCAGCTGGTTCAGACAAACATAGCACAGCCGGCCAAGCCACAGTAATCCTTTATCAGCTCCTGATATGCATAATAGTGGGGGGAAATGTCCTGATCTTAGTCTCACATAGCAGTGCAAGAGGCCAAAATAGAAAAATCCAAGTCAAAAATTAGTACTGAGCAAAGGAGGGGGTGTTGTGGTTACAAATGTGGCTTCTCTCTTTTTGCTATACTTTGTAAAAGCATCTTGTCAAATTAGGAGTTCTTTGCAATGTGTTAATCTGCAGCTGGTCAAGAAAGGTATTATTTTAATTATGGGGTTGGATTTGATCTCTTATGATCAGCACAGCTGCTTTTGTGTTTATACTGCTGCAATGTCCCTTCTTTTAATCTTCCTTCTTTGATTTATGAAAGAAGAGAATCAATAGAACCTCCATCAATTCAGAAACTTAAAAAGAATTTGTGGAAAAGAATCCAGGACACCACAGTTTGGAAACCTATCCTGGACCTCACCAATATCTAATCTCTTCAGTTAGGGTTTGTTTGAAGTATGCCTAGTTTCTTCTTTGCAAGTAGAGTTTTTGCAAGAGGTTTTGGAAAGTTTGTCCTCTTTCAAGAGCAGCTTAGTATGTACTAAACTAAACTAATAGACCAGCGAAATGCAATGGACCTAGTATACTTAGATTTCAGTAAGGCATTTGACAAAGTAGACCACAACCTACTCCTTGATAAGATAGGAAAAGTTGGAGTAGACAACATCACCACCAGATGGATCTGTAGCTGGCTGATAAACCGTATTCAACAAGTAGTCCTCAATGGCACTACATCCATATGGAGAGAAGTAAGCAGTGGGGTACCACAAGGTTCTGTCTTCGGCCCAGTACTCTTCAATATCTTCATAAGTGACTTAGATGAGGGAATTGAAGGGGAACTCATCAAATTTGCAGATGACACCAAACTGGCAGGAGTAGCCAACACCCCAGAAGACAAACTCAGGATCCAAAAAGTTCCTGACAAACTTGAACAATGGGCCCTATCCAACAAAATGAGTTTCAATGTGGAGAAAAGCATAGTCTTACATTTAGGCAGGAAAAACCAAAGGTACAAATACACATTGGGTAAGACCTGGCTTAAAAACAGTAACTGTGAGAGGGACCTTGGAGTCCTAGTGGATGATCACTTGACTATGAGCCAGCAGTGTGCAGCAGCAACCAAAAAAGCTAATACAATCCTGGATTGTATAAACAGAGGCATAGAATCAAGATCATGCGAAGTATTAGTACCGCTTTATAAAACCCAGTATGACCACACCTGGAATACTGCAGCCAATTTTGGTCACCATATCACAAAAAAGATGTTGAGAGTTTGGAAAAAGTTCAGAGAAGAGCAACTAGGATGATCAAAGGCCTGGAGACTAAAAAAACCGAAGAACGGCTTACGGGACTTGGGTTTGGCTAGTCTAAAGAAAAGAAAAAATAGGGAGGCATGATAGCAGTGTTCCAGTATCTGAGGGGCTGCCACAAGGCAGAGGGGGTCAGGTTGTTCATCAGAGCACCAGAGGGAAGGACAAGAAACAATGGTTGGAAACTGATCAAAGAGCGAAGCAACTTGGAATTAAGGAGAAACTTCCTGAAGTGAGGACAATTAACCAGTGGAATAGTTTACCTCCAGAAATCGTGAGCGCTCCATCACTGGATATTTTTAAGAAGAGACTAAACATTCTATTCTATTCTATTCTATTCTATTCTATTCTATTCTATTCTATTCTATTCTATTCTATTCTATTCTATTCTATTCTAGTCTAGTCTAGTCTAGTCTAGTCTAGTCTAGTCTAGTCTAGTCTAGTCTAGTCTAGTCTAGTCTAGTCTAGTCTAGTCTAGTCTAGTCTACTACAGCCAGGAAGAGTGGAGGCAAACATCCCAAGACGTAGTAAATAGGCTGAACTACACAAACATTTTCTTGGATGCTCACACTCTTTGCTCCTCAATAGAAAATGAAAGATGGAAATTATAAAGAAATCAGAATATTATGAAGAACATTACCTGAAATGTTCCCTCTTCAGAAGGCTGTAATGATTCCCATTCCGGAGAATCCAAGAACTGATATGGGGAAACATAATGTAAAAACTGTCCATCCTGACTTACTTTAACCCTGCAGAAAGAGAAAAAGGAGGGCAGGGAAATTATTAAAATTAAAAAGGCTGTTGTGCAATTGCTGAACAATTAAAAGACATATGATAAGGTCCATGCAGGTGGTCATTTAGATACAAACAACACCTTCATATAGGATAGAGTTGTTTTAGACATCAATATCTGTGGAAACAAAGTGGCAGTTCAAAAAAAATACTGTTCAACAATAGCAGATTGTTCTGCACACAATATAAGTAACATGAAGACAAGGCAGGCAGGTGCAAAGAATAGCCAGGAAGAAGGAAATAATAGTGAGGCTTCAAGCTCTGTGTGCAAACTGCTATTCATTAATATGCTCCGAAAAGAAGCAAGCATTTCACAGGAAGCAAGCTTCACAGCTCTAACCAGGGCTAGTAAACAATGACTCATTGCAAGTGGAAGGTTTGATGCGACAGCTCCCTTCCCTTTCTGGCTTCATCCTTGTTCCGAAGCACATATTCACAATCGAAGAAGGGGAATACTTTTTGTCAGAGCAATGATACCCCATGTGTCAACTATCCTGTTTTAGACAGTTAGAGCCTTTTCAGAGTTCGCCTCCCTCGTCAGGTGTGGCCATTTTGTGTACTGGACAACCATTTAGTTCAGCCCTGTATGCATCTACCCATTTTGTTTCTGATGAAAAAAAGCAAAGGGTCTGTGACAACCTATAATCTTGTCCCACCAATCAAGAGACCTTTCCCATCTGAAAAGAGACCTTAGAGAAGATGAGGCAAGGTCTTTGGATTCACCAAGACCGTTGCCTAGAGAGCATTCCCACCTTCCAGACTGGATCATGACCTTCACCTCTTTCTGTTGCAGAGCTGCTTTTCTACATTGTTGCTGACGCTTGTATATGAACCATATAACGCTACCAAGGTACTATTCTTTCTCAAAACAGAGGATAAATTTATCCTAGGGTTTTAATAAACATTGCATTATTGAATGCTTCCAGGGAAAAACACATCAATTGTCTAGGACAGTGGTGGCAAACCTATGGCACGCGTGCCAGAGGTGGCACTCAGAGCCCTCTCTGTGGACACGTGAGCCGTTGCCCCAGCCCCACCTCCCCCCACGGCCCCCTCCTCACCAGCAGCTCTCCTGGAGGAGAGTCACCCCCGAGCATGGCCCATGTGGAACAGTGCAATCAAGGACATGGCAGCCAGGCAGCGGGGACAAGACTCCACCCTCATGCCCCATTGCGTGCAATTGATGCTGTGGGGCACGGGCGGAGGGTGCAGCCACCATGGCACTGCTGGGCCGCCTGGGCAATCTGCGGTGGGCTGTGGAGGTGGTGAGTGGCCCTGTGGGCGGGCGGGGCAGGGGGCGGAGGGGGGACGGTGGCAGTTTTTGGGCACTCGGTCTCTAAAAGGTTCGCCATCACTGGTCTAGGAACTGGTCTAGGAACTTTAAAGAGAAATTTTAAATATTTTGCATTCAGGCTGACTAGTCTCTTTGGTTTCCTTCAACAGAATAAATTTTGAACAGTATGATTAAAGATACATACCTGGTAAAAGTTTTCTGAATTTCATCACAATGACAAACCAATTCCAGAACACCATCCAGTATTGCTACATTAAAACATTATCATCAAGAGTAAAGGTTAATCTTGTGACTTCTTTTGGCTTTGCTATTGCTCCAGACTGCCTCTGTTCACTTGGCTGTACTGCTAATTTGAACACATTCCTAAAAAGGGACTGAGATATGGCAGACAAAGAATAACACTAGAGGCCAAGTTTTAACTTTTAGATATTTTATGTAAAAATTTTCAACACTCTAAAGTTGGGTGTGAACAAATTCAATCTATTTCCAATAATGCTAATAATCATATTACTAAGGCTATACTCAGTTTCTTTTACTCTAAAGGAAACAAGAATATGTTCATGCAATAAGGGTCTTTATAGCAAAATTTCTCACCCAAATATTATATGGCATATGTGGGAAATTTTATATCAAAATATATTTTATTCCTTATACTGTCTCCATCTTCCCTGAAACATTTACAGAATCCACAATGGACTGAGAATCTGTCTCCACTAGATAATTGACAGTCAAGCTGTCAATTAATCAAGTAAGTTAATCAAGTAAAAATAGCAAACGGGGAAAAAATATTTTACTCAAACCTCTTCAAACCCCGAAATAAATTACCCAGACCTAATTCACATATCAAAGGAGAAAATCTGTAAACACAAATAGAGTAAATTAAAATGGTCACCCAGCAGAACTTCATGTTCACAAGAATAAACATCATAGATGACATCTATCTACACATACCGACACCCCTCAAATATCATCCTAGAATCAGCACGTATGCACTTTTGTACTCAGGACAAGCTCCCCTATAAAACAATCTCGCTATATCCCATTTTTCTGCAGTTGCCCCTAAGGCAAACCTCTTTGCTTTTGGAAATAAATACTTCTCCTTTCCTCACAGCTGTCTGGATTTCATTTTTATTTACTCTTGCACAACTCCGGCTTGAGTTGAAATCCAAAATTATTCTTCTGACACACACAACAACCTATAATCCATAGAAATAGCACAGTCCAGATTCTTAAGGGTGATATTTGGAGGACCGTCCTGCATTTCAAAGGTAGCATTTAACTCAGAAACTGTGTTAATTCCCTTGGGTTTCAGAGGCCATTTACCCCAGCTGTATTTCTGGCGTAAACTTAATTTTTCTAGTAATTCCCTGGCTACCATGATCCTTCTTGATAACTGTCTCTTCTGGGAAAGTCAGGATCCAGCATGACTTATATCAGTCTGGTTTCTCAGATTCTGCCTTTCTGGTCTTGGGGATTCCCAGTGCAGCAGTGGGAGTTTGATACTGCTCTTCATTTAGAGCAGGATATATTAGGATCCTGACATTGTCAGTCATTTCAGTTTCTTGCCCTTCGTTATACTAGGGAGAAGACACAACCCTTTTTGTAAAACAAACTTGTCCCTATCTACTGCAGGAAGCTGCAGCCCTGTTGGCAGAAATTCAAACTCCATCCTCAGATCTGTACCTGCCAACATAAGTCTCTTTTGCCCTGAAGACAATCTCATCTGCTGTTTACTCTCAGATCAGAACTTAAACACCACCAGGAGAGTCACAAAATTGTCTTCAGTTGCCAGTTGTCTATGCAGGATATGATTTTCCTTGGTTGTATACAATTCGGACAGCATGCCAGTTTAATAAATTACTGAATCATTATTAAATGTTGTCACTTCCAATATACATTTTCACTCATACATATTTATTCTGAGAAAAACACATATTTATGCATTTACTTCATAGCCAAAGAGATAGAACTTAAATATTCTATGTTTAAAGTATTTTTATTAATTTGTTTCTCTTATTTAGGGTTTATTTTTAGCATCTTGTCACTTGTATTCACTGTGTTGTAGTAAATTTTATTATGCACTCATACTGATGTTTTAGAAATGGTTTAAATTGTAGGGATTTTTACTGCTTTCTTTAGATTCTGTCGAACTTACTGGTTAATAATTGTAATAAGGATTATTCATATGGTGAAATTGATGGCAACCAAGGGCTCATAAAACAAGCTTAGGGACCATATGAGTTGTGTATGCCAAATATAGAGAGATCAAAAGGATTAGTGAAGCAGATCTAGTAACAGAAAGAAAATGGGGATGGTGGTTTCTCTTTCATCATTGCTTTCTGTTTATTTTCATTTTCAACTGCATTTCTGTCTATCTTGAAATATTGTTCATTAGAAAGCAACAAAATGCAAACAGAGAAACTTTGGAACAATGTTGAGAATCCTTATTACTTCTTTCACAATATCACAAAGGTTATTGCCAACTCTGAAAAGGTTAACATTTATTTCTGAGGAAATCATGAAAAAAGAGACTCAATGCCTTAGCAAGATGAGTTGAGAAAGAGAAGATTAAGGAAAGTAAAAAATTATAATCACCTTACATTAAACTTTTTGCAAAGAAATAAAATTTCTTATGAGAATAAGAGCTGCCCTTTACTTTTTAAAAAGATGTTTGGACAAGTTACCGACATCTATCAAAGCCACAGATGCACCCTCCAGACATGCATGCTCCAACCACAAGACAAGCCATCCAGCCACTGAACCATGCCTCCACACGGCCACAATGGAAGGGCAGACCAGGCAGCCATAGCTCTCGCAAGCTAACTAGATGTGCTTCTGAAACTACTGCCACAGGACAAGAAAGGCATTGTGGAAAGAATAAAGGGGAATAGAAGAAACATTCAACCAATTTTAATCATTGTGAGATTTGCTTAATGCCACATCATTATGCCTAAATGCATTCCTTAGGGCTTATTTAAAAAGCTATATCCTGTCATATATCCTGTCATATATCCTGTCATATTCCTTCCTGAAAAAGCAAGGCTTATATTTTCCTCATTTCAAAATACCGCATCATGGCTGTTCTCAATCATTTAGAGGTTTTTATTTATTTATGTTCTAAAATCTAGGTGGATTCCTGAATAATGATTAAGACATTGATTAGATTTAGAATCATAGAGCTGGAATGGACCTGGAGGTGGTCAATGGCAGGAGACCTTATATCATCCTGACAAATGATTGTTCAATCTTTTCTTGAAAACCTCTATCTGTTCCATTGTTTAATTATTCTCACTGTCAGAAAGTTCCTCTTTAGCTCCAGGTTGGATCTGTCTTTAATGAGCTTCCACTCATTTCTTCTTTTTCTACCCCCAGGAGCTTTGAAAAATAAGTCAACCCACCTCCTTTCTAATGGAAGCCCTTCACGTACTGGAAGACAGCTATCATATCACCCCCTAATCCTTGTCTTCATTGGGATAGCCATGCCTAGTTCCCTTAACCATTCATCATACCGTTTAGCCTCCAGACTCCTTATCATCTTTGTTGCTCTGCTCTGCACTATTTCTAAAATCTCAGCACCTTTTTTATATCCTGGTGACCGGAACTGTATTCCTAGTGTGGCTTCATTAATGCACTATAGTGCAGTATAGAATGGTTCTATCACTTCTCGTGATCTTGATACTATCCCTCTGTTGATGCATTGGCTTTTTTGGCAGCTGCAGCAAACTGCTGGCTCATACGTAAGTGGTGGTCCACTAGGATAATCAAGGCACAATGTATTTTGTGAGAATTGTACTGAGACTGTCTGAAGTATGGCCTTTAAGATGAGTCTCCTGATTTGGAACAACAAATAATTCTGCTCTTTTTTCCTATGCTTTCCTGTTCAAAGGAAGCAAAGGTCCATTATTAGAACTGGTGTGTGTGTGTGTGTGTGTGTGTGTGTGTAATACCTAAGTTCAGCTAATCATGCGGATGCTGGATACGCTCTTCTTTTTTTATAATCTATGAAAGTTTCAAATTTTGTTAGCATGTTACCTGGTTTTGTGCATGTTATTGTACTTTTGTGAAGTTATTTCAACCTGACCTTCACCTTACAGGTCTGCACCTGCCCTATGTGGAAATGTTAAGTTCCATATTTAAGATAATATTGCTACAGTATATGAAAACTGCACCAACATGGCTCTATTATAGATAATGAGCTTTTCTTCATAGCAGATCTTGGCCTGGGGCAGGACTGTCATGTAATCTTGGAATACCTTTCTTCTCCTCGGAGTGCTTGTTCTGAAGAATCATTCCAGTTACTATTTTTGTAAGGGAGATCTGTTTGTTTTTACCAAGCTGCCATCACCTCCTCCATCACTCTTGATAAATCTGTCAAGGACTACAATAATGTCTTAAAGAGGGAGGAAAGGAATATCACAGCATCTGTTCAGGTATTACTTCAATATCTTCCTAGATAAATTCCACTTGTAGTATCATTGCTTTAACCCTGTTAACAATATTTGAGAAAGAATTTCGTTTTGGTATTCTATAAAGCCTCTCCCATTTAAATTCAAAGTCTCAATCTGTTACATATTGTGTCATTTTGTCTCTAATCTGTTTTCCATCTGCAAGTCCATAAATTTTGACTTCCATTCTTTGCATATATTTAACACTCAACAGGCTTTTTGTTGTGTCCTTAATGTTTTGCTTATCAACAATGATTTTCCTCTAAAAGTTTAATAGATTGATCCCATTTCCCCAATATTTGGGTTTGAAAGGCAGCCCATTTCACGATAGGTACATACTTTCAGGTTCCTTGGGAGTTGTGTTCAGATCCTGCAAATCATTTTACCGAGCTATACTAAGGTGATTTACCTCTTTTGCTAAAAGTTGGAAACATAAGGATAATTTTTATTATTATTATTATTGGTTCATCGCAGTCAACCAGATGTTCAGACTGCATTCAGCATTTTTTGTCTACCTATTGAGTCCTTTCCAAGGACCTGGGATAGGCAGATGTGGATGTTTGATGGTCTTACAGATATTATCGCAGGATGGAAGCTGTTCCCAGTAAAGTCGCCTTTTGCAGTTGACTGATGGCGAATTTGTCAATGCCAATGATGTTCAAGTGGTGCTCCAGTCCCAAGGCATCTATTGATATTGGTACTACATTTGCTTGTTTTTGCCACAGTTGTTCTATTTCTATTTGTAGGTCCTTGTATTTTGTTATCTTCTCCATTTCTTTCTCTTCTATTCTGCTGTCTCCAGGCACTGCCACATCCACTATCCAAACTTTTTTGTCTTTCTTATCAACAATTGTTAAGTCTGGGATGTTACGTGACAGATGCCTGTCTGTTTGAATTCTAAAGTCCCAGAGTAATTTAGCTTCTTCATTTTCTATAACTTTCTCTATTTTATGGTCCCACCAGTTTTTGCTTGCAGGCAAATGATATTTTTTGCAGGTTTTTATTATTATTATTGTTGTTGTTGTTGTTAATCTTAAATTTGATTCAAGGACCTAAGAGCTGTTAAAGTAGCATGAGTATATAGGCAATTCCAAGTAGGGTGGTTATTATTATTGCTGTTGTTTTTGTTGTTGTTAATCTTCAATTCGATTCACAGTCTGGGACTGGTAAAAACGTAACAGTTCAAGTCCTAACCAAGGAACTAAGAGCTGTTAAGGGTTCTTGTTGTTATTACCTTCAACAGATTTCAGTTATATCGACGATTACTACTAATTCTTAGTATAATTGTAACTATCCTGCCTCCTTCTCAAGTACTTTGTTCTACAACAGTGAAGAAAAAAAGTAATTATAAAATAAGTTATTAAAAATAAAGTTATAAATAAAACAAATATAATAATTTTAGCTTTACTTGGTCATTTAGAGTCAATATTAAAGGATAAAAATAACATGAAACTTTATTTAAAGAGTATGAAACGTGATGTTGAGACTCTAGAAAGAGTGCAGAGAAGAGCAACAAAGATGATAAGAGTCTGAAGGCTAAACTATACAACGAATCAATACTTGAGCAGGGCGTTGTATTAGAAGACATCCAAGGTCCCTTTCAACTCTGTTATTCTATGATATGATCTCCTTAGAGAAGTACATAAAGTTAATGAAAAGCTGCTAGTTTTTACAATATGCAGTAAGTGATTTGGAAAAAATATAAAGAATATATCAAGTATAGATTTTCCAATTTCACATTTGCATTTCAACCATTTAACAAGCTAAAAAGGAGATATATTTTTATAAAAAGTTTTGTAGAAAAGAAGAACTAATCGTTAAAGGAAATACAGGAGATCCTCAACTTATAACCACAATTAAGCCCAAAATTTATATTGTTCAGTGAGACATTTGTTAAGTGAATTTTGCCCCATTTACGACATTTCATCCCACAATTGTTAAGTGAATCACTGCAGTTGATAACTTAGTAACATGATTGTTAAGTGAATCTGGCTTCCCATTGACTTTGCTTGTCAGAAGGTTGCAAAAGATGATCACATGACCCCGGGACACTGCAACAGTCATAAGTATGAACCATTTGCAACATTGGAAAAATGAAAACTTACCAACTGAAGAAGTACTAATTAAGAAAATTCTAGAGTGTGCAGAAATGGATAGATTGACTTTAAAGATTAAAGAGAAAGAAGACTCGGTGTACTTTAGAACATGGGATAATTTCTATCAATGGCTACAAAAACGAGTCAGAGAGAAAGGAACGTGATATGTAATTTTGAATATATTAACAAGAAGAACGCTATTGAGTGATTAATTAACATATTGTTTATGATAATTAACTATATCTATTATTGTTAGTTAAATACATGTACCCAGACATTATGCTGTTTGCTAAATATTAAAAATGTTATTTGGATAAACCCCAACCCCAACCCTAACCCTAACCCTAACCCTAACCCAAATCCCAACCCTAATCCCGACCCCATCTTATTCCTAACCCTATAAAAACTAATAAAATCTATATATATATAAAAAATGAATCATTTGCCAAGCATCTGAATTTTGATCACATGATCATGGGGATGTTGCAAAGATTGTAACTGTGAAAAAAGTTCATAAGTCACTTTTTTCAGTGCCGTTATAATTTTGAACAGTCACTAAATGAACGATTGTAAGTTGAGGATTATCTGTATATGCAAATACAAATTGCATTTTTCTCCAGAAAACATTTTTTAAAAATATAGTAGATTTTCCACAAGATCTGTGATAGGGGGAGGGTATATGAAATTCAAGAATAGCAAAAAAACCCACCAGTTTCCATTATCTTATCTACCTCAATTAAGAAAACTAATTTACACCAATGGAAATTAAATCCTACATTATTTTTTTAACCAGTGATGTCACACATTCTTAAATAAGATATTAAACAATTATTTAATGGAGTATGATTGCATCTCACTAGATATACACAAAGGTTTTTAAAGCTGGGATGCAAGGTGCATGGATAAAACTTCTTAGAAACCTCAGGAAAAACAAAAGGTTTATCTAGATAAACTAGAAAGGGAAGTTAGTGAATTATTACTTTTTTAAAAAGCTCTTTGAAAATATAACATACAATTGATGCTAAAAAAAGGACTAGAACTATGAGATTTAATATTTACAGCGATAAAATTATTACATAATGAAAGTATTATAAATATAGTGATAACATTAGATTTGTATCTCATTGTCAATGCAAGGCAGCAAACGTACCTATTTCTCTTGCCCCCCTATTTTTTCCATAACAACAGCCCTGTGAGGTGGCTTGGGCAGAAAGAAACAGTGCCCAAAGTTACCCAGTAAGCTTATGTGCCAAAGGGAGGCCTTGAACTCCGTTTCCTGGTTTCTGGACCAGCACTTTCACCACAACACCAAACTGACTCTCAGTATGTTAGTGTGAATATATGTATCTATGTTTATATATATATATGGGTGTGGGTGTGTATTGGTATGCTAATACACTGATAAAGTCTTAAAACTCAGTCAATAGACAGTAAAAGACAATAAGACTATAAAAGACTTTAGGCAGTGCTATATGATGGAAAGTTTTAAATAGGTCAAAGTTCACTGCAGAAGAACTTCAGAATTTTATTTTAATTTATTCATATTCAAACAAGCAGATAAAACTAAAAGTAGGCTTTAGTTAAAAAGTATTAATATAACATCTATACAATCAAAAGAAGAAAGGAATAGGCCAAATACCCAGAGTAATAAAAGAATGCTAATAAAAGAAACTATTAAAATGTTAACTAAATCACTAGACCAAATGAATTTACATAATTTTTTTATATTTAGTATTTGAACTATTATTGACAGTTCTATGGAAATGTGGGCTGAACTGGATGTAATTCAAATACTTCCAAGGACAACACAAAGCTACCTCCTTTCCTAACAGCTTTTGACTTTTGATTTAGAGCCATTAGAGCCATTATTAATAAAGGCAGGAAATAATGAATTTAAATGCCAGAAAAAGATCCTCTTCTAAATGCCTGTGTGACTGATACTGCGTTTTGCTTATCAAGCCCCTCAGCTACTACAGTAGTCTGCTGGTATGCGAGGCCGAAACATTCTTGCAGCTGGGGGTGCCACTGCGTGAGCCCCCAGCCAGAACTCCTCAGGAAGCACCAGCCCTGCCTCCTCTGGAGCAGCAGGTGCAACAAGCGCCAGCCTTGTGTCAAGGCATCAGCTCTGCTGGCCTCATTCCAGAGGTTCAGAAGGTGACATGATGTTTTGAGTCTGATGCATTTTCGTCTTGAGGCTAGGGGGAAACTCCTTCTGGCTATTTGAAAATAACCTGTGAGGTCACCCAGTTTTCTGCCACTATTTGTACATTACCAAGTAAAGCATTACTTAGATTTCTTATACTAGCATTTTATTTAGATTTATTTTATTATCTTTGTTCTTAATTTTTTTAAATTCTATTGCATTTTTTTTTTGTTTGTTATGCATAGAACCTTTTATTAGATACTGGTTTGTATTTGACCTTAGGACTGTAATAAATTTGATTTGATTTGAAAAGGAGACTATGAAATCTATGGACCACACAAATAATTTGGAGGACTGTGTCAACATTCAGCATTCAAGAAGATCTTAACAAAGTGAAGCACCAGGCAGTAACTGACAAGATGAATTTCAACAGAGAGAAATGCAAATTTTGCAATTTGGCAGGAAAAATGAAACAAAACGAAAACCAGAGCAGGGTGTTGGACTAGATGACCTCCAAGGTCCCTTCCAACATTATTATTATTATTATTATTATTATTATTATTATTATTATTATTATTATTATTATTATTATTATTATTATTATTATTATTATTATGGATCATCGCACAGTCAGCCAGATGTTCAGACTGGATTTGACATTTTGTCTACCTATCGAGTCCTTACCAAGGACCTGGGATAGGCAGATGTGGATGTTTGATGGTCTTACAGATATCGTTGCAGGATGGAAGCAGTTCCTAGTAAGGCCGCCTTTTGCAATTGACTAATGGCGAATTTGTCAATGCCAATGGTGGTATTATTATTATTATTATTATTATTATTATTATTATTATTATTATTATTATTATTATTATTATTATTATTATTATTATTATTATTATTATTATTATGTTTAGTTTTAGGGGGAGGAATAGAAGATCATACTGAGTAGGAACAATGCATACAAAAAGGATGTTAAGTATTCGGTTCTTGAAGGCATTAAGCGAGACGAGTGTTGAAACAGCAACAGATTTATTTAACTAGGAACAGAAGCAACACAAATAGCTGCTGCGCAGCTATTTATATGGTTAGCCTCCAGGCGGCAGCCAATAGGTTTAAAGCAACAGTTTCCCGCCCAAAACCTAATTACCAGCCTGGAGATAGCAAGTCTGGCTTAAGTAACAGCAGCCGTTACATAACAGCAGAATCAAGGTCAGACATTCAAACAACTGATTAGACATTAAACAAGTGATTCAAAATAGTTGTGACCAATACATTACAAAGGAGATGAGCATTTTGATCGATCAAAAGTTGCATACAATCAAAAGTTTGCAGTAGTGGTGAATATCTGTAGCTCGGGTGTAGGATGAGGGTGAAAGGTTTGTTCTCCGAGCTGAAGATGCTACCTAGCCTGGTAACGAAACTTTCGGAAACCAACCCACAAGCTCGGAGAACGAACCTTCACCCACAATCAAAAGTGTGATGCATCTCCAAGAGAGGGAGGGAGGGAGGAGAAAACTGTAAGTTGCATCAACAGCAGGAACAGTGTCTGCTAGATTTTCAACAAAGTTTGAAAGTATAGTTTTAGATATATGGGACTAGTAGATCTTTTTCAAACAGTTATGGAAGATATTTGTAGAATATATGAAAAATCACAAAAATAAGATGGTAATACTGGAAGTGTGTAAGAAAAGTTGAGAAACACAACGCATTGCCTCAATCAGAGTAGTTATATTGCAAATATTGTTTTGTGAGGTTTTAAATAGCTACTGTAAATGAATGTGTTATCTGTTGATGCTCTATACAATCTTGCATATATTTCATCTTCTTGAATAAAAATTAGGTATTTTAAAAAATAAGTTCCTGGCTCTGCTTTTCTTTATTCTTTGCCAGAGACTCTTGATGACTCTAGCAGTAAATTTTTTAGCAAAGACATTTTTAGCAAGCATAAAACAGATCCCCAAATCCCTGCATTCCCATTGCAGGCATTTGCCTTTCTTTCCCTGTCTAAATACATTATCTCTGGGTCACAGTAAGACTGCATGCTGGTAGTTTTGAATGCCTTTTTCTCAAGCAAATTTCAGAATATATTCCTACCATTCAGATTCCTTATTAGGTTTTATTTTGTTTAAAAGGAAAGGCAATTAATTATTTCTGATCATTTCTCTGCCTGATTCTTTAATATAAACCTTCAGTTGATTAAATCCTTCTGACTTACGTTTATTTATACAATAGTTAACTACTACAATTAGACAATGTTACAAATATAACAAGATCTAAAATAAGAACGTCTCTGGAAGCTAGGAAAGAGTAATTAATAATTACACAAGTAGTAATGATATAAGTGATATATAAAATATTTTAGAAGCTGTATCTTTTCTAATATACAATGCTCCATAGCAGTAGGGATTAGAGGTGCAGACATGTATTTAACAGGGCCGATCTCTCATTATTTACTTCAGAAATGTCTCATTAAGTAATATGATTCTATAAAACCTATCATTTCTAAAGCTTTTTTTAAAAGAAATCTGCCATTTGTGAACATATATATTCATACATAATATACAGTATATTCAGTTTCAAAGATTGTACATAGGAGTGAACAGTCTTCAGGGCAGGAGGGTCTACTTTGTTTTTTATTAAAAACCTGGAAACCCCCCCCCCCCCCAATCTGGAGAGAAGTATAGGAAATAGAATTAAAGAATTCTGAGTTCAACAATGGTTTGAACTTTTAACTTGAAATAAGGCTCGTCTTTCTGACTAACAACAAAATCCTTTTGACTACACCAAATATTTTTCATTCAACCATTTAGGGTGCAGACAAAGTTCTTTTTATTATTGTTAAATAACTGCGAATATATTGCAAATCACCCCAATATCTCCCGGTAATGGAAACCCATGTTCTGCCTCCCATGTCCACAATATATTAACCTTCCTAAATTTGGAGGAGTCAGTTTGCAACAGAGAAGCAATGGGGCCTCAGCCCATTAGTTTTCATTTCCCCACTGATAACCCTCCTTTTATATTTTATATTCATATTTTAAAGTTAAGAGGGCTAAAGGCCTTCACTTAAACTTTGTTTCTCGGCTGTTCAAATGCACACTGAAAATGATGAGTCACATGATCAAATGCTTCCTCATATGCACCCCGTCCCCATTTTATCCAGGTTAAAAAAGCCGTTCTCAGAAATAATGACCATGCACATACTTATGCAACTCCTCAGGATGCAGATTGGGTTGAAAAAATTGGATTTTTCTTCCATAGTGTGAGAAAGAGCAAAGCATGCAGCTCCTTTGCCTCTCTACCCTTTGAAACCACTTAGTAGTGTTCAAAAGCATCACTATCACAGGGTATTTTTTAAGGAGAAAGAGAGACCTACCTGCCAGAGAGCAAGAACGACAAACGATCTATGGATGTCTTGCCCTCCACAGTGTAAGTTTGATCTTTGGCCAAAGGCAAGACCTGTTCTTCACAGCACTTGACTATTTCTTTGTAAGTTTGGAGAGGCACTTGCAAAGGCTGGCAAATTTGTTTGTACAGGAGATCAAATTCTTCAGAAAAAGTGTCTTTACGGAGTTGGTAAATTAAATGTGCTAGCTGAAACAAGCAGATCAGAAATAAAAGCACATTCCAAATGATGATGTCTAATCCACAAGCGTTGAGCCAGCCCCATATGGCAGAGCAAAGAAAGCCAATGGACAACAATCCAAAAATATAGATGGCACCAAAGGTTCCACTACCTCCCATATAGCCAAGGAGGAGGAAGAAACTAGCGAGGTGATAGGCTGCTCCTTCCATAATGTATTTCCAGTTCTCACACAAAACTGGATTAAAAATTATCCGATCCAAAAGAGTGTTTTCTTCACTCATTTTCCCGTAACTTCTACACCTAACTCACTTTGAAATTAATGGAATACACTGAAGCCAATTCCTACTCCTACACCTCTATGGAGATTTTAGAGGAACATTTCTGAAATTATGTATTTGCATCCAACAATTCCTGCAGTTATTTTCCACCAATTGCAATGAATACCCAGCCTTCTTGATGGGATTTGAGACCTGGCTGATGAACTTGTAGAAGCATGAGAAATTCTATCCCGGAAGTGCCTTTTGAAAACTGGAGTGGAAAAATCAGAGTAGCTAAGAGTATTTGCAGCTTGTTCTCTCTCCTGCCTTGAGATAAATTAAAATAGACACAGTGAACGAGCAGCAGGGAGGGCTAAAGGGGTGGGGAAGACAAGCAGAGGGCACTAGTGTTTAATTTGGAATGTATAGCACTGAGGCATGAAAGAAGAGCAAGGCACTACATAGATAACCATGTTTGGAATTGAAATCCAAGAAGCAAAGGCTAGAACGGGAAGAGAGACCAGCCAGACATTTGCCACTTAACATAACTCTGAGAACTAGATTACAGAGCATTGTTTGTGAATACTGCACAGAGTTCTGTTTGTTCTGATATCCTTTATCACCAGAGTATTTTTACATGGAGGAGGAGGAGGAGGAGTTCATTATTACAACTAAAGCAATAAATTAAGAGACTAAAAAGGATTTGAATAAGTATCTTCATAATATAATAATATGATATATAATCATACAGAAAGAGTGGTGTGGTGTCCACTCGGAAGGTTGAGAGTTCAATCCTAAGTAGTGGCAGATATTTCTCTCCTGCAGCGCAAAGAAAAAATATCTGCTGCGAACTCTGTAGCGTCAGGAAGGGCATCCGACCCAGTAAACGCTCAGCTTCATCCAGTCATTCTGACTCTACCCCAAATTAAGAGATTATAGGATCATAAAAAGGGAGTTTTATATAATAATACAGATGATGCAGACAGCTGGGATACTTAAGAGAATATCAGCAGAAAATCAGAATAGGCAAGGACGATTCCTTTTCTGAAATTGAAGCTGGTTTCTCCCACCCCAAGTAATTTATGATTAAAATGAGAAGGTTGTCTTCAATTAACTGAGAATACATTAAATGAAGCAGGTAAGAAGTTTGGTGTCCAATTTTCCATTTGAATTGGTGTAGCTTATATTCAGAGCTGTCTTCCATTTGGGAAAATATCAGTTATAGAAAGAAAATATAGTCTTTATAGTACTATCTAGGATTGCTGGCTCCCTTGTTTTGTGGAATACTTTGAATCTATTCCTGGCAACATGGGTCCAGAAATAGAGACAGTTTGTGAATGTGCTGTATCTTGCATAGTGCATTCTTTGTTTCTTCACTCTCCAGTGTGCATTCTTGTCTAATTCTAAAGGGATTGACTGATCCAAACAAGCATATTAGTAACTGGAGTTGAAGCACCCTGACATAGTACAAAAGGAACAATTCTCCCAACTCCTAAACCAGATAATTTTTGTCAAATCTGTTCTGTACTCGGCAGAAAGTTTTAGTTTTGTCATTGTTGTTTAATTATCAGAACTTTGTGATAATTGCTTTGGGATGGCACCAGTGTATTCTTTTTCCAATGCAGTGGGATGAAGTGACTTTTATGTCTTATTAATATTTTTCAGCTATTCCATTTATGCAAACTTTTACTTACCAATTTATTTAAACTGATTTAAAGGAAATTACAAACTATGTTGGAAAAAAATCTAAAAAGAGTGATGTTGTACCCACTGCGTTTACTGGGTGGCATGATTAAACCAAAATTCATCAGCACTTGGGAGGATTTTAAATCCATTGAACTTTCCATGTTCGTCCTACGTTAGTAGTACAACCTCCTTATCAATCCCACTGAAAGGTCACAAGCATGTGTTTCATCAAATATATCCACATACATATTATGCTAATATTTTCAAACTGCTTGGCAGTATGAGCGAAAATAACAAGAATAAAAACATAAATATTTCCTTTTTGAATGGCTTTATAAATCACATGCTCTCTTCAGAACATGAGAAACTGGAATGAGTTTACAGGCTTTTACTTTAGGCTTATTATTGGGCAGAGGAGAACAAGAAAGTTAAACAATGAAGATAAAATAGTTTGAGATATTTTTATATGATTTTTATTAAAAATGTTTTAAAAGGATTAAAAACTAATGCAAAGTATTATAAAATAAAGAGAAAGAGAAAGCAAGCAAAACATTCAAATTAGGAAAGAAGTAGCTTCCAATGTTCTTCATATATTTAACCTGTCTAAAAGTTACATCATAATACTTTTTGTCTATAATTTAGCCTAATCATGAAAATTATAAATCACAAGGGTTTTTTTTTCATTTTTATGCAAAAGGTTCACAAGAGGTTTCCAGATCCAAAATTTTACCAAGGTAGTACTCAGGATAATGGAATTTGGGACTAGAATTTCCATCACCCGCCTATCTCCTCCCCTTTTTCCTGTCTGGGGGTTGCCTTACACTCCATTACTTCTGTAGGGTGAGGAGAGCACAGGGCAGCAGCACCAGGTGGCAAATGGAGCATTGAGCAGCAGGGAGGCTAGACAGTCATGGCAAATGGAGTGCAGGGAGACCAGAGTGCAAGACAGCAGGGCTGGTGAGATGAACCAAGCACAGGGTGCCAGGCACAGCTGGAGCTTTGCACTATGGTGCTGTGGTGGCAGGTTGTGGCATGGGGCTTGAGGCAGCACTCCTTGGTGGTGGAACTGGGCTGAAGTAGAAGCCTGGAGGCCAACGCAGCTGGCTCAGATTGCAGAGAACCCTGGGCACTTGGTCAGCACCAGTGCTGCCGCCACCACCAAGGAATGCCAGTTGCACGATGCTCAAAAGGGCAGAAATGGTGGAGGAGTTAAAGAGCCCCTGCCAGCATGTGGTCAAAATTCCTAAGTGTGGGCAGGCTGACAAGCGTTGGAATGGTGGTCAGATGACTGTGGGATAATATAACAGCTGTAGTGTACAAATCAGTATATGAACCTGAAGGAAGCAAGAATGATTTCCATATATAGAAAGATACTGAGATGTATAGGGGAATATTTTAATGCAGTTTTAGTTTTAGAGTACAATTTTGTTGGGGGGCTTAAAGATACTGGATTAGAAATGAGACCACAACTCCTGTTTTTGGCATGAAAAGCGGGTGGGGGACTTTAGGCTAACTGTAGTCACTCTCAATTCTGAGAAGAAAGTGCTGTCCAGAAAGAGTAATGGGTAGTATTGTCATAGTGCAATTTTGCATGTATGCACAAAAATATATGCTGGCTATCCTATTTCCCCTCTCACACTGGTGAAGGCATCCAGAACGATGCCACCAGGAGCTATCTCAATGAGCATGTCCAGGCAGCTGATAAAAACATTAAGTTCCAGACAAAAATCAGAGGTTTATAAATGAGGTTAACTTGACTTGAACATACAGTATAAGATACTCGATTATGATATATATTAGCATTATAGTCTCTTAACTGCTTGCTTTAGAGAAGTATGAAGGAAAGTAAGTCCTTTTAGAGAGCTGCTGCAAGCCTGGATGTCTGTGAGAATGCATTTGGGTTACTGCAATGCACTCTACATGGGGCTGCCCTTGAAAATTATCTAGAACTGATCCAGAATGCAGCAGCACACACAGTAAGGTAGCCAATGTAGCACCTGTTGTGCAAGCTGCACTGGCTTCCAGTTTCTTTCCAGGTGCTAATCAAGTTCATCTGGTCTGTTCAAATGAGCCAATCCCTAGGTGTTAGGTCCGCTGTGGGAACGGAGCTAATAATAGAGTCCATTCCTATGCCTGTGAAGATGTTGTTGGGTCTTCGCACCTTTCTCTTCCGCAGCGAGAGATAAGCCAGATGGCTGGAGGTACATTACTTTCTCACTCCAGGTTGACATCAAGGGGAAACAGTTCAAAGAGCAAGCAGATAGAAAAGGCAGATCGGATACATTGTGGCTAAGCAAAAGGAGAAATGATGCATTCCCTGGAGCCACCCCCCTCCCCCCAGGAGAATGACAGAACCCACAGAAAGAACCCGAAAGAAACAGAACCAACCCCCCAATAGAAAATTGGAAAAGGAACAGAACCAATCCCCCAATAGAGAAATGGGTTCTGACATGCCGCCCCCCTTAAAAAAAGAGAGATCCACCTGTAAAAAAACAAAACAAAAAGAGATAAAATAAACGATCAGTCTGGTTTATCTGGATATGTAGCATGGAACTTACTAAGCAATCTAGGGGCTCTAATGTGACGTTTCTGAATCCATTCGTTCTGGGAGGGAGACAGGTGTTTCCATGCTACCAGGTAGAGTGGAACCATGTTTCCTAGAATCTAAAATCTCTTTGACTTCAAAATATTGTTCGCCTTCTACCATGATTGGAGGAGGGAGAGGAGCTGCAGCCGGCCTTAAGGGTGATTGCCACTCGTGTTTTAAAAGGCTGCAGTGAAAAATTGGGTGGATTTGTCTGAGCGTCTTAGGGAGCTCCAACTCTACGGTAACTGGATTATTCTTTTAATGGGGAAAGGTCCCACAAATTTTGGTCCTAGCTTCTTTGAGGGTTGCATGGATTTTAGGTATTTTGTTGACAGATATACTTTCTCCTCTACTTGGAACGGTTTGGGTTCCATTCGTTTTTTGTCTGCCTGGTATTTATAAGCTTCCCTAGCTTCGTCTAAAGCCTTTCTCACAACCGGCCAGGTGTTTTAGAGTTGTGTAATCCATTCCTTCAGGGAGGGGATGGTCAGCTCGTTAGAGGGTAGTTCAGGCATAGGGTTGAAACTTTGTCCTGTTGTTACTTGGAATGGGGTGTAGCCCATGCTGGAATGCACTGCGTTATTATAAACAACTTCTGCAAACGGGAGGTCAGTCCAATTGTCTTGTTGATAATTAATGAAGCATCTTAAATACTGTTCCAGTACTGAGTTCGAACGTTAAGTCCCACCATTCATTTGGGGATGATGACTAGATGACAGCCCGAGTGGTCCCCAAAAGTTCCAGAAATGCTTTCCAAAACTCTGAAGTGAATTGCACCGCTCTATCTGATATGATCTGTTGTGGGGCCCCATGAAGTCGATAGATGTGCTGAACAAATAACTTTGCTAAAGTCTTTGCTGTGGGGATTTTGGGGCATGGAATAAAATGCACTTGCTTGGAAAACAAATCCGTTAGCACCCAAATAACTGTGTTCCCCCCACTTTCTGGTATTTCCATGATAAAGTCCATAGAAATTTCCTTCCAAGGTGCTGACGGGGTTGCTACTGTTTGCAACAATCCTGGGGTTTTCCCGTCTCCTTTTTGCAGCAGCACATATTGGGCAACTAGCCAAATAGGTTTCAATGTCCTTTTCTATCGATGGCCACCAAAATTGCCTTTTTACTAGGTGCAGGGTTTTCACAAATCCGAAATGCCCTGCTGATTTGGATTCATGGCAAAACTGCGTAAAAGTTGGCAGTCATTATGCATAGGTTTTTCTGGCTTAGGAACCATTCGTTGGTTTCTAGTGCTTTTTTTAATTCAATTCTAGCTTGGCTTGCTAGGGGTTTCTGGGTTTTGACTTGCACCCGTGTGGTAACTTGTGCCACTAGCTGTTTCGACGGCATAAGTGGGTCTGTTATTTCTGTCTTATTGCTGTTGTATTGCGGCAGTCTGTATAGCGCATCCGCAAGGAAATTCCCCCCCCCCCGGTAAGTGCTTTAAGGTGAAATTAAATTGGTGGAAATGCTGAGACCACCTCGCTTGTTTAGGGGTCAGTTTCCTGGGCATTTTTAGGGCTTCCAGGTTCTTGTGGTCAGTCCATACTAGGAAAGGTATTTTGTTCCCTTCCAGGAAATGCCGCCAGGTTAGGAGGGCCCATCGGACTGCATAGGCTTTCTTTTCCCAGACTGCCCACCTCTGTTCTGTCTCTGTGAGTTTCCTCGATGTGTATGCGCAAGGCTGTAATTTCCCTTCATCATTTTCCTGCATTAATACTGCCCCCACAGCCACATCACTAGCTTGAATCACAAATGGTTTGTCAGTGTCAGGGTGTTTTAGGACTGGTTCCATGGAAAATAACCTTTTCAATCTTTCAAACACAGTTTGGCATTCTAGCATCCATTTTAAAGGTTGGCTGGGCTTCGGTTTCCCCTCCCCTTTTGTCTTTAATAGATTAGTAATTGGTAAGGCAATTTGTGTGAAGGAGGGGATGAATTGGCGGTAAAAATGAGCAAATCCAAGGAAACTTTGTAACTGTTTCCTGGTGCGGGGTGGAGCCCACTCCAGAACAGCCTGGACTTTTTCAGGATCCATCTCTATGCCGCTTGGCGAGATGCGATACCCCAGGTAGTCAATCTTTTCCTTATGAAACTCACACTTGGATAGCTTGGCATACTGCTCTGACCAGTTTTACCTGCTCCTCTTTTCTTTCAGTAAATATTAAGATGTCATCCAGGTAAACAAGCACCCCTTTATATAGATGCTCCTGGAGTACATTGTTAATTAATTGCATGAACACTGCGGGTGCCTCTTGAAGTCCAAAAGGCAAAATTCTGAATTGGAAACACCCTAAGGGCAGTTGAATGCTGTTTTCCATTCGTCCCCCTCTTTAATTCTAATTCTATAATATGCCTCCCTTAAGTCCAGTCTTAAAAAGATTTTTCCTTTCGACAAGTGTGCTAGCATGTCTTTCATCAGAGGGAGGGGGTAAATGTTATTCTCACTCACTGCGTTGAGAGATCTGTAATCTACGCAGAGACGAAGAGACCCTCCTTCTTCTCACAAAACAATACGGGAGCTGCGGTTTTGGGTTTCGCCGGTTGGATAAAACCCCTTGCTAAATTTTTATCTATAATTTCTCTAATTCCTCTAGCTCCCGTGGGGTCATGGAGTACAATTTTGGTCTAGGCAATTTTGCCCCTGGGAATATTTCAATAGCACAGTCCGTGGGTCGGTGGGGGGGGTGTAATTCATCGGACCTCTCTTCACTGAACACTTCAGCTAGATTCTGGTATTCCTCTGGTATGCCTTCCAGTTCCTTTTCCCCCAACGCTGCTGCACTTTCAGCCCCCCCCTTTTTTTGATTTGGGCCATTACTTTTGTCTCGACTTTCCCTTTTGGGAATCTCAGTTCTCCGGTTCTCCAGTCCACCCTTGGTTTCTATTTTGTTAACCATGCCATACCCAATATGAGTGGGCATTCCATCCCAGGAGTCACCACAAACGTTAGTGTCTCTACAAGGTCCCCTATGGTGAGTTGGATGGGTAACATGGCAAGAGTGACCGGCACCTCCCCTGCAATGGACCCATCTAATTGACCGAACAATATCGGCTTCATCGGCCTCCTCACCAGGATCCCTAAATTCCCCACCAGGGTTGGGCTTATGAGGCAGCGAGTGCAGCCGGAATCTATTAGGGCTCTAAGTGCAACTTTCTCTGGCATCCCTGGGCTAAACAGTTCCACGGTCCTGGTGAGGGGCGCAATGGGACCACTTACCAGGGGTTCATCTTCCAAGTTGTCCTCTGAGGAATTGGGGGGGTCCTCCGGGCTTGGTTGGAGTTCCTCCCATCTGCCCCAATGGGGTCGGAAACTCGACAACCTCGTTTTTCATGGCTGTCTCCTTCGGTTTCAGTGGGGTTTTCCCAGGTTTCCCCCCTGTGGCTCGATCAGGTTTCCAGATGGGGGTTTTCGAGCGACACTTAACGGCACGGTGCTCTTCCTTCCCGCATTTGAAGCAACCAGTTGCCCTTGGGGTGCTAGGGGCCTGCTTTGCCAGTTCTCGTGGTGGCTCCGCTGGTGACCTTCCCCAGGACCTCCAGGTGTGTCGTTGTCTTCTGGCATGATCGATTTCTGCTTCTTCAGCCAGGATGTACCAGTCTTGGAGCAGGTCAGGATCTCCCCGAGGAATGCAGGCATAATACAAATCATCGTTTAGGCCGTCTTTGAAATGCCCGACCAGGACATCCTCTGGCCAGTTCAGCTTGCTAGCTAACACTCGAAATTCTTGCATGTATTCTGCTACTGGCCGTCGCACTTGCCTGACAGTTTTTATGCGTTCTCAAGCCTTTTAGTCAGCCAAGGAGTCTTCGAAACGCCGCCTGAGAGCTGCCATGAACTGGTTGAAATTCTGCAGTTCTGGGGCATCAGCGTCATGGAGGTTCACTTCCCACTTGGCCTCATTGCCATCTAACGTCATTTGCACGATTCCTATTCGGCCGTGGTCACTAGGTATTTCATGGCCATATTCTTCCATATAATTTAGGACTTGTGTCAAAAAGAATCCCAGTCGACGCGGCTCCCCGCTGTACTTCACCCCCAGCGGAGGGAACTTTCAGATAGTTCGATGCCCTCTCCATCTCCGGGGTCGGTGTCTGTTGCCATCTGCTGGTACGGCTCAGCTGGGGGTGGCAGTGGTTGTAGCGACAACCGCTGCCTCCGTAGCGCTGATGGAAGGGCCTGGGGTTGGTGCTTCGGGTCCTCCATCTGTCCCCTCGGTTGAGCCTGAGTGTGCGGTATCCTGGCAGGAGTTGGCTTTCTCTTCCTTCAGGGAATCGAAGGCGATTCTCAGCATGTCGATTGCTTGCTCCAGGAACCGATTGGAGCGGGGTGGCTGGCCATCTTCATCTTCACTGAGGTGAAGCGATCTCTCCATCTTGACCTTCCAACCCAGTTGGTGACTGCCGCGCTTGAAGGTAACCTTCCTTTCTTCTCCAGTCCTCCTTCCTTCCAACGCCCATCAACCACCTTGGTTTGTCTCGGCGTTCAGCAACCACCACCTCTTCCAAGAAGCTCGAGGACTGAGAGCTGTACCGGCTGGGACCTGCCTGGTGGGAGATTTCCCCCCCATGGCAGTTTCTTCCCCTTCTGTCCTGATTTCAGACATCATTTGTGCAGTCCCACGGTAAGGGTCTTCCTTCCAGGTTGACCATTACTGCAGATCCTGCCTAATGTAAGGATCCGCTTCAAAACCTCATCCCAAGAAAGCAGAACTCTTGGAACATTTCTATTCCAAAAGGAACTTTTATTAGGAAAAGTTGACAGCAGGCAAAGAAGGCAGGATCTGAGGGTTTCCTGCTCAGATCAATAGGTTAAAAGAGCATCAAGCAAACCCCACCCCAATAGTTCATCCGGTCAGTTCAAATGAGCCAATCCCTAGGCAACTCGCGACTCTGGAGCCGCATGCGGCTCTTTCAGCCTTCTACTGCGGCTCCAGTCCTCCTCCGCCATTTGCAGAGAGAGAGACAGAGACAGAGAGAGGCACTTGTGCTTCGCTTCCCTTCTCTCTCTCTCTCTCTGGGCTCCTGATTGGCCCTGCGCCCGGGCGCCCCACCCCCTGGGAGAAGCTCAGCCAGGAAGTCCCTTTCCCGGGCTGGCCCCATCCGAGGCGCACGTGGCCAGGGAGCCGCGCAGGGCAGCCCCGGGATCCCCCCTGGGAGCGGTCTACTCACGAGTGGAAGGCCCTTAAGCAGCTCTTGAGCTTGCATGGAAAGCTCCACTCACATGACCGGAGAGTGCTTGCGCAAGTGGAGCTTCGTGCTCTGCTCAAGCTCCCTCCATTCGCACATGTGGAGCTTTGCATGCAAGTGCAAAGGCCTACTGCTCACGTGATTGGTGCTTCATGCGCGTGCTTGCCTGCCGCTTGTGTGGCCCAGTTTTGAACAGGCTGCAGCCCAGTAGTAGGCTGCGGCCTGGGGATCCCTGGTTTATATGACACCTATACTTTTCCCTAAGAACATCTACTAGTCCTACCAGGTCAGAGCGGGTTGGTCCTAAATATTGCTATCTAATGAAAGCTAGGGAGTGCGTCTTTCTTATGGCAGTCTCTTCCCTATATAACACTCCTGAAGTTCATATTACTCCTTTTTATATTACTCCAGACTGCAGGCTAGGGATAACTCTCTTAACTTAAGGAGATTCCAGTAAAATGTTAGGCAATTCTTAATGATGGGAGAAGGTGGTCAAATCTTCTTTGCTTGTTCTACTATAAGCTGAACAGAATGTTGTATTATTGCACTAAACAGGAGGCTGGACTTGATGACTTAAATGGCTTCTTCCAAACCCATCATGCTTTGAAATTAAGATGTGAACAATTCTTCTGCCACTTTAATAGGCTTCAGAAAACTGAACAAAACGCAATCCATCCAGACAAATTTATTAATTCCAACAAAATTACCTGTATTCAGACCAAATTGCTTTATTGCTCACTCTCATAATATTTTATGTACAGGAAAGAAACAATGCTCTATTTAAATTAGAACTTTAAATACTAAGAATAATTTAGTATCACAATTTCCCAAATCCAAACTATAGATTAAGGCAATATATTGTTGTGATTTTAAAACTTATTTTAAATATTTTTTCCCAAAACTTCATCTTCTCATAAAAAACATCGAAAAGCAATTCAACCAGTTGTGGAAGTAAAGTTTCCAATTATCCACAGTAAATCACCTAAAGGAAAAAGGGAAAAAATATAAGAAACTGTTTACTATTTATCTATATACTACTAAAACTCTCAATCCCGTAAGCTTTAATTGGAGGAAACAGGGCAGCATAGGGCAACAATTTCTGAACCATTTGAGATACAGCAAATGGGTTAACTTACAGAATGCATCCCCAATCCAGGACCCATGACTCCCATGGAATTAAATATGGCAATTTTTATAAAACATTTTATAACATAAAATTGACTATAAAACAGTTTATGACATTACAAAATGTCATAAAATATTTATTGTGCTGATGCTTGACTGTGCTATACAGTTCAACATGAGCTATTTTCAAGACAGAAAGATCTCTCAATGTATACCAACTTTTTCAGTGAAGGCAATACATTAGAAGTTCTGTCATTGTTGAAGGCATTGAGGAACCTTGTAATGAAATATTTCTGAAAGGATAACCCAACAGGTCACCAATTCTCTAGTAATAATTATAGTTATCTAGGATTTAACAATAAAAAAATAGATTTGGAATATCCAGACATTAAAAACAGAATCAAAGAACATTTTTATGCAATGCTTTTATGCATATACCGTAATGAGTAATGCTTCTAGTTTATACATTCAATTTGAATAAACCCAGAGACAATTGGGACAGATATTTTACATTCTTGTGGAAAAACCAGCACTAGTTTAATTCAGCTTCCTTTGGATTTGGACCTCCCCAAAGTTCTAGTCCTGATCTCTTTCTTGGAACTTTTGGCTACCAGAGCAGAAGTTAAAAAAAAACTTTTGCAAACCGTTGCTGAAGGCAGAATACCAATGGAGAGAATACTGGATTTCAATCACAGAACTAATTCAGAACAAGCAGTCCTATTCCATTTAAATGTTGCAATGGCAGCATATGATTATGTTGTTGCTCTATATAACTGTTAATTTTCAGTAGATTTTTCATTTATAATTCTTTAGTTAAGTAATTCTTTAAAAAGTCCTTACATATTACACACAGAAAATTAGTATAGTATAGTATAGTATAGTATAGTATAGTATAGTATAAGTATAGCATAGCATAGTATAATCATATTGTATATCATATCCAATGCTGTAAGTTATTATGTACTATTGGCTGTAATTTAATGGTTTTCTTTTCTAGTATTTCTTATATATTTATCTCATTATACACAGAATTTTTGCTAATTGCCCAAAGAAATCAACAAAAAGTCTGATTCTTATATTAGTATATATTCAAACTCAAATCACATTCAGGATGAATCTTTAGTTATTGTTGACAGAAAAAATGATGATGGATTTGAACACAATTAAGTTAAAGGGCGCACCTCCCTTTTCAAAAAACCTCCCAGATTTCAAAGGAACATAAACATTCTTGTAGTGCTTTTGTCAAATATTTGATATGTTTTATTACCATTCTAACAAACCTTGCAAAGTTTATTCCATTTTGCTGGCAAAGAGTAATATTCTTTGTATCTTCTCTATTCTAGGGCTTGTGTTAAGGCAGGATATGCTATGTAAACTGAGGGTCCCTGCAGTATCTGGTTATCATGATCTTGTTAGTTTAGTTGATGGCTGAGGTATGTATGATAATGATTTGGACTATGTGTGTGAAAATTATTCCAATTTATTCTATTATGCAAGCCTTAGATCTTAGAAGCAGTATACAAATGCTTGTAGCAGACAAAAAATATATAAGCTGAACTATTTTCTAGATAGTAGAAAATATGTATTTCAGATTTCTTGGCAAAAAGATGGCAACAACTAAGGGGGCTGGACTAGAAGACCTCCAAGGTCCCTTCCAGCTCTATTATATTCTATTGTAGAGGCCTGTCTTTATATTAAAAAAGATAACACAGGAGATTGGTCCTGCAGTTCCTTCAATGGAGAAAGGAAAGCAGGAGTCCTCTGACAAGCCAAAAATCACAGTTAATTTATAAATATATATCAATTAATTAGAGTTAAAACAGAACAAAGATCACAGAACACTGGGGACCTGCTTCACATATAGTGATCCTACACATTGGTTATTTTATTCCTTTAGGATTAATATATTTTCAAATTTTTCTAAATTCACAAATCAGCAGGATGTGAATCCTATGGTGGGGTTATTATATGTTACTAGATATGTGTAGGACAATCAGTTATAAGAGTCTTTTCATTTTGCTGTTGATAGAAATCAAAATGAGAATACTCTGTTATTGGGAAATACATAGCTTTTAAAGAAATAACATTTTTGGAACATATCTCATGCAAACAAAATTGACAAAGTTCATTGATTCTTAAACCCGGTTTATATCCCTAAAGCGTATATTAAAAGTGATTCAATCTGTGAGGATGCAGCAAATGTACCTTTGATATTAACCTTCAATTCATACATGCATTATTAAGTAGAATGTGTATAATTAAAGTATAAAATTATACTACCCCAAAAAAATAACTTTTTGTCTTAGTAAGAATACTTGGCTCATTCAATTTAATTGTGCCAAGTCCTTTTTCCAAATAGAAATAGAGCAGATAAAAGGAAATAAGCTATTTCATCCATGGGATATTTATATCTCTGGAGAAATTAAAGTGTTTTAGGTTTAAAAAGGAAAATAAGAAAGACTGCTAGAAAATATGATTTAACAGAAGAAAACCTATTTCACTTTCACTGCAGCAAAATAAGGCTGTTTTAGATTTTCAAACTAAAATAAAATTTTCAAAACACATTTGAATGACAAATTGGAAACAGGAAAATGCAATAGGCATATTATAAATTATGCATGCTTCGCATCTCACAAAAATTTCTATACTCACAAATGCAGTGGTAATTGCTAGGAAATTATTATATTTTCCCTGTATTTTTTTATTAAGTCATGTTTTGATAAATTGCAATTTAGTTACCTACCTATGAAAGATTCCAATATATGACTCATCTTGTTCATATCTTAAAACCCAAAGCTCTCATGCACTCCTTGTGAGCTTCAATAAGATGGCCACAGTTTTCTTCTCCTTTTTCGATGATGCTGCAACACAACATTTCTCCTTTAAGTGATTTCACAAATTAAGGCCTCAACTAAGGCCTTGGACTTCAGCTCTGACTAGCTGTAATACTCCTATGCTACCAAGTTCTCCTCCTTCCCTTATCCAGGTCATTTAATATAGTCAGATCTTATTTGAATT
The DNA here is from genome assembly GCA_023970755.1 of Azemiops feae. Lineage (NCBI taxonomy): Eukaryota > Metazoa > Chordata > Lepidosauria > Squamata > Viperidae > Azemiops > Azemiops feae. The sequence continues at coordinate 5,028,152 of JALGBA010004292.1, read as the reverse complement.
GCTTTACTGGCAAATAAAAAACACTGGTGACAAGATTGCATTCTTTCCCCTTTCTTATTCAATCTCTGTACTGAAATAATCATGAGGAAGCTAGATCCTGAAGAATCAAAAATCAGAGTAAAGATTGGAGGAAGAAATATCAACAATCTTCAATATGCTGATGATACAACTCTCCTCTCAGAAACCAAAGAGGGTCAGGAACTTCTGATCAAGAAAATCAAAGAAGAAAGTGAGAATTTTGGTCTCTTTCTAAACATCAAAAAGACCAAGCTCATAACCACTGCAAGGAATGGAAACCTCAAAATAGAAACTGATGATGAAGAGAGAATGCGTGGAAAAATTCACTCTCCTAGGATCACAGATCACTCAAAGCTGTGAAATAAAATATTCAATTGCACTGGATCGCACAATAATGATGAACATGAGCTGAATATGAAAAAGCAAGGACATCAGTCTGGCAACCAAATGTAGGTTAGTCCGCTCTTTTGTGTTCCCTGTAGCTACATATGCTTGGACCTTAAAAAAGCAAGACAGGTAGAAAATCAACTCTTTTGAGCTATGGTGCTGGAGAAGGCTCCTGCGTATTCCTTGGACAGCAAAGCTACTAATAAGGAAGTAATGGAGCATATAACATCAGACATGTCACTGGAAGGCAAAATCACAAAACTGCATCTCACTTATTTTGGCTATGTCGTGGGGGAATTCATTGGATAAGGTAATTATCTTTGGAAAAGTTAGCAGCAAAAGGAAACTAGGCCAAAGAACAAGGTTGCTGGACACCATTCAAAGCTGACACCAACCAGACCATAGAACAACTCAAAGAAGTAATGCAAGATTGAAAGATGTGGAGAGGCCTGAAGAGCAAGACACTACTGAATGGATAACATTATCATCACTGGCAAACAAAAAAAGCAGAACCATGTTAAGATTTGAAGAGAAAGTCTGATACAAGAGGAGCTTCTTGTTCCTTTTCTTTTTGGCTCTTTTTCCACCTGAAAAAAATGCCTTTCAGCTGCTTTTAACTGCACTTTGTGAAAGAGTATTTAAATTTTCCACCAAATTATATGTGACATTGAATAAAACACAATTCAACCCTAGTGAAATTAAATTACTATGAATTGAAGAATTCACCAACACAGGTGATAGTATGAATTACAATGTTTGTTTTTTATACTTTCCCTGAACAATGTATGCAAGATGGGCTTACCTGTGTAGGTCTACATATTCTTGAGCAAGAGTACATTATACTATCTTAAATTAGTATGCCAGCAACAAATCTGTCTTATCAGACAGATTTGACTTTGGATATTGATGTATCAAGTTGCTTCCAAGCTTCATTAACTTAATGTATTTATAGAGGCTTGATTTTGAAGATGGTTCAGAATTTTCCATTGGATAAAAATATTACTACTTCAATATTGATGCAGGCCACTAGACCAAAACATATAGAAGTGATAGTTGCACTTGCTGTAGGGACCTTTTTTAACCCAATTTATGGGTTACTTATAGGACCAGCTGTCCCCAATTGTCTCTACCCCATTCAGCAGAAGGGGCATACTCTGGGTACCACCACTCATGGAGGACTGGCTGGCAGAGCCCAGGAGGACAGCCTTTTCTGCCATGATACCTGCCCTTTGTAACAATATCCCCTGTGAGATTAGATTAGCCCTATCTTTATTAACCTTCTATAAGGCCCTGAAAACTGGATGCCCAATTCTGGGACCCTGGGCATGTGACAGAGCCCATTTCCTGGCTATCTTGATAATTGTTTTCTGATGCTCAACTTTTGTGTTTTCTTTTTTATACTGTGTATTTTCTTATTGTGAGTTGTCTAGAGTCACATATGTAAGATAAATGGCTTTATAAATTGAATAAAGAAACAAACAAACTTGAAAAACTAGTCAATCTGTTTGAGGTTTGGAATATTTTCTTGGGAGGTATCAATGACCATCTCAAAATAGCTGCCACAAAGCTATACTGATTTATAAAATTGCTGACATTTAAGCATGGTTGCTCATTTTAAATAGAACACTTCACACTCAATTGATTTCCTCATTATAAAGAATTCTTGTTATATGCATTTTATAAAGTTGCTGCAACCACTGAATTAGTGAATACCAACTGGGAATGTGTGTGACTCAAATTTTTGCTCCTTGGCAAAAGCATCGTAAGTATTGATTTTGCAAATACATTTTAGTGAGTAGATACATCTGCAGTATGGAATCTGCAAGTAACAAGAATCAACTGTAAAATAATGTTCAATATTAACCTGGGCCACCCTAGCAATATATGGATTTTTATTTTTACAAATATACACATACACACAGAGACAATACCCAGAATCATTATACAGTTCTAAATTTTTGAAATGAATAAAATTAATTTAACATGAAGAAATTTAAGACTTGGAAGCAAGTTGTATTAAGCAGCAGAAGAAAGAACGGGACTTGAGCTCTGAAGAAGAAAAATGAAGCAAACAGTGTAATCAATGCCAAAGCCATTCACAGCCACCCATAACTCTTTAGCAAATTGTTTTCCAAAGTGACCTCATTGTTTATGAAGCAGCACAGTGAGTGCACTACAATCCCCAAAGCAAAACAATGCAAACATTAGTGATGCTGAGGGATAAGGGGAAACATATCTAATTTTACCACTTCCTCCTAAAACTTTAGGGTTTAAAGTTTTAAAATGGGAATTTTCTTCCTAGAACACCACCAAAACTGGGAAAAATAAATGGATGGATGGATGGAGATTTAAAGTAGATGCAGATGTAGATATACAAATATAGATATGTTTCTCAACCACCTTTGAAAATAATGGGTGGTAACTGCCTTCCTTTTTCTAGAGGAGATTAAAAAGAGATAATTCTGCATCTACCAAGCTTCTTTCTCCAGAGAGTGAGAGGTGTTGGACAGTGAGAAGACATATGTTTTAATTCCATTAACTTTTAGCTGGCAATTGTTGGAATTAAGAGGTTTCTGTTCAGGAACATACAGCCCTTATGCTGGCTAAAGGGAAATAAAACCACTACAACTGCTTCAGTAAAGATTGGGAGACTTCCACAGTTTTGTAGGAAGAGGTTAAAAAAATCTGGGTTCATATAAAAAAGAGAGACTGGACAGCTAGCCTTGTGCCTCAGCTTCACCCCTTGATTAGTCCTCTACCCCTTGATTAGTCCTCTAGTTTGCTTGGGAGCAAAACATGGCATAGATATATAGATTCATCAAACTTCCAGAAGCAGGGTATTCTGCCCTTCATGCTAGAGACTGTGGTATTGCACAAGACTGGCAAAACAATTTAAATTTGAGGCACGTTCAGCTATAGCAGGGGTCTTCAAACTTGGCCCTTTTATGACTTGTGGACTTCAACTCCCAGAATTCCTCAGCCAGCGTGCCTGGCTGAGGAATTCTGGGAGTTGAAGTCTACAAGTCATAAAAGGGCCACATTTGAAGACCCCTGAACTATAGTATGCTTTGTTTTTAAACTAGTTTTTTTTATTTCTAAAAAGTTGTCTTAGTAAATCTTTTTTTAACTAGGTATTAGAAATTGTGAGAATCTGTCCACATATATTTTAAATATATGGTAAAATGAACTGAGACAATGTTAAGCTAGGTATTTTCAAAACTGTAATCAACAAGTTCCCCTGAGGCTTGTAAATTTTAGGATTAAAGAATAACTTCAGTGTATTTAAATAAGACCAACCCAGTCTCCCTTACAAAAAGCAATATCCATACCCAATAACTGACTTCTGCATAGCTTTCGGGAATGAGGTTGTTATATTCAACTTAAAGCACATTATTCAGCAAGTTTTTAATACTAATCGGGTGTTAAATTGCTCCATACAGTATTAATACTAAGTTGGCAGTTCAATAATTATTAGCGACTTCATAGTTTATGTCAAGGTAATGGTTTAGAACAAGGGTGTCAAACTGCTGGCCCGCAGGCCAGACGCATCACCAGGAAACCGCGCCCACCCCATTGCCAGCAATGGGGAAAAAGCTCATCGCGAGTTTGACATGCCTGATTTAGAAGCTAACCAGCTTGTATAATGTGAGGTGAATGATGCAATGTTAGGAATGACTCAGCAGGAGTCTGTATCCCTTTAAGAGCTTGAGTATAAAAGGGAACGCCTTGCTGGAGTCTTTCTCTCTAGTCCGTTTCCTGCTGTAACTGCTGTATATTGGAGTTTGCTGAATGACCATGTGTATATATTTTGTTCCTAGTGTATATTTGTAGTGTGTAGTATAAACCACATTTAATACAAACCACTGTTTACTGTATTTACTCCTGGGTTACCTCAGTGCAATAAGACTGTGCATGCTCTGACAGTCTATGACTGAAGCCACAACATATTTTGTATATCTAAATATAAAGTGCCACAATAAATTTCAATAATAATGTGATTTTGTTTTCCAGGCAGTCTTTTCCAATAAATTGTACTAGCACTAGCAAGGCTTCATTTTTAAATGTTTGAAAACCGACTTTAAAACATTTAACAATAGTCTTTCAAGTTTAGAAATGAGCTCTTCTATTTTCTGATACCATTTCTACCCAGGAAGAAATACACGCGTTCATTTAGAACAAGACGCGGGACTATTTTACGACTTAATCGAGAAACAGCACACCTCTGTTGCTCCAGCAATGAGGGGCGCTTTCTCCTAACTGGGACAAACGTTCTACTAGCCATTTCCCGACTTTGGTCCAGTCTAGAAGAAACGCTTAAAAACACCCGGGGAAATTGTCTTCTGAGGTTTGTCTAGTTCGATACCGTTTGCCGAGGCGCAAAACTGTCCATGGCGCCCCACGCCTACGGATGTCACAGCGAGGTTCCTAGTTTGCCCACGTGCCCTTTCTCCCGTAACCCCCGTTACCCACCAGGCGTCGCGCGCCTGCTTCGTCTCGGGGCAGGCACAACACGGCTTCAGGGAAGGTGGCGGCTTTTGCTCCGCCTGAGCGGGGGCTTGGAGACCCGCCGGATCACAGGAGGCTAGGTTCGACATCCCTTCTGCTTTGCGCATGCGCCCAAGCAGCCAGAACGCAGGCCTATGAGGAAGGACAGTTTCGGTCTCGGATTTCCGCCGTCGCCACTAGGTTACGGTATTCCCAGCTATTTGTGACGTCACATCTCCCATGTTCTATATCAGGGGTCTTCAAACTCGGCCCTTTTATGACTCATGGACTTCAACTCCCAGAATTCATCAGCCAGCGTGCCTGGCTGAGGAATTCTGGGAGTTAAAGTCCATGAGTCATAAAAGGGCCGAGTTTAAAGACCCCTGTTCTATATGCAAACCTTGTCTTGGAATAATCCAAGATCGAGCAGAGGATGAAGAAGTTTCTTAAGGAAGGAAATGCGGCGATGCTTCTTCTGATGGAGGACAACGAGGCATTTAAGACTACTGGTCAACTTTTTTACGGCAGACTGTGTCTAATGGCACCCGAAGTAGCCGAGCCGCAAATAAATCCTTTTAGTTTTTTAGTTTTAAGATCATTATTTTTTAATTTTAAGATCATTATTCCTTTAGATCTACAATATGAATTTTTTACCGTTTTTCCTTACTTTTTTTCCCTTCATTCTCTAAGGAGCTGTCAACTAGGTCAGGTGGACTTTTGAACTACTGTATACTGTAGTTTTAAATAGTAGTTTCGTTGTTTATTTTGAATTCTTAAAATAAATGCTTTTATTGAGGTAATGCCCGTAAAATTCTACTAGGTGGCAGCAGAATGTTATAAATATAAGCAACGTCGGATCTGATCAGAACAGAGAAGACAATCCCAGGACAGGGGGTAAACAAACAAAACAAAACATGGAAGACGATAAGTGGATACGTCGGTGAAGTCACAAAAGTGGACTAGAAGCAAATTCGTCCATCCACGCGCATAGATGTTATACAAATGGCTCATTAGATTGGAATTTATAATACCGGTGGCTTCTCTTCAGTTTTCCGGGTGACTAGTTTGAGTTTTCGAGACAAATTCTCCCAAAAATATATTCTTAATGGAAATGGTCTTTTCCTAACTCGCCCAAATGTGAAAGAGAAGCCTTGTTGATACTGACGCATTGCTCCTTTTTCAGAAAAAAGCGTCAAGAAAAGACTCCAAGCGACGTAGCGGCTGGGCGATTTGCACTCCAACTCCCGCTCTATGGTATCGCTCCAGGAAATGACATGACGCCTTTTTAGTTCGGCTCTGTTGCTGTGGAAACGGTTGCTATGTGGACGGCGCCGACAACCATCCGAAGCGGCGGCTGAGACCAAGGTGGCCGCAAGATGAGTCAATCGGTGACCGTTGTTCGGCCGCTGGACCACACTGGCATGCGGTATCGGAGGAAGATGGCTCCCAACCGGGCTTTTGATTTCCTTTATGGTAACCAAGGGGATGGGGCTGATGGGGCTTGCTTTTCTATAGCGGACGGGGAAGTGAACTTTCGGGAATCGACTGGCTTGATTTCCAGGGCACACTGAGCCACAAACTAGCCAGCCAATTTTAGTCCAGTTTCTGAAGTAATTCTGTGGTTCAGTGTATTCTGGACTAAGAAAATTGGATTGGTCATCTTAATTAAACTAAGTGTAGATAAACACATCCTGAAATCAGAGTCACTGATAATTGGTAGTTATAAAATCCAGCTCAAGAGCATATAATCCCAATGGGAACCTGTACAGTAGAGGAGAAAGGACAGTTGTGGTTTTGAATGGAAACAGGACCGGAATTAGTATGGATTTTATATATATATACATACACACACACACACACACACGATTTTTTTATTACAGGTAATCCTCGACTTACAACCATTTGCTTAGTGATTGTTCACAGTTACAACAGCACTGAAAAAAGTGTCTTATGACCAGTTTACACACTTATGACCATTGCTGTGTCCTCATGGTCATGTGATCAAAATTAGGATACTTGGCAAGTGGCATGTATTTATTACAGATTGTCCTAGGGTCATGTTACCACTATTCGTAACCTTCCCAGCCACCTTCAACAAGCAAAGTCAGTGTGGGGAGCCAGATTCACTTATTGCATTATTCACTTAACTATGGCACAAAAAGTCATAAAATAGGGCAAAACTCACTTAACTGTCTTGCTTAGCAATGAAAATTTGGGGCTCAATTGTGGTTGAAATTTGAGGACTACCTGTACTGTAATTGTTACCATTCACACTAAAAAATAATCTATGTAATAGGCACTGATCATTATTTTGCACTTAATATGATTATTATGGATATAATTATAATTGTCTTGATTGTGAATGGTACTTCTTAAAAATGTTTTCATGACAAACTGAATCACAAATTTTTCATCCTTTCATTTGCAAATACCTACAGAGTAATTTGAACTTGCTTTTTATATGTATTGTTTACTGTTTCACTGAATAACTTGATTGCTTTTGCATTTCTCTACTCCACCTCATTTATAAAAAGACAAATAAATATAAATAAAAGCTACTGAGAATTCCCAAAGTATCATCACAATTAATTTCCCATATTCATTTCTTACATCAGACTTTATACCAGAGCATGCAAGGTAGTTTCACTCGAAGCCCGATTAGAAAGGATATAAGCTATGAATAAACAGATGCTTAACAGGATTGTTTAGCCTAATATATTTTGTTAAATTTATTAAAATGTTTCCATTTCTGTATATGTATTTTAGATCCATTGTATGAGCTATCAAGTGAAAAAGATCATGCACAGGCAAATGTCCAAGCTCATCTTATTCATGATGAAATGGTACGTGATTATAGTCTAAAACTATTTTTCAGAGTACTTATATTTCTGTGAAAAATAACTTGCTGTTGCTAGGTATTTTGAAATCTATTTCACAGGAAATATAACTTTAAAAATAATGCATTGTTTGTACCTATATCTACACATATAATATAGATATAGTGTCAGGATCCAGCTATATTTCCTTTCTATCTATCTCCTCTGATCTAAAAAACCAATTCTTACCCTCTTCTGAATCCTGCTATAATCCTAAGGAGGAGGGGGGAGTATACATGAGGATTTTATTAACTTTCACTTCCTCTATTCACTACAAAGTAACCTTTTGTTTATTCGCCTCCGGTCTGCTAACCATCACAATGTAACCATTAGCCTTTTATCCCATGCCCCTCTGAACTTCTCCTCCTTACCGGCCAGCTAGGAAGGGGGGGTGAAAAGATGCAGCCTCCAGAATCTGGTTTATTTATCCGTCATCAAAATAAGGTGTGAGGAGCTGTTGAATGATCATGTACAATGAAGCCGGATTGATGTTATCTTTCCTGGATTTAACACCTAGAAATCTGCCGGTCTGAATCGCCCGGAAGAACTGCGGGGTGGGGGCTGCTTAGGGACACTTTAAAACATCGATTTGTAATGAAATCCCTCAGATCCTGTCTAGCATGCCTGCTATCAATTTCTTTTAATAAAAGTTCCTGTTGGAAGAAACCAGTTCTGCTTTCTTAAGATGTGGGTTGAAGTGGTTCCGTACATATAGATTGTTGCATGATTTCTTTTAATAATAGTTTGAGATGCTTATGTAAACAGAAATTTCCAACCTTTTTAGCACACAGAAATGTAGGTAGTCCTCAACTTGTAACAGTTCATTTACTGACCATTCAAAGTTACAATGGCAGTCATTAACTTAACAATTGTGGCACGAAAGGTCATAAAATGTGGCAAAATTCATTTAATTGTCTTGCTTAGCCACAGAAATTTTGGGCTGAGTTGTGATCATGTCAAGTTACCTGAATAGTGGAATATATTTATGTATATATGTGTATAGCCAAGTTAAATATAAAACTATTCACTATCCATGACTAATACAATTCTTCAATAATTTTTACACTGTATACAGTAAAGCAGAAAATTAAATTTGACAATTTTAAAGGTACTAATTAGTATAGGTTTAGCTTACTTGTAATGTTTTACTAAAAATAAAATTCTGTTTCACAAGCTGTTATTTCTGTCTGGAAGGTATGGTAAATCCTATACTGGCAGTTGAATATTTTAGTTATTTGAACGGTCTAAGAATAAACAAGTTCCAAAAGAAAACCCCCCACAAAAAAGAGAGTTCAAGTCTTAATATTTTCTTCATATACATGACTTAAAACAGTAGATTCTTAAAACGTTTGACAATTATCATAAGTAGAATTATATTTGTATTTGTATATCATAATTATATTTGTATGAAAAACTAATTATATACAAATACAGATATAATTCTTATGATAATTGTCAAACTTTTAAAGACTTTGCTTGTTTTAAGTCATTTATATGAAGAAAATATTAAGACTTGGCTCTCATTTTTGAAGATGCCGAAGACACTGCCACAGATAGGATTCATTGGAAGAAACTTGCTGCCTTAGGCGCTTCGTGCAAAAGGAACCAATGATGATGATGAATTATATTTGTATTAATTATATTTGTATTTAAGCCTTAGATATAACATAATAATATTTAATGTTGCACTTCTGTCTTTTTTCATATAAAAAGAGAAAAGTACCAGAATTTAAAGCCATGTTCAGTAATTTGATTCACTATCCATCGTACTTTGTGCAATTAGAAGAAAAAAATCCTGTTCCTCCATTCATTGATCGAAGATGGAGAGGAAGGGCACATCAATGCTTTGAGACTTTTCAGCAGCTTGTGGTGTAAGTGTCCTTATATTTTATATTTTTAAACAAAGCCAAATGATGATTCATTTGCAATTGTTGTACGTTTTCCTGTACAGTGACTTAGGATATTGTTAGCAGATGTTACAACCATGAAGTCTGCAGTTCAAACTTGCTTTGAGTTATGCAATCTCTGGGAATAAGTAACTGTTAAAGCATGGAAAGCAAATCCCATTGAGGAAAGCTATGTAAATGTGGTCCAGCTACAAAAGTTCCTAGTATAGTTTGAAAAAGCTTCACCCTTGTCACTTCAAGATGTTGTTGGTAGTTACCTATTGAAGCCCCACTAACTTTTAAAAACAAGCTTCATAAAAAATTAGAATGTTACATTTCCCTGAAATATCAGATTACTAATAATTTGTATATATTATTTTTCTTTATAGAACCCCACCTTCACTTCAGGTGCCCAGAATTGAATATGAAGATCCTGAAGTTAGTGGAAGGAATCGCTGGAAATATTTTGAAAGGTGGGAAGCATATAAACTAAATTTCAATGACCAAATTAATAGCTATTGCCAAAATACTTCCCAAAGTACTTTAGAAATGAAGATTTTTTCCTAATTTCAATTACACGCACACACACATACCCAAGTACTTATAGGTTCAGGAGTGTCTTGATCAGATGCCTTGGTTAAAGATAAATATGACATGGTATAGATTACAAAAGTTTCATGTGTGTTGTAAGAAACAATACTAATTGTTTTTATCATTTTAATAAATAGTTTTTCAACTGTTGAAAATACATTAGTCTCAAACTTGGCAAGAATAAGTCAAAAAATTTGCAGAATTTTGACATATATACATATACATACATACATACATACATACACATATACATATATATCATATACATATACATACATACATACACATATACATATACAGTGGGGCAAAAAAGTATTTAGTCAGCCACCAATTGTGCAAGTTCTCCCACTTAAAAAGATGAGAGAGGCCTGTAATTGTCATCATAGGTAGACCTCAACTATGAGAGACAAAATGAGAAAACAAATCCAGACAATCACATTGTCTGATTTGGAAAGAATTTATTTGCAAATTATGGTGGAAAATAAGTATTTGGTCAATATCAAACGTTCATCTCAATACTTTGTTATATATCCTTTGTTGGCAATGACAGAGGTCAAACGTTTTCTGTAAGTCTTCACAAGGTTGGCACACACTGTTGCTGGTATGTTGGCCCATTCCTCCATGCACATCTCCTCTAGAGCAGTGATGTTTTGGGGCTGTCGCTGGGCAACACGGACTTTCAACTCCCTCCAAAGGTTTTCTATGGGGTTGAGATCTGGAGACTGGCTAGGCCACTCCAGGACCTTGAAATGCTTCTTACGAAGCCACTCCTTCGTTGCCCGGGCGGTGTGTTTGGGATCATTGTCATGCTGAAAGACCCAGCCACGTTTCATCTTCAATGCCCTTGCTGATGGAAGGAGGTTTGCACTCAAAATCTCACGATACATGGCCCCATTCATTCTTTCCTGTACACGGATCAGTCGTCCTGGTCCCTTTGCAGAGAAACAGCCCCAAAGCATGATGTTGCCACCCCCATGCTTCACAGTAGGTATGGTGTTCTTTGGATGCAACTCAGCATTCTCTCTCCTCCAAACACGATGAGTTGTGTTTCTACCAAACAGTTCTACTTTGGTTTCATGTGACCATATGACATTCTCCCAATCCTCTTCTGGATCATCCAAATGCTTTCTAGCAAACTTCAGACGGGCCCGGACATGTACTGGCTTAAGCAGGGGGACACGTCTGGCACTGCAGGATCTGAGTCCCTGGCGGTGTAGTGTGTTACTGATGGTAGCCTTTGTTACGTTGGTCCCAGCTCTCTGCAGGTCATTCACTAGGTCCCCCGTGTGGTTCTGGGATTTTTGCTCACCGTTCTTGTGATCATTTTGACCCCACGGGGTGAGATCTTGCGTGGAGCCCCAGATTGAGGGAGATTATCAGTGGTCTTGTATGTCTTCCATTTTCTAATTATTGCTCCCACAGTTGATTTCTTCACACCAAGCTGCTTGCCTATTGCAGATTCAGTCTTCCCAGCCTGGTGCAGGTCTACAATTTTGTTTCTGGTGTCCTTCGACAGCTCTTTGGTCTTCACCATAGTGGAGTTTGGAGTGTGACTGTTTGAGGTTGTGGACAGGTGTCTTTTATACTGATAACAAGTTCAAACAGGTGCCATTAATACAGGTAATGAGTGGAGGACAGAGGAGCCTCTTAAAGAAGAAGTTACAGGTCTGTGAGAGCCAGAAATCTTGCTTATTTGTAGGTGACCAAATACATATTTTCCACCATAATTTGCAAATAAATTCTTTCCAAATCAGACAATGTGATTGTCTGGATTTGTTTTCTCATTTTGTCTCTCATAGTTGAGGTCTACCTATGATGACAATTACAGGCCTCTCTCATCTTTTTAAGTGGGAGAACTTGCACAATTGGTGGCTGACTAAATACTTTTTTGCCCCACTGTACATCATATACATATACATACATACACACACACACACACACACACACACACACACATATATATGTCTTTAATTACATTAAAAATACGAATCCTGGGTGTGTGCATATTAGAAAAACAAAAGAAGAATCGAACACCAGGTTGAGAATATAAACAAGACTGTTTAATATAAAACCACTTAGCTTTCGTCGGCCAAACTGCCGACATCGTCAGAGTAAAAGTAGAGGATCCGGGAGTTTACTTATATAGCCGGCTTCTTCTGCACCCTGCTCCTTGAGCGAGTCACCGGTCCACTTGCTTCAATCGGCCGTAGTGCTCTTAGTCGTCCCGCACCTGTCAGCATATTAGCGGGTTCAAAAGCTGTTCCCCCGCTCGCAGTCACTCCCCTGGTGCGCGTACAGACGCCCAGAGGCTGGTTATCCGGTCGCTTCCGCTCTTTGCCCTCCTCCCCCCTCTCTTCTAGCCGAGCCTGAGCGTCCGTCTCAGAATTACATTCAGGGCGCGCTGCAGATTCGTTGTCCTCCCTGGGGGTCACAATTATTTCACCTACAGCCACGCCGTTCCGATCCTGCAAGGAGCGGGCTGGTTGCATTTGTCGTAAGTCATGGCGCTGTCCCTCCCACCCCCTATACACACACACACACACACACTCATAAAAAGCTTAGTAACATATGTTTGAAATGAAAATTGAGAATGAAAACATATATTTCTGTAATAGCTAAGGGAGACTAGTTGTTATTTATTTATTTCTTAAGCAAACTTTTATCCAACCACAATCAAGCAACTCTCAGCAGTTTACAATATATATAAAACAAGAATTAAAATATCCATAGACAGGTTCAAATCAGTTAGTTATTGAAAAGTAATCAGTTAAGTAATATGTAGTTGCTGGTGAAATAAGAGTCCTGGGGTTATAAATGAAGAAATATCCTTTTTGTTTCATTGGTTTATTCTTAATTTTGTTTTTATTTTTAGACCTTTCATCCCATTTGATAAGCCAATTCCACTGAATGTTGTTTATGCAATGTCAAAGTAAGTAATAAACCAGTATTAGCTCTAATGTTTAATCACTGAAATGATAAGAGATTAGTTTTTCTAATAATTACATTAAAAAGCATAAAAACAGTTTAGAAGAAATATTGTTAAGCATAGGGAGGCACACACAAACCCCCCTCAATCCCTGGGTTGCTCATATGAACTACACATGTATTTATATGTCTCTATGTCCTAGGTGCAAGATTGGGAAAATGAATGAAGTGTGTGTGTGTGTGTTGTGTTAAGTTAACAGAATCCAAGGGCAACAAAATAATGAGGAAAGTAATTTATAAAAGGAAATAACAAGATTAAAGTGGTTTAGGAAGGATGGAATGTAATATTTTTGAACTCTTTAGTAACATTGTAGAATAACAATAATAAAAGAGCATACTATAATGTGACATAACTAAAATCTTATTTTAATCATGTAGGAACTTTTGAAAGATGTTGCTTGATTCCTTGCATATTAGGTCAGAGCTACAGACTCATCCCTCCAAATCCAAGGACAAACCAGCCTATCTCATTTCACGAACCGTGGAAACACAAACAGATTATCGGGATGGTGAAGCTCAGACAGACCCCTATAGTCCTGAATACATAGTACCTTCAGGTTCAATACCTGAATTGTTAACTCTTGCCACGCTGACTTGGGGTGAGTTTAGGAACTGATGAATGTATGAGGCACACAGGGTACAATGTTTTTCTGTAATACAGTTAAGCTCCCATGACGTGACCTTTCATACCTTTGCTGTCAAAGAAGAAACAACCTCATATCCAGTACAAGGGCACTTAGGACTTTTAGCAATTCCAATAGTCAGGGTGCTTTACAAAGTTCATTGACTTAATTTGTGTCAGGAGCTCCATCCCTATTTGCCTGTCTTCCATCCTGCCAATTGTTCTCCTTTTATTGACAATTTAATAGCTGAGTAGTAAAGTTACAGAAATATAATGGAAGCAGGTAGATTTTAAGAGCGGTCACATCCTACTCCATTTATGCACTATGTATTCGGAGAGTCTTGGCTATCTTTTCCAGAACTTGGCCACAGGAGCAGAAATAAAAGTAGCTTCTGTTGCTGAAATAGACAGCTGGCTAAGAGAGAAGCAAAGCATAGTTCCCAAATGTTTGTATAGCTGATCAGTTGTGGAGTTTCATAAACTTGTGCTCACATGACCTGTCGATTTTTATTTTGTCTTTGTGTACATGTACACATACAAGATTTTTTTTTTAGTTACCAAAATTGTTCATACTGTCATCTGATGTATAAAACTCTGTTTTACAGTTGTATCCTCATCAGTGCATACACTTTGTCATCTAAAGGGAAAAAACTATAATATTAATTATAAAATAAAGGGGTTTCATACCTAAATTGCATAGCAGAGAGCAAGCTCCCAAAAGAAGATAAGGGTAGAACAAAGAAATTAGGATCTTATTTCACTTAATCATATTATTAAAACATTACTGTGAACAATATTATTTTTGTACACAACTCCTCTTTAAAAATTCTGCATAGAGCAAAGTGAGATTATACTCTTCAAATGCACCCCAAGATGCATTAGAAGCAGACCAAGATTTATAGATTCAGAAAAAGGAATCTAACAAGAGGAATCAGTGGAATAAAAAATTCCAAGAGAATCTAAGGAAGTTGATTTGTTTAAATTTTAAGATACTGGAGAAGGGATATGATAGCACTTTTCAAACGTGTAAGGAATAAAATAACAGTTTTGGATTATAGTAAGACAGATTCCAATTTTCATATTATGAAAAGCTTAGTAAAAAGGGTTTGACAGGGATTATCAAATGTGGTGGTAAATGGGTGGATGCGTTGCTTTGGATTCCAGCATTGAGGAAGGGATTGGATATGATGGCTTAAAATGGCCTCTTCTAATCATTTATTTTTCAAGGGGTAGTTTTAGCTTTAGAATTTTGCATTACACTAGAATTTAAAATAATATTTTGGCTCATATGCCTCACAATACTGTGTTCTGAGCCGTCTGTTTATTGTTTCCTGTTCTTTCAAGGTCATGGCCTTCCAGCAACTCAGGCAGAAGTGGAAGTAATTGAACGAGCCCGGGAGAAACGAGCCTGGGAGGCCACTCTTCCACCGCTGAATGATGCTGCACACATTGCAAAACGGAGGAAAATGATGGAGGAAATGGAGAGAAAGGAGTGGGCCTTTCGGGAGGAAGAAATAGAAGAGTAGGTAGCTTTTATCTTCCTGTGTTCTTACCCTCATCCTTTGGAATCTGCAGACTTGGTAATGGGATAAAGCAATATCTGGACGGAAAACTGTGTATGTTATCTGAATACTTCTTGGCCCCAAATGTCACTTGGTTCAAATTTGGTTTCTTGGATTTCTGATGGCCCCTTGTTGCTCTTTGACTGTATTCTGCTAAACTGAAACACTAATATATAATTAGAATAAAATATCAAAGAGGCAATACTTATAATATATGTAAGCTTCTGAATTTCTTAAAAGTCTTCAAGTTAACACTTAAAAGGAAGATAGGAATTTTTGGCTGGTTATGAACTGTCCATATACAATTGCATTCTGAAATGCAGTATGCATTTAAATGCAGTTTAAATGTTATCCAAGGCCTCATGGTAGAATATGTTGCTAACTTACAACAAGAGCATTCTATAAGGATTTTGGGAGGTACACAAGCCTTTGCATTTTTTAACCTCTCATTTTTAAATATAAATTTCAGCAACTAAAATCCACACAGTTTTCAAATGTATATAAAGTTACTATTTCTGTTGGCTGTGTGTGTGTGCCTTCAAATGAATTTTTGTCAGTTTTCATGTCGGGGCTTTTCAGAAGTGGTTTGCCATTGTCTCCTTCCTAGCAGCTGAGAGCAAGTGATTGGCCCAAGGTTATCTAGTTGGCTCTGTACCTAAGGTGGGACTAGAACTCATAACCTTCTGATTTATAGCCTCATATCTTAATCAATACACTGGTTATTTCTCTTGGTTACTGGAAACAGAAATAAGCTTGATAGTCTATATTTGTAGGCCTGAAAATGAATTTGTTAGCTAATATGTGTCAAATCAAAATCAAACCCAATAATGATTATGGAAAGTCCTCTTTTCTTATACAATATTCACTATTGAGATTGTATGTTATATTGTAATATAACAATTTATAAGATTAAACCCTTAGCATAAGAGAGATTTGTGTTAAGCTATATGCAGTCCACTAATGGTGCATTATCCTGTCAGATGTTTACTGATCTGTCTTTGGGTTCTGCAGTCTCAGAAAATAGGTTTTTTAAAGTTTTTGGCAATGCATGGTTGGTGCTACATAGTACTCTAGCCATTTGTTGTAGAATCTAAATTATGTTATTATTAATTTCTTATACACTATTTCCAATACCAGGTTTAGTAGAACTTCATATAAAGTTCTCCTGAGAATCTACTTTATATCTTCTACATAAAGAACTCATGATTATTTCTTTTAATAGATAAGGGATATAATAATATTTATATTTATAACAAATGGACATATATTTGCTCTTTTGAAGACTGCAAGAAGTGAGACTAAACCTTCTAAAGGGCTTGCTGATGAAGCGAGAAGAGAAGCACAATGAATTAAATGTCAGTTGCTTAGATACACACTGGTTTAAACTCATGCAAGAAAAAGAAAAAAAAGTGAAAAAGATTCAACATGAACACATAAAAGGTATGGAGCAAAATCATTACATAGTAAGTATACTCTCAAGAGAGCTGAAATTCCTAGCAATAAATAGAAGGCTTGTTGAGAAACAGAAAGAGAACACCCACCCACCCCCCACATCATTGAATAATTGACATACGCATGCATTCATCTCTGGTAGTAACAACCCTATTTGCAAGCATATTCCCTTGTCCTTTTGTTAGCTTTCACATCATTACTATGTAATTGAAAAGAGTCTGAACACCTACAAAACCAATGAATCTTCCAAAACAAAATGAGATTGCTTCTACATAAAGGATCTAAGACTAATCACAGTATTGATTGTTGAACACATCTTCAGCAATTTGCTGAATATTTTAATTTCTGTCTGTCAAGACACATAGATTGTGCCCAATATCCACAAAATAATTCCTAATTATCCACAAAATAATTCCTAATTTCTGATCATAATTTTGAATCTATAGAAATATGATTGTGGATGCCAAGAAAATTTTTCATTGGCAAAAAGTCAAAGAATCTTGAAGTCTACAAATGCTACATGTAGAGTCATTTTTTTGTTTCTGAGACTATTCTTCAACTAAATGGTTTAACACTAGGTACATGATAGAATGCTTATCTTCAAAGCCAGTTTCATCTTCTGCCAATTTATTCTCAGCACTAAATTAGTGTAATAATTTCCACTATAGATGTCTGGCATAGATTATATTAACACCTAAAGGTCTGTAAGGACAATAATTGGTTAGAGCAGCAGTTCCCAATCTTTTCTATACCCCGCACCCCTAGAACGCTTCTGATATATTCTCGCACCCCTTACAAAAGTTCAAAACAAATTATGCATATACACTATAATTTTGAAACTTCTAAACCCAAGTTTTCACACACCCCTGGAATATCGTCTCGCACCCCTGGTTGGGAACCCCTGGGTTAGAGCTATCCATTTGGCCAGCATGATTTGATTCAAGCTTCAGAAAATTGATGCAACACAACATGGCTAGGACTGCATCTTTATAGTATGAATTCATTGCAGCTGACCATGTTTGTAATTCCCTGTTTATATTCTCCAGATTCCTTCTCTGGGAAACTGGCTGCTAGCAAAAACGCAACAAGATGTTTCAGCATCCCATTCTTAGCAAATGGAAATAATAATAGCCAAATCCTAATCTTCAAGGAAATGAAGAGGTCAACTGATATATTTAAAACCAGTGTAATTTTATCTGCAATTTATTTACAGCAATCAGAAGATTAATAGCCAAGGGAAAAAATGTGGAGGGAAAACTAGAGAGAAGAAATGTAATTAAGGAATACACTGAATATGAATCACAACCTTATGCTCCATTATCAAGAATTGGCTACTTTCCAGATAATCATGCAGATCGTTATGTAGTGAAGAATTCCTTTCTCAACACCTACGAAGGTGAGTCATGTTCAAATACATTTATTCATTCCAGGATCACTGTGTTTTACACAAAGCTGCCAGTGTGGGAACTTAGATTCATATGCATCCTGTGCACTAGTACTTTTGGAAGCTATGTTTCTCAATTGAAACCAATAGAGATACTCTTATGGATGAGAAAACTCCATTTATAAGGAGCCATCTTGGACAAAAGAGGTTAGTTCTCTTACATCAATGTTAAAACATATCTTTTAGTCCCTATGTTTATCTTCTATTTTTCTTAGGATTACTTGAACTAGAGGCATTTCTTCCTAATTCCGTTACACAGCCCCGAACTGAAGCTCCAACACCCAGAAGTTTAACCACAAAAGATGGATTCACTAAACGGTCTGCTAGACTAGAGATGGAATTAGCACAAGTTTACCAGGTATTTTATTCCTTCTGAGACCATTTCAACTTTTGGTGCATGGCATCTGCAATATAAGTGGCCCTTTTGGTTTTGGGAATGTAACTCAAGTTGTAGTAAGAAGTCAAGAAAAATTACAGATTCAAAATATGCCAAATTGTTATTTATTCCTAGTTTTCAGAGTTATATTGTCTCCTTCTCTCCTTCTGTTTTCATTTCTATTTCATACAGTCCTTTAAAAAGGGGAAAGAATATTATATTTTTTCCAGGTTCTCTCCTCCAAATTCCTTTTTTATTAGATTGTAAAAATATAGGAAATTTCAAGGATCAGAAATTTTCTATAAATATAGTAAAATGTATGAACAATTTTATTTACTATGAACAAAGTACATAGTAAATAAGAAAATAATGTTGGGGTCAATTAGATATGGACTGATTTTTTATATTATACAACTTTTCCAGATACTGCAAGACAGGAAATATCATATTAAGGAGCCACGCAAGCCACTACGTTTTCTTCAGAGGTTATCAAAGATTTTGGCTCACCCACCCACTCCAGAATTGGAAATACCTTCACTAGTAGGTGCAGTTTTGATTGTTCTTAAGAGTTTAGCTTAGTTCTAAAAACATATATAAGTGGAAGCTATTAATGCACAAGGATGCAGGTTAGAAGAACATAGATGAGATCATCATCAGGTTTCACATCAGGTATAAATTCAGACTGACAAGGAAGGATTAAAAACCAGTAGCACAACTGAAGTGTGTGTGTGTGTGTGGGGGTGTTCAAGTACAAAGAGAGGTGACAACCTGAAAAGATGACAGTAGTAATTAGGAGGAAGGAAGCCAGAGAGTAGGCATTTGTCATGCCATAGAGAGGATGTTCAAACCAAAAAAGCTTGGTTGGTTGCCTTAGTCTAAAAGGGAGTTGCAGCCCACCAAGAGTCAGATAATAGAATCCCAAAATCAGTGGGCTTCCGAATGAAATCTAGTTTGTTATATTTATGCTTCTTTTATTGCTGCCTCTTTTTCTTCCCAATGTCATGGTTCCAACAGATGAAACTCTTCAAAAGAACTTTGAGGCATTGTTTACCTTAAAGAATCTTTTATTCGAGAAACAAAGTATCGGCACTACATAATTGAAACCAGAAACTAAATTCCCCTCCCCTGGATACAAAGTAACAAAGTGCAATTCCCTCCTCCAATAAACTCTCATAAATCATATTCCCCAATAGCTTGAAGCGCAGGCTTTCTCCCCAGCCCTCCAGCCCGCCAAAACACTATCAGCTCTGGGCCCAATGTCCTTGGGTTCCCATGACTAAGTTATTATTGTTATGACTAGCTGGACTCTCATCCCTATTCACCCTCCCAGCATCAACTAATTCTAAAAGCAATAGAGAAAATGGCTGCATTTCCATCTGTTGTCAAAGCAAGAACATCCAATGATTAGCAGCGTTGACATCCGCCCCCCCTTACAAAAAGGACAAATCCTGTAACGCAAACAAAATCATAGGTTAAGAGTTGCCTCTAGATTTGTTAGGGTGTTTCTTATAGAATCTATTAATGAGTCTGTCAGCTTTTACATTGCTAGATTTCACCCAGGTGGCTTCAGACAACGGATACCCCTTCCATTGCACTAAGTACTGCAATTTCCCTTTAAAAATTCTAGAATCAAGAATACGCTTCACTTCATAGTGAGTCTGTCCTGCTACTACGAGAGGTCCAGGTGCTTTCTTAGTGGGAGGTCTTAAGCTGGAATCCTGAAAAGGTTTCAGCAGGCTACAATGAAATACAGGGTGAACTTTCCCTAAGAGTCTGGGAAGTTTTAGTTCTACCGTGACCAGATTAATAATCTTTGCAATGGGGAAAGGTCCTAAGTACTTCGGTCCTAGCTTCTTACTAGGTAACTTAAGCCGTAAATATTTTGTGGACAAATAAATATTTTCCCCAACTTGGAATGTCCTTTGAGGAGCCCTTTTTTTATCTGCCTGTTTTTTATATGTCTCGGAAGCCTTTTTCAAAGCAGTTTTCGTGGTTTTCCAGACTTCTTCCCACCCCCTCACCCATTGATCAAGAGTTTGGGAAGCGGAGGGTCCCTGAGGATATTCGGGTATTGGGCTGAACTCTTTCCCTGTGGCCACTTTAAAAGGCGTGAAGCCGATGCTGCTGTGAGCAGAGTTATTGTAATCCACCTCTGCGAAAGGGAGGAGGTCAGTCCAAGTTCATGCTGTATATCGGGATGTCATCAAGATACACCAAAACCCCTTTGTATAAATGATCATGTAGTACCTGATTAATCAGCTGCATGAAGACAGCTGGAGCCCCCTGTAGTCCAAACGGCATGACTTTAAATTGGTAGCTCCCCATGGGACAGTTAAAAGCAGTCTTCCACTCATCTCCCTCCTTTATCCTCACTCGGTAATATGCCTCTCTCAAGTCCAACTTAGTGAAGACACTCCCCTTTGCCAGGTGGGTTAGTAAGTCCAGGAGGGGGAGGGGGTATTTGTTTTCCACGCTCACAGCGTTCAGTCCTTTATAGTCCATGCAAAGATGAAGCGACCCGTCTTTTTTTTCTTTAAATAACACTGGGGCTCCCATGGCAGACTTGGCCCGTTTGATAAATCCTCTCGCTAGGTTCTTGTCCACATACTGCTGCATGTCCTCCATTTCAAGGGGGGACATAGCATACATTCTCGGTCGTGGGAGTTTGGCTCCCGGTAAAAGTTTGATAGAGCAATCATTAGGTTGGTGGGGAGGCAGGGTGTCGCATTCTTTCTCACTAAATGCCTCCGCTAGGTCCCGGTACTCGCTGGGGATGAGTGGCTCGCCTGGTTGAGACATGGCAGCTATTTGCGCTAGCTCGTTAGGTGGGTTAAGCTCTCCTGTAATGTCCGTCGAGTTAGGGGGGGGCTTGGGTCCTATAGGTAACCTCACAGTCCTCATTCCCTTCTCCCACCAGATAAATGGCTTCCATTTGTCTAACCAGGCTAGCCCTAGGATCACAGCCTCAGTCATTTTCGGAGCCACCATGAAACGAATGAACTCCCAGTGCTCACCTATTTCTAAGCGTAGGGGTTCAGTTAATTGCGTGATTAAAGTTCCTCCCATTAGGGAGCCATCGGCTTGCTCAAACCTCACAGGTTTGGAGAGCAGCCTTGCTCATATGCCCATTTCCAGGGCAAGTGGTAAACTAATAACGCACCGAGAGCATCCTGAGTCCACCAACACTTTCAGATCTACCTGCGCCCCCGTCTTAGGGATTATGAATTTGGCAGGTAGAGAAAAAGGCAGAATGGGTCGACTCACCATCGGGGCGTTCTCTCCTTCGTCGTCGCTGTCGTAGGAGAGTAGAGCAGCAGCAGATCCGGCTTGGGCACACTCCTGTGTGGGGGATGTGACTTGGGTAACGGGTTCCTGCGCGATCCAGTTGGAGTTCTCTTTCGCCGGCTGCTGGGCTGGTTTCTTCCTTGCTGGTGGTCCTATTCTGCTGTTGAGGGTAAGGGACTGGGCAACTCGCTGCTCGATGTCCCTGTTGTCCACATCTGAAGCATTTAATCGGTGGGCCTGCAGGTGGCTTGGGGTTTTCAGTAGCCACGGCGGTAGAAGGCTTTCGGGGGGATGGTGGCCATTTGGATTGATCTGGCCTTGGCCCGGCTTCTTGCGGTGGGGGCTTCTTATAGTGGGCAAGCTGGATGTCCAGTCTTACTGCTCCCTGGTACCATTCTTGCAACTGATTTGGGACTGCTCGATAGACACAAGCCTGGGAGAAGGTGATCGTCCAGTCCCTCCTTGAAGTGATGAACTAGGGATTGCTCGGGCCACCTCTCTATTCGGCCGGCTATCTTGCGAAACTCTTGCACGTATTCCAGTGCAGGTCTGCCAGCTTATCTTATTTTATGGACTTGCTCATCCGCTTTGAGGGCAATGGATGGGTCCTCGAATCTTGCTCTCAGTCCTAGGAGGAAGAGATGGAGGTCCCCCAATTCGGGTGCTTGCTCGTTGTATAAATTGTTCAGCCACTCGGATGCTTCCCCTTCCAAGTTGGACGCAACCATAGTTGCGACCATAGTGCCTGGTTTCGGGTAGAAATAGGCGCAGCAGTTCATGTGGGAACGCACCTGGTTGAGGAAGAAGATCAGCTTCTCCGGGTCTCCATCGAAAGTTGCTCTAAGGGGTGGCGCCATCAGCGGTTGCTGTGCTCCCCAGGGACCCTGCATTCCCGGTGGTTGCTGGCCTCCCCACTGCTGCTGCTGCACCCCCAACAGATGCTGGCCTCCCCATGGTGGTGGCTGCATCACCCCCAGTTGCTGCAAGGCCCACATCTGCTGCTGCACGTTCGGGGGCTGCGGCCATCCCCACGGCTGTTGCTGTACCTCCAGAGGCTGTTGGCCTCCCAGCTGTGGGGGCTGCAGCATCCCCCATTGTTGTATGGGCCTTGGGCTGGGTAACCGGCAGGCACATCGATCTGGACTTCGGCTGTCCCGGTGACGGCTCGGGCTCTTGTCTCGCTAGCAGCAGTCTGGGCTTTTGGAGGGGCACCGACTGGAGCTGTCCCTCTCCGTGGGGCTGGAGGCCCTAGTAGGTGGCTTTGTGGATGGGGAAGCTGCTTGACCTATGCAGGTGGGGCTGGGCCTTCCCCTTGGCATGAGTTGGTGGCTGACTCGCTGATCATCATGATCGCTCGCGTATGGAGAATGGGAAGGTTGTTCCTCTCTAGCTCCTCAAATCTTTCCACCAACTTCTCCACTGATTGACTACGGACTGCGGACAGGTACTTCCACTCTACCAGAGTCCTCAGCGGTAGTCGATTTCGTGGCTCTCCACCGGTACGGGGAACGCAACTTGCGAGAAGCCCCTCTTTGCAGCTCGACCTCATCTGCCTTCGAAGCACTTGATTGTGGCAAGGCCGTCTCGAGGTGTCTGGAGTCTCCACTGGGCAAGGTCCATCCTGACGACCAGATCAGCTGTCCTCGTGGCTTGGGCCTTGCCCCCATCTGGGAGACCTGAAAAGGATCCTTCTCCACCGGCGCGCTGGCCTGCGCTCCCTCCCCTGAGGTAGCATCCACTGCCGGAGTGCTAGTTTCAGGCGTCCCTTCCTTTTCCATGTTGGGATCTTCCCCAAATTTTTGTTGGTCTATCCCTCAACTCTAGGGACAGTGACTGGGGCTCGGGATCCCAAGATAGATAGGTAAAAGTTGTAGTTTAATGTCATGGTTCCGACAGATGAAACTCTTCAAAAAAAACTTTGAGGCATTGTTTACCTTAAAGAATCTTTTATTCGAGAAACAAAGTATCGGCACTACATAGTTGAAACCAGAAACTAAATTCCCCTCCCCTGGATACAAAGTAACAAAGTGCAATTCCCTCCTCCAATAAACAGTCATAAATCACATTCCCCAATTAGCTTGAAGCGCGGGCTTTCCCTCCAGCCCGCCAAAACACTATCAGCTCTGGGCCCAATGTCCTTGGGTTCCCACGACTAAGTTATTATTGTTATGACTAGCTGGACTCTCATCCCTATCCCCCCTCCCAGCATCAACTAATTCTAAAAGCAATAGAGAAAATGGCTGCATTTCCATCTGTTGTCAAAGCAAGAACCTCCGATGTTAGCAGCGTTGACACCCAATTTCCTTTAATGCTGAATTTCCTCCATTCAGATCACCACTTACTGTTACATTTCTTATTACTCTGATTCTCCTTTAATTTTAATTCCAATATGTACTTCCTAAAGATAATTTTAAGTTAATCTTTTTTATTCTTAGCAGTCACTATTTGGCTAATTGTTTATTATTTATTTATTTATTTGCACCCCATATTTATCATTTCTACAAATAACTCAAGGTGGCAAACATATCCAACACACCTTTCTCTTCCTATTTTCCCCACAACAACGACCTTGTGAGGTACATTGGGCTGAGAGAGAATGACTGGCCCAAAGTCACTCAGCTGGCTTTCATGGCTAAGGCATGACTAACTAAGCTTTTGGGGTAATTTTAGCTACTCAATGCAAATTAAACCCCAAACAGAAGCTTCACTCCTTATGGAATTTTTTAACAAGAGCTCTTAATAACCGGATCTGGCAGCCTCTTCTTCTCTGTCCTCTAGTGCATCCCACTGCTCTGACAGTTCTTCATTATTGCAATCTAACATAATATGTTTATTGGTGATAGAAAGCCTGCAACTCCGTTATTGACATTTTTGCACAATAACAAATGGGTGAATTCTGTTGGAACCACACCCTGTAGTTTTTTTCAACAAACTTAAATATTTTTAAAATCAACAAATAAAACTAATTAAAAAGCAATAGATAGAAATTATTAAATATTTGAGGGTAATAATTTGTAAACAATCAAATAATCAGTTGATATTCAATACTTTAAACTAAGAGGGATCTAAAGCAGTTAACAGCCTAAAGGCTAAGACAAAAATCTGGGACTGCATTGATCACTGTCCTAGTTTGCAAACATAGAGACAAGTCGATACAGCAAATTTAAGAAAAAGAAAGAGAAGTGGCAATTGTAGATAATGGGCTCATAGGAGAAATGTAAGAACAAGGACATAACAGAGAAAAGATTATTTATTTCTGATCAATCAGGAAAAATATGAAAATGAATTACTTGCCCTTATCTGCTCACTTTTGGAAAGTGGCTTGGCTTATTTTGGAGAAAGAAACTGGGACTAGGGAGATGTCACTCTATTCTCTGACTTACTGGAACGTGAAAGACTTTTTTTATTTTCTTTGGAAATTTTGCAAATAAAAAAGCAAAACCAAGCATTTCAAGAAAACAGTAATACTTTTCAAATCAGGAAAAAAAGAAGGAATAGAAAATATGCTTTGCTTTCTCCTTCCCAGACTGAGGAGAGAGGAAAAAATAAATTCTTTAACACAATGAGCACTGAGCAGCCAGATCTGTTAATTATTATTTTAGTCAAAAGGCTGTAGTGAAGCAATCAGGTTTGTCATCATCTAACAAGATAAGCTTTGAAGGGTGAAATTACAGATTAGTTCAATGTGAAGATTAGTCTATTCCTTCATATTCAGCATGAGAAAAAGAAAAACATGCATAGGAATTGTTATCTATATAGATCAAGCACCAGAGAAAGTATTGAATGGATAAGGAAAGGCTGTATCTTGAAAGATCTTATGAAAGTAAAATTGCAAAAAATAGTGATTAATGAAAGCTTTAGTTTTAAAGGCTTTATTTGCCAAAAGAAATCCAGGTTCCATCCTTGTATTAACAATTAAGGATGTAAAAATGAAGAGGTGGGGATATGGTATGATTATATCTTAGAGTTATATCTTCACTTAGAAACATCAGCCTTCAATTTCCTTTTATTCCCTATTATAGCCAGGGTTTTTTGTTTTTTGTTCTTTTGCTGAGGGCACCTTGTTTATCTACTGGTGAGGGTCTCTTTAAAAATCACTCTACCTGATAGTCAGCCATCTTCTACTACCACACAAGGAAGCCAGCTTTCATTCTAGGAGTGTGCTGTTTGCTGCAACCAGCATGTTTGGCCTCATGATTTGACTGGAACATTGAGACAGTACATTGAGCCAATTAGGATTGCAGTTTAAGGAGAGGCAGCAAATCAACAAACAGCAGCTGATAACAGTTGCTTGTTTTGACTTACTAGAGGATCTGATAGTTGATTGGCTCACATCTCCTCCTGATCTGCTTCTTTAGCTTATTACTCTTAATTTTATTACTTTTCTTTATGTCATTATTGTTTGAATTTCCCACCTTCATTTGGATATACTAATTGTTTCTCTTCATATCTTATGCCTGTAAGAATATGGGCAGCGTACTGTAGTCAGAAACAATAAGCAAATTTAGTGAAATATAGCAACTAATTTATCCAGAATCAGATAGGTCATAACCCTTGAAAACAGAAGTTTTAGCTTATTGCCATATTTCCCAAAGCTTTGTTTTCTTTTACAGATAGATGAAGAGAGAGAATTGGCTATAACTATACTACAGAAATTAATACGAGGCAGAGCTATCCAAAACATGGTAAGTTTTGTTTTGTGGCATCCATTAACTTGATGACAGATTCTGTCAATATTTGCATCTGTCTTCCAACTGTTTATATTAAACGATTTCAACAAGAAAAAAATTCACATCTGTATCCTAATCCATATGAGTCATGTCCTTCCAATTGTTTTGAAGGCACTATAAACTATAGTAGGGTGTTTAGGTCAACTAAGATATCTCATGAAACTATATCTTATATGTCCCCTATCCTCCCACAACATAACAAGAACTGTGTAAGAACATTATTCAAGCCAGTACAAATATATTGCAACCAACCAGAATCCCAGAAAAAGGAAAATGATCACCTATACAACATCTTCCAACAAAATGAATACCCATATAACTTTATCAAAAAGTGCCTAACCACTCAAACCCTACAGCCCAACCAAACTAGCTATGAAAAAATAACACTACCATATATCCAAAACATCTCAGAAACAACCAATAGACTCACAACCACTTGGCCATTACCATAGCACACAAAGCAATTAAAGCTCTCCAAAATATCTTAAGTAAACCCAATGGCCCAGTAGCCCAAGAAGAAAAAAACAAGTCATCTACAACATACAGTGTAAGAGGTGACAATGACTATAACAACCACTGACACAATGAAACTGTTTAACCTCACAACACATGGACAGATTCAGCTATAGTTTCAACTGGGAAACTGGACATCCTGTACCAAACTAAATCCAAAAGAAATGCCTGAAAACTTGGCATTCAGACAAATCAGGTATCAATAAATACATAAAAATCAACCACATTTATATACCATTCAAAAGAGACAATAAAAAAAGCTAAGAAGGAAACAAAAAGACCAGAACACATCCTCTCCAGCAACCAACATCCAGATAAGCAAGGATGAGCACTAGACAAACAATCAAGCAGAAAACCCTAATCAGGAATT
The DNA here is from genome assembly GCA_023970755.1 of Azemiops feae. Lineage (NCBI taxonomy): Eukaryota > Metazoa > Chordata > Lepidosauria > Squamata > Viperidae > Azemiops > Azemiops feae. The sequence goes on along the minus strand of JALGBA010004292.1, from coordinate 5,000,570 downwards.
ATCAAAGAGAAAACCACACTCCTACCAATACTGGCAGGCAAGCTACTATACGTAAGCAGGCAGCAAACCCACACTCTCTAGCACTGATGAGGTTACCTAGTTGGGTAATAAAATATCTGCAAGCAAACAACTAAGCTCAAAGAATACCAAAGATTCCTTATGTTCCCTTCCTACTTATGTTCCCTTCTATTGCAGCCATATTTTATACCACGGGTGTTGAACTCGCCTCGCGACTTTTTTTGCATTGCTGGAGTTGGGGTGGGCGCGGTCTCCGTATGATGCAACTGGCCCATGGCCCGGCAGTTTGACACCCCTGTTTTATACTATTCAAATTCTAAATTGGGTCCAAACTTACAAAACTACAGAAGTAAATAATGATTTAACATTGTTAGTCTGTTTTAATTCCTTTTTCTTTTGTATTCCAAACTCTGTAGTAGCTTAAGGAGCAAAGAAGCAGGTATAAATGTTTTTTTAGTTCAGTTACCATGACAAATCTTAGTTATTCTGCAATAATTTTAGATTTTTATTTCTGATTATGGTTTGTTGGCCAGTAATATGCTCTGATTTATCTACAATAAACCTGGATAGATGTTGAAGGAAATAAAATAGTTTTGGAGGCAAAAACAAAGATATAAAAGCAACTGAATACTATGTTTATTAGAAGAAAAAGCAAGGTAATCAAATATGTAATGAGAAAGCCAGTATAATTGTATTGGAGCTCTCTGGTAAGGTTATACCTAGGACAAGAAGAAGGTGAAAAAAGGGAAATATGGTACAACCATATAAAGCAGGGGTGTCAAACTGCCGGCCCACGGGCCGGACCCGTCATCCCAAAACCGCACCCACCGCATTGCCGGCAATGGAGAAAAAGCTCCGATACGTCGCGCGACGTCATGTGACGTCGCAAGTTTGACATGCCTGATATAAAGCTACACTGAATGAAGAATTAATTCAAAAAATTAAGAAGTTTGTCAAGGAATGGTTAACTAACAAGAGCTTCTTTGACTAAATAGGAAATTCAAGGAAGGAGTAAGTATATGTTCAACCTGATATAAAGAAAACATGATTTAAAAGAATAGAACCCTGAGGCACTTCACAAAATGGGCATTTCCATCACATGCAGGATAGTCTGCAAGCCATAGGAGCATATAATTTAAGATGTCCTAAAGCCATTTCAGAAGGCAGAAGGCTTTGGGTCCATTCATAATCTCCCAGTTCAGTTTATTCCCATAGCAACCCGAAAGTATAACTTATTCCTACAGGATTGTTATCGGAATAAACTGAAGAGAATAGTATAGTAAGCAGCCTTGAGCTGGTGGAGAAAAGATAGGATATAAAACTTAAAAAATATAATAAATAAGCAACCAAAGCTGGCAACGTCTTGTTTCCACATAAGAATCTTTTTGTTTAACCTTTTCAGTCTAAAGTACTTTAATGTCCAGATAATCCTTGTTTAACAACCACAATTTTGAATGGCAATTTCTTTGCTAAGCGCTCAGATTGCTAAACAAAAATCGCATAATTGTGATGGGCTTAAAACCTCACTACCCCTTCAGTCATTAAGCAAAGCATCATCGTCATTAAGTGAAACACCATATGACCATGACTTACAATTTTACTTCTGCCTTTATTAACTGTTTATCACAAGCTAGTTGTGAAGTGCACAAATGGCAACTACTTGACTACAGGGTGCTTCTATGTTCATAAATGCAAAGCTTTTTTTTACATCATTATTATTTTGAACAGTCACTAAATGAGGCAGTTGGTAAGAGAACTATCTGTATGCTTTCTCCACTTTTGCCGTATAGATAAACAAGAGTCTTAGTTAATGCCTGTTAATTCATCCAATATGAAGAGCTAACTTTAAAAGTATGCATGATTATTTGTTGAGCATATGGCTTCCTTTCTCAACACAGATTGATAAGTTGGAGGTGAAACAGAAATTAAGGTGTATTTTAAAATTTTGACACACACATGGCAGCGTATTTACTTCTGAGTTGCTTCAGAGCTTCTTTTTATGTATATGGATTCCTCATTAAAGGAGCTGCCCATTAAGAAGCAATGAGAAAAAAAGTCATTTGTTGTTTCCAGCTCATAAGATATATGATGGAACATATGTATTTCTATACATTTCTGGAGTAATTGCATGCTGCATGAACAATTTAAACTCACTGCAAGCAACATATTCTGCTTCTTTCATTCATTCTATTTTTGTTTCTACCAATACCACAGCTGCAAAACTGTAGAAGTAAGACTTTCACAGGTGTTGAGGGAAAATACCCAAAGCTACTCTTCTGTGGTTAGATTCTATCTATCCTGGGTGTCCTGACATAGAATAAAAACCATATGAATAAGTTGCTGTATTTTATATATTTATGTGTGTTTTTATTGTCATTTCCTATGTACATATCCTCTAAAAATATTTCATTATAAATATTTGTTTAAAAAGTTAAGAAACAAATTTGGAAGATGCCATTCATTGTGATTATCTTAAATCAACCACATCCTTGGATTTCTCAATATTAAAAACAGATGTTTGAAGGAAAGGAAAAGCGTCTAGAATTGATTTATGAGTTACGCACTACACATGCACTTCAGGAAGATGGACAGTTGTTGAAGAAGGCTGAAAAACAAGTGACTTTGGCCTTACAACGGCAGCGGGATTTGCACGAACATAAGGTTTGGTTATAAATGGAGGAAATTGATTTTATAGTAATTTATTTTTGCAAAATATGTGTAACAGAAGCTGATGATGGTAACTTCCCATCTAGGGAAGAATACGGTATTCAGGGCAGAGTTTTCAACCAATTTCAGTCTTTGGTGTTAATTAGAATAGTTAGAAGGCTGTGATGAGTGTTAGGAAAGTTCATTCCTATGTTACTTTTATAATTTTACATTCCTGGGAAATCACTTGTTTTGTTCAGTCCAACATCAAAGTGAAATACTAAAAATTAATAAGTATACTAATGTTCTTCTTCAATGTTGTTATGTGAATGAAAGAACAAGCACCTATGAAATACTTATAAAAACCACAACTAAAACTGAACTAAAAGATTAAAATGAAAAAAAATGAAGCTAACGTTTAAACATGTCAGAATGAGTCTCCAATTATTTTTCTTTGTAGTTGGGTAAATAATGGTTGCTAAGAACTCATTAGAGAACATAGAGCATTACTATCAAATTCTCTATGTTGTACCAGTATCTACTTTTTGTTGGTATATTATTCAGCACTTCTGAGGAAAACTTTGGAAGCCAATTGTTCTATGTGAAAATATGTAAAGACTTGTATCGTTCAGGAAAGCCTGGTTATTTTCATAATATCAGAAATAATATAATTTCAGTCCCCCCTCAGGGTTTGATTCTAGGCTTAGACATCAATCAATCTCATTAAAGATGATGTTGATGGAGTTATGACTCACACTTTAGTATAATGCAGAGTTGTTTTAAACATTAGCTCTGAAAGGCAGATAAAATTGTTGAATTGATAAATTAAATAGAAAAAGGAATGAAATATTCCCGTACTCCCTTAGATGTCTCTCATGGAAAAGCATTTGGCTCGTGTAGAAGGAAGAGTCCTTGCAAATATGTTGGATTTCCTCTCTAAAGAACTGATTCGACTACAGGATGAGCGGAGAATCCATGCTTTTGCTATGCTAGCAGAAAGGCAGCGCCGAATGCGGGAAGCAGAGGAAAGTGGACGTCGACAGGTAGAGGAGAGACGCAGACGTGAAGAGGATGAGATCTTTAGACAGGCAAGTGTGGGAAATACTATTAAATAAGCTCAAGGAGATTTAAGCTAGGTCATGGCACAATTGCATTTGTTCAGATTACCTCAACAATATGCCTTAAACCTGTGTCCAATATGTGCAGAGGTAATATTTCTGTGAAGAAGGAGGAAGTCAAACTGCTGAAAGTGGACATAGCTTACAACTGAAGTAGTATTGTATTATCATCTTCATCTCACATCATCCAGTTTTCCACTAAGTGCTTCTTTAGTCTCCTCATTGGAGGATTAAATCTGGATCATGCTCTGCATTTAATCACAATAGTGCTGGGGTAATTCAGAGAAGCTGACTAAAGTACAATTACTCATTTACAAATGAACAATAGGAAACATTACACCAGTAAGATCAATAAGGAGGACTTACTTCATTTAGAGACATAGGAATTGTCAATGGGTTAGTGTGGAATGGAGGCCATCTGCGAAGACCTCTTAGCTAGGCTGGGAAGGCAAAAAATATCCCCAAAGTGACAATCTTCAAGAACTTAACTCAAGGCAGAATTTACTATCCCTATTGAACATGTTGGAGATGCAGTAGTGTTGTACATTTTAAACAACTTTGCAAACTAGGTCTAGAAGCATTCATTAAAAGAGTATTGAAAGGAACAGGAGTCTGATTTGGTAAATTATGTTATCCAAGCATACTATAAAAAGTAAGTGAATGAAGCAGGATAATTCCAAAGAAAAAGAATAGTGAAAAATGAGCCAAATAATAAATTATTCCCTAAGATAAGTGTGCTTATACCAGTGGGGGGGAAATATTCTGATTTGGGTTTTTTTTTCAGGTTGTTAAAGTACACCAAAAAACAGTTGATTCTTATCTAGAAGATGTTATCTTGAACAGCATGGAGAGTACAGCTGAAGAACAATCTAGGGAAGAGATTCAGAGAATGGCTGTAGAAATCAACAATATTGCTTATGAAATGGAAACACGGTATGGGCTCCTGAGGAAATAGCGGCATTCATAAAGTGAACATAACAAAAGTGGTTACGATACTATAAAGACTGATCTCCTTCTGGCCTAGAGCCCACTAATTGCATATAAGATAGTTTTTATAATACACAAAGTGAACGTTTTGCAAATTTTTCCTGTCTCTGTGTGTACAGTATGGGTATTCCAAACAAAATACCTCTGAATTTCAGACTCTTTGGGGAGTCTCTCTTTTCTGAACTTTCAAATAGTCTGTTCTATTAACTCATGATTTGTGATTTGAAGTTAAGAGGATATCACATACACATTTTTAAAGTGATCTTCCCTCTCTCTTCATGGAAAAAGAAGAATGCAATTCAGTTTTTTCCATTTTCCTACAGCAATATTTTTTTCTTATCATTTTTATAATTGTGCATGGAGATGAGATGTCACTGATCCTGAATTAGGATTGAAATAAATGTGGACCAAAGAACATTTCTTTTTTTACCTGCATTATTTGAACAGATGGTGAGGTTGTCTCATTGATTGGTACATGAATAACTAATGCTCTTGGTATGAAAGAGAAAAGAACAAAATGCCAAAAATGTAACCATTTTCATTTATCTGATTTTTCCCCCTATAGCCAGAGTAATCTACAGTCTGAAGAGATTGTGGCAGAGCTAGTTTATAGCTTCCTGATCCCTGAAGTGAGAAAAATGACCATTAAGGAAAAAGGTGAGAAAAAGAGCACCATGTTTACCTCTTGGGTTAATTTGTATTCTGGCTGCTTTGTTCTAGTATCCAGCTATGCAGTGCTTTATCTATTGAACAATTTATTCAAGTACATCATCAGTAAACCTGCAGCAAATAATGGGTAACTTTATAATATGGGTAACTTGGTATAATATGTTGTCCAAAATAAACTTAGCAAAGACAATAGAATCTATTGGATTCAGTCTGCCAATAATTGTGTAATGGGATTTATAACAACATTGTAGTGGGGGGGGGGTTAATCTCTGCAATTGCACAAGCAGGCTCTGTGCCCAAATCATTTGGATCATTCTAAAACTGAGTTTTTTCACAGGGGCCTATTGTCACATTCTCTCTGTCAAGTATGGCAGTTAGATTCTCTTCCTGCTCATCATTTCTAAGCAGTCTCATGAAAACTGAATAAACTAATTGCAGAGAATTACAGAATAAAGCCCAATGTGCACGAGGTTCTGTGTCTTAACATGCAGGATTCCTACCTTCAAGGTTTCAGAGTTTGAATTTTGGATTTCTTCCTCCCCATGTTTCAAGTCACTGGTTCTGTAGCTTCTTGATGCCCAATCTAGAATGTTCTGTAATCTCCCTTATTTATTCTTTTTCTTCTGGCACAAGAATCGGATCTTTTCAGCCTTATCAGCTTCAACCCTTATGCTGACCGCACATGAATAAAAATGGTAGTCCCTGCTGTTCCTCTCAAAGTTTCAAAACTAAAACTTTGAAACAGTAGCCAAGAAACTGATGGTACAAGAAGGCAGATATAGGGCAGATAGGCTAGGGTTGAGGAAAAACACAGGGAATTACTTGAAAAACCACAGTTAAAAATAGATAACTTATCCCTTTGAGCTTCACATATGTACATAATTGAAAAAGTAAATTCTGGTTAAAGAAGACAGCAGCATCTATGCAAACCAACACCCTTGTGAAGTGAGAAATGAGATTTTCTACTGGTAGTCCAAAAAAGAAAAAGTAAAGATGAACTTCCAAGTACTAGTGTGCAACATATTTCTTGATTGCTTGTTCCTCTACTGTTGATGGTTGATCGTAAAAGGCAGACACTTCAATATCTTCATTGTCAATTTTAAGGTTGGTTGTTCTATCTGTTGTCATTACTTTGGTCATCTTTATATTTAATTTCAATCCCATTTTTTCACTTTGCTTTTTGACATTTAGTACTAGGGCTTGCATATCCCTTGATTTTAAAACCATGCTCATGTTCTTCCAACTCAGCTTCCAATATACAGTGTATTTGCATATAGGTTGAGTAACTACAGTAAGGGGAGAGAATACAGTCTTGCCACTCTCCTTTGCCAACCTGGAGCTAATCTGTTTCACCATGTTTTGTCTATACTCATGCTTCCTGACCTACATATAAGTTTCTCATGAGGACAATGAGATATTCTGGGATTCCCATTTTTCTGAACAATTTCCACAGTTTGATGTGATCAACACAATCAAAGGCTTTTCTGTGATCAATGAAGCACCTACTAACTTCTTTTTCATATTCTTTGACTTTCTCAAATCATTTCCTTTAGTAGGAGAGGCACTAGAAATGACAAAGGTCTTCCCATCTGACCTAATCTTGAAGAAATGAATGGCAGTGTATTTTTTCTTCCAGGTAGAGATGGTTCCTCCTATTTTACTGTTTACAACAATAATGATATAATAATGATACCACCTAAGATACACATTTGTAGGGATGGTATGATTCATAGAATCATAGAATTCTGGGGCTGGAAGGGACTTTGAAGTCTTCTAGTCCAACCCAACCCTCTGTCCAAATCAGGAGTCCTTATTCCATCCCAGACAAATAGTTGTCCAGTCTTTTCTTGAAAAACCTCCTGCAGTGGAGCACCCACAACTTCAGAAGGCAAGCTGTTCCATTGGTTAATTGTTCTCACCATCAGGAAATTTCTCCTTACTCTCAGGTTGGATCTCCCTTTGATGAATTTTCACCCATTGCTTCTTGTCCTGCCCTCAGGTGCTATGGAGAATGGATCTTCCCCCCTCTTCTTTATGACAGCCCCTCAAGTGTTGGAAGACTGATGTTAGGTCTCAGGCTAAACATGCCTAGTTCCCTTAACCATTCATCATACTATTTAGCCTCCAGACCCCTTATCTTTGTTGTTCATCTTTGTACTCTTTCTAGTACCTCAGCATCTGTTTTGTATTGTGACCAGAATGCAATATTTCAAATGTGATCTTATTAGTGCAGTACAGAGTGCTATTATCATTTCTCATGATCTTGACGGTATCCCTCTCTGCTTTTTTGGCAGCTGCAGTACACTGCTGACTCATACTTAAGTGGTGGTCCACTAGGACAGCTAAATCCCTCTCACAGGCACTACTGTTGAGCCAAGTACCACCTATTTTGTATTTGTGCATTTGGGTTTTCCTGCTTAAGTGCAAGGACCTTGGAAAGCATTAAGTTATGAAGCTAACTTTGATCTTCTTTGGTCCTAGGTACTGACCTCCATCTTGAGGAAATAATTGTAATTCCATGCATTGGCAATTAGCTTTTAGTGATACTTGTTTACTCCATTTTGCATGCTTATCTCACTATTATATTCTATCTTGTTTGATGAAAAAGAGCTCGATCTCTTTCCCAGTTATGTCACATCTTTTGTAGTAGGAGAATGACTGGCACACCCTAAAAGGTTGGGTTTGTACACTATTAGAACCCCATATCACATTGAAATAGGTTTAGTTACAGTCCTGTGCTTTGGAAGACTGTTGTCTTCGTATGTGCATTTCAATGGAGAGGGCAAGGAAAAAAGGGGGACTGAACTTTCCCAACTCATTATTGGTCTCTCTCTTTCTCTTTTTTCATTCTTTTTCTCAAAACAGTGAGGCAGGCTCAGAGAAAGCATATTCACGCTGCTCATCAGATTATCCATGGAAACACAGAGACAGCAGTAGAACAGCTCTTTTCCCCAGGGTTTCAACAGGCAATCAGTGTAGATGTTCCTCAGATTGGATTGCTTTCTGCTACACCTACTGGTCAAGATGTTGCTGAGCCACCAGACAGTCAAAGCCAGCAAGATAAAATGCACAAAGACAGCCCTTGCATTGAATCTGCCAAGCCTCCTGAACAATGAAGCAAAAATATGGTACATTTAGACCAAGGTTCTTTCTTGCATTGCCTCCTCGAGGATACTACAGTGTGTCTATCTAGCAAGTGAGTACCTGTTAGTCAGCAACACTGTCAATAAACTATTGCTGCTTTAACTCAGAAATAGATGCAGTTTGATTATATGTGTGTAATTCTACAAGAAAATGCTTTGGGAAGAAGCAAATCTGGCTCCCACACTTGGGGTACAGGGATGGGAAAATCTTCATGCTGATAGAGGTGGCTTGAATCATCTTCTCATGGGCTGAAAGAACTTGAGCAGTATGCTCCAACCACTAGGATCTTGGAAATCAACCCCATTGGATACCATATGTGCCATTCCCCTTGGGCAGACAACTGTATTTGTAAAATAAATAGGCTAACATAAATATTCTCAAGAAGGCAAAACCTATATGATATTTAAATCAACTCACATATTCTTTTATCTTAAAATTTTAGCAAGTACTGTATGAGGATTCTGCCACTTTTAACTTAATTTCGAAAGCTTTGTGCAAGTAAACAGCTGAGACTCTTTAGGTTAAGTAGTCTGCAGTTGGCAAAAAGAAAGAAATGAGATAGCTTCCTTTAGCATACAAATCCTCCTATGCCATTTTTAGGGAATGGCACTGGGCAGATAAAAGAATGCTCTGTCCTATGTGTAGTGGAGCCAGGGCTTTAATATTAATACAGTGCGGACAGTTGTAATGGTGCATTCTTAGTTTGACCAATAGAGATCATGGAACAGCTAAACATTTCAGAGACATTCCAAAGAAAAAGCAATGCTTCTCTTTTGAGGAGAGAAAATTTTGATCTGTTAAGCTTTCCAATGTTTTCATTGAGAATGCTTTTCTAAATTCAAATGCAAATTTCATTTCAGTAGCCTGCAATTTTAGGAAATAAATATTTCTGTAAAGTTGCTAACAGCCAGCAATCATGGCAATCCTCAAAAATTAATAAATAATATTGCATTCCTTATTGAAACAAACAGGAATAAATGCAAAATGTTGAAGGCTAATTTTGAAAGCATGTGAATTTGGCACTACAGGGTAGTTCTTGACTTACCAGCCACAATGGACCCTGGAAGTTTGGTCATAAGTCATTGCAGTTGTAAGTCAAGCCACACACATGAGCACTTTGCTCAATGAGTACAATCCCACCACTCCTGATTGTGGTTGTTAAGCAATTGCATGGGTCATTCAGTGGAGCATGCCTCAGGGTGGTGGAAGTTGTGGGAAGCCTGGCACAGGCCACATACAAGCTGGGGTGTGTGCTTCGGTGTGATGCAAAACCACAGCCACTATAGCCCAGTCCTGCATTGCACTAGTCATTGGAGGCAGCAGTGAGCCTGGGCCTAAAGTACAGGAGACTCCCAGGACACCAGTCCAAGAGTTAAAAACATGAATCCACCGGTGCTCCTCCGCCAGACTTCCAAAAGGTCAGGGTCAGGGCCAATCTAACTTCAGTGGAGATGAAGTTCCAGAGGCCAGGCACTGTCACAAAAAAGCTTCTTCTGGATCCCATCACATGACATTTCTTTATAGATGGGATGGGGAGCTGTAACTGGGGGGAGGTAGCCCTCAAATAATCCAGCTCCATGCCATATAGGGCTTTATAGCTCATTACCAGTATCTTGAATTAAACCCAGAAGCAAACTGGCAGCCAATGCAGAGGTGTAATGTGCATTGATCCAGGGACACACATAACTTTTTACCCCAGGAGGATTTGCAGCTTTCCAGCTACTTTTCAAGGCAGTCCATGTAGAGCACAAATTCAGAAATCCATATGGGAAACTGGGGCATGAGTGACTGAGCATAGAGCCTTATGATCCAGGATTGATGTTACCACCAAAGGCCTTCCTACTCATGACTGATAGCTGTCCATCAAGCAAGAATAGTGAATAAAAAAAACATTCAGATTGTACATAGGACATCCAGCACCAAACATGGTAAGTTCCCAGAACCTGAAAGCCCCAAAACCCAAAGCCACTCAATCTTGCTAAGGTTGCGCTGAGGACTGATGTTCCCCACCCAAACCACCACAGCCTCCAAATCCAGAGACAGGACACTGTTTTATTTGCCAGGGATGAAAATATATTCAGCATATGGATGGCACCTTACTCCATGTTGTCAGATGACCTCATCCATCAGCTTTTTGTAGATGTTAAACTGAAGCAGAGAGAATACAGAACTTCATGGGATCCCACAAAGTAGAGGCCCAGGGAAGGAGCTTTTGCCCCCAAACAACACTGATGGCAACTGACCCCAGAGGAAGGAAGAAAACCAGCACAACAGTGCCACCCACCCCTAACCTTGCAGTCCATCCAGAAGGATACCATGATTAATGTCATTGAAGGCCACTAGGAAGTCAAGAAGAGCAACGATGGAAACACTACCCCATCACTCTCCCTCCAAAGATAATAAAAAAACATAACCAATGAGCACTACTCAGAAATTCAAATGAATGAACTTGACAATAGTCTAGTGGACAAAGTACAATATGTTAAAAGAGGTGGAAGAACAAATAAAAGTAGTTGGAATTTACCACAGCTCATTCAACTGAGGGGAAAAATTGGATGATGCTTTCCAAAACCCAACTGCAGATCTTTGAAAGAGGCTTGTAGGGGGCTTTAATTAAGTTGATATATATTAGAACAGGGGTCCCACAGCCCGTGGACCAGTACTGGTCCGCAGCATGTCAGCAACCGGTCTGCACAAACAAGCAAAGCCCCATTCAAGGATGCAGGCAGCACACAAAACTGTGCACCTGCAGTCCACGGAAAAAACTCCACGGAACCGGTCCCTGGTGCCCAAAAGGTTGGGGACCTCTGTATTAGAAGAGATCACTAAAAAACATGGTTCTCATATCTTGATGTTAAATTTCTCCTTAAGAGACTGGAGGAGATTAGAATTAATGGAATGGGGAATGGGAATGGGAATGGAACGGAATTGGGAATGGGAATAGAATAGGAATAGAGCTGGAAGGGACCTTGGAGGTCTTCTAGTCCAGCCTCCTGCTCAAGCAGGAGACCCTATACCATCTCAGACAAGTGACTATCCAGTCTCTTCTTAAAAACCTGCAGTGATGGAGTGCCCACGATGTCTGAGGGCAAGCTGTTCCACTGATTAATTGTCTTCATTGTTAGGAACTTTTTCCTTAATTCCAGGTTGCTTCTCTCTTTGATCAGTTTCCAACCATTGTTTCTTGTCCTGTCCTCTGGTGCTTTGGAGAATAATTTGACCCCCTCTTCTTTGTGGCAGCCTCTCAAATACTGGAATACTGCTATCATGTCACCCCTATTTCTTCTTTTCTTTAGACTAGCCAAACCCAAGTTCCGCAGCCATTCTTCATATGTTTTAGTCTCCAGGCCTTAGATCATCTTAGTTGCTCTTCTCTAAACTTTTTCCAAACTTTCAACATCTTTTTTGTAGTATGGTGACCAAAATTGATTACAGTATTCCAGGTGTGGTCTCAATAGGGTTTTATAAAGCGGTACTAATACTTTGTGTGATCTTGATTCTATGCCTCTGTTTATGCAACCCAGGATTGTATTAGCTTTTTTGGCTGCTGCTGCACATTGCTGGCTCATAGTCAACTGATCGTCCACCAGGACCCCAAGGTCCTTCTCACAGTTACTGTTTTTGAGCCAGGTCTCACCTAATCTGTACTTATATCTTTGATTTTTTTCTGCCTAAATGTAACACTTTGCTTTTCTCCACATTAAAACTCATTTTGTTGGATAGGGCCCATTGTTCGTTTGTCAAGATCTTTTTGAATCCTGAGCTTATGTTCTGGGGTGTTGGCCATTCCTGCCAGTTTAGTGTCATCTGTAAATTTGATGAGTTCCCCTTCTATTCCCTCATCTAAGTCATTGATGAAGATATTGAAGCCTAAGATGGAGCCTTGTGGTACCCCTCTGCTTACTTCTCTCCATGTGGATGTAATACCATTGAGGACTACTTGTCGAGTACAGTTTGTCAGCCAGCTACAGATCCATCTAGTGGTGATGTTATCTATTCCAGGGCTTTTCAACCTTTTCACAGATTGTACCATTTTTAGGACATGACAATATTTGAGTACCACCAGTGGTTAGCAAGGTGTCAAAAACTTGATGACTAAAAAAAAAGGGAGGGGGATTTTGGGTTTTACTGATTAGATTCATTTATTATTATAGAAATGGCTAGTTTATAATATGGAAAAGTAAAAAGTTGAGGTTCAATGTTAATGCTTCCTTCTACTGCAACAGAGGAAGTCTGTTCTTTTTCCCTTCTCCCCCTCCCTTTTTCCCCCTTTTTCCTCCCCACTGTATCCTACTATTTGCTTTTGAATTTTTGTATTTTATTCTATAATCTAATAAAATATTACAAACTATAGAAAAAAGTAAAAAAGTACCGGTTTTAAAATCTTCGGTGGCTGTTCCTTTGTTGAATCACTTTCCCTTTGCACTGATGAATTTATCCATGTTTATTAATATGCACCACTACCAGCTAGCTCAGGGATCTTCAAACTTGGCACTTTTAAGACTTGTGGACTTCAGGTCCCAGAATTCCTCAGCCATCATGGCTGGTTGAGGAATTCTGGGAGTTGAAGTCTATAGGTCTTAAAGTTCCTATGTTTGTAGACCCTTGAGCTAGCTGGTCGGCCCTTCTTCCTGTCTCCTTCTCCTCTTCTTCCTCCCTGCCTTCTGAGCTCTCTTTCACAGTGTAGTAAGAATGCACCCCCCTCCCCCAGTCCCTTCCCTATACCCTTAAAGACACAGGAATCAAGCGCAAAGCAAGAAAGGCTCACAAAAGCCTCCCAGAATAAAGAAAGACTAAACTCTGGTGTTTTTTTCTTTAAGCTGCCTCAGGCGCGTCTCAGTTTAAACAATGTAGCAAAACCTCAGCAGTTGCAAAAAGCGATAACCTTAAATTAAGCCTGTTTACCTACAAAGAAAACTTGCTAAAAGCCATAGACAGACTCAAGATAAGGAGATAAAACTAATTACATTTGTTTAAATTTAAAGGAATTAAACCTACTGAAGCCCAACTCATTGCTAGCCTTTGTGAAACAGACTAAAATATTCCAATAACCAAAGCACACAAACCGAGCCTCTGAATTACAAAACGCTGCAAAAACTGTATAAAAATCCTTATGGTAATCCATTCAAGCTGCCAGCTTGAACCCACTGGCTTCCGAAATAAACCCACCTCCTTTCCGACATACTTGTCTCCCAGCTTTTCATTTCGTCAGCGCTGATTGCATTCTCATGGCTGGAGAAAATAAACCAGGGGACCTTTTCTTCCAGCAACAACTGCTGCTTCTTTCCTGTCCCTGTTTCCTCCATGCTTGCTGAGCTCTCCTTCCACAGCTTCTTCTCCGTCCCCTTCTCTTTCCTTGTCTTAATATCCCCCTTTCCCGCCAAAACCACCTCCTTTTATATCCTCTCCTCTCCTCCCTTTTTTTCTTCAGTTCACCTTCAGCTCCACGCTGCTTCCGGAAGCGCCAATCAGCTGGAGCCTATCAGCTGTAGCCCTGCTGGCGCTCCTGGGGCTTCTGCTGAGTCCCGACAGTCCTGCAGCTCCAGCTGCCTCTTCCTCAGGCTTGGGTCGCTTCAGCTCATTCCCCTCCCCTGCTACACTTCTCTAGGATGGTCACGTACCACCTGCCACGTGCCAAAGTACCATAGGTGGTACACATACCACCGGTTGAAAAGCCATGATCTATTCCACCTTTTTCTAGCTTACCAAGCAGTAGATTATGGTCTACTTTGTCGAATGCCTTACTGAAATCTAAGTATACTATGTCCACAGCATTTCGCTGGTCTACTAATTTGGTCACTTTATCAAAGAATGAAATAAGATTGGTTTGGCTTGATCTGCTTTTGACAAACCTGTGCTGGCTACCAGTTATAACTTTGCTTCTAGTTGTTCGCAGATCTGTTTTTTTAATTATCTTTCCCAGGATCTTCCCAGGTATTGATGTTAGACTGATTGGTCTGTAGTTTCCTGGGTCTGTTTTTTTTCCTTTCTTGAAGATGGGAACCACATCAGCCCTTTTCCAATTCTCAGGCACTTCCCCAGTGCTCCAGGATTTTTGAAAGATATGATGCAATGGTTCTGAGATAATATCTGCCAGCTCCTTCAGAACTCTGGGATGTAATCTGTCAGATCCTGGTGATTTATATTCATCAAGGTCAGACAGGTGTTCTATTACCATTTTCTTGCTTATTTTAATTTTTGTTTTTTGTTTGTCTTTTGCAGAATTTTTTTTTGGTATGTTGTACTATAATTTCTTTTTGTGTGAACACTGATGCAAAGAATGAGTTAAGCAGCTCTGCTTTCTCCCTATTGCTTGTTACTTCCTTGCCATCTTCGCTCTTTAATGGACCTACAGTTTCCTTGATTTTTTTCTTGTTATTAATATGTTGGAAGAAACTTTTTTTTATTATCCATGATTTCTGTTGCAAGTCTTTGTTCATTCTGAGCCTTTGCTTTCCTGACTTCGTCTTTGCATGTTCTGGCTGGCTGTTGATAATCAGCCTTAGTTATGTGTTCCTCTTTCCATTTTTTGTACTTGTACTTTTTGTCTTTCAGTTTGTCTGAGACATCTTTGTGCAGCCATACTGGTTTCTTCTTGAATTTCTTGTTTTTCTTTTTCAGTGGTATTGTGTTGGACTGGGCTTTTATGATAGCATTTTTCAGAGTTTCCCATGCTTCTTGAGTTGTTTTCCCCTTTAGGATTTTCATCCATGGAATCTTTCCTAGGTTCTCTCTGAGTTTGTTAAAATCAGCTCTTTAAGTTTAAGACATTGGTTGAATTATTTTCTGTTGCTTGTGTTTGCATTATATTGAATTCCAGTATGACGTGGTCACTTTCCCCCAAGGTTCCGGCAACTTCAACTCTCTCTATCACTTCTTCTCTATTAGTAAGAATTAGGTCCAGTATAGCTTTACTTCTAGTTTTCTCCTCTACCTTTTGGATGACAAAGTTGTCGGCTAGGTTGGTTAGGAATCTGTTTGATCTCCTGCTCGCTGCAGAGTTTGTCTTCCAGCTGATATCTGGGTACTTGAAGTCTCCCATTACTACTGCGGTTTGCTTCCTACATACATTTGTTAACTGGTTGGTAAAGAGTCCATCTATTTCTTTTGATTGGTTGGGTGGCCTGTAGTATGGCAATGTCACTTTTTTTCCCTTTTATATTGACCCATATAGATTCTATAGGGCTTTTATCTTGGATCATATGCATTTCTGTAGATATGTAGTATCAGTCCATTCCAGTCATGGTTTTGTCCCACCAGGTTTCTGTAATGCCAACTATGTCATACCCACCGTCCTGTACTATTGTTTCTAGTTCACCCTGTTTGTTTCCCAAGCTTTGAGCATTAGTATATAAACATTTAAGACTTTTATGTCTGTCCGTGGGTATGTTTCCTGGATCTCCTGATTGTTGTTTGATTTTTTATTTTTTCTTATCATTCCCTACCTCTTTGTTTGATTTGTTTTCTTAGGATTTATTATTGGTTTTGTCTTCTAGAGATTCTAATGATTGGTCACCCTTCCCCCTCAATTTTAGTTTAAAGCCCTTCTAATGAGCTGGGCCAGTCTTTTTCCCTGTTTTCGTGAGGTGCAGCCCATCCCTTACCAAGAGTCCGTCACATAGAAAATGCAGTCCATGGTCCAGGAGACCAAAGTTTTCTTTTTTTATATAATATTTTATTAATTTTCTCATTTTACAATTAAGTATTTAAAAAGCAACGTGGTAACTGGGTTAATCAATAGTTCAATAACATACATAAGTCTTTAGTATAAATCTCAAGTTACAACATCAGATATCTCCTTATATACAATCAATGTCCTGTTATTGCTTTTTTCCCAAGCTTTAATTTCCCATCAATATTCAAATTAACATTTGCTATTTATGATTTCCAAGCATTTTATATTTAGGTAACCAAGGTTTCCCTTATCTCAACTTCTTCCTTTTTCTCTTTTCATAACGAAGTCTAATATTCTAAATACACATTTTATCTATTTGAATATAGTCTTGTTCTGTTTTCTAAAAGTTATCTATTTTCCACCATATTAAACCATATAATTAATAATACAGTATCCCCTCTAATAAGTCAAAACCATTATATGTGTTGTCTGGGTTAACCAATAAATCAGTAATATACATAATTTTTTTAGTTTAGGTCTAATTTTTAGAAGCTCAAATACTCCCTCTCTTTTTCTAGTAATATCTGTTATCTCATATTGGGCAAACAGAATTCTTATTTTCAACTGAGTAAAAAAAAATTCTTGTTACATTTATCAATACTTTTTAGCCTATACATAAACTTTAATTTCCCATCAATATTCAAAAAAAAGAAGGAAAAAAAGAAAAGAAAAACACTGTTATTTATGATTTCCAAATATTTTATATTAGGTGACCAAAGTTTCCCTTATCTCAACTTCTCCAAAGTTTTCTTGGTGACACCAATCCTTTAGCCAGTGGTTTATTTCTAGAATTCTTTTTTCCCTCAATGGGTGTTGGCCTTTTGTTGGGAGTACTGATGAGAACACTACTTGTGCTCCTAGCTCCTTAACTTTATTGCCTAGTTCCATGGTGGCGAACTTATGGCACGCATGCCACAGGAGACACGCGGAGCCGTCTCTGGTGGCACGCGAGCCTTTGCTGGGCCAAGCTGCTCCCTCCTCCTCTCCGCACATGCGCAGTCTGGGAATAGGCGAGAGGCTATAAAAGGAGGACCTTTTGACGGAAGCAGCATTTGCTGCAGACGAGAGAGCGAGCACGAGTCGGAGCGGACACCGAGCGAGCGAGTGAGCACGAGCCGACAGCGGTAGGTTTCAGCGGCCGGCCACGCAGGGGAGGAGGAGGACGAGGGGCGGCGGGGGCAGCAGAGCGGTAATGGGCGGGGGGACTGCCTTGGCTTGCCTTTGTGTAAGCCGGCGGCGGCCTCGGCCACATGTAAGGTAGCGGCAGCCGAGCGATAATGGCAGCCGAGAGGGGGTTGCCTTGCTTTCGTGTAAGCCGGTAGCGGCGGCCTCGGGCACATGTAAGGCGGGGGTGGGGCGGGGGTGGCGGCGGCCTCAGCCACGTGTAAGGCGGAGGCGGCCGAGTGATAATGGCGGCCGAGAGGGGGTTGCCTTGCTTTCATGTAAGCCGCCGGCGGCCTCGGCCACGTGTAAGGTGGCAGGGGGGGCGGCAGCGGGGGGGGGCGGCCTCTGCCACAGGTAAGGCAGCGGCGGCCGAGTGATAATCGTGGCCGAGAGGGGGTTGCTGTCAGAAATCCTTACCACACCCCTGGCAAGAAGACACGAGTCCACAAGTTCACAGGTGGCTGGCTTTAATCAAGGAATTTCTGGCATGCGTTTAGGCAAGTAAACAGCTATCAAAGTCAGCGCTGGGAGCAATCACCTCCCAGCGCCTTACATACATCATCCAACCGACCCCATCTCCCGCCCACCTAACCAGCATCCGATATGCGCGGTCTTAAGATGGCCAGGCAAGACGCGCTGCAGCCTCCCAGTCCCGTGAGCGTCCCTGTGCTGTTTGGCTGTGCTTCAAGCCGTGCCGATGGCTCTTGACTCCCTGCCACGGCCTCATGCCCATCAGCTGTTCGGCGGCCAGGAGACGGATCCGCTCAGCTGTTTGTTGGGACGACCATGGAACCGACACCCATGCTGCCAGGTAGAATGGGAAGGGCTGTTGGCGCCGGCCGCTGGTCTCCTTTGCCACCCCGCACGTCGTTCTTGACCCCTCCCCCTGCCTGTTTATGTCGAGCCCGCAGGGGCTGGACAGTTGCCTTGCTTTTGTGTAAGCCGGCGGCGGCAGCAACCTGACGTGGGCGGGCGGGACGGCGAGCACATGCAGCATCTCCCATCTTTCACCCGACCTTTGGCGGGAGGTGGGCGCGGGAGGCTCGGAGGCCCTTCTCGGGCGCCGGCCGCGCATTGGCGGCTCCTTTCTGCTTCCCTGCGGCTCGGAGTCCAGCCATGAGGGGACTGAGGGGGACCGAAAGTGAAGCCCGGAGGCCCTCTGGCTTTCTTGCGGGTGAGGTGGGTGGGTTTCCTCACCTGAGTAGCGCCTGCAAAGCGGCGACGGCGGCACCGAGTGACCAGAGATTCTCCATCTCCCGAGGCTTTTCTTTTCTCTTGCCCGGGAAAGGAATGGAGAAGCTGCCTCTCGAGTCCTGCCCGCGACGCTCTCCTCCCAAGCTGCTCGCGTGGCTCCACCCAGGTAGGTAGTTCGCATCGCTGGCGAGGAATGACTCGGCCTGCTGGTGCCTGCCTTTCCTTGCGTCGGCCTTGTGTCCGCCGTTGGCAGCAGAGCGGTATTGGTGGCCCGGGGGGGGTGCCTTACCTCGTGCTGCTTTAAGGTGGCGACGGCGGCCATTAATGGCGGTGGGGGGGGGTGCCTTGCCTCATGCTGCTTTAAGGCGGCGGCGGTGTCTGAAGTTGCCCCAGCTGGCCGCTGGCCTCAGCAGGCTCCAACGAGGCAGCATTCACACACCGGCTGCCCAGCCTCATGGCAGCAGCGAGGGGTGGGTGTATCAAATAGTCACTAAGTGAACTGTTGTAAGGTGAGGACTACTGTACTTTATCACTTTTTTCCTTTTGGGGGGGGGGTCATCAAGTTTACATCAAGCTTTTGACACCTTGCTAGGCGACTGGAAAAACCCTGTTAGAGTACCCGGATTGCAGCTGCTTTCTTGCAGGTACAGTATGTGGAATGGCGTGGGACCCACAGGGTTTGCAAAGTTAAGTGAGCAAGTTGGTTACAGCTTATTAGGAAAGATAAAATAGACAACCAAGAATGCTTTATTGACCATTCTTCACCCAGATTTTATATCAGTTGCATCTGCTAGTACAGGCATTCTGCTTCAGATTTCTGTTATTTTCAGCATCTGGTAAAATGAATGAGTACTTTTCCAACAACCTGTAAAATCCAAGACACTGGTTTCATTGTTTAATTCCCCCCTCCTAGATTGTTGATTCAGGGAATATCCATTTCTTTAGTGTTAACTAATAGTGTTAGTTATTTAGAGATAGATTTTTATTGGTTGCTTCATTTTTTTAAAATTTTGTGTTTTTGTAGACTCCAAGTCTTGTACACCCACCCAAAAATAACTACAGCCAAAAAATCAAAAACAGATAGTGGAAGATCATTCCAAGAGGCCTGGACACAGTCATTTGGAGTGATTGAACGCAGTGGGAAAGCATTATGTGTTCTATGCAACAAAAGTGTTGTGTGTCGCACATCAAGTGTCAGACGGCACTTTGAAACCAACCACAAAAATGTTGCCCAACTTGGTGATAATGAAAGGAAAGAGTTTCTTGAAGGGAAATTGAGGAGCTATCATTCTCAGCATCTTAGTTTTTCCAACTATCTTTCCAGAACGAATCATCTGACAGCTGCCAGTTTTAAAATTTCACTGTGCATAGCAAAACATGGTAAGCCCCTCTCTAATGGGGATATTATCAAAATGGCCATGTTGTCTGGGAGTGATTCTCTTTTTCATGATTTCCCAAACAAGGATAAAATTATTCAACGCATCTCTGAGATACCACTGAGCAGAAACACTGTTAAAGATAGAGTCCAGCGCATGGCAAGTGATGTTAGTCAGCAGCTCACCACTGACTTACAAAAGGCAGCCTGTTACTCCATGTGCTTGGACGAAAGCACAGATATCAATAACCATGCAAGGCTGGCAGTAATTTTGCGTTATGCTGTTGGTGACATCATGAGAGAAGAGCTGCTGAAACTGATGTGTTTGCCTGAAAGAACACAAGGTGTAGATATCTACAATGCTGTGAAGGAAGCTTTTTTATCACAAGACATAAGACCAGAGAAGGTGGTTTCAATTACAAGTGATGGAGCACCTTCTATGGTGGGGGCAACATCTGGTTTTGTTTTGTTTTTAACAAGTTTTATTAATTTTTCAATTTTTACAGCCAAGTGCTTAGGAAGCAACATGGTGATGGGGTAATCAATAATCCAATAACAAAGTCATACATAAGACTTCCGGATCCGGTAACAGCACCGGCGGACGTGCAAAGAACTTGTTCTCTTTGCCGTCCGGTTTCCCCCCGCCGGTAGACCCTGGACAGGGTCGAAAGTCGCCTTGGAGGGGCGACCACCGTAGAGGAGGGCACTCGTTGATCGCAGAGGGAGCGGCAGCTCCCTCTGCGATCCGAGGAATCACCTTTGGGCCGACGGGGAAAAGATCGGCCAGTAACATGGCCGATCACTCAGCTGCTCCAGCCGAAAGTCACAGCAACATCTAAGCACAAAGAACCACCGTGGAAGATCCGGGTGAGAACTTTCCTTCCCTCTTGTTACCTTTCTTACTTCCCTATGAAAAGCTTTTAGAAACTACTCCCTCCCTTAAAAAAGCAGCGTTTGAATACTTGGGGAAAAAAGTGACTTTGTTATTGTGTATTTGAGCTGTTGGAATTCGGGGGATCCTGAAAAAAAAAGAGAAGAAAAAAGCCTTACTGTGATTCTTCCTCTCTGTTTGCTTGCTTTAAATTTAAGTGGAAATTTTAGGGAGGGGGGTGGAGTGTTTTTTCTTCCTCCCTCCCCTTCTGAACATTTTTATCCACTTTAAAAAGGGGGGGAAAAAAAAAACTACCTTGGCTACCGGGTGGAGTTATGTGGATTGGAGGGTTACATTGTATCTTGGAAACTGGCGTGAAGCCCAGAAAGTCTTATTGTAATGTTGCCATGGTAGCTGAACTTTTGAACCTGGTGCTACGCCCAGACACTGCTGTTTTCTTATTATAGAAAAAAAAAGGAGAGAGAAGAAGGATGGAAGCTTATTCACAGCTCAATTATGGATTTATATTAGCAAAAATTTTGGAAACGAGAAGAACTAAAAGATCATTTTAGGACACTTAGAAATGAGGATGGTTTAGAGCTAAAAACTGGATTTCAAACTCTAACTGAGCATGATATACAATTGGATTTACAATTTAATGAGATGGAGGATCTATATTTACAATCTACTGAAGAGGAAGATGTTACACCTTATACACAAAGGATGGAGACTTCTGAAGACCAAAAGCAGAACTTAATTGAAACATCTATAGATGTAAAAACAACAGAAATGGACTCTCTAATACGAGACATTAAAAATGCTGATAGTACATATAAACAACGAATAACCACCACACTGGCTAAGACTGAGTATATAGTGCAGACAATATTGGGAAAAAGAGAAGAAGACTATGATCAGACGCAACTGTGGGAAAATGTGTATAACCAAATACTAAGATGGGAGGAGCTGAAAGCCGTATTGTGGAAACCTGCTTGGCATAAAAAGAAAGCTAGAATTAGGTTTAAAATGAGTGTTTAAAATTTATTTGATGGGGAAAATGGTTTTTAAAGACTTTAAGTGAGTTAATATTTTTGAGATCTTTAAGGTTTAAGATTTTAGTCTGACCAATATTGATTTGAATTGTGGATTTGATTATGGTCTGGAATGGTAACTATGGAAAACTGGAAAAGCGAAAATCAGGAGTTGTATTGAGACTGGTGAAATACTAATGATATTTTTACATGCAATGATTGAAGAATGGATTGATTTATAAAAATGTTTAGAATATAGGAAATAGAATATAGTGGAGAAATTTTAAAATATACTTATATATGTTTAGCTTAGAAATAATTAGAAATAACCTAAGCTAATCCAAAATGGTTTGGAAACGTAAAGTTATATTCACTGATAAAATATGTATGTGAGATAGAATAAGAGATAGAACTTAATTGAGAAATATAAACTGAATATTTGGAATAATATGGTCTTTATTATATGGATACTCGAACCGTATACTATATGTCTATGTAATGCTAGTTGGAATATGCTAATAGTTAATTAAGCTTAAAATGGGTGGAAATATTGTTGATAATTGGTTTTGTTTGTTTGTTCTTGCTTTTTTGATTGATAAAATAGAGAGGGAAGATTTTAAAAAGTGTAAATTGTTTATGTATGATTGTATGTTCTATTTTGTTTTATGGAGTGCCCTATCTCCACGATGAGTCCTAAGCACTTGGCTGTAAAATCAAAAAGAATTCAATAAAACTTGTTATAATAAAAAAAAACAAAGTCATACATATATACCTCAGGTTAAATCCTTAAAGGTTCCCTCTCTATTTCCCTTAATTATTATAACATATTAAAGTCAATACATTTCTAGATAAAGCTCAATCAATCAATACATTTATCAATAAGATTTTACTTATACAGATCCAAGTCCTGTTTTTAAGTTTTACTTAATTCCAATTACCATATTCCAATTTAGCCTTAAATAACCATATTGTTTACACTCCGGGTAACCCTAATTTCCCTCATTTCATTACATAATAATTATAATATCTAAAATAGACATATTGTTCCAAAAGTTACATTCTTACTTTTCCCAAATATATTCTATTTCTTGTCCTAATAGCTCCTCATTTACTGATACAATATCTTCCATTGTCACAAATCCATTTCCTTATTCTCATTTCATTACAAAATAGTTATATCTAAAATAGACATATTGTTCCAAAAATTACATTCTTACTCTATTTCACAGACATATTCTATTTCTTGTCCTAATAGCTCCTCATTTACTGATAAAGTATCTTCCATTATCTCAAAACCTTTTCCATATTACAATTCAAAACTATAATCTAACAGTTAATTTTCATCTCCATTATAGATCTAAGTCCTAAATATTAAATCAATCAATATCTCTAAAAATCTCTTTAACCCATTAAGTGGAATTTTAAATCCCATTTTTAAATCTGACTCTGGCTTTCTTTTTGTGCCAAGCAGGCTTCCATACCAGAGCCTCTAAATCATCAGATAGGTCTCCCTTCATTCCTACACATGTCATTTGAATCAAGGGAGAGCATCCAGTTATCAAATTTTCAAAGAAACTGGCTCCTTTGTAATTATTAAGTTGTTGCCCTAATAATTCAAGTCTCGATGTTTGGTTGGGCATATTTTTCATCAGTTCAGTCTGGTCTTGTTCCTCTTCTCCTTCTTCCAGTATCATCTGAGTAGCATAAACGGTCATATCCAGTGTTGCAATTAATAATTGGTTATCAGAATTGTCAAAGTTCTCAGTATATCGTGTTTGTAGATCAGTTCCTGTTGCTTTTGGAGTTACAGGTACTTTAATTAGAGTCAATATTTGATCATCAAAATTCTCAATAGGTTGTACGTAGTATTGTATAGAGTCCTCTTTGACGTTAGTTTGTTCCTCTTCTATTGTTTTTTGGCTTGTAAGTTGATCAGTTGGAGTCTGGGATTCAATTTGTAGTTTTGGGGTAACGCCTTTGGCTTTCATTCTGGAATTCACTTGGTCAGTAGCTTCAAGAATTTTTTCCAATATAAGTTTATAGTTAAGTTGTGGATAAAGTTCCTCCATCTCAATAGGTTGTACGTAGTGTTGTGTAGAATCCTCTTTGATGTTAATCTGTTCCTCCCCTGCTGTTCCCTGGCTTATAAGTTGATCAGTTGAAGTCTGGGATTCAATTTGTAGTTCTGGGATAACATCTTTGGCTTTCATTCTGGAATTCATTTGTTCAGTAGCTTCAAGGATTTTTTCCAGTATAAGGTTATAGTTAAGCTATGGGTAAAGTTCCTCCATTTCTATGATGATTAAAAATAATCTTTTAGTGGAGGCTATGTTTAGTAGTAGTCAGCCAGTATCCACCTCCACAATTTCTAGCAGTTGTTTTCACCTCCCAGCTGTTTCCAATTCTTATCTTTTCCCTTTTGTGATAATTTGAAGGTCAAATCAAAGGAGTTAGCCGGCCTCACAATCAAAAAAATTCAGTTGCTGTGCCAAGTTTTGCCACAAGATGTCCCCAGTAGGCTATGGAATCTTTTTCCAGACAACAATTCAGTTTTTATTGAATTAAACGAAGGAAAAAACAATATTTTCCAACTTGATAAGTAGATAGAATAATAAGGCTCTATAATAGGAACTTTTTGGGACCCCAAAGTATCCAAAAATAGAAATCCAGTTATTTAGTCATTAGGATTGATTATTCTTTTCTTTCCAAAGCTTATGTTCCCAAGGTAAGCAAACGCCGCTTTATTAAAAGCAGGGAAATAATTCCAGGGGCTTTCACAGGAAAGTAGTTAGGGTAAAAGAAAGGCAAGGAAGGGTCTCACCCGGATCTTCCACAGTGCTTCTTTGTGCTTAGTTGTTCTTCTAGCTTTTGGCTGGTACGGCTAAGTGATCGGCCATATTAATGGCCAATCTTTTCTTCGTCGATCCAAAGGAGCTGCCTCGGATCGCGGAAGGAGCTGCCACCATTCCGCGGTCTAACAAGGGTCCTCCTCAGCAGTGGTCGCCCCTCCAGGGCGACTTTCGACCCTGTCCAGGGTCTACCGGCGAAGAGAAGACTCTCCGCGCATGTCCGCTGGTGCCGCGATCCAGAACCGGAAGCCGGGGCAACATCTGGTTTCATACAGTTGTTTCTTCAAGAAACAAAACATAAAGTAATTCAATTCCATTGAATTATACACCAGGAAGCTCTTTCTGCCAAGGAAAGCAACAAAAAAATTGACGATGTCCTCAAAGACATCACAAAAATAGTGAATTACATCATGGCTTGTGCTCTGAATTGTCGGCAATTTCAAGTGCTTCTTCAGGAGGTTCAGGCACAGTATGATTGTTTATTTATGTATAATAATGTCAGATGGCTGAGCAGAGGACGAGTCCTGGAGAGATTTGTGGCCTGCTTGGATGAAATTCGGCTGTTTATGCATGAAAAAGGGCAAGAATATCCACAGCTCACTGATATGGCCTGGCTTACCAACCTCATGTTTTTTACAGACTTTACACACCACTTCAGTCTGCTCAACAAACAATTACAAGGTGCAGGGAAAACAGCAGAAAGGATGTTTTGTGATATCAAAACATTTGAGAGAAAACTGCAGGTTTTTGAAAGAGACCTTGAAAGTGGGGAGCTGAAATATTTTCCTAGTCTAAAAGTTCATTTAGAAAATTCTACATCATTTGCAGACAATCCTACAAGCCATCAGGAAATCTACAAGGAATTTTCTAGCATTGTAGCAGCTGCAAAGGTAAATTTTAGTAACAGATTTTCAGAGTTCCGTAAGATGGAGACAACCCTCTTTTTTCTTACTTCTCCAGATAAAGCCAAATTTGAAGAACTTGATCTTTCCTGCTTAGAATGGTTAGATTTAGGAAATCTAGAAATGTAGCTACTGGAATTTCAGGAAAATACTATCTGGAAAAATAAATTCTGTGACCTGCGTGAAACACTAGAGAAGATGGAAGGGATGACAAAGGACAGCACAGTTAGTGCTGAGAACAAAATCCTCAAAGTGTGGAATTCTCTGCCAGATAATTTTAAATCCATGAAAGCACTTGGGATTGTTTTCCTTACTTTGTTTGGATCATCTTACGCCTGTGAGCAGCTGTTTTCAGCTTTGAATGATATAAAATCTGACACCAGAAGCAGACTAACAGATGAGCTGAGTGCTGCATGTGTTGTTCTCAAACTTACAAACTATGAATCAAGGGTAGATAAATTATCAGTAGGCATACAACAGCAAAAATCACATTAATTCTTTAAAAGCATGCCAAATGCAAACTTTTACTTTTCAATAAAAACTTGTTTGTATCATTGAAACCTCTGTTGTTGTGTTTTTGGGAGGTGGAGTGAGTGGGGGATTTTTACTTTTTGCCTCGTTTTGCTCTTTTAAAAAGAATGTGCCCCAATGCCCCCCTGCATAGCCAGAAGCCTTGCACCATTGCCATTCTCCTGCCGTGCTCCCCCAGCCCCTCTTTCCCTTCCTTTGAAACAAACAACCCCCCAATCCTCCCATTCCTTCCTTCTGAATTAAAACGAGAGAAAGCCAAGTTTTTTCTTTTGTGGTCTTTACATATTTAACCTGCAGCTAGAAGGAAGTGGGGAAGAAAACCATTGTGAGACACTCTTCTGTTTTAACTTTTTTTCCTTGTTGCTTTTGGGAGTTTTTATCCTGCTTTCGTGAGAGAGCAGCGTTTGGGAGGGGGTGTAGCTGTCCTTCTCCTCCAAGCCATCAGCTGAGCAAGACGCCCGCCTGCCCGCACTCTTCCCCCTGTCTGAGGCTTTCATTGAGGATTGGCGGGGGGGCTGTTTGGTTTTTATTCCCCTCCCATCTGCTGGGTTTTGGTCTCTTCTGTCGTGCTTTGAGGTTACCCATGAAGCACGTTTGTTTTGGGGGGGATCCCCACTCTGGTTGCTAAGCTTGCTTAAACCCTCTTCCACCTCCTCCTCCTCACCGGAACCCCCCTTTGTCTGCAACCAGCCCCTGCCCCTGCTCACCTTGCCTTGCCCCACGGCAATGGCACCCCTGCCCTGCCCCCTCCCTTGCCTTTCCTCACCCTGCAGGACAAGCCTCTTACCCACTGCCCCACCCACCAGAGAACCCCTGGATCTCCCCCAATCCTGCCCGGCCCCCACAGGCATCCCTCCCCAGGAGCGACATCAAGGTGGCCACGCCCACCCTGGCCACACCCACCCACACTGCCATGACTACCATAGCCACGCCTACTCGGTGGCCACGCCCACTCGGCCACGCCTCCGGCACCCAGCGATGCATAAGTGGGTTTCGAGTTGCAGTTTGGGCACTCGGTCTCTAACAGATTCGCCACCATTGGCCTAGTTGCTTATAGTCTCTCAGTATTGTGCTCAGGTTATTTCTTGTGTCATTCGTCCCAATGTGAAGTAGGAGAGGGTAGTAATCTGTGGGCCTAATTATTTTGGTTAGGTTCTCAGCCATGTCTTTGATTTTTGCTCCAGGGAAACAACATACCTCCCTGGATTGTATGTCCGGTCTGCAGATGGCTGATTCTGTTCCTTTGAGAATAGAATCTCCTATCACCAGCACTCCCCTTCTTTTTTGGGGAGGGTGCAGTCTGAGATGCTTTTCTGTTTGTCTCAGGTGTTTGTTGATGCAACTTTTTAAGGGATATTTGGTGGTGTTTCTTTGCTAGGTGTCTGCATGTTTTCTTTCAGGGGGAGGTTGTGGGTCTGTGTATTTCCATCTAGGGGGAGAAATTGATTGCTCAGTTTTAATGGGGCTGCTTCTGGTTGGGTTAGATTGGGCAGTAGGGGTTTGTTAGATGTGTGTTGCTTCTTCATTTGATTGTCGTCTTTCCTTCTATGTGTGACATATCTCCATTTGTCTTCCTCCAAGGGTTTATCGGTAGGGTCAAATCCTCTGGGAGTTATTTGTCCATTGTTTGGTTCGGTTTGGGTATAGCTTTCTTTCGTAGGTTGAAATTTGGTTAGAGTTGCCTCTAGATCCCTTACTTTTTCCTCTAGTAGTTCACATAATTTACATTTAATGCATTTATAATTTGGGTGTTCTTTAGGCATAAGCACATACATGGAACATGTATTGCATACCACAATAGTATCTGTCGCCTGTTCCATGAATTTGTTTGAAAATTCCTCTTTTATGGTTGGTGGATGTGCTTTGCCGTTAGCCTAGAACCTTCTCTGTTCTAGGCAATTATGCCTATTTTTATATATTTATTATAATGGAATCAGCTACACTTGACTTGATACTAACTTAGAGGGAAGGTTTAGTCAATGAATAGGAAACAAAGAAACAAGAGGAGCTTTGCATTACTCGTAGAGTAATGCAAGATTGAAGCTGAATATAGTCAACCAAGTGTAGAACTCCGAGGTTTGCAAATTCCTCAAAGAACATGTTTATTGATACAGAGTATCGGTACTTCAAAAGTGAAACCAAGTCTGAAGATATGCCATAACAATTCCCCAATACAAAGTTAAGAAATTCCACCCCCAAAACTATGCAAGCAACTACGTATCCCCACTCAGCTTGTTGGCGGGCTTTTCATGAAACGCCCAGCCTACAGTCTCGGGAGCTGCCGATGACCTTGGTTCCCATGAGAGAAAGTCCGAGGGAGAAAGTCTGTTTTGTCTAGCGCAACACCTGGCAACCACCCCTCCCTCCATGCTAGGTGGCAACTAGGAATGAGAAGGAAAAAGATGGCTCAATCATGCTCTTTCTAAAGTTGACAGTCGGCTCCTCTTCAGAAAGAAAGAGTCTCCTGCAGGGGAAACAGACATCAGGTTATCAATCCCCTCGGGGCTTGTGAGGGTATTTATCATAAAATTTCTTTATTAACCTATCTGCCTTCACATTTGTACATTTCACCCATGTAGCCTCTGAAAGGGGGTATCCTTTCCACTGGATAAGGTATTGTAGTTTTCCCTTGTGCAACCTAGAGTCCAGAATAGATTTAATCTCATAATGTGTCTCTCCCTGGACCACCACTGGGCCAGGTGGCTTTTTCGGAATGGGTCTTAAGGTGGTTTTTGACACTGGTTTTAAAAGACTGCAATGAAACACAGGATGGATTTTCCCCAACAATCGCGGAAGCTTTAACTCCACCGTCACAGGGTTTATGATCCTGACAATGAGAAAAGGACCAAGGAACTTCAGACCCAATTTCTTGCTAGGCAATTTTAACCGTAGATATTTTGTTGAAAGATAACTAATTGCCCAACATAAAAAAGTTTTTGAGGGGAACATCATTTGCCTGGTTGCTCCTTGTAAACCTTTGTAGCTTTAGCCAATGCTTTCTTCACGTTCACCCAAACCCCCTGGAAAGATGTCACCCATTGGTCCAAGGTTTGGGAAGTAGGTGGTTCCTGTGGGAACTCAGGCATGGGCACAAAATCTCTACCCATCACTATTTTGAATGGGGCGAGAGCAGTACAACTGTGCACAGTATTATTGTAGGCTATCTCTGCAAAAGGTAAAAGATCAGCCCAATTCGACTGCTGGTAATTCACATAACATCTGAGATACTGTTCCACCATTGCGTTAGCTTTTTCAGAGGCACCATTAGTATTGGGATGAAAAGCAGATGAAAGCCCCTGGGAGGACCCAATCAGTTTAACAAATTCCCTCCAAAACTTTGCAGTAAACTGCACCCCCCCCCCCATCAGAGATAATCCACTTTGGGACACCATGGAGCCGGTATATGTGCTGCAAAAACAGTTTGGTTAGTTTCTGGGCAGAAGGAAGTCCTGAGCAAGCGATGAAATGTGCTTGTTTGGAAAATAAATCAATCACAGTCCATATCACAGTGTTTCCCTTACTCTCAGGAAACTCTACTATAAAATCCATGGCTATCTCCTTCCAAGGCTGAGAGGGGTAGGCCACTTGCTGCAATAAACCTGGACATTTCTTCATGGTTGCACAAGTGGCACAACATTTTACATAACTCTCAATGTCTTTTTTCATTTTCGGCCAACAGAATTGCCTCCACACTAGATGCAATGTTTTTAAAAATCCAAAGTGACCCGCTTGCTTAGCGCCATGACTCCATTGCAACACCTGGAGTCTAAGGCTTTCTGGGAGGTATAACTTAGAGCCTTTCCAAGCTAATCCCCCTCTTAAAGTCAATATAGACCTGTTATCTTTGAACCAGGCATCAGTCTCTAACTTCTCCTTTAGTTCCTTTAATGATTGATTGTCAGGACCGTAGGGGGTCTCTCTGTGTGTGATCTGGTGGTTATTTCAGATGCAGACTGCGGCAAAGGAATAATGGAGTTAATCACTTCCTCTCTGTTGCTTTTAAACTGGGGCATTCTGGACAAGGCATCTGCCAGAAAGTTCTTGCCCCCAGGAATATATTTTAAGGTGAAATTAAAACGGTTGAAGTATTGAGCCCATCGAACTTGCCTGGGGGATAATTTACGAGGGGTTTTGAGAGCCTCCATGTTTTTGTGATCAGTCCACACCTCAAAAGGTAATTCCCCCCCTGCAAGAAATGACACCATGTCAGCAATGCCCAACGAACTGCAAAAGTCTCTTTCTCCCAAACCGCCTACCTCCTCTTGGTCTCAGATAATTTCTGGGAAGTGTAAGCACAAGGTTGTAATTCTCCCGTGATTTTTTTTGTAACAGAATAGCACTCACGGCCACGTCGCTTGCATCAGCTTGAATGATGAATTGCTGCCCGGGGTCAGGGTATTTAAGGATTGGTTCAGCTGCAAAGAATCTCTAGTTTTTCAAATGCCGCCTGGCATTCTAATGACCATAGCAATGGCTGATAAGGTTGGGGTTTTCCCTCCCCTTTGCCTGTTTTGAGTAAGTCAGTGATTGGCATGGTTATCCTTGCAAAAGAAGGAATAGATTGACGATAAAAGTTGGCAAACTCTAGAAAGCTTTGAAGCTGTTTATGGGTGCGTGGGGGTTGCCATTCCAAAACTGCTTTGACTTTGGCAGTCTCCATTTCTATTCCCTCATTCGAAATCCGATATCCCAGGTAGTCGATGCGTGCCTGGTGAAATTCGCATTTTGACAGTTTTGCATGCGGTTTGGCTTTCAACAGTTTTTTCAATACATCATGGACTAATTTGATGTGCTCATCATCTATGGTTTCAGTGTAGATAAGGATGTCATCAAGATAAACTAAAACCCCTTTGTATAAATGATCATGGAGCACTTGATTTATCAACTGCACGAATACAGCAGGGGCCCCTTGCAGTCCAAAAGGCATCACTTTAAATTGGAAACTCCCCAAAGGGCAATTAAAAGCAGTTTTCCATTCATCCCACTCCCTAATCCGGATCTGATAATAAGATTCGCTTAAATCCAGCTTGGTAAAAAAATTTCCTTTTGCCAGGTAGACTAACATGTCTTTCATCTGGGGGAGGGGGTAGGTATTTTCCATACTGACAGTGTTGAGAGATTTAAAATCAATGCACAATCTAAGAGAGCCATCTTTCTTTTCCTTGGAAAGCATGGGAGCGGCCACGGGTGATTTGGCTGGCTCAATGAAACCCCTAAGTTTTTATCAATGTACTCTCTTAGTTCTTTCATCCCTTTGGGTGTCATAGAGTACATCCTTGGTTTGCGGAATTTGGCACTGGGCAGAATTTCAATAGCACAGTCCGTAGCCCAGTGTGTGGGGAGAGCGTCACACTCCTTTTCGCTAAATGCTTCTGCCAAATCTCGGTACTCAGTAGGGACCAGTTGAATTCCCGGCAATTTTTTGGCTACAGTTTTTAGGATCTCAGGGGACTTCCCATGAGTTTTGCAGATGCCCAGTGTCTTTTCTTTATCATCAATTTCAGGTGGGGAGAGTCCAGTGCCCAGGCTCAACTTGCGCATTCCCTCCCACCAGATGTGAGGACGCCATATGTCAAGCCATGCTAGCCCCAAAATTACTGCTTCAGTCATCTTCAGGACCACCACAAAATGGATGATTTCCCAATGCTGACCCATTTCTAACCATACAGGCTCGGTTAGGTGTGTGGCAGGAGCTCCTCCGATGAGAGACCCATCGGCCTGCTCAAACCCCATGGGATGAGGCAATAGCTTGGCTCAGATGCCCAGTTTCAGTACAGTGGGAAGATTTCTTAGTCATCAAGAGCACCCCGAGTCTATTAGGATGCTCAAGTTCATGTGAGCTCCGGTTTTGGGTGCTACGATTCTGGCGGGAATGGCAAAGGGGGGAATGGGTCGACTCACCATGGGGTCTTCCTTGCCTTCTTCGTCACTGTCATACAGTTCCAGCATCTGTTGCACCTCGGCTTGGGGCTTGGCTTCGAGCTCATTGGGAGGGGAGTTTTCGACATCCGGACC
Organism: Azemiops feae; assembly: GCA_023970755.1. Taxonomy (NCBI): domain Eukaryota; kingdom Metazoa; phylum Chordata; class Lepidosauria; order Squamata; family Viperidae; genus Azemiops; species Azemiops feae. The sequence goes on along the minus strand of JALGBA010004292.1, from coordinate 4,968,381 downwards.
TTGGTACTCCCAGTTGGTTCTTTCTCTCTCCTCTCTGGGAGCCCTCTGCAGTTTTGCGGCAGCAACTGGCACACTCCTAGGTTGAGGGTGAGGAGTGGAGCACTCCACAGCTCGATGACCCATCTGACCGCACCAGTAGCACTTGATGGGAGCCCTGGCTGGTACTCGGGAGATGTTGGTGGTGGCAGAGGCTTGGGGATGTCGGCTATAGAGGTGTTTCGCTTGGCTGTGCGGTGGCATGACTTTGTTGGTGTTTGACTTTTGGGGACGATCCAATTCGATGTCTAGCACCACTGCCATATGGTAACACTCACGTAATAGATTGGGGAAACCTCGAATGATGCAGGCTTGAAGTAAGTTGCGATCTAGCCCTTGTTTGAAGTAATTGATTAGTGATCGCTCAGGCCACTGCCCCAATCGATTAGCAATTTTCCTGAATTCACAGACGTACTCCTTTGCGGGGTGACCTCTCTGCCTCAGGCGGTGGATTTCTTTCTCGGCCATCAGGACTTGGGACTCATCTTCAAACTGACCCCTCAGTTGCTCCATGAATAGATTAATGTCGTTCAATTCAGGAGCCCCCTCATCATGGAGGTTGGTCACCCAGTCAGCAGTTTCGTCCTCCAAATTTGCTGCCACAGCATTCACTATCATATCTCCATCCAGGTAGGCATAAGTGTAGCGATCCAAATGAGCTGACACCTGATTTAGGAAGGTTAGCTTTTCAGGATCCCCATCAAAAGTGGGCTTGATGGGAGGCGCCTCGAATCTTGGGGGGGCCATCTGTGCCTGCTGTTGATCCTGGCGAACTTTTCCTTCAGCTGTTCAAGCGAGGGGCTATGGACTCCTGACTGAAATCTCCATTCTCCGGAGTCGTCCCATCCCATCGAGCCCTTTCCTTTCTTTCCATCCGCAGATGAAGAACCCTGGGACGGTAGCAATAAAAGCTCTTCTCCAATGGTTACAGGAGTGATCCTGCACTGAGGGGCGCCTCGGCTTGGAAGAGGTCCACTAAGGCTGTAGCTCCTTCCGGCGGTACCAGTTTCCCAGGCTGGATTAACCTGGTTTTCGGCCAAGCCCCTGCCAGTGACACCTCCTCAGTGGCTGGCATGCCAGCCTGCGCTCTGACAGCCTGAGTTCCGTTGCCGCTAGCAACAGTTTCAACTTTCTCCTCCATCTCGAGTTTTCACCAGGTCTTTACCGCTCTCCCAAAAGTGTGTGGGTAGGTGGCCGGGGCCCAGCACCCCGAGAAACAAAGTTTTATGAGACTTGGTTTAATGTCAAGATTCTGATCGACAGAGACAAATAAAGCAGAACTCTGAGGCTTGCAAATTCCTCAAAAGAACATGTTTATTGATACAGAGTATCGGTACTTCAAAAGTGAAACCAAGTCTGAAGAGATGCATAACAATTCCCCAATACAAAGTTAAGAAATCCTACCCCCAAAACTATGCAAGCAATTACGTTTCCTCACTCAGCTTGTTGGCAGGCTTTTCTTGAAATGCCCAGCCTGCAGTCTTGGGAGCAGCCGATGACCTTGGTTCCCATGAGAGAAAATCCGAGAAAATCTGTTTTGTCTAGCACAACACGTGGCAAACCCCCTCCCTCCGTGCTATGTGGCAACTAGGAATGAGAAGGAAAAAGATGGCTGCAACCATGCTCATTCTAAAGTTGACACCAGACACTTTAAACTTCAGAAAAGGAAACTGTTTTCTATTTTCTCTGACTAAAAATGGATGGGTCATTTCGTTTTAACATTGGTCCTGAGACAGCCCTTTCCTCATTCTTAAATGGATTTCATTTGTTGAGGAATACAGGACAGGTCAGATAGCATCCAGCTTTCCTCTCTTCTTGCTACTCTTTTTCAGCAACTGCTTTGCAGATTACATTCTGATTCTCCTGATTCAAGCCAGCTATGTGCTTCAGCAGCCAGAAGAGGTCCAACTGCATGTTTAGAAAACATGCTAAAATGCAATCCTTTCAGTCTTTTCTTTAGATCCTCCAAACTCTGGAAAGTCCCTTTTCCTGAATCCTTGAACATCATCTGGAATCTCTCTTAAGATTATGCCACATTTAGTCATTTATTCCCAACAAGAAGCAGCAGAATTTTAACTACGTTTAGTTTCTTTATATCTCCTTTACCTTTGAGTCTAAACATTCTTAAGATTGTGCTTTGTGGGTTCCTGATTAGCTCAGCAATACATTCATAGCATCTCATTGTTGATACTATGTAAGTTCCATGAAGGCCATAGAAGATTTGAGGCCATAATAACTATTGTAATGCTTACTCTGAACGATTCCTTGTCAACCTGAACTTTCATGGAGATCCTCTTCAAAATCTTAACTAATGCTAGATTCTAGGATCCTTTAGAAATATAGTGTTGGATTTAGGGCATTTGCCAAATACTGAAGTGACTCCAACTCTCATGGATTGCAGGCAATCTAAGAATTTAGACCTAAGGACATTATGTTCTCTGTGTTGCTAAATACCTACGTTGAAATATTTATGCTCTATTCCTGAGGGATTACTACTAGGTAATCTAAACATCCTTCCCTAACTTGGGCTTCTTGTGAACTTGAATTCTCACAATTCCCTGGACAGAATGGCATTGCTGAGAGTTCTGGGTACTGTATTGATGTCCACACATCTGAAGAGGTATCTGGGACTCAGGACTTCCCATTTAATAACTTGTCACTTCTCAGGAGCCATTGCTGAAGCCATGCCAGTGTACTTTGTCTTCTTTGCTCACTGAATTAATGGACAATCTCTGGACTGGAAAATCTGCCTTTGAAATTCAGACCTGATTGTGACACATACTTTTTGCTCAAACTATATGAATATGATCCTGACTTGATTTCTGACTTGAAATTAATTGATAGGAAATACTAGCTATGAACAGGCTACTTGACAGTTTTGCTAGTCTTGTACCAGGACATTATTTCTCCTGTGGACATCTGTTATTTAGTATGCTGCTTGTCCTGTTTTATACTTTAAAATTGGCAATAAAACACATTTAACAAGCTGTTTCAATAGGACGTAACAAAATTTAAGGTCTTACAAAAGAGAGCAATTTCCAAAAGATAAAAACTAATTCAAAGCACAACATGACTGGGATTGTGCAAATTTTTGAAATATTCTGAAGTTAGGGTGTCTGCAGCATCAGATGGCTAGCATAGCATATTTTCCATATTCTAAATCTGACAACAGCCCCCATATTTTTATAGCTGTATCCATCTAGTCTTCCAGGATTAACACTTAAGGCTGGTTAAGACTGACAAGAAGATGGCAGAGATCTAGAGCATAGGTAGCAAGTGTATTTATAGGCATAATTTCAGGTGGAGCTTATATAAGATGGTGTCATATTTGTCTAGTAGAATAGCTATATTGCCCATTTGTTCCACATCTGAGTGGCTACACTGCAATAATCCAAGGAAGAATTGATAAAACCAATGAAGCGTGGGATGCTCTGGTTCAGGATGGATCGATTTTACACATGTGCGCACAGACACACAATTCTACTGTATAATTATTGATATTGTATTTACTATGGAGTGAGCTTAAACGTACTCCAGAAGATGGTAGAGGACAGGAAGACCTGGAGGAACATTGTCCATGGGGTCCTGATGGGTCGGACACGACTTCGCAGCTAACAAGAAGAAGAAGAAGAAATCAATTGGATTGCAGCAGAGGATAAATGTAACTAATAAGACTTTTTTCTGTTTCATATTCTTTAGCACAGACTTTTTTTTCTGTGTATGTCCTTGGGGTCCCAAGAATTGTTCTGTAAGTTCTGATTTGGTCTGTTTCGCAGCATCAGCATCCATGCATCATCAGTTTACTATGATTTTGAGAGAAAAAGGAAGATTTTAATAGCTTGAAACAAATAACATGCAGCAATTCTAACAGAACATTTTTTATCCTATGAATAAGCAAGCTGCTTAAAAGTTTAGAAAAATTTAGATGTTCTTAGCACCCACATAATTTCATTCAATTCACTAAAATACATTTTAAATTAAAGGAGTTGCTCCAGGAGTAAATGACACTCCTATGATCTTCCTTAGTTACTGGCATGTGCTGCAATCTCTAAAGATAGTCTGCATTAGTGCCATCTTCAGTTCAGAAGTTCAAAGTCTCATTTTGGCATGGATCCTTTCAGAGCCTGGTAAAACCTATGGACTTCTTAGAAACATGTTTTTAAATTCATACAAATAAAAGTAAAATGAGTGCAAAATAAAATGCATAAATCAAACGTATTATAAAAGAAACCAATCAACACTGACTTAAAAGGCATGTGTGTGTGTGTATATGTGTGTATACATTGGTAATTTCAGAAGATATTTTAATGGAAAGAATCAAATAATGCATACATACACTTTTAGAATAAGATTCCTAATCATAAAGGGATGGAATCAGAACTGGGCCATCAATCTACAAAGCAAGTTTGTAGTTTAATGGATTCATCTTGGCCAAGTGGATCAGCAGACTTGACCTTTGTATTTTACCATGGTATAGTACCATGATGTAGTAGAAAGTATTATAACAAACCAGATCCTTCTGGTCTGGGCAGTATGGAGAGTCAGGCTTGCTAAGAGAGCAATGCAAGGAGCTACTAAGAAAGAAAAGGAAATTGACACAGAACTGGAATCAGTTAATGTTAACAGCAGAAATGAAGCATTAGGTAGTATCACAGTGAATAACAGCAAAGAATTTATAGGAAAAAATGGGAAGTATGCAATAGTGGTCAGACGTGTGGAAAGGACTTAGTTCAATAGGATTTAAGGTACACACTCCTGACTAGATTTCAGATTCCATTAATAAATTAGGCCCTGATCACCCCTTAAGTTCATTGATTGATTGCACAATTAACATGTTGCAAGCAACCTTGGCGAGATAATCTAATTTCAAAAAGAACAATTGAAATTGCATAATGATAGTCACCACTTTAGCCATGCTCTTTACCAACACTGATGAAATAGTACTTATTCTTGATGTTTGGAATCTATGACTAACCTGGGTAAGGCCAGCAAAGCTGGCAAGATTTTGGAAGGCTATTCCACAAAATGGAAAAATTAGAACAACTGAATTCTTCCTGACAAGCCAAATCACAATCTGAAAAGTTGAAGGATAAAATGGAAATGGAGTAACTTAAAAAAAATCTTTACTATAGATTAAAACTCTTCTCTGCTCTAGAAAAATAAGCAATGGGAAGAATGTGTATGCATACGTATATACACACATTTGCAGTCAAGATGTGAAACTAAGAAAATATAATGGAAAAAGGATCTCTCACAACATGAAAACCAGGACACAGAAAGAGGGGAAGAGAAAAAGACAGCATATCTAAATAAGTTAGGAGAAATTAGAACAAGAGAAATCATTTTAGGAGAAGCAAAATAAAAAGAAATGCAGCAAATATGCTATAGAAAAGCAGGGTGGGGGAGGAGGAGAGAAAACATTGAAGGATGGTTTTACTTCTGGCTCCAATCCATTTAGCTGACTGAAGCAGACGGCAGGAATCTGAAAATGAGGCTTTTATGCTTGTTTCAGTCAACTTCCTATACGTTCCAATCTCACTTTGTCCTACTCCAGCTAGCAAGTGCTTGTATAGTCAATAACAAATGAAGAGTCTCTGGCAATATATTGGGTTTTTTTTTATTGAAGCAGTAGTCACATGATTGTGCATCTAGCTTTCTAGAATATTGACAGAACAGATTTGAGTGGTCATCTGACCTAAATTTTTGCTTGTGCAAATAAACATCACATTTGCTAATACATTATCAAGGACAAAAGATCAGTTCAAAGATAAACAATGTGCTGATACGGTAAAGGGTGCCTGATACGATAGGGTGCTCTCTTAGAACCAGCATCTGATCTAAAGAATGCTTTAGAAAAGCTCTTAAGCCCACCCCCTGGGTGAACTGTTCAGTAGAGGCTATGATTTCCATGAAAGGCTTCCCTTCTTTCCCAACAAAACACACAACACAGGACCTGTTTTGGCTTCTAATAATATCATAACTTAAAGAAAAGATGCCAATTCCTTGTCCTTTTATTATTATATTCCAACCCACCTTCTGAGTGGAGAAGAGGGACAGGTCTAGAAAAGAGGCCACAGCAAAAGAGTGCAGGTAATGGACAGGAAATACTTTGAAATGAAGACCACACACTGTAATTTTTAAATTTCATGACCAGGCTAACCTACATTTTATTTAATGCAAATTACAGTACCAGTTAACTATTTCCAAACCAAGTCACACAGAACATAATGTATTTACAAAGGAGCCGAAGGGAGGAGATAAAATAATGAACATTAAGCATACATACCACAAAAAAGTTTATACTTAAAATGAAGAAGTAATCAGTCACAGAGGCATTCAAGTAGTAATAACGTTATACATGTTTTGCTTCTTTGAATCAAGACAGCTTTGCGTGTGTATGCAATAGTTTGTATACAACCCACAGTCCATTATATATATATTTAGAACTCTGCTTTTAAGATGAAAGTGATCACGCTAATTGTGTGTACAAGCCCAAGTGATCAGCAACATAGTAACAAATGCAAATTTTACAAGCAAGCATATTATTTATATATATAAATGGTTTTTTGTGTTTTTCCCCAAAAAACCAAGAACAAACAACACTAGAAAGAGACATATCTCAAGCTAACCCTTTAGGTACCAGTCATTTTGCTTTTATTGCCTTGTTGCAAAATGAAGTTCCTGTAGAAATATTAGGAATTAAAAGGAATTCTGATGAGCACATCTGAAAAATATCAGTCCTGGGCTAGACAACAAACTGTGCTTTTTATTACTGGCTTTGATCTCTAGAGGCTAAGATATTTAATGGAGAAAAATGCTGATAACATTTTTAATTAGGGATTGTTTCAAATTAACACTAATTACAGACATCAACTATTTCTTGGCTTATTCATAGAAGGAAGCTTGTTCAAGCACCAGCTAGATGACATTAAAATAATATGTTTAAAAAATCCATAACATTGTTTGAAAGGACATACTTCAAAATTAAGATTACTAGTGCCTTTTTTCTGATTTTCAGTCAATGACACAGAGAATATCATTAATGCCATTTTAGGATTATGCACAACTGCAACGCAGACAAAGGATAGATAGATTGAGAGACTATACGGTACTTCATTTAAAAACAAACCATAAAATTTAAATTCCGAGTGGACTGTCAGAAACAAAATATTTTCACTGACTTTTATGTCACCAGAAAAATGGCATCCTCTGTCTTACTGGAATGAACAGAAGATGGTTACAAAAAACTTTAAAAAAAAGCAACCTTTGGTTTGATAAAAAGTTCAGCATTTTGCCATTAAAGAAAACCTCATGTAGAATATTAACAATTTGAATATATATGAGTAGAGTTTTAAAAGCAAGGCCCTTGTGCTGAGCACAAAAATTAATGTTCATAAAAAATTGGCAAGTAAATGAGAACAGAGGTGCTAATCTATGGTAATAGACACTTAATACCACAACTTTCTTTCTGTCCAAAAAGGCTTACAAGATTTTTAGATCTAAAATATACAGGTGTATGTATGTGATCCCAGTACTTCCCTCCCCAGTTACAGCTGCTTACCTATTTTACAATCTCCAATTCTGTCTCTGAATAAACAACATGACCAAGCAAAAGCTCTAAGCAGCAGTGATCCAACAAGACCTACCGAACAACATATTGGGCAAGAATCTGTAAAAGATAAACCTGTCGTTTTAGATACCAAGGTGTTATCTATATAATGAAACCAGTTACAGTGGGGATATGTTTAAATAAGTGTGCAAAAATACTGGGAAAATGGTGGCTATCCAGATACTGCTGAGCTGTAACTCGTTGCTATCAATTCAGCAAGATGAACACAGCCATGGATGTTTGGACACATTTTCTTTTAACGCTGCTACTGACCATGAAATGGCTGAAAAAAAGGAAGCATATCTGCACATATGAGGCATCTGTTACAAAAAGGAAGAAAAAAAATCATGGAAGCAAAGGCACTCCAAACTATATAGATACACTATACATTGCTAGAGTTATTGTTACAATAATACAGGCCAGTTATCTACTGTACATAGTTAGAACTATATGGCTTTAAAAAGCTTGTCTACATTTTGTCTGATTATTAAAACAAATTAACTGCCCTGAATGGTAACATTTGTTCATTAATAACAGTTCCTGTGTCCACGTATTTACATATAAAGCAATACAACTTAAAAGTTTAAGAACTAATGTACAAACTTGAATTTGGTGAGGAGCTTTTGTCAGTTTATTTACAAAAAATGATACTGAAACACCTGGATCTAGATTTATATAAAATTTTGCTTGCAGTTCTGCCATGATCCTTAGGAAAAAAAATCAGGATCCTAGTTTTTATATATATATACACACACACATAGACACACATATTAAAAAAAGTGTTAAAGCTTTTAATTTTTCTCTCCTATTATTTAAATCAATGAAAATAATACAAAACCTCCTAAGATCTCCTCTTCCTGAATTCAGACCACAAAACTGAGCTTTGACTATGATGGCCGCATGCTCAACATGGAAGATGCCGGTGGGCTCAAGCCATGCAGCAAGAGAGTCTTCCAGGCCTCTCACCCATTATGGAATCTTTTCTAGTTCTCTAGGTTTAGTTTTTGAAAGAGCTTCCTGACTTGTGGCTGTTAAAAATAGTTTAAGTTGTGATGCGTATGGTCTTTAAAGTCATCTGATTTTTTTTAGAGAAGCCACCACTCCTTTCTGGGCATGCCCCATTCTCCATTTGAGACTCTACTTCTCTTCCCCCAATGACTTCACACCTAAGAAATGAATATAAACTACTTGCTCTCCTTGGTCCAAATCTAATTTCAAAAGGTTCACCGATGAAAGATATTGCAAGGAAAAGCAAATCTGATGTAAAGCTAAATAAGTACAGCTATCAATTCAAAGAGGAAGCTAGTCACAAGAATCCATTAGTGCTTTATGCATTAGTAATGACATTCTTTCTCAAACTGTTCAAGGCATATTGCTTTCATGTCACAGAGACCTTTGGCCACAATTTAATTATCCAGAACAAAGATGTAGCAAACAGGCATTTTTGCTTCTAGATGTAAAAAATAAAAGTAGCGCTATATATATGCATGAATGCTTGTGTGCACATATAAAACACAAAATATATACATACACACATACTTGACACCTGGAGCAAGTGAACTCTTTTTCTACAGATTAATATTCTCCATTGCGACAAAAGCAACTTCTGAAAACCAGTAAACAAAAGTTAGAAAAGAAGAGGCTGAAAAAGGTGAATTTAAATATAAATCAGGATTTAATTCTACCCGTTAAATAAATCTTATCAACTTAAAAGCCCTGTATGCCATGAAAATAGTATGTCCATTCACATTATATCCTTGCATCTTTCCCCCCAGTGTTCTTCCTCAAGAACAGAATCAATTTAGAATCAAAAGGAATGAACAGAATGCAGGAGGATTTTTGTATTTTCTGGCATGGAGGGACATGTACACCTAACTTCCATCTACTGAGGTATGGGTATAGATTAGTCAGGCTTTCTTCTATGTTTTCCAGACTTTTTTTTTTTAATATTCAACTCCTAAAACATTGGGATAGGTACATTCAAGCCAATAGTATAATGTCTGCAGAATTCTTCAGAGGCAAATGAAAATTTAAGGTGATTTGTTCCTTATAATTTCAAGCTTTTTTTCACACTGTAACTTCCCCTCTCTCTTTCCTAGTTCCCTTTGGCAACTCAGTATAGTGTAGCACCTCATCTTGTTCTTCCTCCTCACCCAATATGAAGACATTTAATTTCAGCAAATAATACTCAAGATGAGCAACTTCTGTTAAACTCCTAACCAAATTCAAGTTGTGCACTACACCAAAAATTGAAACATCACTTAAAAATACAAGGCTTCAGCAGAATGAGGGGTTTCTTCCTTTCCTTTTTTTCTGATGATAGCGGTGATTGTTGGAGGGCGTCAGATAAGATTCCTGATTCTAAAGTACACAACAGCAATTATCTGAAATTAGAAGATTGTCATGGGAAGAGAAATTGGTGTTCTAATAATCCATTTCCCTTTTCCCACCCCACTTATTCCTCTGCCCCAAAGAGCCTGCAGAGTAAGTATACAATGAAACTGGTTTTTTACAAGGTTAAATAAGAACAACAATTTTTAAAAATCCAACACTATAATGAACAGTTTTTCCCCTTCTTTTTACATTTTCTTTCCAAATGTGACCAGCATTGCTGAGTACGACTCAAAATTACTGGTGATTGTTCCTGTACAAGCTGCTGCTTGAGATCATTTCAGGTGGAGTTGGAAGCTGATGTTGAAGCTACATTATTGATCTGAACTCGATCACCTGCACTGGCATCTGCAAATATCAGAAAAAAAATATGGAAGAGCTGGTTACATGTCAATAATATAAATATTTATGGACAAATTTCTATTCTGCCTTTTGACTCAGGAAGAATAAATGAACTCAGGAAAGACCCAACTTGATGAACTTAATATTGTCAGATGTAGAGGGAGAAATGTTAGATATTAGAAACTTGCCATGCTTCCTACCTTTGCTAAACGTGTTTTTTTTCCAACTCCTTTTTTGGAATTGGTATTACAGACAACTACTATATAAGGAAAATTATTCAGCAAGAGGGAGGAGGCACGGTCCTATTTCTCTGTGACAAGGTAATTTTTCAGCAGGCTCACAGAATGATTTTTTTTTAACGAAGAGTTGAAAAAGGAAAATTTGAGACACCATTAGAAGATAAACCAAAATACTAATCAAATAGATGCCACATATTAACCAAATAAAGTAACAGAGAAATGGTCACCAACAGCAACTTTCCCCTATGTTCATTAATTGTCCAAAGTAGATAGTGAATAAGAGAGTAAAGTGGGTTTTAACAATCTGGCTAGCTGCTGGTCTGCTTGACATCTGTGGAAAAACTGAAAAGGTAATCAACAAACTCAAGATACATGTAAATGATACTGATTTCCATTGGGCTTTTAGTTTGATTATGATAGTGAAACCACGTGAGACACCTTGATGGATTACCTCTGCTGGAGCTAGATACAGAGGAGAAAGTGTTTATCCATTTTCTCCTCAATGAGTTTTAATCTGATTGAATCAACAGCTTCACTATCCCATTGTTTCTGGGCTCAATTCAGAGTTGCTTTTGGACTTCACAATCCTAAATGGCATAGTAGCCAAGTATATGAAATACTCAGAAACACTTTTTTTTGTGAAACATGATTTACTGGACTTCTTGTCATGGTTGTGATTGATGGCCACAGATAAAACAGCAGGACAATAGAAGACAATATATTGAGTATGCATCAATGGTTATTAGTGGTGGCAAATGCATTAAACACTTCCAGAGATTTACAAATTATTTGACTTGTGTGTATAAAGGTATGTGGGAATGATCTTGGTAGACAGGGCAATGAGATACTGACAAAGGAATGGTCAGATAAAAGGCAATTTAGCCTGCAGTGGGATTGTAGGTGGGGCCAGAGGCTCAGAAGAGACTCTCCCTAATTCCTTGGGTTTTAAAGAAGATGGAGGGAGGGATGAACTTTCAGACTTGCCAGATTATCTTAATGTAGCCTTACAATAAAGAAGAATTAGTTCATCTGGTTGTGTTTCCTGTTTGGTCTACCTCATCAGGCTGACACTGGGGTTCCCTTGAGTGAAACTCAACTCCTGGTGACTTCATGAACATGTCCATATAGTTTTCTCAATAGCATTGTAGAAGTGGTTTGCCGATGCCTTCTCCCAGGTACATTATTTGCCTTTTAGATTAATTCATTCAAGATAAATTGCCTTTATACTTTTTATACTCTGTTAAAACAATATGACTATGCAGGCCCCTCTATTCTTTTTCCTCCCATTCCAAGTCTCACTGATGGTTTTCCTTTCTTGAATAGATTTAAGTAATCATTAAAAACTGGTAGAATAAATTTTCGCTCATTTTAGTGGGTTTTTAGGAGCCAATTATAGAATCCATTCTTTATATCTCCCAAGTCCTACTATGCTTCTCCACAGTGGCAAGGCAGTGTATGTGTGTCCCATTCCAGTTGCCCAGTTTAAACGAACGGATTCTTTTAGGAATATGGAAAAATGCTGTACAGGGATATCACATGAGCATCAATGGCAAAGACATCCTTCATATTACATGGAAGAAAATCACACCTGTATTTTACTATAGAAAACCATATTAAACAACCAGAAAATGTGATGGCGATACAGTGGTCCTGTAATGATATATGAAAAAGACCTGGAGTGACAAAGTAGAAGTGCTGCCTAATGAATGGTCAGATGAGAGAGGGCATAGGTCACAGATGCATAATGGGTGGAGAAAAAGACTCCCTGGCTTCTTAGGCTATAAACGAGCCAGTGGGAGATCTGTTCTTTCACACTGGCAATTTCTGTTAATGTAGCCTGACCATAAAGTACAATTAGCTCATCTGGTTGTGTTTCCTGTCTGGTCTACCTGGGAAAGCCAGCAGCTCCTCAGACTGGATGACACTGAACATGTTACTGAGAACAGCTGAAAATCTTTTGGAATACTAATAGTTTGTCAGCTCTGCCTGGTTTGGCTTGACGCCTCACAGGCATCCTGCCATCAAACAAAGAAGGAGGAAGAAGGATGTAAAAGAGAAGGATGAAGGATGAAAGGGCAACAAAGTTTTGTGTGTACGTGATAGGCTATCAGGAGGGGGGGAATGACAGGTGATAAGGACCAGAGCAGCCGATCCTGTTTGTACCAGCATCCCACACACTGAGAAATATGCGGATTACCCCCCAAATACCTCAGAATTCTCAAAACATCTTGGCGAGTTCCGGTTGGCTGGAAATGGACTGGTCATGGGGGGAAGGATGGGCTGGGGGCAAACCTACACTTTTTTTCTATCTAGTGAGCACACAGATTTCAGACCTGGCTTGATTTTACTGTAACCAACATCCTTAGTAAAAGGATCCTTTGCTCTAACTAAATGGAATCAAAGGCTTTTCTTTCCTAAGGGATCGGATTGGGGCAGACCTGACATTAAGCCAGCTCTGCAGTTGTGGTCAACCCGGAGAGGAAACTGCCTCTACCGTGGGGACCATGCAAATGATGTCGGCTCAAGGAAGCAACCAGGAATGGAATGGAATGGAACAGAATAGAATATGGAAGGGACCTTGGAGGTCTTCTAGTCCAGCCCCCTGCTCAAGCAGGAGAACCTATACCATCTCAGACAAGTGACTGTCCAGTCTCTTCTTAAAAACCTCCAGTAATGAAGCGCCCACAATTTCTGAAGGCAAGCTGTTCCACTGGTTAATTGTCCTCACTGTTAGGAAGTTTCTCCTTAATTCCAGGTTGCTTCTCTCTTTGATCAGTTTCCAACCATTGTTTCTCGTCCTCCCCTCTGGTGCTTTGATGAACAACCTGGCCCCCTCTGCCTTGTGGCTGCCCCTCAGATACTGGAACACTGCTATCATGTCTCCCCTATTTCTTCTTTTCTTTAGACTAGCCAAACCCAAGCCCCGTAGCTGTTCTTCACATGTTTTAGTCTCCAGGCCTTTGATCATCTTAGTTGCTCTTCTCTGAGAGCAACTAAGAGAGCAAGGCCTGGGGGAGAAGCATCCTCGAAATTCCCTCCTGGAGGGCTGGATCTATTCAGATGGTCGGGAAAAAGAATGGGAAGAGAAACGCATGGGAGTAACATTCACCCATGGGGACCGTGGCAGCTGCTGGTGAGAGACCCGAGTGGAGCTGCAGGAACTGGAGGAAGAAACGAGCGCAGACAAACCGGAGCGAGAGGACTAGATGCTGGAGCAAGCCATAAAGTTCCTGGGGTGGGCTTTCAAGGTTCGAGAAGTCCTAGCCCGGACTGCTGACCAGCCATCTCCAGCCATGGCAAGCAAGGGGGCAACTACCTCTGCCATCTCAGCAGTGAGCCCCTCAGCAACCACAACTGTCCCAATGCCTGGCCCTGCAGCCCAGCCTGCACTGGCTGCAGGAGCAGCACCAGCAACACAGAGAGGGCGCAAGACACCAGCCCTGGAAGTAAAGTTCAACAGAGACCCCGAGCAATTGGGGTTCTTCCTGGCACAAGTTTGGACATAGATGCCAGAGTATGGTCCAGAAACAGCCACCGAAGGGGCTAAGGTGCTGTGCATGATCATGGCATTAGAAGGGGCCATAGTTGAATGGATGATCACCCTCCACAGCAATGATACCCTGGAGCTGAGAAACTGCTTCGTGGCTGCACTTCAGAAGGGCTTCAAAGACTCCTTAGCTGATCGCAAAACCAAAGATCGCATAAAGGGTGCAGGGAGCTGGCCATCTACACCCAGGAGTTTCGCGACCTGCTTGCCAACTGACTGGCCAGAAGACATCTTGATTAGATGCTTCGGAGATGGGCTAAGTGATGAGGTCTACAACACCTGTATTTCCAGAGGTGTCTCCCCTCCCCAACCTCCATGGCTGGTATATCCTAGCAGAAGAAGTGGAAAGCAACCTGGCTTGATCCAAATACCAGCTGAGCCATGGATGGCGATGGATGAAAAGAAAGAGGTCCCAAAATCTGTGCCCGTGAGCAAAGCCCACTGAAAAATCCACTGGCTGCTTCAGGTGTGGGAAGGAGGGGCACCGAATTGCTGACTGCTGAGCTGCATGCCCAGACCAGAAGGCAACTCAGGATCCTACAAAAAAAACAGTGTAACCACAACAGCGAGCCCCTGAAACCACTCTGAACGGAGTAGAAGTCGTGGACTTCGCCTCATCCCCCAAAGATGGCTGGAGACCCGGTGGGTAGTCTGGTGGAAAGCGAGTCAGACTACGACAATGATCCCTTGGTTAGTTGCCTGGTCAACCCAGTGACCATCCCCACAGAACTGGTGGTTCAATCCCCGGGGTGAAAAGGGAGCCTAGTAGCCCTCCTGGACTTGGGGTGCACCAGATGCCTGGTCAACCCTGCCCTGGTCAAGAAACTGGGCACGAGACTCAAACAGTGCCCATAGCTTTTTGCCAGTTGGATGGCTCAGTGGCGGGGGGGGGGGGGGGTCCTGGCGATACGTTACCGAACCAATAGAGATGAGGATGGGTGCACAAACAGAGATCCTGAGCTTCATCGTAGCCCCTGGAATGGAAAGGCTCTTTGTATTAGGACTGGCTTGGCTCCAGAAATGGAACCCCTATGTGAACTGGAGGAGAGGGCTGCTAAAGATCCGGCTTGCTAGCTATGAAGGGGGAGGGGCAAAGGGGCCATCAAAAACCTATGCTGAACCTGCAGTAGGCAAAACCAAAAAGGGAGGTGGGAGTAGCTGCCAAAGTTTGGCCCCAGGGTGACCCTCGGATCCCCAAGGAGCACTTTAACTTACAGGGCATCTTCAGTGAGAAGGGGTCAGACGTGCTCCTACCCACCAACCAACTGACTGTTCCATCGAAATCCTACTGGAGGCCAAACTACCCAAACCTGAACTATATTCCATGACCCCTAGGGAACTGAAGGAACTGTGGCCTTTTATAGACAAAAACCTGAACTGTGGATTCATCCAACCCGCAAGACTGAGGGTGGCTGCCCCAGTACTGTTTAGGGAAAAGAAGGATGAGTCCCTTTGTCTACGAGTGTCTTATTGTGGGCTCAACGTGGTGTGTGTGGAAAAAGTTTACCTCATGAAGGACATGCTAGCCCAGGGGTCCCCAACTTGTGGGCCATGGCCCACTACCGAGCCATGGCCTGTTGGCCACTGGGCCGCGTGAAAGGCTGGCCAGCACACATGTACACGCACTTACCCTCCCACTCGCACTAGCACCGAGTTTCGCATAGGTGCTAGCATTGCCGTTTGAGGTGCTCACAGCCCCATTAGCACATGCGTGCGTAAAGGTGTCTGCCACTCCCTTTCCCACTTGGCTGCCAAACCAAAAGGGTTGGGGACCTCTGTGCTAGCCCATATGGCCAAGGGAAAGGTCTTCACCAAGTTGGATTTGTGGGAAGCGTACTACCAAGTGAGGATCAAAGCAGGGAATGAGTGGGAAACAGCTTTCAATTGCCCCTAAGGATGCTTCCAGTTCCAGGTCCTCCCTTTTGCAAGGGGCCCCTGCTGTGTTTATGCAGCTAATAAACAAAGTGCTGCATGAACACCTGTATAAGGGAGTGTTAGTTTACCTGGTGACATTTTAATTTATACTGAGACAATGGCAGAACACGTAAAACTACTCAGAGCCTGCTCACGAAGTTTCGAGCAGCCAAACTGCTAAACTGTCCAAATGCAATTCCACCATCATAAAATTAACTATCTGGGCTACTGCATCTCCCACGAGGGGATAGAAATGGACCCCGAATCATAATATAATCTACATTTATATTATGATGCTTGTTGTCTGGTATGGTTAAAATATTGGATATGTCAGTACTCATTTCTTTGATGGGGGGGCCTTTTCCTATTCCTTTCCTTTTCCTCTCTCTGGGTTCTGCCAAACTCCTGGGGGGAAGGGGGAGGCTTTTGGGGGATTGCATGTGTATTGCCCTTTCACTTAGCTGCTACAATCCTCTCCGCTTACTCTATCTGCTTGCTCTTTGAACTATTCTCCCCTTGATGCCAACCTGGGGTGAGAAAGGAATGTGCCTTCAGCTATCTGGCTTATCTCTCGCTGCGGAAAGGAATGTGTGAAGACCCAACAACGTTTTCACAGCCTTGGGAAAGGAGTCTTATCTGCCTTGTTCCCACAGTGGACTTAACACCTGGGGATTGGGCCGTTTGAAGTGACCGGATGAACTATTGGGGTGGGGTTTGCTTTTTGCTCCTTTAACTTATTGATTTGAGCGGGAAACCCTCAGATCCTGCCTTCTATGCCTGCTGTCAACTTCACCTAATAAAAGTTCCTTTTGGAATGGAATTGTTCCAAGAGTCCTGCTTTCTTAGGATAAGGTTTTGAAGCGGGTCCTTACATTAGGCAGGATCTGCAGAAACGGTCAACCTGGAAGGAAGACCCTTACCATGGGACCATGCAAACGATGTCTGAAATCGGGACAGAAAGGGAAGAGACCACTATGGGAGGGGAGATCTTCCACCAGGCAGATCCCAGCAGATACAACTCGCAGTCCTCAAGCTCCTCGGATGAAGTAGTGGTCACCGAACGCCGAGACAAGCCAAGGTGGTCGATGGGAGTTGGAAGAAAGGAGGACTGGGAGAAGAGAGCCAGAAAGGTGACCCTCAAATGCAGCAGTCACCAGCCAGGTTGGAAGGTCGAGATGGAAAGATCGCTTCACCTCAGTGAAGACGAAGATGACCGGCCACCCCGCTCCAACCGGTTCCCGGGCAAGCTATCGACATGCTGAGAGTCACCTTCGATTCCCTGAAGGAAGAGAAAGCAAACCCAGGCTCAGCTGAGGGGACAGATGAAGGAGGGGCCGAAGCAGCAACCCCAGGCCCTTCCACCAGTGCTACGGAGGCAGCAACCATCACTACAACTGCAGCCACCCTCGGGTGAGCCGCACCAGGGGATAGTGATGGACACCGACCCAGGAGACGGAGAGGACGTTGATCCATCCGAAAGTTCCCTCCGCTGGGAGTGAAATACAGTGGAGAGCCGCGTTGACTAGGATTCTTCCTGATACAAGTCCTGAGTTATATGAAAGAGTATGGCCGTGAAATACCTAGCAACCACGGCTGGATAAGCATCGTGTCAATGGCTTTAGATGGTGACACAGCCAAATGGGTGGTGTACCTCCATGACGCTGATGCCCCAGAGCTGCGAAATTTCAACCAGTTCATGGCAGCTCTCAGGCGGCGGTTCGAAGACTCCTTGGCCAACCAGAAGGCTCAAGAATGCATAAAAAGTGTCAGATAAGGACGATGGCCAGTAGCAGAATACACGCAAGAATTTCGAGCGCTAGCTAGCAAGCTGAACTGGCCAGAGGATGTCCTGGTTGGGCATTTCAAAAATGGCCTAAACGATGACTTGTATTATGCCTGCATTCCTCGGGGAGATCCTGACCGGCTCCAAGACTGGTACATCCTGGCCAAGGAAGCTGAAATCGATCGTGCCAGAAGACAACAATGCGCGGGGAGATCCTGGGGAAGATCACCAGCAGAGCCATCTCGAGAACCAGTGAAGCAGGCCCCTAGCACCCCAAGGGCAACTGGTTGCTTCAAATGCAGGAAGGAAGAGCACCGTGCCGCCGAGTGTCGCTCAAAAACCCCCGTCTGGAAACCCGATCGAGGCGCAGGGGGGAAGCCCAGGAAAACCCCACCCAAACTGAAGGAAACGGTGATGAAAAGTTGAGATTGTTGAGGTCCTAACCCCATCCAAGAAGGGGGGAGGAACTCCAACTCAAACCGGAGAACCCTCAGAGTCTTTGGAGGATGGTTCAGAGGATGAAACCCTGGTAACTGGACCCATCGCGCCCCTCACCAGAACTGTAGAACTGTTTAGCCCAGGGATGCCGGAAAAAGTCACCCTAAGAGCCCTAATAGACTCCGGCTGTACTCATTGCCTCATAAGCCCAACCCTGGTGAGGAACTTAGGAATCCCGGTGAGGAGGCTGAAGAAGCCGATTTCTTTCGGCCAACTAGATGTGTTCATTGCAGGGATAGTCACGGCCACCCTTGCCACGCTACCCGTTCAGCTGACCATAGGGAACTACGTAGAGACTTTAACGTTTGTGATGACCCCTGGAATGGAATGCCCACTCATATTAGGCACGGCATGGCTAACGAAATGGAATCCCAGGGTGGATTGGAGGACTGGAGAACTGAGATTCCCGAAAGGAAATCCCAATGCCCAGAAGGTAACCCATGCCAAAGGGGGGGTGAAGTCCCCGGAAAGTGCCGCCACAGTAAGCGAGGGGGAGTTGGAAAGCATACTAGATAACTAGAGGAATACCGAGACCTAGCTGAAGTATTCAGCGAAGAGAGATTGGACGAATTACCTCCCCACCAACCCACAGACTGTGCCATTGAAATACTCCCGGGGGCCAAGTTGCCTAAACCAAAACTATACTCCATGACCCTGCGGGAGTTAGAAGAAATGAAAAAAATTGTGGAAAAGAATTTAGCAAGGGGTTTCATCCAACCAGTGAATCCGAAAATGGCTGCCCCCATGCTATTCTGTGAAAAGAAGGATGGGTCTCTTCGTCTCTGTGTAGATTATAGATCTCTCAACACAGTGAGTGAATGTAACCTCTACCCCCTCCCTTTGATGAAGGACATGCTGGCACATCTGTCTAAGGGGAAGATTTTTTTCAAAGTTGGACTTGAGAGAGGCTTATTACAGAGTCAGAATTTAAAAAAGGGGATGAATGGAAAACCACCTTCAACTGTCCCTTAGGCTGTTTCCAATTCAGAGTTCTACCGTTCGGGCTTCAGGGATCACCCGCAATTGATGCAATTGATAAATGAGGTGCTCCAGGAACACCTCTATAAGGGGGTGCTTGTCTACCTGGACGACATCCTGATATTCACTGAGACTAAGGAGGAACATGTGAAACTGATCAGAGCTGTACTAAACAAGCTGCGAGCGGCCCATTTGTTTGCCAAATTATCCAAGTGTGAATTCCACAGATAGAATCGACTGCCTTGGGTATCGCATCTCATCAAATGCCATAGAGATGGACCCCGTAAAAGTATGGGCCGTGCTAGAATGGGCTCTGCCCCGCACCAGGAGACAATTGCAAAGTTTCCTCGGATTTGCAAACTTTTACCGCCAATTCATCCCCTTTTGCACAAACTGTGTTGCCCATCACAAACTTATTAAAGACAAAAGGGGAGGGAAAACCGAAGCCCAGTCAACCATTGAAATGGACTGTAGAATGCCAGGCCACTTTTGAGAAATTAAAAAAGTTGTTCTCAGCCGAACCAATATTAAAACACCCGGATACCGAGAAACCTTTTGTAATTCAAGTGGATGCTAGTGACGCAGAAGTGGGAGCAGTACTGCTTCAGGAGAATAATGAAGGAAAATTACAATCTTGTGCTTACACATTGAGAAAACTTAGAGAGACAGAACAAAGGTGGGCGGTTTGGGAAAAGGAAGCTTACGCTGTCCGGTGGGCTCTTTTAACCTGGCGACATTTTTTGGAAGGGAATCAAATCCTTTTCCAAGTATGGACTGACCACAAGAACCTGGAAGCCCTAAAAACACCTAGAAAGTTATCTCCCAAATGGCGAGGTGGTCCCAGCATTTCCACTGGTTCAATTTCACCATAAAACATCTACCAGGGGGAAAAAACTTCCTGGCAGACGCACTATCACGATTACTGCAATACAACAGCAACAAATCAGAGATAACAGACCTACTCATGCTATCAAAACAATTAGCTGCACCAGTCACCACTTGAGCGCAAGCCAAAACACCAAAAACCCTAATGAGCCAAGCTGGGGTAGAGTTCAGGAAGGCGCTAGAGAAAGACAAATGGTCCCTGAGCCATAAAAATTTGTGCACCATGAACGATGGACTTCCATGGGTGGGAGGGAAACTCTACATTCCAAAGAGCCAAAGACTAACACTCATGCAGTTTTGCCATGACTCCAAATCCGCTGGACATTTTGAGTTCGTGAAAATGCTCCATTTGGTGAAACGACAATTTTGGTGGCTGGCAATAAAAAAGGATATTGAAAGCTATGTGGCTAGTTGCCCAATATGCGCAGCAGCAAAAAGAAGACAGAGGAAAGCCCCAGGACTATTACGAATTGTAGCTACCCCATCAGCTCCTTGGAGGGAGATTTCTATGGACTTTATTGTAAAGCTACCAGAAAGCGGGGAAAATACAGTAATTTGGGTCATAATGGACTTATTTTCCAAGCAGGTGCATTTTATCCCATGCCCAAAAATTCTCACCGCAAAAGCTTTAGCAAAGTTGTTTGTACAGCATATTTATCGACTACATGGAGCCCCATAACGGATTAAATCAGACAGAGGAGTGCAATTTACCTTGGAGTTTTGGAAAGCATTTCTAGAATTTTTGGGGACCACCCAGGGGCTATCATCTAATGGTCATCCTCAGACGAATGGTGGGACGGAACGTTCGAACTCAGTATTGGAACAGTACCTAAGATGCTTTAGAAATTACCAACAAGACAACTGGACTGACCTGCTTCCATTCGCAGAAGTCGCCTATAACAATGCAATACATTACAGCCCAGGCTACATTCCGTTCCAAGTAGCAACAGGACAGCGTTTTAATCTGATACCAGAACTACCCTCCTCCAAACCGACCATCCCCTCCTTGAAAAAGTGGATCGCACAGCTCCAAAACACCTGGTCGGTTGTAAGGAAAGCTTTAGATGAGGCTAGAGAGGCATATAAATTCCAAGCCGATAAAAAACAAATTGAGCCCAAGTAGGAGACAAAATATACTTATCCACAAAATATTTAAAGTCCCTACAACCCTCAAAGAAACTAGGACCAAAATTTCAAACACTTCTTGAAATATTTTATATTCAGGTTCCTGTTTAGTTCTTTTATTATAGCTCCAAATGTTATTATAGTTTAAGTTTATATTGCTTCAGTAAGTAAAATTTCCAATAGAATTGTTGCTGCTGTTACAAAAGTCTCAAAAGAGTTGAATACTGAAGTCAGAAAAGACTGCATGGCTGTTGTTGCTAGAAATACAATAGAATTATAGAAGAAATGGGCCTTTTGGGGATCCTAAATTATGCTGAGCAAAACTAGCCAACGCTTTAATAAAAGCTTTTCTACAAGAAGTATGTTGGAAAAGTTAATTTTATCTCTGTTCCCTTTGCTGAGGGTGCCTTATCTCTGTTTCTAAAATGTACAGTTAAAAGTTCTTTTGCACTATGCCTCAACACAGAAAAGAACTACACCCAGGAAGGATAACATTTTGTTAAATAGTCTGTCAAAGAATAAATATTTTAGAGAGTTTTTTATGATCAGCACTTAAAAGAACATTTTTATAGCATTTAACATTGTTATTTTGGAACAAAATAGTACTTACTAGAAGCATGTTTACAATTGCTTACTACTTACTTATTGTCACTTTTTCATAACTATTTTATAATTCATTTATGGTCCAAGACCAATCACACACAAGAGACCATACAATACAATAACTCTAAAAGGAAAATATAAAATTATGAGAAAATTCTAAAAGAGCAGCTATTAATAACATGAGGAGGGAACCAGATAGCATCTGACAACTATAGCTATTGATAAGCATTTTGCCACCTTTGTAGAGGTGGAAATATTAAACTTGATCACCATTGGATGTACAATGAACACTTTAAAAGCACTTGTGAGATAGATTCTATCTTTGTCAAGTCTGAACACCATGTTTTGCATTTATATGGGATACTTATATATCTGCTAGTTGTTGTTCTAATAGACTATGAATGAACATAAATAGTCTCTGATGTGGAGGATATAAAATATTAAATAAGTATCTAGGGACAGTCCAGGGAGAAGGAACAATCATACTATAAAAGGATGGGAGACTTCGGCTCTGTCATTATGGATATCTAGATCCTGCATACTCTGCTTCAGTTCAGTGTTAGCAGGTCTCAAAGCAGGCAGTGCTGACAATTCAAGATTTGTCATTTTAGGGTGGAATCTAGCAAGGTAAGATGCACTAGGAAATTCTTCAATATAGGTAGTCTTTGTTTAAGAACACAATTGGTTTGGGCAAAATGATCACTAAACGAATCACACAAGAGGGAGGGGGAAGAGAGAAAGGGAGAGAGAGAGAGAGTGAGGCTGACACTGTGCAACTCTCCTTCACTTAAATCAAAATTATGCACTAGTCTCAACATCATCATCATCATGACTGCTCTTGAAAGGAGTAAAAATAAAAAAAGTCCTGCAGCTATGAGTGAGTGACGAAGTACTAAGCATAAATACACTGGGAGTTGTAGTCAGGGACCTGCACACAAGCAACTCGGGTCTAATAGCCACTTTTCACTGACCAAAGCAGCATTGAAACCAGTACCTGCCTAGGTGAGTTAGCAGTCTTCTTTAGGAATGCACTGCTCACCTCCACAGTATGAGGGAGGGACTAAAACAGCTGCCCCAAACTTTGCCTGCTTTACTGCATCCTGGTCAGTTTACCATAACTAGTGGGGATACCATCTTGGTGGTTGAACAAACATAGAAAAAACACAAGATGATACCTCTCACCATTGTCACTTGAACATGTTGGTGCTTTTGGACAACCCTATAAGAGGCAGACTAGGAGAACAGCTTTAGTTGCCAGAGAGCTTGCAAGATACAGTGAGGGAAAACATTATTTGATCCCCTGCTGATTTTGTACGTTTACCCACTGACAAATGAGCAGTCTATAATTTTAATGGTAGGTTTATTTCAACAGTGAGAGACAGAATAACAACAACAAAAATCCAGAAAAACACATTTCAAAAAATTTATAAATTGATTTGCATTTTAATGAGTGAAATAAGTATTTGACCCCTTCGCAAAACATGACTTAGTACTTGGTAGCAAAACCCTTGCTGGCAATCACAGAGGTCAGATGTTTCTTGTAGTTGGCCACCAGGTTTACACACATCTCAGGAGGGATTTTGTCCCTCTCCTCTTTGCAGATCCTCTCCAAGTCATTAAGGTACTTGAGCCACTCCTTTGTTGCCGTGGCCGTGTGTTTTGCGTCATTGCCATGCTGGAATACCCATCCACAAACCATTTTCAATGCACTGGCTGAGGGAAGGAGGTTCTCACCCAAGATTTGACGGTACATGGCTCCGTCTATCATCCCTTTGATGCGGTGAAGTTGTCCTGTCCCTTCAGCAGAAAAACACCCCCAAAGCATAATGTTTCTACCTCCATGTTTGACGGTGGGGATGGTGTTCTTGGAGTCATAGGCAGCATTCCTCCTCCTCCTAACACGGCAAGTTGAGTTGATGCCAAAGAGCTTGATTTTGGTCTCATCTGACCACAACACTTTCACCCAGTTCTCTTCTGAATCATTCAGATGTTCATTGGCAAACTTCAGACGGGCCGGTACATGTGCTTTCTTGAACAGGGGGACCTAGTGGGCACTGCAGGATTTCAGTCCTTCACGGCGTAGTGTGTTACCAATTGTTTTCTTGGTGATTATGGTCCCAGCTGCCTTGAGATCATTGACAAGATCCTCCTGTGTAGTTCAGGGCTGATTCCTCATCGTTCTCATTATCATTGAAACTTCATGAGGTGAGATCTTGCATGGAGCCCCAGACTGAGGGAGACTGACAGTTATTTTGTGTTTCTTCCATTTGCGAATAATCGCACCAACTGTTTTCACCTTCTCACCAAGCTGCTTGGCGACAGTCTTGTAGCACATTCCAGCCTTGTGTAGGTCTACAATCTTGTCCCTGACATCCTTGGACAGCTCTTTGGTCTTGGCCATGGTGGAGAGTTTGGAATCTGATTGATTGATTGATTGCTTTTGTGGGCAGCTGTCTTTTATATAGGTAACAAGCTGAGATTAGGAGCACTCCCTTTAAGAGAGTGCTCCTAATCTCAGCTCGTTACCTGTATAAAAGACACCTGGAAGCCAAAAATCTTGCTGATTGATAGGGGATCAAATACTTATTTCACTCATTAAAATGCAAATCAATTTATAATTTTGTTGAAATGCATTTTTCTGTATTTTTTTGTTATTATTCTGTCTCTCACTGTTAAAATAAACCTACCATTAAAATTATAGACTGATCATTTCTTTGTCAGTGGGCAAATGTACAAAATCAGAAGGGGGGTCAAAAGTTTTTTTCCCTCACTGTACAATGAGGCCCTGAGTGAGACTCTTCTTCTCAACAAATGTCAGCTGGCTGGAACTGAAGGTGGATTTTTTCTGGAGCAGTCATGGCAGTGATGAGTGTCGTGATGCTGGAGTTGGGTTGGAAGTGGTTGATAGAAGTCATTTTGTTTGGAAACATTGTTTGGAAACATTGCAGTTACCATTATAGCTAACCTGATCAGTGCCTGTGTATCCCACAATGACCAACCCTGAGAGACAAAAGACAGATTCTATGAAGAATTAGATGACCTGTTCGCAGTTTGCTGGGCAACTTTAATGCAATAGTAGGTATGCTTCTGCAGCTTGGCAGGGAGTCATTGGGAGATGTGGAGTGAACAACTGTAACAGTAATGGTCTACTCCTAGTGAAGACCTGTGTAGCCCACAACCTCATCACCAATAACCACTTTCTATTTGCCTACCAGTAACATGACCTCCTGGATGCACCTCCGCTCTAAGCTTGGCATCTTATTGATTATGTCATTGTCAGGAGAAAAGGAAGGCAAGATTTCAGAGTAACTAAGGACCTGATGCTGACTGTTGGACTGGTCCCAGACTCATTGTCTCCAAAATGAAACTCCACATCAGACTCAAAAGATAACCAAAAGGAAGCAAGGCCATGAAAAGAATTAATGTGGTTAGGTGGAAAACCCCCAGCATGGCTTCAGCACTGGCTGAAAACTTAGTAACTAAGGTTGCTGACCTACATCTTGCTAGCTACATAAGTCTAGAACTATCAGTGTAATAACTCTACCTGTTTGCCCAATATGTGCCAGGACATTCCATGCCCGCACTGGCCTGACCAGTCATCATTGGATACACCACACTTAGTTTTAATGTAACCAATGGTGCTGGGGTCCTCATCTATGATGCTGGACAAACAATGCAAAATCTGCATGTAATTTTCTAAAACTTTACATTAGAGATTTGTAAAATGTATTGATTCTAGATTTAATAATGGTAACAAAACTGGGATGGTCAGCATTTGTGTCATTGAAAATTGTGACTGGAAGAACTGCACACCAAGAAAAAATATGGTAGATATAAATATGATCTCACCTGAGGCTGCTGGAGTATTGGTAGGAGTTGAAACAGCGGCTTGATTTCGAGCATGAGCAGGTATGAGGATTGAAGCCAGAGATGGATTGCTTGACAATTCTAGGAAGAAGTTGAAGAAAGATCATTTATAACAAAGCACAATTTGATTACCTAATTTAGTAGACCTCCTGATGAAGCCAGGAATGTAAGGATGCTCTATGAAAAGTTCTATGATAATCATTACTGCCATGGAAGAACAGAGGAAGAAGGTTAAATCCCACCAGTGCTGCCAAACACCATGCTGTGAAGTATATGGGAAGGACAGAAGAATACCAATATTGTTTTTAACAAAATAAAAATACTTTGCCTTTTTCTATTAAAATTGTAGATCGTGTGCCACAATCTTTTTTCTCAAAAAATTAAAACAGACAGTCAGTCCATCATAAGCAAGAGACTAAAAATGTCATGAGAGCCAGTTTGGTGTAGTGGTTAAGGCATCAGGCTAGAAACCGGAAGACTCTGAGTTCTAGTCCCACTTTAGGCACAAAGCCAACTAGGTGACCTTGGGCCAGTCACTTTCTCTCGACCCTAAAAAAGAAGCAATTGCAAACCCCTTCTGAAAAATCTTGCAAAGAAAACTGTAGCAATTTGTCCAGGCAGTTTCCAAGATTCAGAGATGGTTGAATTCAAGGGGGGGGGGGGGGGAAGAATGTCAGTCAGAAATATTATTTAAAATAATACTAATAAATTATTGGCAACAACATAAAAGTAAAGAAGTTAGAATTATATTGGTTTACCCTTGCTTAGTTATTGTTACAAATATCTTAGTGAAGTTATGAAAAAGAGCAGTTAGCTCCTGGTGACTACATGGGTAAGTCCATATTGTTTCTTGGTAACAATACAAAGGTGTTTAGCCATTATCTTCTTCTTGCATACTTTCTTTTTTACTTGCCTGCAGCCCGGGCTTTTACTCATAGATTCCCAGTTTTAATCCTGCTTAAACTTTCTCGAGATCAGTCAAGTTGGCTACCACGTTCTCTGACAACAGTGACAAGATTAACTTCCTGTATAACTGCATCCACACAATTCCCAAGGCAGTTTCCAGAAAAGGTTTGCCACTGCCATTTTCCAGGATTTTTTTTTTCAATTTTACTACTCTAGCCAGCTAGATGGCATTTCAAGGTAATTTGCTATCTAGAGTGGGTTAAAATGCAAGGTTTTTGGGAGGTAAAAAAAAAAAAATCAGACCAAGACAAATCATTTCAGACTTTTTTCCACCTTTAATATAGCATATAAGCTGTACAATTAAATTGAAAAACAAACCGAAATCTTTTAGCCTTTGCATGTGGAATGAAGCTTAGAGTTCTGGAAGACCTTCTCAATGACTGAAATTATCTATGCATTTTCCTCAGAATTGTACATGAACAGAAATGTCTTCTGTTGTTTACTAGTAATGAAAAAAATCCTGTCGACTTTTTTTATAACATTAGGATCATATATTATGATAATCAGCTTAGAATATCTCTTAGAGAACTTAAAGGAAAAATGTTGCTTTACAAAAATTCTTTAAATGTGAAAGCAACAGAATCAGCATCTTACAAAAGCTTTGCAGCAGATTCTGATGCACCTTTTCACATTTTCTCAGCTGGAAG
The DNA here is from genome assembly GCA_023970755.1 of Azemiops feae. Taxonomy (NCBI): domain Eukaryota; kingdom Metazoa; phylum Chordata; class Lepidosauria; order Squamata; family Viperidae; genus Azemiops; species Azemiops feae. The sequence goes on along the minus strand of JALGBA010004292.1, from coordinate 4,940,951 downwards.
CAGCTCATTAAATTTTAATATGTGTTTTTGTATTTTTACTTTTTTCATTAAAAAATAACTATCATTACTATCAAACAATGGTCCTCAAAAATCACTTTTTAAAACTTTGGTTTGTTTCATTTGTCTTTGTGTGTTGTCAGTAATTTCTTTCAGTGTTGCAAGATGCAACTTATTCACCCTCTATATTCTAATTCATTCAAAATAAATAATTATTCCCTGACCATGTTTTCATCAGTCTCAAGCTGCAATCATACTTCTTCATGTTCTTTGGAACTCCAATGAAACTAAATCCTTCTTATTAGGGAAGACAGGGAAATGGAACATTTCTATCATTTCTTTGCTATTCATAAGAACAGGAACATCTATAGACCAACGCCTTTTCTTTTATTTGAATATATCATCTCTGCAATTATGGGCTAAGTGTGTATACCCTGCCTTAGTGATCTTTCATCCTTCTTATATATTCTTATGTGTCATGTTCATTTTTAAATAATTACTAGGCATTCTATGTAGTCAGTTGGCTTGTTCTGGTGTCTTTTTTTTTAATTGGAAGTGCTTTTAAATGTGCCTTCCACTCCTGCTTTGCTAAGGATCCCAATCATCTTGATCTTTTCTCCTGCAATACTTCAATATATTCCAGTCAAGGAGGCTTGGTCAGGTTGTATTTTTCTTTATATACAAAGAGTTCAAAGCTCATCTTGTTTTTTTCATACTCCGGATAGTAGCATATAAACGGCAAGACTGTTGCGGAATGTCAGATACCTCCTCATAAGCTATTTTCTGAACACTTAAAGACTTGGAAGATTGATGCCAGCTCTATAAGGTAAACTAGACTAAGAAACAGACGTCCTATAGCTCTAAAGCCACTTTTATTAGCAGAGCTACAGTAACAGAATCATACAAGTTTGAATATGGTTCCCTTCCTCTTATCTTCCTGTGAATTGAGAGGTAGTGGATGCTGCCTCAGTCAGTTTCCCACACCTCAACCACCTTCTTGGTTTGGGCTCAAGCTTAATTTATCTGATTGTTGCCTTGGCAACAAATCTTTCCTCTAACATTCAAAGCCACACTCTATACTCAATACATTTGGGCAGACACAATGGATGTCTCCAAATATCTGAAAAGCAGTCTCATGTAGAAGACGAGGTAGACTGTTCCATATTTTCCAAATGGCAGAGAGTACTAACATCTCTAATTAATTATAAGGAAGCTGGCCTGAATACTGCTCACTTTATAGATTTATCATAATTGCATACTTTCAGAGCTATAAAAAAACAAAAATGATTTTATAATTGTATTTGAGTGGACTTGCCTAACAAATAATAAAAAAGAACTGCTCAAAGAAGTTGCAACTATCTGCATGTATTTATTTATTTGCATCCCTCATTATTTTTACAAACAACTCAAGACAACAAACATATCCAACACACCTTCCTCCTCCTATTTTCCTTATGACAACAACCCTGTGACATGAGTTACACTGAGAGAGAGTGGCCTAAGATCATGTAGCTGGATTTCATGGCTAAGGCAGGACTAAACCTCATAGCCTCCTGGTTTCTAGCCTGGTGTCTTAATCACTACACTAGACCAAACTGGGTCTTTCATGTTGTAGATCAAAGATGATAATGGTTCGTCTTTGAAACCAGCTGATTAAACTCTATCATGAAGAACAAGCTGCTTTATTACTAACACTTGGCATCTCCTCCTCAAGTTTGGGGGGGGGGGAATTGATCTGGAGAGTCACTGATAAGCTGCATGGATAATTCTGACACAGACAGATCAATAATCTGACTTAGCATGGTAGCTTCTTAAAAAGCAGCTGTGCTGTTCAAGTGCTATTGGACCATGTACAAAAAAATATACTCCACAATTTCATGGGACTATAAAGAAAAAATGCTCAGTGAAGAATTACTTTCACTTTTTGTACAAATAACTATTCTTCCAAATAGAACTGCATTAATAATAGTAAAGACCTACACAATAGTAAAGACCTACACTGCATTAATAATAGTAAAGACCTTATTCAGAAGGATTCTTAGCCTTTTGGCTAAGATCAAATGTATACCTATTCAGAGGCAACTTATTCAAAGCTATATAGAACTTATGATTTTCCTACATTAATATGTAAAAACATTTCTAATTAAAAAGTACTGCTTTTAGAAAAAGAAATATTATTTTAACTATTAAACGTGCGCAGGAAAAATAAGCTGAAAAGGGGTGGTCTCCCTTATAGTACTTAGAAGACACCACTTTTAAAATGTGTATGCATGATGTATATTTAGTTGGTTACTTTGGAAGGAACTATTTAGTTGGTTACTTTGCCTCTTCAGAAAGTTTGGGCTATAGACAAAAATATGAAACATAAATAATGATTTTATTTAACAATATTTAGCACTATTTGAAAATATATTTAATCCCACTGTGTGTATAAACTTACTATTTTATATTTCAAATTTGACTATTTGGTGTTCTAACTTACTTATTCAAGTAATTATTATATTCATTGCTTAGTAAAAATTGCACTATGGACTATAACTTCATCTACATTCATTTATTAATAATCAACTAGGAAATGACTTGCTAACTGTGATAGAGATCACTTAGATTATGGATTCAATTATATTTTACATCATCTTGTCTCCATCAAGAATGAACTGGCTACACACACACAGAGAGAGACAGAAACAAAGACACACACAATTTGTAAATGTTTCTTTTTGTTCCAATCATCTATGCTGTGGAAAGAGTATTTTCTTTTGAAGCGGCCAACACTTTATCCATCATTTCACCCTAACTTTACTTGATAGGATGCCATATGCTAGCATAATGCTTCCAAATTACCTTGAGTAGTAAAGTTAAAGAGTGCAGGTTTCTCTCGACCACTTGGCAATTTGATGTTTGGGTCCCGTAATTCATCAAAGAAAGAATGTGCACATGCTTCCAGTGGAGTCAGGCGGGCAGTTGGAGTATATTCCAACAGGCGGCTACATAGAGCTATTGCTTCTGGTGGAGTGCGGGGTCGGAAGACCTATGGAAAAAAAAGAGGACAGACTGACCATTTTGTTTTATACTTATTAACAGACTATGAGCCTGAACAATTAAGTTGGTGTAGGTATTATTTTTTTTTTTTTTTTTTTTTTTAAAAAGCTAACATCTTTACCAACTGGCTAAGGCAAAAATGCTTATTGGCAAGGAGCTATATTGAATAAAGTTGAATTTACAAAATCCCTGAGGATATGACAGATATACAGCACCAAGCTGAGGAAATTTGGGAAGAAAGGAAATAATACCTTTAAAAACATAAATGGTGCCACTAGGTTATACAGATGGGCTGGAAAAGAGGAAAAAAGCAAGTGATGGGATATTTTGAGGATTGAGTGTTATATAATCCCATTTAAACCTGATTAAATCCAAAACATAGATTTGGATTTACCAAATTGGTTTATGCTAATTTGTTAATAGGGGTTTTAATCACCTGTCTGAGATGTTGTAGGTTTTTCTGCTTAAGCGGGGGACTGAACTAGAAAACCTCCAAGGTCCCTTCCAGCTCTGCTCTGCTCTGCTCTGCTCTGCTCTGCTCTGCTCTATTCTATTCTATTCTATTCTCAACATGCAATCACTTTTGCACTGCATATTTTCTTGGAGATTCAGGACTGCCTTAAATGTTAAACTTCCTGATAGTGAAAACAATTAATCAGTGGAATGGGTTGCCTCCATAGGTTGTGTTCTAGTTCTAAACTGTTTTTTTTTAAACCTATGTGGAAGGTCTTGGGAGGATAAACAGTGGTTAAACCCTTAGTGTATTGTGTGATAAACTGAATTCACAGTTCCACAAAATGAACGCAATAGCATATAGACCACATGCAAAATCAAATGCAGATCTGCATAAATACATTTTTAAAAGACACATTAACTTCAACCACAAGGAAAGTGCTTCAAAGATATTCTAATCTCTTAATATAGATGGGGAGAGACTGAGTCTAATTTTATATACTACTATAAAAATGATGAGTTTTTACAAAGCAATCAAAACTTATGAGGGAGAGTCCAAACACCAGATTAAAACAGAACAGAATAGAATTTAGAGTAAATGAAAACCAAAAGAACCAAAATGCTTATCAATTTTTAACCACTATATAAAAATCCCAAACTTAATGCTGAAGCAGCCGTGCATTTTTTGACAAGGCAACTTTGATGTAACAGAGTGATCGGATGACGAGAGGAGAGTACAACTCTTCCTACTCCAATTCATCACTAGAAACACCTCTCACTCACCCATATATTTAAACACCCATCCCCATATAGCTCCTTTCTTCTAATTGCACTGAAATCCAGTTTTTGATTTGTAGGAGTAAACTGTGTGAAAGAGAAGATGCTCCCAAATCCATACACTAGGCAATTTCCCTCTGTAAATGGACCTGAAAAAGCAGGATTTGAAATCCTGTGAATATTGTTTCATCTCACTTAGCCTTGCCTTACCTTATAACTTAAGCCAGGAGAGTGATGAGGCACTCTCAGCTGTTCTCCTAATTCTTTCATTCCAAGAGCGGCAATTGCTTTATAGACCTGATAATTTTCAGATGAAAATAATATGAGGGGAACTATTGCAATAGCAGCTTCTGAATAGAAAACACAATACAGTAGTAATTGTGCTTGGGCACACATTTTGAAAGAAAGTGAATGGATAAGAGATTGAAAAATAGTCTTACATATGTAACAATATATATGATGAGATGAACAGTGGAGGTAGAATTTAAGAGCAAAGAAATCAATGCCATTGGTCCAAACGTTTCCTCCAGATATTCAATATGGGAACTAATTTGGATTTTTATTCTAAAATGTTTTAACTGATTCATTAGATGTGCATAATTTTATGATTCTTAGATAATTTTGAGAGTTATGTATTAAAATAACATGGGACATTAATGTCACATTATTATTATTTTAACAGCAATAGCGATAGCACTTAGACTTATATACCACTCCATAGTGCTTTAGAGCATTCTCTGGGCGATTTACAATGTCAGCATATTGCCCCCAACAATTTGGGTCCTTGTTTTACCGACCTCAGAAGGATGGAAAGCTGAATCAATCTTAAGCCCCATCAGGATCGAACTCTAGACTGTGGGGAGAGTTAGCCTGCAATACTGCATTCTAACCACTGTGCCACCAAAGCTCCCGGTTATTAAAAACTCTGCTTCCTGCTTTACACTGTTTTCTTGTTTCAACTTGTTCTTAGGAAAGCTTTATTACTTTACTGTTATGGGCAAACACAAATACTACAGAACAAGGAAATGTAAAGTATTTTTCCACTACAAGCCCTGGGTGAATTGTATGATCTCTCTTTGAAACACAGAAGAGTATGTGGATTTGAGAATCTTCTACTGAGGATGCAATTGTTGCTTTTTGAAATCTCATCAAAAAGTGAAATCCATATGCTTCAAATTCATGTTGGGAGTTTATGTAGTAAGACAGACCTTTTTTTTCCTCAAGGGAAAACAAACTTCTTAGTCAGATAATTATTCTGAATGATGTTTCAGTACATGATTACTAGATTTTGTTCAATTTCCAAGAGTGAAACAAAACAAAAGGCAATGGATGTGATGGAAGCAAGGATGCTTTGTATGAGGACAGAAATGAATGGAAGACTATGGAGAATTAGTTTTAGCTATATTCCCTCTTCTTACCTTATGCCATATCTTTTTGGGCATAATATTTTCATACCTTTTTGTGATCTATACAATGTTCACTCATAAACACATTACGCACATAGATTAAGTATTTCTATCCCAATATGAAATTCCAAGTGCAATTCAATCTAATGATTACAACCAAAGGGAATATTTGTAAAGAAACATACTTAATCTAGTATCCACCAGATCTTTTAAAATATCATTCTTATCACCTCTAATTATGACAATTTTTAATTTGCTTTTATTTTGAGGGAGACAATTAATATAGCATTCATTAATAAGCTAGCAGAAATTATTCTCATATTTCTCATGTTCTATAATTAAAATTGAAGCAGCCAACATAATTGCAAGCACTATCAGGGAGTTATTTTTCTTTGAAAACTTGAAATGAGTCATGAGATGTTTGCATAAATGTTGAAAAATGTAAACATTACTTCTATTCCCAAACATCTAATTTTACAGTAGGAAGAGAATATTAGCTGACTGCTCCTTGTAGTCTAATAACTTGGTGTAAACTTTTCAATCCTAATTTTGTTTTTGTTTCCCCAGCAATTAACCTGGTGATATGGAAAAAAAATTATATACATACCCGTACTCCTGAGGTGAAATGTCCTGTTCCTGACGAGTCCTAAGGATGATAATGCAGTGAAATAATCCAAACAGGGGGAGTCAATCCAAAAGTATAGTCCAGCAAGGAAAAATATATCCAATATTATAAGAAATCCAAAGTGATGGGGAAATATTAAATGTTTAATACAATTAGAACCTTTAAACATCAGCAGCAAGTCCAAAAAATTAATAAAAATAATTTTGCAAAGCTGAGGCATAATATAGAAACATTTTACTTTAATGCATGTTCCAATGCCAGTGATTTTACTAAAAGGTAACAAAAATATGAAATCAAATGTCTGTATAAAAGTAAAATTATATTGAATTTTCAAAACTAAGCTATAGATCTCCTCCCTATCTTGGAGAGAGATAGACACAGGAAGGAGCATGAGACATGCAATCATGCACAGACTCATTTATTCCTGTTTATTTATCCTAAAAGCACAAGCTGAAAAGTGTTCTGATATAACACTTCTAAGAGAGAGAATCATTAAGTTTCTCATTTCTAAGATGACCACTTTAAATGTCTATAAGCTACATCAGGCCACCGCGGATTATTCTTCATCTTGGATTGACTTCCCCGCCAATGGATTTTTTAGCGTTTAGATTTTTAGCTGATATTTCATTAGGATGCTTCAGGAACTGGACATGACACTTCAGGAGTGATGGTAGGATCTAACTTTCTTTCCCCTTTATTGTGGTTTCCTCCCTTATGCCCTCAGTCATTTATAAGTGCAGGGGATTTATGTTTTTCATTTTTAAGAGCAACTGATGATGACAGAAAGACACTGCATTCTTTAACTCTTCCCACCCCAATCTGTTCTGATGCTTTATTCACCCACTAAGAACTACTTAACAACATACAAACAACTAACATTAAAAGCAAGGGACTGTCACAGTTACAGATCAAGCAGTCAATAATACAGTTTGCCAACACTTAAGCACAATGGGGCTATCAAAACAAGGGATGTTTTCAGCATTCTATTGTGCATAGGTGTCAAAGGACATATTGTAAGGTTCACTGTTAGCTGTGAACTGCCCTCACTATTATGTTTTGAAGAGAATAGTTACTGTTTTTCATGTAGTTTTCAGTGAGGGAATTGCTTGCATAAATAATCCGCGGATTAGTTTTTAGTCTGCGGACTAAAACTTAGCACTTGGGTCTAAAAGCCAGCCCGTCTCAAGGAAATCTATTGAAATCTGAAGCAATCTTGACCAAGGAAAGGAAAAGCTGACAACACAAAGAATAATGCAAGTGGGCAGACTAACCTTTAGTATGCAGACTAAATACGGCCAAATAAATGCACAGGAAAGCCACAAGCAGAAAACTAAAGTGACACATGTGAATGCTAACTAGAACTATATGATTTCAATTCTTAGTAAATTAAAATTTACTATAATCACGGATAGTATTTTAATTAATTTGCTCAGTTTACTTATTAATATAGTATGTTAAATGACATAAAATGCCATGCTGGAAAAAAAACCTATCATGAATATTGCCATGGAATATACTTCTGTTGAATGTTCCAACTTTCTCCAGGATATGCCATTTCATTTTTCTCTGCAGCCATATAGGAATTACCATTTTGTAGCCCCTAAACATGTTCAATTTGCATTGCACTGTTATGGAGAGGAGAGTTCTATCCCTCCTCATTTATGTTCTATTTCTGCCTAGTTATTCTCATTCCCTTATTGATATCTTTCATATTTATATTTAATACATTAAACCTAGTACTATTTGTAGGATTTTTTGCCCATCACTTCTTTTAGCTAAAGATTCTTTTTATAGTTCTCAAAACCTTAAGATTTGATAATATTAGTAGCATCTTCTTATTTTATGGAAAAGTTTAAAAGATCAAAATAAGGTTTCAACCTGAAATAATGGTTACTTCCATTTATTTTAAAAAATCTGTCATAATAATTGTCCATTAAAATTTATGAATTATATATTCATGATTTTATTTGGACAGGATTTAACACTGTGTAGTATCTTGGAGGCAAAATATTAGTGAGCGTTTATACCATTTTTAAAGTAGCACATTTTCTAAGTTCAATATAAATTTCTACAACTTTGTCCCACATGCTGTACCACCTACCAATTATGGGCCCAGCACACTGGAGTACAAGTATTATGGAATTTTACTTGGTTGTAATAAAAAAAATTGTATTCAGCAATAACACTGTACAAATGCTTCTTGAGTGAAACAGGACTTCTAGAACTACTCATTAAAGGCATGAAACAGTTATAGCCACTCAAAGGCTGTTCTTTGAAACACTGCTGGAAAATCCTAGCTGCTGTTCTGTGCTGTTGTAGTGGTGAAATGTAGTTAACTGAGATATGAATGAGGCTACAATATGATGCTGAGAAATTTTGCTTTTTTGGACAGATGTGGCCTATTCAAGTGCAATATGAAAGAATACAGCAGCTATATACCTCAACAGAGTAGTCTTAACATAGAAGAGAAAAAGGAGAGAGGAAATGAATCAAGTCAAGGATTAAAGCACAATGCTACATAATTCTGCATGAATCCGATCCTACCCACAATGTTCTGATCATGGAACTGTGTTGCATTCAGAAAGTGGTTGAGAATTCTAATTTTTGTTTATATAAAATGACATTTTTAAACCATGAGTTCAAAAAGTGCCAAAACAAGATTAGTTAAAGGAATTTCTTTTATCTTAAAAAAGTTTTATTTGGGGGGTGGCTCAATAAGTGATTTTTTTTAACAAAAAAGGACACGTGGAAAAATGTACTAGTGATACTATATATTTATGAAAAAGAAGCCAAAATGGGAATTTTTAAGAATTTTTAAGAATTTCTACTGAATACCATATATACTACTGAAAACCATACATACTTAATTTTTCAGAGAATAGCTTCATAAAGTTATTGGCAGCCTAATCCTAAATTCATTTTACAATATCTTGATCCTGCTATTATTATATGACATCATTTACTTCATTTATTAGTGTTCACATACATTTTAAGTCTTCTCAGGCAATCATATCTCATTCTATATTTTTTCTTTAAGCTACTCTATATTCTAATATGCACTGCATATAATAAATAAGGTACTGAATTTTAAATAAATAAATTAAAATAACTGAAAATCAATTATTACAAACTCTTGAATTGGCTACTTGTTCATATAAATACACTTGCAAACTCTTCAAAACTAATTTGACTCATTTATTTTCCTTGGGTTTTTCCCATGGTATGTATTTGTTTTTCAGTTTGCTCTAACATAATTGTTCACTATATTCATCAGAACAGAACATTAATTCCTCCCATTAAAAATTGGAACTCAAATGTCCAATAAAAAAGGAATGCATTATTAATCTGTTGTGTACATTTTTTTCTTAACCATAACAAACAAAAAGAAGAAAACTGCTATGAAGCAAGCTAAAATTCTGGTAGAGCACAAAACATATTAAGCTCCCTTCGCTGGATCAAGAAACGAAGATACGTAAGAATAAAATATTACCACGAGTTGCTTTCCATCGAGAAAACAAGTGGTTGGTAGTGAGAAGAAAATAAATAAAATGTTACAGTATAAACTTTTGTGGGCTGTTGATAAAAGCCTTTGAACACTGTCCAAGGAGCATTGAGTTTTACTTATATAAACTATCCTTATGAAAATAGAAGGTCTTCACTTCTAGCTTTAGCCTCCAACGAGATGCCAATGGAATGGAGCCAAGAACAGTGACACAAAAACAGTGCAAAATAGCATAGTTTTGACTGCTGAAAACAGCTTCATGAAAAATTATGTCTTATTCCTGCTTAGCAAAATGAATTGCTTTATTCTGAAAAACTTTGTCTCTTGTCTTCTGGCAAATCAGAGAGGAAAAGGCTATATCTTCTGCTATATACAGATGCAAACACATAAACCAAAAATTGTATTTTTCAAGTCAGACTTAAATGTTTGTCATGCAAAAGGGGTTCCTTGCTGTCTTCATGGCTGAAACCATAGAAATAATCTCAGTCTGGTATTTGCAAATCTTTTCAAGTTACAGAATTTATTCGTTTTCTTAAAAAAAACCCTGAAAATCCTATTGCCTGCTTCTCAGAGTGATGAATCATCATGAGCACAACTGCCTTACCTGGGGAGAGTGGGCATCTGAGCATCAACTGCTAAACCCTGCCCTTTCCAATGACAAATTGTATTCAAGTTAATTTTTTAAAATTGTCATTAGTCTCTCATTGAACTCTGTCAAATTTGTTCAGTTAATTAATTCAAGTGGCTCTAGATTGTTCACAATAAATTTACATGCACACACACACACATATGTAAAGCAGACCTGCAATGCTGAAGTGAAGTGTGATAACCATTTTAGATTCCACTTTATATTCCATGATAAACCTCCCACAGAAAGCTTTTTGAAATATGAATTAACTCCAAACTAACCCATGAACAAGTTAGCTAATTTGGGACATATTCATAAATACTATCAGAGAACAAATAAAACCATATAAAAATTCTTAAAAAATCATCCTTATTCTGAAGAACATTTATGGCCTCTGAATCTTCATCTTGTTAGGTTTTGGTTAGCATGGTAAGAAAACAACCTCCAATTGGTAAAGTATATATATGATACTACAGAACATAAAGAAAGGGCAGAAATGTCTGATAAATTGTTTTTAAAAGTTTGCAAGTATATTTGTATTAGGCAAAGCACCTTCAAGAATTCATAACTGTTATCCATGTAGTATTGCTTCTTTTGGCTAAAACTCCTTGCTATCATTATTGTGTAATGTAAATATTAATATAATACACAAATACATCTCTCACTTATGACTGTATATATTTCAAATATTAAAAAACATAATTTTAACTATTTAATATACAGTTGTATATATTAATAACCCTTGCAAATGTTTGAATTTAAAATCTGTAGTTTTTCTCTAGGGCCAAGCTCATTATTGTTTCTGTTGTTTCTGGCAAAATATAACACAGTGACAAATACACTAGTAACCACTGCAGAAAGGAGCTAGTAAAGTATTAAAAGGTACAACTGGACTTCAAAGGAGTAAAGTAATTTTACTTTGTTAATATTTGGATTTAATTTTATGAATGTATATATAATTTTAAATTTGTATGTGTGTGTGTGTGTGTGTGTATATATAATTTTAGAGTTGTTTTTTTTTTAATTGAATTTCTTTCATCCTCCCAAGTTAAGTCAGACAAAGTTACAGTGCTACAATAAGTCTCTGCATGTTACAGGACCTGGCCTTCCTTTTTAACATTATACCCAAAAGTCATCTTCTTTACAACCTTCAAGATTAGGTTCATCAGGCACTCCACAGTAGTCCTTAAATTCAATTTACCCTATCATTTCCCAAACATACCAAAATTTTTGCATTATCACCATATAAAAAGCTCTTAGAATTCTCAAGTTAAAAAAAAATCATATTGGTCTGAAGATAAACAAGCATATACTTTTTCTTCCTTCCTATGGATAAAGAGGTTACCAGGAATGGATCCAAAGCAACATTCTGTTTACATGTTTGTTATCTTAGAGCAATGCTGGGCAGTTTCCCCCAATATGGGCTCATATTTAACTAATTTTTCTTTGGCTCCAAAGGTTGCAGGAGACGTGTTAGTGGCATGGCAAATTCTACCTACCATTAAAAGGAGCTCTTCAAATAAATAAATTTATTAAACATACCAGAGAATTAAGCACATTTAAGTCTAAGCATTTTTATAATGGAGGCAATCACATTACCAAAAGTTTGTCATTTGGGTATTGTTTAAAAAGTTTTTTATACAAGCCTGTATATTCCCATGCTTCTTACTGAAGTTTATACTGTGACTTTTCTTTAGCTTTGTTTAGAGAGTTTGCAAGTATACATAAAATAAGATAATCTTAAATGAGGAGTCTTAGAGAAGAGTCTTAGAAAAGAATCACCAGTCTTTGAAAGGAAATCTGGTGTACAGAAGGAAAGGCATGATCTAGTAAATAGCATGGAAAATTCCAAAAGGAACAATTCTTTCTATATGATTTAAAATAGTAACTGAGAAGCAGAGTTAGGGAGATGTCAAAGAAAACAGTGAAATCAACAAAATGTCTTGATTTCCAAAACTGGATTAATTTCTAATATTAGCATATAAGCTAGTCCAAGGGTAGGCAACCTTGGCTCTTTTATGACTCGTGGACTTCAACTCCCAGAATTCCTGAGCCAGCCATGCTGGCTCAGGAATTCTGGGAGTTGAAGTCCACGAGTCATAAAAGAGCCAAGGTTGCCTACCCCTGAGCTAGTCCAAGCGCTTAACATGAAATGAACTCATTTATAAGCAAAGGAACAAATCAGGAGTAAGAGGATTGGTTCGAGTATCATATGTCTGATTCAGAATGCTGTCTCATAAAAAGGAGATTCTATTTGCAATATTCCATCTTCTGCCCAGAACACTTCAGTATACTACAGCTTCACATGTTTCTATAGACTAGTCTATAGTCTATAGTCTTTTACAGAGCACTATGTATCGGTTAAGAAAATTCATTTCTTTTCCTTTCTTTCCTTTCTTTTCCAATCACTAAAAATCAATTAATAAAAGGTGCATGAATGTGTTTTAGTTCAGATTGGCTTCAATATCATGCCTTAGGGTTCTGAGTTCTAGCAACTCAAAATAGAAATGTTAGAACACTGGCAGTATCTTTTTGGGATTCAGAAATATTGCTTCCAAACTGTTGGATCAACAAAATAAGCTCTTCTATTAATGTTCTATCTGTTCCTTTCAACAGACTACACACCACAGAGCTTAACTAAGGTTCCGCAACACTACTGTCCACATTGATCATTGAAATAGAAATAAAATGAGCAAGAATGAACTTTCACAGCTAGTGATCAATGGCTGCAGTGTTTTTTCACCTAGTTGATTATTCTCATATTATCCTATAGCTTTAACAATCTTTACACTATATCCCTTGCCAGCAAGTAAACTTTGTTACAATTGCAAGGTATCCTCAAATTGCAAATATGAGTCTACAATTGGAGTAAAAGCTACTGTAAAAGTGCAAACTTCACCTATCAGGAAGAACCCCGTGCGAAAGGCCTGGCCCGATTTTTCAACAAGAGAGAAACAAACTTCATAAATATTACTTCTCATTCTTGTAAAAAAGAGCAGTCTGATTTAACTGTTATGGAAGAAAGAGAACTTTGTGTTATGCTTTTGAATGGAGATAAAACTGATAAGTTGCATGGACATGTGAATAGTTCTGGGTTCTTTTTAAATTGTTCAACTGTAAATTTTTTAAACCTTTGGACCATAATTTTACCCTAAAATACATGTTTAACCGAGTATAGGGAGGATGAAATCTTCAATATTTTCATTTTTTAGGAAGAGTTTGGAAACATTAAGAAACAGTAATGGGCTTAAAATTGTAACTTTATTATTTTTGCAAAAAACATCCAATCTTAGCAATGAAGTAGTTTTTCGAAAACCAAGATAGAAGTGGAGTGTAACCACAGTCTGTGGATTGGCCATCCTGCTCCATTCCATTCCATTTTGATTGCCACTTAGTATAGTTTAGCTTCACTGGACTCTTATTTTATTTGGAGGCCAGAAATTGTACCTTCTGGTTCCGTTCAACACCCTTCCCCCCCCCAAACTGTGCTATCTCGGTAAAGATGTCAATACTTTCTCACTGTTTCTTTCTAAATAACCTTGTTTCAGCCACAATCTGTTTGGCACTCTTTTCATACAGAAGAAGCGATGCTGTTCAAGAAAGACCTACTCTGAAAGCTTTTTTCAAATAACTTAAGCAAAAGGCATTTTCTATGCAGAAGCATTCTGCTATTTCCCTCTCCTTCAATACGTATGGCAGCATACCCATCCCAAATTGCCATCAGTAATTCTCATAAAATCTTCTAAATAGCTGTGTGGGAATATGGAGGATTACAGATGAGAAGAAAAATCTGTGCACGTTTCAGTCATATCAACAAAAATATTACTCTGAATATAAATAATTAATTAGCAATTTGTAGGACTATTACATAATATAGTGTGATGGTTCTGTTTATTGCTTTTGAAAATAAATATACAGACCTCAGTGTTGAATATGCCCCGCCACACATACAAACACCACCATTTCAAACAGACTCACCTTAGTCCATGGATGTGCTTTAATCTGAGGAAATTTAAATTCTGTGTAGTTTGGATTCATTTCTCTAATTTGTTCTCTTGTGGGAGTTCCAAGGACCTGGAAAATAAAAAGGATGAAATATTAAACATTTCTTCAAGAAAGGGATCACTACCCTTAACACACAGTAAATTCACTGCAAAAAAATACAAATGTATAGATCTCTATCCAGGATGATATCCATTTTAGTTTCCTTGAGCCTGTGTGAAATATCAGAATTTTTTTGGCGCAAAACAAAAGGCAAAACTGGTTTTCAAAGTAAACCAAAGCAACTAACCAGCCAAACAAAATTTTTTTTACAGTAATCCTAAGTCATATTCAGACTTATACAGTACTGGTGAACTTTTAAGTTGCTTTTTGTGGATTCACAGACTTGGATTTTGTGCCTGCATAGAGCCTGTTCAAAAACTTTTATTGCTAACCGATTTTCTGACAGAAATCCTTCCATTACCCATATCACATATGATAAGGAAAAAGGCAGAGAAAATGTCCAGTCCCAAGTGGAATGTGATGGAAAGGAAATATCTGGATGAAAGGTATTTTATCCCAATAAAGGTTAAGGAACAGTCGATCCTGATGCAATACATATAACTCTCTCTCTTGGCAAGCTAATATCATAACTATTGAAAGTGAGGTATTTGCAAAGATGAATGTGAGCATTAGCCACCAGTCTGAAAAGCTTTGACAATCAAATGACATCATAAAAAATTAAGTTTTAAATTTTTAAACTGAACAGTGAGTTAACTGTTAATTGACACAGAACATTCCTGTCTCTGGCAATCTAAAAATTATAGGGTTATCAGTGCATGTAACATAGATGTGTGTGTGGACAAGAATACCAACCTTGCTGTCAAGCAAAATCAAGCTTTTAATAGCGAGTGCCATACAAAGTGCACTAATCAAACAGGTGGTAAGAAAATAGGGGAACTCAGGCACCACACAGATTATGCAGAAAGTAAACACAGGGCTAGTCATAAAGGACTCAATTGTCTATACACCAACGCACAGAGCATGAGCATCAAACAGGGTGAATTAGAAATTCAGGTAAATGAGGGCAGATATGATATTGTTGCCATTACGGAAACTAGGTGGGATGAAACCCACAAATGGAACACACAGTTAGAGGGATTTAAATTATTTAAAAGAAACAGACCAAATAAAAGAGGAGGTGGAGTTGCTCTCTATATAAGAAATAACTACATCTCTACAGAAATAGAGCAAAACAATGATGAAAACTGTCTTGAATGCATTTGGGTCAATATAAAAGGGGGAAAAATGACATTGCCATAGGTGTATACTAGGCCACCCAACCAAACAGAGGTAATAGATGAACTTTTTGCTAAACAGTTAACATGTAGGAAGCACATCACAACAGTAACGGGGGACTTTAATTACCCTGACATCAACTGGGAGACAAACTCTGCACCAAGTGGAAGATCAAACAGATTCCTGACAAATCAAGCAGACAACTTTGTCTCCCAAAAAGTAGAGAAGGGAACTAGGAGATCAGCCATATTGGACTTAATTCTCACTAACAGAGATGAAATGATAGAAGGTGTTGAAACCACAGGAACCTTGGGTGGGGAGTGACCATGCAATATTGGAATTCAACGTTATGCAAGCACAAACAATAGAACACAGTCAAACTAGAGTCTTGGACTTTAAGAGAGCTAATTTCAACAAACTTAGAGAGCTTGGGAAGCATTCCATAAATGAGAATCCTCAAAGGGAAAACAACTGAAGAAGCTTGGGAAATTTTGAAAAGTGAGATTATAAAAGCCCAGTCTAGCACAATACCAAAGAAGAAGAAAAATAACAGCTCTCAAAAGAAACCAGCATGGCTGCATAAAGACCTCTGATAAATTGAAAGACAAAAAGGACAAGTATAAAAAAGTGGAAAGGGGGCACATAACTAAGGCAGAATATCAGCAAATAGCCCGAGCCTGCAAAGATGAAGTGATGAAAGCTAAGGCTCAAAATGAACGAAGGCTTGCAACAAAAGTAAAAAATAACAAAAAAAGCTTCTTTCAACATGTAAAAAACAAGAAAAAAGTGAAGGAAATGATTGGTCCATTAGTGGGAGAAAGTGACAAGAAGATGACAAGCAACAGGGAGAAAGCAGAACTACTCAACTCGTTTTTTCCATCCGTATTTACACAAAGGGAAAAAAACAGTCCAACCTATCAAAAACAGTACTGTAAAAAACAGATTAGAAATACAAGTTAAGATAGGCAAGAAAATGGTAACTGAGCACCTGTCTACCCCAGCTGAGTTCAAATCACTAGGACCAGATGGACTATACTCCAAGGTTCTGAAGGAACTGGCAGATGTGATCTCAGAAACACTGAACTATATCTTTCAAAGATCCTGGAGCACTGGGGAATTACCAGAGGACTGGAAAAGAACTGAAGTAGTTCCCATCTTCAAAAAGGGGGGGGGAAATGGATCCAGGAAACTACAGACCTATCAGCCTGACCTCAATACCTGGGAAGATCTTGGAAAAGATAATCAAGCAACGAATCAGCGAACACCTAGAGGCAAACAAAGTCTTTACCAAAAACCAACATGTGTTTGTCAAAAACAGATCATGCCAGACAAATCTTATTGCATTCTTTGACCAGGTGACAAAATTAGTGGACCAGAGGAGTGCTGTGGATATAATTTACTTGGACTTCATTATGGCATTTGATAAAGTAGATCACAACCTACTACTTGATAAGATAGAAAAATGTGGGTTAGACAGCATCACCACCAGATGGATTCGTAGCTGGCTGACCGGCCGTACTCAGCGTGCGGTTCTCAATGGAACTACATCTACATGGAGGGAAGTGTGTAGTGGGGTGCTCCAGGACTCTGTTCTGGGTCCAGTGCTCTTCAACATCTTCATCAATGATTTGGATGAGGGGATAGATGGGGAACTCATCAAATTTGCAGATGACACCAAACTGGCAGGAATAGCCAACACTCCAGAAGATAGGCTTAAGATACAGAAGGATCTTGACAGACTTGAACACTGGGCGCTATCTAACAAAATGGAATTCAATGGTGAAAAAAGTAAGGCTCTACATTTAGGCAAGAAAAACCAAATGCACAGGTATAGTATAGGTCACAGGTCGGCAACCTGCGGCTCCGGAGCTGCATGTGGCTCTTTGAGCCTTCCCCTGCGGCTCCCAGCCTCCTCTGCCATTTGCAGAGAGCGACAGAGACAGAGCTTGCTTCTCTCTCTCTCTCTCTCTCTCTCTCTCTGTGTGTGTGTTTGTGTGTAAAAAAGAGAGTAGCCTCACCCTGTTCCGAAGAGCTGAGAAGCTTACTGGGCGGGGCTGCTCCCTTTGCTGCGTCTCTGCAGGAAGCAGGAAACAGGAAGCAGGAAGGGCAGGAGAGAGCTAGCTAGCCCAGCTATGCTGACTCAGGAATTCTGGGAGTTGAAGTCCATGAGTCATAAAAGAGCCAAGGTTGCCTACCCCTGAGCTTGTTGCAGAACAGCTTGAAGCCAGCTTGCCAGGTAAGCAGAAGATCGGAGAGGGAGAGAGAGGGGGGAGAGAGAGAGAGGAGAGAGAGACAGAGAGAGAGACCCTTTTGACATCTAAAATGAAGATAACACTGCATATATCCTTTTTTATCTTTAAAAAGATATTAGCACGCTATATGCACATGTCTTACTGTAACCGTTATAACTGTTATATAAGTGTATGCACAGGCTCCTTGTTATTCAGCCCTTGCTCTGATGATGTCAACAGTTTGTGGATGAAAGCTTAGCAATAAAGAAGCCATTTTTTCATATACACACACACACACACACACATATATATATATACACATATACATATACGCAGGTCTTTGGTAATTCGGGTTTTCTCCCGTGTAAAATTGGAAGTGTCTTGGCAACGTTTCGACGAAGTCCCATTCGTCATCTTCAGGCTGGTGTCTTCGGCTTCGTGCTTCTAGGAGCAAAGCCGAAGACACCAGCCTGAAGATGACGAATGGGACTTCGTCGAAATGTTGCCAAGACACTTCCAATTTTACACGGGAGAAAACCCGAATTACCAAAGACCTACATACAAACACCCGTGAAAACCTCAGAAAACATATACATATACACATATACACACACACATATATATACACATACACACACACACACACACACACACACACACATACCTATAATAAAAGTAAAAAAGGATATATGCAGTGTTATCTTCATTTTAGATATCAAAAGGGTTTTGCGGCTCCCAGTGTTTTGTTTTCGGTGGGAACAAAATGGCTCTTTGAGTGTTCTGGGTTGCCTACCCCTGGTATAGGTGGTACCTTGCTCAATATTAGCAACTGTGAGAGGGATCTTGGAGTCCTAGTGGACAATCACTTAAATATGAGCCAGCAGTGTGCTGCAGCTGCCAAAAAAGCCAACACAGTGCTAGGTTGTATTAACAGAGGGATAGAATCAAGATCACGTGAAGTTTTAATACTTGGAATACTGCATCCAGTTTGGGTCACCACGATGTAAAAAAGATGTTGAGACTCTAGAAAGAGTACAGAGAAGAGCAACAAAGATGATCAGGGGACTGGAGGCTAAAACATACAAGGAACGGTTGCTGGAATTGGATATGTCTAGTCTAATGAAGAGAAAGACGAGGGGTGACATGATAGCAGTGTTCCAATATCTCAGGGGCTGTCACAAAGAAGAGGGAGTCAAGGTATTCTCCAAAGCACCTGAAGGCAAGACAAGAAGCAACAGATGGAAACTAACCAAAGAGAGAAGCAACCTTGAACTAACAAATTTTTTGACAGTTAGAACAATTAATCAGTGGAACAACCTGCCTCCAGAAGCTGTGAATGCTCCAACAATGGAAGTTTTTAAGAAGAGACTGGACAGCCATTTGTCTGAAATGGTATACGGTTTCTTGCCTGAGCAGAGGGTTGAACCTGATGATCTCCAAGATCCCTTCCAACATTATTATTATTATTATTATTATTATTATTATTATTATTACTACTACTACTACTACTACTACTACTACTACTACTACTACTACTAGTTGGGACTAGTAACAATGTAGGTGATTAAAGTGGCCCAAATATTTTATAAAATGTGAATTAGAAAAACAGAGAGATAGCCACAAAGTGCATCTTTATAAAAGTTACATCATCAAAAATTATGAACCTGAAATTCAAGGTCAAAATGCTTGTTTTTTATAGTCTTGGAAAAGATTGAATTTAGCTGGGTATTTAGCTTAAATACTAAATTTAGCAGAATAACAGTTTTAGAGGGCTTCTGACAGATTATAGGAACCCCATCTACCTTACTCCTAAGGAAAAATAGGACTGAATCCTCCAAAGAAAATCTAGGCATTATATCTGCCTCTGATGGAGGAATATTAACTTAGGATGCTTCAAAATGTGAGGATAATCACATAAGCCAGTTGTAATAGTGTAGCAACCCATGGGTACTATGGCGACCACTAGATAGGAAAGAGGCATATTTGCAAAGACTATCTTCAGTAGAGGAGGATCAGTAGAAGACCATGCGGAAACCAAGACAATCTTGCCTGAAGTCTGGAAATATATTTTGCCCCTGCATAGAGAAACAGTTATTTCCGCCCAAAATGCAAACAGACAATCTTGGGCTACTCTGGACATATTTCTTGATTCTCACTGCTGAGTCATAGGAACTGCCAGAATAAAAACTGAATGTAAACACCAATGCTATTATTTGCAGATTGAAAGTGGGGTGTATTCTGTGACCATTTCATGTATACCAATTAACCATAGCATTGCCTAATACATTCCAGTTGGACTTTGGAGGATGTCTGCAAATGCTTGAATTAAATTTTCAGTTTGTTGATCCGCTATGGTGGATTTAATATAGAACAAATACTTTAGATGTGAAGGAATGAAAGTATACTTTTCTGTAACATGAAGCATTTTTTTCCTGCAAGATCTTGGAGAAGAGGAGCCAAAACAGTTGGGAGGCATGCTGTGATAATGTTCTACAGATAAAATCTATCAGCATATACTTGCTGAATACATAATTGGGATTAAAAACATACAGTTAAAAACAGCAATATTCTTTTGAGATTGGAACTGTAACTAATAAAATTATTAATAATAGAGATCTATTTTGACAAACGAGGTTATTGTAACAATTCAGATCCCCTGGTTTGAAGAATCATTCAAGTTTTCATCAACTTTCTAAAAGCCAGAAGGGAAAGGGCAGATTACACTTTGGATAAATGCTATCAGAAAGGGGGGGGAGCACTGAAAAATACATTTATTGGGCCCCTAACGATGCCAATCATTAACTGAGGGGATATGTAGTAAGCCTGCCCTGCTAGAACATATATCAAGGGACAGGGAAGAAGATGGTCTCACAGATACCAGGCTCTGAACATGAAGGGCTTTAAAGATAATAAGCAACATTTGAACTTATTTGTTAAATGTATAGGCTACCCTGTGTCACCCATTTCACTATCCAGAGTGACCCAGGGTGACTTACATAGCATTAAAGCATAAATATAAACATTGGAATTAACAAGTAAATAAAAGTTTAAAACCAAGAGCACTGACAGGATGGGGCTTGACTTTTGTCTCTCACTCAATCAGCCATCATAGCACATCCTCATCAGGACCCCAAGCCAACTGAGAGAACCAGGTTTTAAGGTCCTTCCAGGAGGCCAGAAGGGTGGAAGTGGATTTCACCTATGGAGGCAAGATGTTCCAGAGGGTGGGGGGCACGGCAGAGAAGGCTATTCTCCTTGGCCCCACTAGCAGAAATTCCTGATCCAATGCAGTCTGAAGAAGGCCTCTTCTATTGGTGTGAATGGGGCGGGCCTAACCAAGATTTTCAATTGGACCCAAAAGCAAACTGGCAACCAATGCAGTTCATGTAACAGCAGTGTTACATGCACCACCCTAGGAGCCTCCAGAACTGCCCACTGCTGCACTCTGTACCAGCTGTAGTTTCTGAATACTTTTCAAGGGTAGCCCCGTATAGACCGCATTGCAGTAATCCAACCAAGCAATGATGGGGCATGAGTGACTGAGTGCTGGGTTCCACAATTCAGGAAAGAATGCAATTGATATGCAACACAAAGTTGCATGAAAATTCTCCTAACCACAATTGCCACCTGCTCTTCAAGCAGGAGTCATGAATCCAGAATTGCACCCAGAAGCCAAATAGCAACCAGTACAATTCTTGGAATAAATGTATTTCATGGGTACTTTAAGGAACACTCATAACCACATGAGCTACTACTAGACCAGCTACAGCTTCTAAATACTCTTCTAGAGCAACCCCATGTTCCATAGTATAATAGTTCAATCAAAGCGACCAAGACAGTGAGTTAATGCCTGCTATTACAGTAAATGTTTCAATTAGTGCAATACACTGTATTGCACTAATACAGTAAATGTTTCAATTAGTGCAATACACTGAGCTGAGCAAATACCCTCTTAGCCATAGTTGCTATCTGCTACTTGAGCAGGAACTGTGGGGGTGTAAAAAGACCCCCAAATTGTGAACTGACTTCACCAGAATTAATGATGGAATCTCTCTGGAGCAGGCAGCCTTCAAACACAATTGCCACTTCATCTATTCTTCCTCAACCAGATCCAGAAAGCTTCCAGGTATCCAGGCAGTACTTCAACAGCATCACTTATTTGGTCAGGGGTCAAGAGGCACAGTTGGGTATCATCAGCATACTAATAACTCAGCCTATGTTACCACAAAATTATTTCATCCAGGGGCTTCATGTAAATATTGAATAGAACCTGAAAGAGTGTAACGCCCTAAGGCACTTCCGCTTGAGGTCTACACTCAACCACTACTATCTGAAACTGTCCTTTCAGCGAGGAAGAGACCCATAATATAGATAGTCCTCAACTTATGACCTCTCATTTAACAACTGTTCAAAGTTACGATGGCCTTGGAAAAAATGATTTATGACCTGTACTTGCACTTATGACCATCACACCATCCCCATGGATACTGGATCGCAATTCAGATGCATGACAACCATCGCACATATACAACCGGTTGCAGTGTTCTGAGATCACATGATCATGATCTGTGGCTTTTTGGCAGGTTTCTGGCAAAAACACCTGTTGGGGAAGTTGGATTTGCTTAATGACAATGTGATCTCCTTAACAGCCAGTTATTTGCTTAATGACCACCATAAAATTGTCATAAAATCATGTCCAACTCAACTTATGATTGCAATGACTAAAACGGAAATTCCAATCCCAACTGTGGTCATAAGGACTACCTGTAATACAGGGCCTTCCCCCAACCATTAGAGATGGCCAAGAAAGAGACCATGATTGATGGTATTGACAGTACTGAGATAAGAGGAACCGGAAGGGCCACTTTACTGCTAAGCTTGTCCTACCAGAGACCATCAGTAAGTGCAATCAATGCCGTTTTTTGTCTGAAACCAGGTTGTTCATTTTGTCCAGAGTTCTCTGTAGTTGTAGCCCAACCACTTTCTTCACAAACTTCTGCAAATTGGGGGGCAGGGGGGGAACAGAGACAGGCTGATAATTGTCCAATGGGTCAAGCAATTGCTTCATAAGTAAGAGGCATACCACTGCCTCCTTCAAAGATAGGAGGAATATTACTCCTTTCAAAGATATATTTACCACCACCCCAACCCAGCTACCTGTCACCTCCATCAACCAAGAAGGATACGGGTCCACAGTACAAGTGTTTGGGCTGATACTGCAGAGAGCTCTTCTTTTTACATACAATCATGTGAAAAAGCAAGTATATCCTCTTTGAATTCTATGGTTTTCCATATCAGGATATAGTTAAAATCATTTGGACCTTAGCAATTAGGTAGGTAAATACAACCTCAGAGGAACAACAACACATAACATATTACACCGTATCCTCATTTATTTTACAAAAAGCCAAAATGGAGAAGCCATGTGTGGAAAAACTAAATACACTTATGATTCGATAGCTTGCAGAACCACCTTTAGCAGTAATAACTTGAAGTAATTATCAGTCTCTCACATTTGAGGAATTCTGGCCCACTCTTCTTTACAATACTGCTTCAGTTCATTGAAGTTTGTAAGATTTGTTTATGCACAGCTTTCTTGAGGTCCCGCCACAGCATTTCAATTGGGCTGAGATCTGGACTTTGACTGGGCCATTGCAACATTGATTCTTTTCTTTTTCAGACATTCTGTTGTAGATTCGCTGGCGTCCTTGGGATCATTGTCCTGTTACATGACCCAATGTCAGCTAAGCTTTAGTTGTCGGACAGGTGACTTCACATTTGACTCTAGAATATTTTGGTATAGAGGAGTTCATGGTCAATACAAGGTGCCCAGGTCCCGTGGCTGCAAAACAAGCCCAAATCATCACCCCTCTACCACAGAGCTCGACATTTGGTATGAGATGTTTGGTTTTCACCAAACATGGCACTATGTACAGACGTCCTTGACTTATGATCACAATTGAGCCCAAAATTTCTGTTGCTAAGTGAGACATGTGTTAAATGAATTTAGCCCCATTTTAATGACCTTTCTTGCCAATGTTGTTAAATGAATCATTGCAGTTAGTGAGTTAGTGACACGGTTGCTAAGTGAATCTAGCTTTACCATTGACTTTGCTTGTCAGAAGGTTGCAAAACATGATCACGTGATCATGGGATACTGCAATCATCATAAATGTGAGTTAGTTTCTAAGTGTCTGAATTTTGATCACATGGCCATGGGGATACTACAACAGTCATAGGTGTGAAAAGCGGCCATAAGTCACTTTTTTCAATGC
This sequence comes from Azemiops feae, assembly GCA_023970755.1. Lineage (NCBI taxonomy): Eukaryota > Metazoa > Chordata > Lepidosauria > Squamata > Viperidae > Azemiops > Azemiops feae. Next base: position 4,916,735 of record JALGBA010004292.1, on the reverse strand, counting down.
TGTTGTAACTTGAATGGTCCCTAAACAAACTGTTGTAAGTCAGTATTATGTATTATGGCCAAACATCTCCACTTTGGTCTCATGTGTCCAAAGGACAGTGTTCCAGAAGTCTTGTAATTTGTTCAGATGCAACTTTGCAAACCCAAGCCGTGCTGCCATGATCTTTTTAGAGAGAAGAGGCTCTCTCCTGGCAACCCTTCCAAATAAACCATACTTGTTCAGTCTTTCTCTAATTGTACTGTGAACGTTAACATTTAACATGCTAACTGAGGCCTGTAGAGTCTGAGATGTAACTCTTGGATTTTTTTGTAGTTTCTCTGAGCATTGCACCATCTGACCTTGTGATGAATTTGCTGGAGCATACACTCCTGGGAAGATTGGCAACTGTCTTGAATGTTTTCCACTTGTAAATAATCTTCCTCACTGTAGAATGATGGACTCTAAATTGTTTGGAAATGGCTTTATAATCCTTCCCAGATTGATGGGCAGCAACAATTGCTTCTCTAAGATCATTGCTGATATCTTTACTCTTTGGCATTGTGTTAGCACACACCTCAGTGCTGGAGACTCTTAAAACGTAGGCTTTATAGAGGTAGTCACACTTGCTGATAATCAATTTATCAAGGGCACTTGATTAGTAGCATTTAGCTAATCTACTTAGCCTCTTCATACCTAGGGAAGCAGTAAGGGTATACTTGGCTTTTCACACATGGTTTCTCCATTTTGATTTTTTTTGTAAAATAAATGATGACATAGTATAATATGTCATGTGTTGTTATTCATTTGAAGTTGTATTTACCTACTTTTAAGAACTGCTAAGGACCAGATGATTTTTTTACTATGTCCTGATATATAAAATCATAGAACTCAAAGTGGGTGTACTTACTTTTTCACATAACTGTAAATTCTTTTTTCATGAGATGTAGAGATGTAGGCTACAACATGCCTGCTTGACCTTTATTCTTGCTTATCAGCCAGAAAGCCCCACATTTAAGGGGTGGATGGGTAATCAATGCTTACTTAAGTGTGGAATGTGTTCTATCTGCTTAAAGGAAGCAGTTAAAATGTTTTTAATTAAAAAAATCCTCCCTGGATCAGGTGACCTCTGTAAGTCAGTCTCAAATAGTTCATTCCTGGACTTCTGGAGAACTGGATAGAAATGGTCAACTAAAGTTGCCTCCACAAAAAGGAGAATTAACAACTGCAAAAAAGAAAGAGCTGGTGAGTAAACCAACTCTTTAGAGCCTCCCCAGACAAGGAGAGGACTGGAGACTGCTCATATGTATTCTAAATAGTTGTTCGTTGTGAAGAGATCACAAAACAGCAGTCTCTGGAACGTTTTGAGTACTGAAGACAACAGGAATAGCCATCTTGCTCACAACCGCAATCAGCACCTTTCAAAGGACACTACGTATGCCAATTTCATTTTCTAATTACAGTCGGAAATTGTTAATTACTTTTAAATTATTAGAAACCTTTTGATTGACAAGCCTGAAAATGTCATGTGAGTTTTCTTTCAATACTTCATGAAAGAAAATTTTAATCAATTTAAAGGTTACCTTATGGTTATATTTGTACCTGTACTAGAGAAAGTTTAAAATCATTTTTGTATGTTTTTCTTTCTTCTCTCTTGTCATTTTTTATTTTTTTGTGAATTTGTATTTTATCTTTCTTTGAAACTTTAAATTGTTTAAAAAAATAATTTTAAGAATTTAAAAAGTTTGAAATAAACAGCAAAAAGAAGAGTAAGGCTTTGATCCTAGATAGCCATAAACTTGGAAATCTGGATTAAGGTTCCAGATAACTTTGGAATAAAAATTTGGAATTAATTATACAGAACCCTTCCCATTGCAAATAGATTTGTTTCGGCTTTTACAAGACAAATATAAGCAATTTCTAAAACTGGACACTAGAGGGAACTAAAGTTCGTAGTTAATGGAGAAAAATACACAATTAACAACTAATTAGCTGGGAGCTGTAAAATGACCTAAGTCATTTTAAATATTGAAGGAAATTTTTGAAAAATGGAATTAGAAGTTACTGTCCATGATGACAATAGTGATGTTTGCTTATATGGATAGACTGCATCCAATAGACGTTTTGGAAGAAATGGCAGATAAGGAACAATTTTATTTGACAAGGCAGAGATGGCATTGAAAATGAATCTACAAATGACAGTTTACAAGAATGACATGGAGAAAAATCACACTGGACATGCAAATCGTAAATGAACTTTCTGCTGACACTAGCACTGAAAAAATGATGCTTTATGGATTGTCTATAGATAAGATATGGGATAAAAAGATCATTGGCTGTAAATCAACTAAAAGGGGGTGAAGAGTTATAAAAATGTTTATACGATGTGATGAAGGTTGGAAGTAATTTCTTTATATATTTTTTCTCTCTCTTTCATTCTTTCTTCTATTGTAATTAAAATCCTTAATAAAAATTACACACAAAAACACGCACACACATCAAATAGTCTGTTCCTGAATATGGTGACAGAAAAAAATGGGCAGACTCACAGCTGCAGGTGCATTTCAAACTAATTTCAATTAGAATTTCATCTGAGATATGGTTTGAGACTGCTTTGGCTGTCCTGGTGGATGACCTATGTCAGAAACTACATTGGAGGAGGGGAATGGAATATTATTTATTTTTCTGGATTTCAATATTCAACCACATGGCACTTATTGTTATTATAGGGTGTTTTGTGATGTATGTCCCATGGTGTCTCTCTCCCCCCCCCTCCTCATGTGTGCTTCACTATCGGAAGGTGTTCTGCAATTGGTCTGAATTATAGAGGAATCATGATTTACATTTTTTTAGGACAAACAAAAATGGCAAAGTCTTAACAGAGTTATTGTGGATGAGTGACTGCACTAAACCCATTTTGGAGAAGCTTAACAGTGATTGTAAGAGTTCATTGTGTCGGTATCCTCAAGGCACAAAGGTAAGGGTTATTTATCTGAAGGGAGAATCTTCCCTAGAGGACTAGCTGTAGAATTACAAGATAGTTTCCCAGGAAGGAGGGAACATATTCAAAGGGGGGGGGGGAGAGACAAGATAAAACATAACCCAGAGCTGGATGGGAGAATCAGGAAGAGATTTAGGATAGCCACTCCCTAGAATTTCCAAGAGTATATCCTGTTAGAATAAGAGTAGTGTAGATTTAATCTAGCAAGATTCTGTCTATATGGTGTAGTCAAATAAAGTTGGAGTGCTTAAATGTAAAACCAATATGCTCAAGTGAAGGCTCTTAGCAGATAACAACACACTACGTGAATGTGGAGAGATAGAACCCGGCCCATCTGCTGATATGTCAGCTACTACAGTACCAGAAACATGGTAACAATAATGACTTATTTTTGGCCAACAACAAAGCTAAGAAAGTGGCTTCAATCTGCCAGTTTAAAGTTTAATGTAGACAAAGAAAAAGAACTGAACTTTGGCTGGATTGTTCTATGTTGTTAGTAGGCTTGTCCTAACAGATATAGCCCTCAAGGCCAGAAAGCTAAGATGAGGTGTTTAGAGAAAAAATGATAATGGGTGCTGTATCCAACATGGAGGGGCAAATATGCTAACTCAAATGGACAAATTCTCAAAACACTTGAATGATGAAACTTCAAAAGACTGTTCTGGTCATTGTAGCTGAAAACAAACTTGAGCAATCTTCTAGAATATGGAAGATTAACTTCCCCATCTTTGGAAAATCAGTTAAGATACCACGATTGCAGTTGGTTATCTCCACAATATCTGCTCCTTATTTTAAAAGGTATCACATTTAGTTTTAACTAGAAAGAAGAAATTAGATAAGTTTGTTCTATATTTTAAAATAATGTTCAGATAATAAAAACCCTCTTACCTTAATTATTTCCACCAACTGATCTACACCACTATCTCCTGGGAAAATTGGTTGTCCTAATAATAATTCTGCCAACACACAACCTGCTGACCAAACATCTGGAGAGAAAGGGGGAGAAAAAGATAACATAGAGGAAAATTACAAGAATTGCATATCCAATTATGTCTATATCTACATCACAAACATAAGTAAATTCATATACAAGGAAGAAGATAGCATATACATAAATCAATTATTGTTTTTCACCTTTTAAGTTCATTCTGTTAGAGAAGGAATAAGCAATCTGGAGATCATGGGGCACATGCAGCATTCAGGGCCTTTATATTTCAATACTCTCATTTCTGCAATTAGTGTATTGCTATTTAGTTAGTTTTCAAATTTATGTCCTGCCTTTTTTTTATAAGCTCAAGATAGTGGATCTAGACTTTTTTCACCCACAACAACCTTCAAGGGAGGTTGGGCTCACAAAGAGTGCTGGCTTAAAATCATCCAGTGAATATTCATAGCTAGAAGGGTGGATTCCAATTTGGCTCTCCCCATTCCTAGTCCAATATCTTATACTACATTATATGGGCCATACATGATTAGAGCTTTTAAAAAATAAGGAGAGCTAATCTAAATTAGAACTAAAGGTATATAACAGAACAGAATAACAGAGTTGGAAGGGACCTTGGAGGTCTTTTTTTTTTAAAACAAGTTTTATTGGGTTTTTTAGGTTTTACATCAAAGTGCTTAGGAATCATGGAGATAGGGTAATCAATCATCCAAAAAAAAAAGCATAATCATACATATATAATTCAGGTTAATTCTTTAAAAGTTCCCTCTCTATTTCCCTCAATTGATATAACATAGTCGAATTAATACATTTCTAAATAGAATTTAATCAATAAAAAAAAAAATCAATAATATTTCACCTATATCAGGCCAAATCCTGTTTTTAAGCTTTACTAACTTACAATTACCATGTTCCAATTTAGCCTTAAATAAACACATAATTTACACTATCCCAATTTCCCTTATTTCATAAAATAATAATTATTTCTAGAATATACATATTATTCCAACCATTATATTTTTATACTTCCCAACTATATTCTATTTCTTATTCTACTCTATTTCAAATATATATTTTGTAAATCAATCCATATCTCTAAAAAACCTTTTTAACTCATTACGTAAAATTTAAATCCCATCAAAATAATTATACCTAAAAAACATATTATTCCAAAAAATACCTTCTTACTTCATTTCACATCTATATTCTATTTCTTATTCTATTAACTTCTTGTTTATAACCTTTTCCATATTACAATTCCAAGCCATAATCAAATCAATAATTTTCATCTCAGTAGTATTAACTCAGTCAAAATCTCTAAGAGCCTTTTTAACCCATCAGATAAAATTTTAACTCTCATTTTTAAATCTAATTCTAGCTTTCTTTTTGTGCCAAGCAGGTTTCCATAAAAGAGCCTCTAAATTATCAAATCTCAATATTTGATTATACGTATTTCTCAACAATTCAGTCTGATCATATTTCTCTTCTCTTTTTTCCAATACTGTCTGAGCTGTATAATCAGTTTTGTTCAATGTGGTAGTTACTCGTTGATTATCCGTGCTGTCACAGTTCTCAATGCCTCGTATTTGCAAATCAGTTCCTATTGCTTTTGGCATTGTAGATGTTTTAATTGAAATCCATCTTTGGTCGTCGAGATTCTCAATGAATTGTATGTGGGATTGTATGATATCTTCTTCTGTGTTGATTTGTTCCTCATCTATTATTATTTGAGTTGTGGGGTAGTCAGTTGGAATCTGGAAATCAATTTGAAGTTTTGTAATAAAAGCATTTATTCTAGCATTCACTTGCTCGGTAGTTTCGTAAATTCTTCCCAGCATAAGTTTACAAATAGATTGTGGATGAGATTCCTCCATCTCATTAAATTGTATATGTAGTTGCATGTAGGCCTCTTTGGAGTTGATCTGTTCTTCCTCTGTTATTCCTTGGTCTATAAGTTGATCAGTCAAAATTTGAGGTTCAATTTTTAGTTCTGGAGCATCATCTTTAATGTTCATTCTAAAAATCCTTTGTTCTTTAAGTTCCAAGATTTTTTCTAGTATAAGTCCATAGCCAAGCTGTGGGTAAAACTCCATTTCAGTAGTAAGATAATCTTTTAGTTTTTTGGGGGAGGCTATGTTTATTAACAGTCAACCAACATCTGCCTCCACAATTCTAATAGGCAATTTCACCACCCAGCTGTTTCAAATCCATTATCTTTTCCCTTTGTAGTAATTGAAGGTCAAATCCAGTCCCAAAATCAAAGGGAAAATACAATTGCAATGTCAGTTTTTCACCACAAGATGTCCTCAGTAAGCTGTAAAATCTTTTTTCCAAATTCCAATAAAATTTTGTCCAGTTAAAAAGTAAAAACAAGTAAAAGGAATAACAATATTCCCCAGCTTAAAAAGTAAATACAGCAATAAAATTCTATAATAGAGATTTTTTCAGGATCCCCGAAATCCAACAACAAAAATAGTCAATAAAAATTATTTTTCTCAGAGCTCATTTCCCCAAGTATCCAAACGCCGCTCTCTTAAAGTAGGGAAATAATTCCAGGGGCTTTTCACAGGGAGGTAGTTAGGGTACAGAGAGGGAAGGAAAGGTCTCACCCGGATCTTCCACAGTGGTTCTTTTCACTTAGCTGTTCTTGGGACTTTCGGCTGGAGCAGCTAGATGATCGGCCATGTTAATGGCCGATCTTTTCCCCATAGGCCCAAAGGAGCTGTCTTGGACCGCGGAAGGTGCTGCCGCTCCCTCCGCAGTCAATGAGAGTCCTCCTCAGCGGTAGTCGCCCCTCCAGGGCGACTTTCGACCCTGTCCAGGGTCTACCGGTGGAGGGAAACCGGCCGGCTAAGAGAGAAGACTCTCCGAACGACCGCCAGTGCCGCAAACCGGAACCGGAAGTTGGAAGGGACCTTGGAGGTCTTCTAATCCAACCCCCTGCTCAGGCAGGAAACTCTATACCATTTCAGACAAATGGCTGTCCAATCTCTTCTTAAGAACTTCCAGTGCTAGAGCATTCACAACTTCTGGAGGCAAGTCGTTCCACTGATTAATTGTTCTAACTGTCAGGAAATTTCTCCTTAGTTCTAGGTTGCTTATCTTTGATTAGTTTCCATCCATTGCTTCTTGTCCTGCCTTCAGGTGCTCTGGAGAATAGAATAGAATAGAATAGAATAGAATAGAATAGAATAGAATAGAATAGAATAGAATAGAATAGAATAGAATAGAATAGAGTAGAGTAGAGTAGAGTAGAGTAGAGTAGAGTAGAGTAGAGTAGAGTAGAGTAGAGTAGAGTAGAGTAGAGTAGAGAAGCTGGAAGGGACCTTGGAGGTCTTCTAGTCCAGCCCCCTGCTCAAGCAGGAGAACCTATACCATCTCGGACAGGTGAATGACTAGTCTCTTCTTAAAAATCTCCAGTGATGGAGCGTCCACAATTTCTGGGGGTAAACTGTTCCACTGGTTGATTGTCCTCACTGTCAGGAAGTTTCTCCTTAATTCCAGGTTGCTTCTCTCTTTGATCAGTTTCCAACCATTGTTTCTCGTCCTTCGCGCTGGTGCTTTGGTGAACAACCTGGCCCTCTCTGCCTTGTGGCACTCAGATACTGGAACACTGCTATCATGTCTCCCCTAATTCTTCTTTTCTTTAGACTAGCCAAACTCAAGTCCTGTAGCCGTTCTTCATATGTTTTAGTTTCCAGGCCTTTGAACATCTTAGTTGCTCTTCTCTGAATTTTTTCCCAAACTCTCAATATCTTTTTTGTGATATGGTGACCAAAACTGGCTGCAGTATTCCAGGTGTGGTCTTACTAGGGTTTTATAAAGAGGTTGACTCCCTCTTCTTTGTGGCAACCCCTGAGATATTGGAAGACTGCTCTCATGTCACCCTTAGTCCTTCTTTTCATTAGACTAGACATACAATTCCAACAACCGTTCTTTATATGTTTTAGCCTCCAGTCCTCTAATCATCTTTGTTGCTCTTCTCTGTACTCTTTCTAGAGTCTCAACGTCTTTTTTATATCGTGATGACCAAAACTGGATGCAGTATTCCAAGTGTGGACTTACCAAGGCATTATAGAGTGGTATTAACACTTCACGTGATCTTGATTCTATCCCTCTGTTAATGCAGCCTAGGACTGTGTTGGCTTTTTTAGCAGCTGCAGCACAGTTGTTGTTGTTAGTTGCGAAGCCATCACGATCCCATGGACAACGTTCCTCCAGGCCTTCCTGTCCTCTACCATCTTCTGGAGTTCATTTAAGCTCACACCTACTGCTTCAGTGACTCCATCCAGCCACCTCATTCTCTGTCATCCTCTTCTTCTATTGCCCTCAATCTTTCCCAGCATTAGGCTCTTCTCCATGAGTCCTTCCTTCTCATTAGGTGGCCAAAGTACTTGAGTTTCAACTTCAGTATCTGGCCTTCTAAAGAGCAGTCAGGGTTGATCTCCTCTAGGACTGACCGGTTTGATCGCCTTGCAGTCCAAGGGACTCGCAGGAGTCTTCTCCAGCACCATAGTTCAAACGCCTCAATTCTTTTGCGCTCAGCCTTTCTTATGGTCCAGCTTTCACAGCCATACATTGCAAGTGGGAAAACCATGGCCTTGACTATGCATACTTTTGTTGGCAGGGTGATGTCTCTGCTTTTTAGTATGCTGTCTAAATTTGCCATAGCTTTCCTCCCCAGGAGCAAGCGTCTTTTAATTTCTTGGCTGCAGTCCCCATCTGTGGTGATCCTGGAGCCCAGGAAGATAAAATCTGTCACTACCTCCATTTCTTCCCCATCTATTTGCCAGGAATTGAGAGGGCCGGATGCCATGATCTTGGTTTTCTTAATGTTGAGTTTCAAGCCAACTTTTGCACTCTCCTTCTTCACCCGCATCAGAGGCTCTTTAGTTCCTCTTCACTTTCTGCCATTAGAGTGGTATCATCTGCATATCTTAGGTTGTTGATATTTCTCCCGGCAATCTTAATTCCAACTTTTGATTCATCTAGCCCTGCCTTTCTCATGATGTGCTCTGCATATAAGTTAAATAGGCAGGGTGACATAATACAGCCTTGCCGGACTCCTTTCCCAATTTTGAACCAATCAGTGGTTCCGTGTCCAGTTCTCACTGTTGCTTCTTGACCCGCATATAGGTTTCTCAAGAGACAAATAAGATGGTCTGGTACTCCCATCTCTTTAAGAACTTGCCACAATTTGTTGTGATCCACACAATCAAAGGCTTTAGCATTGTCAATGAAGCAGAAGTAGATGTTTTTCTGGAACTCCCTAGCTTTCTCCATGATCCAGCGTATGTTGGCAATTTGATCTCTAGTTCCTCTGCCTCTTCGAAATCCTGCCTGTACTTCTCGAAGTTCTCGATCCACATACTGCTGGAGTCTAGCTTGTAGGATTTTAAGCATAACTTTACTTGCGTGTGAAATGAGTGCAATGGTGCGATAGTTTGAACATTCTTTGGCATTGCCTTTCTTTGGAATTGGAATGTAAATTCACCTTTTCCAATCCTGTGGCCACTGTTGAGTTTTCCAAATTGCTGGCAATTTGAGTGTAGCACTTTTACTGCATCGTCTTTTAAGATTTTGAATAGCTCAGCTGGAATACTGTCACCTCCACTAGCTTTGTTGTTGCTCAGCTTTCCTAAGGCCCATTTCACTTCACATTCTAGGATGTCTGGCTCGAGGTCAGTGACCACCCCATCGTGGTTATCAGGGACGCTAAGCTCGTTCTTGTATAGTTCTTCTGTGTAATTTTGCCACCTCTTCTTAATCTCTTCTGCCTCTGTTAAGTCCCTGCCATTTTGGTCCTTTATCATGCCCATCTTTGCATGAAACGTTCCCTTCATATCTCCAATTTTCTTGAAGAGATCTCTGGTTCTCCCTATTCTATTGTTTTCTTCTATTTCTTTGCACTGTTCATTAAGAAGGCATTCTTATCTCTTCTAGCTATTCTCTGGAATTCTGCATTCAATTGGGTGTATCTTTCTCTTTCTCCCTTGCCTTTCGCTTCCCTTCTTTCCTCAGCTATTTGCAAAGCTTCCTCAGACAGCCATTTGCTTTCTTGCAAAATGGTTTTAGTTGCTACCTCTTGTACAATGTTGTGAACCTCTGTCCATAGTTCTTCAGGCACTGTCTATCAGATCTAATTCCTTAAATCTATTTGTCACCTCTACTGGGATATGATTTAGTTCATACCTGAGTGGCCTAGTGTTTTTCCCTACTTTCTTCAATTTAAGCCTAAATTTTGCAACAAGAAGCTCATGATCTGAGCCACAGTCAGCTCCTGGTCTTGTTTTTACTGACTATATAGAGCTTCTCCATCTTTGGCTGCAGAGCACATGGTCAATCTGATTTCTGTGTTGACCGTCTGGTGATGTCCATGTGTAGAGCCGGCTCTTGGGTTGTTGGAAAAGAGTATTTGCTATGACCATCGTATTCTCTTGACAAAATTCTATCAGCCTGTGCCCTGCTTCATTTTGTACTCCAAGACCAAATTTGCCTGTTATTCCGGTTATCTTTTGGCTTCCTACTTTAGCATTCCAATCCCCCATGATGATAAGGACATCATTTTTTGGTGTTGATTCTATAAGGTGCTGTAGGGCTTCATAGAACCGGTCAATTTCATCCTCTTCAGCACCAGTGGTTGGGGCATAGACTTGGACTACTGTGATATTGAATGGTTTGCCTTGGATTCGCACTGAGATCATTCTGTCATTTTGGGGATTGTATCCCCTGGACCGCAAGGCGATCAAACCGGTCAGTCCTAGAGGAGATCAACCCTGACTGCTCTTTGGAAGGCCAGATCCTGAAGTTGAGACTCAAGTACTTTGGCCACCTGATGAGAAGGAAGGACTCACTGGAGAAGAGCCTGATGCTGGGAACGATTGAGGGCAATAGAAGAAGGGGACGACAGAGAATGAGGTGGCTGGATGAAGTCACTGAAGCAGTAGGCGTGAGCTTAAATGGACTCCAGAAGATGGTAGAGGACAGGAAGGCCTGGAGGAACGTTGTCCATGGGGTCGCGATGGGTCGGACACGACTTCGCAACTAACAACAACAACAAATCCCAGTATTGCTTTTCCTACTCTTTTATTGACTATGAAGGCTACTCCATTTCTTCTGAGGGATTCTTGCCCGCAGTAGTATACCTGATGGTCCTCTGAATTAAATTCACCCATTCCTGTCCATTTTAGTTTGCTGATTCCTAAGATGTCGATGTTCAGTCTTGTCATCTCTTGTTTGACCACGTCCAGTTTGCCTTGATTCATGGATCTTACATTCCAGGTTCCTATGGAGAAAAAATCTTTACAGCATCGGACTTTCCTTTCACCACCAGATGCATCCACAGCTGAGCGTCCTTTCGGCTTTGGCCCAGTCGCTTCACTCTTTCTGGCGCTACTAGTACTAGCTCTCTGCTCTTCCCCAGTAGCATATTGGACACCTTCCGACCTGAGGGGCTCATCTTCCAGCGTTATATCTTTTTGCCTTTTGGTACTGTCCATGGAGTTTTCATGGCAAAGATACTGGAGTGGGTTCCCATTTCCTTCTCCAGTGGATCACATTTTGTCAGAACTCTCTGCTATGACCTGTTCATCTTGGGTGGCCCTGCACGGCATAGCTCATAGCTTCATTGAGTTACGCAAGCCCCTTCGCCACAAAAAGGCAGTAATCCATGAAGGAGGATTACTGCAGCACACTGCTATGCAGCACCCTGCTAGCTCATACTGTATATAAGTGACTGTCCACTAGAAGTCCAAGATCCCTCTCACAATTACTACTATTGAGCCAGGTAGCACCTATACTACCGTATATGTGTGCATTTGGTTTTTCTTCCTAAATGTAGAATCTTTTTTCATCATTTATTTTGTTAGATAGGGCCCAATGTTCAAGTCTGTCAAGATCCTTCTGAATCTTAAACTTATCTTCTGGAGTGTTGGCTATTCCTGCCAGCTTGGTGTCATCTGCAAATTGGATGAGTTCTCCATCTATCCTCTCTTCTAAATCATTGGCATAGGACAAAGCTTTGGGGTACCCCACTGCATACTTGCCTCCATATAGATGCTGTTCCATTGAGGACTACATGTTGAGTGAGGTTGGTCAGCCAGTTACAAATCCATCTGGTATTGATGCCGTCTAACCCACATTTTTCTATTTTATTAAGTAGTAGGTTTTGGTCTACTTTATCAAATGCCTTACTGAAGTCCAAGTAAATCATATCCATAGATTTCTCTGGTCCACTAATTTTGTCATGCACAATATCTAGCCCACCATTGTGTGTCACACAACTAATTGCTAATTTACAGAGCAATTGACACTGTTTTCTCCCTAAAAATTGATTTCAGAGTATGTCATTTATATTTTATAGAATAAAAATATGAAGATTAGTAACTTTTGCTAACTGTATCCTCCACAGATTTGCTCCTCTTTTAAAATGTGGTGGCCATTAATACATTTGGCAACAAAATATTGCAAAGTTAACTGGAAGATTTTCACCACATAGGCTAATACGGCTCTCCTTCTACAATAGTTTAGTGTGTATTTAAATAGCATTTTTAAGTACTGTGTGCCTTTTTACTGTTATGGAATCTCCCCATTTTTAATTTCAATGAACTGCCTGGAGTTCTAATATTCTGAGATAGAAAAAAAATGTTCAAATACACCTTTTTCATGCTATGCATACTTATAATCTAGTATTTTCTTGTAGCTCAGTTGCTTCAACACACCATTCCTATTCCTGCCTTATCCTTGATATAATGACTAGAATGATATAGTCAAGCACAATCACAACACAGCTGAATAATCAGCAATCTTTTCAGGTAGTAGGTACCCTAATGGGAGTTTATGGGTGTTGAAAAGAAATTAAACAATTTTAAAGTAATCAAAACATCAAACATTTCATGCAATCTTATCTAAAATATATCATTCTGGAAGGTCAGTAGCACCAAAGAAGTTTTACATGGCATGTTGCCAATCCCCATCATATGATATCAGCCATGTTCTGCAAACGATACAATGATGAAGAAAAATTAATTCTGGAAACATTTGTTTATACCCTGCCGTTATTTGTTTACAAATATCTCAAGGCAGCAAACTTATCCAACACACTTCCTCCTCCTGCTTTCCCCACAAAACCCTGTGAAGGGCATTGGGCTGAGAGAGAACAACTGGCCCAAAGTCATCCAACTGGATTTCATGACTAAGGTAGGACTAGAACTCAGTCTCCCACTTTCTACCTAGTGCCTTAACAACTATTAGATTCCTTCTTCAATAAGAAGACTTTATGGCTGATGGGTCTTGTGCCAACAGTAAGCATGGGAGCTTTTAGAAGCTTCAGCAAAAGAAGCAGTGGCTGCAATAGTGATAATTTAGGAGTGGCTAGATAAATGGGAAGTGGCTTTAGTCTTCTCAGAAATCTGTTTCCAACTATTCTCTTCAGTATAGCCAAGACCCCTGAGAAAAAAAAGCAGCTCAGTGTGAAGTTTCTTGAGAGAAAGTGAGCTTTGCATAACAATTATTAAATGCTAAAGTGTCTAAAGGTGACAAGGGGTGGATTTCAAAGAAAAAATATTTTAACTTATATTTTAAAATGGAAATAGACTTAAAGGACAAATAATTTTAAAATGCATTGTAAATTTAATAAAGCATGGCTTGGGAGGGAATCAGTTTTAATTATGGCTTGCATTATTCATTGCCTGAACCAACTTTGAGTAACAGCAATATTAAAATTAAGAAAATGACAGATAAGTCATATCCAAACTGCAAGTATTGTATTCGTAAATACAATGTACTATTTTTACCAAAAAAACAAAAACAAAACAGTTGGAATATCCAACAGTACTCATCAACTAGTCCAGAAACTGAGATCTTGCTGGCCACTATTCTACAGCCCCACAGATTATTTCAATAAATTTAGTATACACTCATTGATTTTTGGTAGGGAAATTTTCTATTTATTTTTTAAATAATAATAACAAAAATAAGCTTTGTAAGCTTCTAGAGTGTTAGTAGTGGTAGCACCTAGCCAAATACATCTGATCTTGGAGAGATAAGCAGGATCAGACCTGATTAATACCAGGAATCCAAGGCTGGATTGTAGTTTGAGAAAAAAAATGCAATGGCAAACTCCATATGGATTGTTACCAAGAAATGTATATTCTTATCCTAAGAATCAAATTTTACTCAAGGGACATTTTTAAAACTTTCCAGTTGTCTTAACAAACCTGCTTTATTAAAAACAAGATAAAACTCCAATCCCTTTAAAAATATGAAAATCCATTTCTTCTTGTGACTTGTCATCACCTTGCTCTTCTGCAATTCCTTGGAAGCAAAACAGTATTTCTGTCAAGACACTACTGCCCTTAGTAGCTTTCTGACATGTAGAAAGATTTTGTTTGTAACTTGGTTACAAGCTCTGGGGGGAACTTTTATCTATTTAAAATTCTCCCAATGAAAGATACCTCACTCGAGATTAGTTAGTAATATCTTATCATGAAGCATAAACAATCTAGTATCACATCTGCCTTGGAAATGGATTATGATTGGTTGATGATCATTATCCTCCTTCACACATGCTTGGATACCTGAAAAGAAGCCCAATCTTGTTTCATGCAACATTTAAACAATCTAAAACACTATAATGTTTCCTGAATGGTATGTAAAACCAGATTCTTTACCTCCTAAAACAGTGATGGCGAACCTTTTAGAGACTGAGTGCCCAAACTGCAACTCCAAACCCACTTATGCATCGAGTGCCGGGTGGGTGTGGCCCATTGGGTGGGCGTGGCCCATTGGGTGGGCATGTCTGTGGTGGTAACGGCAGACTGGGTGGGACTAAAAAGTTCAATCAATCAATTCCAACTTTGCAAGATCTTTTTTTCCCCGCGAGAAGTTGAAATTGACTGATTGAACCTTTTAATTTTTGCACACGTCGGCGGAGGCCTAAAGCGAAAAGGTTTTATAAAACCCAGCTGAAGGCCTAGGACTGGGGCGATGGCACACGTGCCCACAGAGAGGGCTCTGAGTGCCGCCTCTGGCACCCGTGCCATAGGTTCGCCACCACTCTCCTAAAATGTAGAGGTTATATTTATAGATCAAGGAGTCCAGTAGGGAGTCTGGTACATTTCTTTTGAGGACTCTAGAGAGCCATGGTGTATCATATATAAGAGGCTTTAGTAACCAAGTAAAAAAAGAAATTACCAACTGAATGGATTTCCTCTATTTTCTTCCATTCCTTAATGAGAAGAAATATGTTTATGTAATGCTGCATGTAACCTTTTGTTCTCCATTCAATATACTGATCACTTCAGTTTAAAAGTGAAAAAACAAATACATACCTATACTAGAAGTATAATCTGTGGCTCCAAAAATTAACTCTGGTGCTCTGTAATATCGAGAGCAGATGTAAGAGACATTAGGCTCTCCACGAACTAGCTGCTTTGCACTGTAAATGGAATTATAATATAAAACTTAGTGTTCAATATTCAAAATATATAATTTTCAGTAAAATAATATTTAAAGGAGTATACATGCTTCCTCTAAAATTTTAAAAAAGCAGAAATGGCATTTATCATAAATGCAAGTATTTAAGATAAATATAAAAATGCAAATTTATTAGTATTAATAATTAAGATTTATGATAGATAAACCATTTTATCAATCAATGTTAATGAGCCAGATACTCTAGTTAAGTGAAATTTAGTGCAAACAGGAAAAAGCAACATGAACTATGTCTGCAGATAACATCAAAAATTCAGAAATATTTTTTTCAAATCTCCCTGGATAAAATATAAATTCTTAATACAAAATCTAACTCTTCAAATATTAGTAGCACAAATCTATCACTTTTCCAGGAAATATTTGTTAATTGATCCCCAAAGATCAGACATATTTATTTTAAAAAAATATTTTAAAAGGTAAAGAGTAAGCAAAAAGACCCTGCTGAAGATTTATATACTGAATAATCCAATTAATTTTTTAATCAATGAACAAAATGAACAAAAATATTATCCTAAAAGAAAACAAGGATATATTTCATATTTATAATAAATTTTAAAATGTATGGTTTCTTTTGAAGTGTTAAGGTCAGGGAAGGCTTTGGGGGGAACAGCATGAGCCAGGAAGGGTGTGCAGGGGTTCTTTCCTCTCTGTCCCTCCCTTCTTTCCCCCTTTTCTTCTCCTTCCAGCAGACAGGTAAGTTGCTGCTGCTGGGTGGGGGAAGAGAGTGAGGGATTGTAAGACTGGCTGGGAAATTGATTGTTGAAAATGATCGCAGCAGCAGCCCATAGCACTGAAGCAGGGCTAGCTGTCCCACATTTCATTCCCTTGGAAGTCATGAGTCCTGGATTTTTGGATACATTCTATAAATTAGCCGATTTGAGGTACCCTAGTTAAAAATATTGTTACCCTCTGATGCATCATTTCACCTAGTTAAAGGACATGACAAGAGTTTTTATGGTATACAGATATCACCAACCAATACAAGTCTGCCATTCTGGTTTTGTGCCATTTGCTGCAAATTCCAATCCTCATACAGACATAAATACAACAGACATAAATACAACAACTAGCCCCATCAACTGCAAATAAATTAAGGAAATTCAAAACTCCAAGTATCCTGTTCACTCAACTCAAAACAAAATATCTGTAATTCTTTCAAATCTATCTAAAATATATTTATATGACTTAAATATCAAGTCTTTGTTGTCTAATGTAAAACACAAATATTCTGCTAAGTCACCTCAGAAAAGAACAAAACTACTTCTAGACATCGACTCCTAAGATAAGCTAGTTTTGAGTACAGCTAACAAAGATCTGCCCAAGAACCACTTAAGTCTTCTAATGCCCTTAAGGTATCATCCTCAAAGAAACTTTGGTAAAAAAAAATTCCTCTAAACATGTAACTAAGATTCAAAAAAACAATTATCTGTTACAAATTGAAGTTGGGTGGCCAATAAATGTAAACAAATAAACAAAATAAGAGAATCTAAAATTAAGCATTAATACAGCATTGCTTAAAACAGTCCCAACTGTCAACACCAGCACTTGTGCCTCATGAAACAATGCTTGACTCGCATGTAATCTGTATCCACATAACCAAACCGGGTCTCCTCATCACTTCCACCTTCCCTCATTACAAGAGTAGTTAAGCCAGCTCCTTGCCATTTTATGGGACCAATTCTACCTCATTCTTATTCAAGTCTGCTTGATCTGCCATCCAGCCTATCTTACTTACTCTCCTGAACTATAAGATATTGTCCCTCAAACAGCTCCTGTGGAAGTGGGAAAGCATATTATTTTCTGACCATAGTGCCTTTGCATTCCAGACCACTGTTCAGCAGAATTCAGCCAAGAGATGATTTCTCTGTAACTCAGATTCCAACTTTTACAACTCATACATATCAGCATTAGACATCAACTCAAATTGATTGCCAGATTGAATTTTATGCCCTATTCTGGGCTACTCCAGGAGCCCTTCTCAATCAGATGAGTTTTGATTTCTAACCACAGTCTACATTTGGAATATATTCAGCTTCATTCCAAACAAAATGTCCCTATTTTTACGGCTCTACATTATGACAGACAGTGTCTTCTCTACAGCATGGTAACATCTTCCTTCAGGAAACATGAGAACCAAGTTGATGACTTGGCTAACTTATTTCCCTTCTCACTATCTGCACACCAAGTCTGAAATGTATTAAGAAACATAACTTTCTCAATTTCATCCAAACTTCAAGCAACTATATCCAGTCCAATAATGTATACCTTTCTGTTTACTGTTTACTGTCTTGGAATTAAAATGAAAAAAAAAGATATAGAAATGATACAGTAATAAAGGAAATACTCTGCATATACATTAACTTTGGATAAGTTTACTTTTATGCTAATTAATAAAAAGGTAGCTATAGATGTAGATTAAAAAATAAGATTTTTAATTGTTCTGATTTTATTATATACCAAGGAATAATTATTTATAGGTATTTTATTATATCTGCCATAGAGAACGGCAGAAGGTAATATGTTATCTCTCGCTCTAAGGAATTCTTTCTAAACAAATTGCAGATTTTCAGGAGTTCATGGTGATGAGCATCCGGGTGATATACATGAAAAACCATGTCCATATGATTCTGGAGAAAGAGAGCACGTCCATCTTTATTGCAATTAATATAGAGAACTCTAAAAGTAACATATAACATCAATCCTCCAAAGATTTCCAAGCAAAACAGGCAAGTTCTATACTAAATTATTATCAATCATATCGATTAATCAAATACTTTATTATGGTCAATGACCAAATGTAGGTACGATTCAGTTACAATATTACAGGGGGAACGGGGAATGGGATAAAGGTAGCTGAAAAATTATACAAAACAGAAGGGAAATAGTAGGTAACAACTGGAGTACTGGAGCATATTTAATTATGAGACAGCAAAAACTGTAATCAATGTTTAACTATTAAATAGTTCTGAAGCTAAATTGGTACATAAATTCTAGTGGAGTATTAAAATATTAAAATACTTAAAATTAAAAATATGGTGATAGAATGTAAAATGTATAATAATAAAATTCTATCTTGAATATTTTGGGCATAATTGATGATGCTTATTTAATGCCTACTTGGTTATTATAATCGGACTATATAGGGTTAAAATATTGGAGGAGAGAAAGAGAAAAGAAAGAAAAATAAAATAATCCAAGGATGCTGAGCTATCAAGCTGACTGAAGTTAACTGTTACCTAGTTTTAACTGCTGCAATGATAAATGTAACTACGGTGTGGGTGATGTCACAATATTAGTCTGAAAGGAGGAAGTGGGTATGGAAACCATTCATTCTCCCCAACGTAATTATTGGACACAATCAAGATATAACAAGGAGAGATTCCATCTATTACCGGGTGCTGGGGAAGACGTATCAACTGACCCCCACATGTGGATTTCCCCACTTTGATATGTTGTGGTGGAAGAATCTAGAGCATGGATTGAAGAGACTTTGGGTAGATTGGTTCTGGAGGAGAAAATCCAATGAACAGTCTGGATCTAAGCACCACAGAGTTTTATAGTAATGATCAGCCCCTTGTATTTGCTTTCGTCTGCCTGCATATAGGTTTCCGCAGTTTGCACCAGTTGAAATTTTCATTTTACACATTTATCCATATTTAACTTTTTTAAGGGAAAATATCTCTTACTAAGAACATGTTGGTTATCCTATGAAAAAATGCAAAAAGAAATGCTATCTTTTTAAAATAAGAAACAGCAGTTATGCGCTGAACATCTCTGATAATTAACAATCCAGAATAAGCCTACAACATAAACTTTTCCTCTATTCTGTCGTTCAGAATTAATTTAATCCAGAAGGTGACATGGTTTATGCTGCTTTTCAATATTTAATCCAGGCATTCCAATCCAGCCATACTCTCCCAAACACATAGCTTTGAATCATAGAATATGACATTGGGAAGGCTCCATGGAATTCATCTACTCTGCCATGAAACCCTCAAAATCATCTGGGGAATCTGCAAGCAACTTATCCCTTCCAACTTTCCCTAAAGATCCAGGTAATATTGATGGGCTGTTGAACAGGAGTCTTCAGGCTCAGTAATTGCAGAAAAGATAATGGTTTGCCACCATATGGGGTCTAGGATGAGCTTTTACCAGTGCTCAGTCAAATTCTCTTTGGGTGTTCTGCCACGGCATTCTAAACCACTTTTCAATGGCATTACCTCTTTCAGTTCCTCAGAAAACCAGATCAACCTATCATTTTGCTAAATAAGTGCTGTCTTGTTGTAAACTTATATAACACATCCTCAGATAATACATTTAATTATCTTTCTCCTAGAATACATGGCACAATCTTTAATCTGCCTTTTTTACTGGCAAAGTAAGGGTTAGGGTTAGGGTTAAGGGTCTGCAACATACCTTGGATAGGGTTAGGGTTAGCTTCGATAAAAAGTTGAATTCAGGAAATCCATTGGACCTAAACTTATTCTTATGGAATGAAACAACCTTGTAGCTTGGACTACACTAAGTATCTGAAATCCTGATTGGTCTTTCTTTGGCTTTATCTATTTATGGTTCGGAGATTTAAAACAAAGCTTTACAAGGAGAACAAATTTAACACAATAGCATCTATGAGTTCTGGCTCCTTTCTGGCATAATATAATTATTTTGCTTTTTTGCTGCTGGGAGATAAATTAGATAAAGAAGACTGATTACAGCTATTCTCAGCAATTAAAAAGCTTTGATTCCAGCAAAGGTGGATTTGATTGAAATAATTCTATATAGAACTTACTATGTTCTTTCAAAAGATCAGTAAAATTTATTCCAATATATTTAAAAAAAAAATCTTGTTCATACAAAGCTTTTAACATGTATTGCTAATTAACATGGTCCTAAGAAAGAGATAAATATACAAAGTTCTTTACAATCCTGATGAAAAGTCCTGAAAATATTTACCTTCCAAAATCACAAAGTTTTAGAACAGCTGTGTCAGGGTCCAACAAAAGATTCTGTGGTTTTATATCCCGATGACATATTCCAAAGGAATGAATATAAGCTAAACTTCGGAATAATTGATACATATACAACTGTAACATAAAAAGCAAATATTATGATCATACTTTCCATATCAAAACACTGGCAAATAGTAATTTTTATAAGATTTTTATAATACTTGAAATACTATCTCAATAAGCATTTTCTCTTCATAACATACACATTTACTCATCTTACAAAACATTTTTTCACATTTCTTTTGGTACAGCAGGTATAGTTCAGATGTTCTTCAACTGCAACTTCCAGTAAGCCACAACAAGGATGGCTAATTGTAAAGAATGCTGCATTAGGGAAATCAAAGCAGTTAGGTGCATAGAAATTATCACAATGATACAAAAATATAAAAGTTATCTAAGCTCCCATCATTAATATGTTTTTCTCACATTGGACAAAATCTATTTATGTAACACAACCCTACTTGTAGAATATTAAGAACATGTCTTTATATTATTCTATATAATAGTACTTCTTATAAGTTGTCCTCTTTGGAAAAAGCTAGCTAAATTTACCTGAAATGCAATTGAAAGGAACTTGGAATGTCTTATTCAGTGCAAACATAAAATAAATTATGGGTCTCCTGTTTGTTGGAATGTTTTCAAACAGAAGCTTAATAACCATCATCAACGATAATTTAGCAAACTTGTACACTAAACTTGTACAACTCCTCCATTCTATGATGGATTAGGGAGGGAGGGAGGGAGGGAGGGAGGGAGGGAGGGAGGGAGGAAGTTCTCATGAAGACAAGGGTTAACAACTGGGTAGTTAAAAATTAAGTGGGAACTAAGTCTAGTCACTTAGCAAGGGGAGAAGTGGAAACGGAAAGCCCCTGCAAACAGTTTGGAAGTATTAGAATATTCTGAGCACAAAGGGCTCTGTCTCCATAAAAATATAACTCATGTATATAAATCACAAAGATCACTATTAAAGAGGAGTGAATAGTCTAGTAAATAGCATCAAAAGCCATTAAACAGTCCAAGAAAAAAAGGCCCAGCATCTTTCAATCCAGGAGTAAAGGAGCACATATCAGGACATAATGAAGCAAGCAAGGATTGCAAGAGTGGTGAGAGAAAGTTTGTGAACCATTTGTGAACCATGTATCACACTGAAGGACTGCTTGTACCCAGGTGTATTAGCCTGGGCCATTAGATCTGGAAGAGAGATCATATTGCAGATCCCATCAGCTAGGGACCTACGTTTGATGGGGATATGCCTTCTTTGCTGTGGTGCCTGATTTATGGAACATTCTGCCCCTGGCCAATAGATTAGCTCCATTCCTTTTGATATTACAAAAAGTCCTCAAGATCTGGTTATGTTATCAAGCTCAACCAGAGTGAGATGGCAATCAAATGTGAGTTTGAGGAACTTGCCCTTATTAAAAAAGCCCACGTTAGGTGTTACCATCAGAGTCTGTTCTTTTTTGTCGATTTGTTCAAATGAATCCTATCCCTATAAGACATAAATCCTATATTTATACTATAGAGTATAAATAACTGAATAGAGCTCAGAAAAAGTTTTTTTAATGTTCATAAGGCTGGAAAAGACTATTATGGAAGTATTAGGCCTCTATCAATCCATAGGCAGCCACATGATGAAGAAAATACATACCATTGTTACCCTTCCCAGGAATGGTTGTCTAGCAAAAATCAGCCCAAGAGCAAGAGGTACAATTCTCTGGGGATCAACAGAGGGTAATGGCAAAGGATTTGTAGATCACTTACATTATCTAATGCCAGTGCTTGTGAAGAAAATCAATGAACAGGAGTAATGTGCATGAAGGATAACCAAGGAAGAAACATTGCTGGCTAGAAAGCATATTGTTTCCTGTCTTGTTTGCAAAAAGTATCTGAATAATCAACAGTCTACTGGAACAAAGTTCTCTGGATAGATGAGACAACATGTAACATTTTGGCATTAATGAGAAACATTATGTTTGGGGAAAAAATAATGTATTCCAGAAAAGAAGCCTCATTCAGCCAATCATCAAATGCTGTAAAGAGAAATTGCTTATAGCCATGATGGCGAACCTATGGCACGCGTCCTCAGGCGGAGGAGCCGGGCAGCCGCGGCTCTCGCTCCCCTTCGGCCTCCATCTGCCAAGGGCCGAGCTCAGCGCGCCCAGTTGGCCGGCAACGGGCTGGAGAGCGCGGGACGGCGGCAGCTGCCCCGGGACAAGGGGTGGGCGGGGTAGCGCTCCCGATGTCCGCAGGGGAAGAAGCGGCGTGGAGGCTCCGCGCCCAGTCCAGCCCAGGCACAAAAAGCGAGGCAGCAGCCATGTGTCCCCGTGCGTGAGTGCGCCCCCGCCCTGCCAGGCAAGCGGATGGAGGTCAGATGGGAGCGGCAGCCACGGCATCTGCAGCAGAAGAGCAACGGGCTGGAGAGCATGGGACGGCGGCAGCTACCCCAGGACGAGGGATAGGTGAGGTGAACGCTCCTGATGTCCGCGGGGGAAGAAGTGGCGAGGAGGCTCCACGCCCAGCCCAGTCCAGCCCAGCCCCGGCACAGCAAGCGAGGCAGCAGCCCCACGTGCGTCCCCGAGCGCGAGCGCAACCCCGCCCTGCCAGGCAAGTGGAGCCACGGCATCTGTGGCAGAAGAGCGCAGGCGGGCAGCGGAAGGCACAAGGAGCCCCGATCCCAGCACAGCCCCTCCTCACTCTCCTCCCCCCCTCGGAAGAGCTGAGGGACTCAGGAGCCTCCCCCATGCCCCCCACCCCGCCAGGGAAGAAAACCATCGCGAGACACTCTTCTGTTTTAACTTTTTTTCCTTGTCGTTTTTTGGAGTTTTCATCCTGCTTTCGTGAGAGGGCAGCGTTTGGGAGGGGGTGTAGCTGCCCCCTTCCCCCCAAGCCATCAGCTGAGCAAGACGCCCTCCTGCCCCACCCGCCACAGACCCCCTGGAATTCCAACCCTGCCCGGCCCCCACAGGCATCCCTCCCCAGAAGCAACATCAAGCTGGCCATGCCCACCCTGGCCACACCCACCAGTGGGTCATGCCTACCCAGCGGACCACGCCTGCCTGGCACCCGGTGATACATAAGTGGGTTTGGGGTTGTAGTTTGGGCACTCGGTCTCTAAAAGGTTCGCCACCACTGGCTTATAGTCTTGTCTCAAAGACCGAGATGACTGAGAATCTTCATAGACATTTGCTCATATTCTCACACTTCTAAAAGATGAGGCTGAGAAGCACTACTTCCCTATGGCCAGTGCCAACACTCAGGAATGGCCTTCCTACAGACATCAGATTCATCACTTCCTATTGACTTTCAGGAAAATGTTGAAAACAGAGTTATTCCATTCTCTTAACTTAAGCACTGTGACTAGGCCATCCTTCACCTTTTAATATGTCTTGTTCTTATTCTTGTTCTCTCCATTACAGACTTTATTTTAATGTTACCATGGATGTTTTAAATGTGCTATTCTCTACGCTTGGTAAGATGGCAAGAGTTAGTCAGGGCCCGAATTAATTAAATAATTAATTAGTCTCATCCCAAATATGAAGCATGATGGTGCGAGTCTAATGGTCTGAAGTCTCCAAACCAGGATGGCTTATAATCACTTGGGAATGGATCCTAATTATATTTGCAAATTCTAAAGGAGAACATCAAACTGAAGCTTAAACAAATATGAGACATGCATCCTAAACACACAAGTAATGGCATCTGCCATAGTCTTTCTTTTCTTATTTTTTATTCTGTCAACTGCCCTTCAATAGAAGATAAGCATTCAAATTTGCAGAAAGATATATTTGCACTACGTAGAGGTTTCTCAGCTTCTGTTTGCTTCAGGAGTCACTGAAACATAACATCTGACAGGATGCCTACACGTGTAATTATCTATTAATGTAATTATGTATTAATTCCTACAGATGCAAAAGAGAAACACAAAGTTTTCTCAATCCTGAATATTAGGCCCATTCTGTGAAATACTGAGAGCAATTAATTCCAGGGTTACCACCACCAGAGTTTCACCAGCAACAACATTCTCCAATGGGTTTGACATCTACAAGGGTTTAATGGAAAGTAGTACCGTCACCTTCATAGTTTAAGTTTAAATCAGGAATTTTTAATAAAGAAAAAAGAAAAAAGAATCACTTGGTTGAGTGGGGGGGCTATAGAAATTAATAAAATAAAATAAGTAAAATATTTGAAATAAGCTCTTTTATTATTTGCATTTACTTCTGTACACAGTCAGTACCATTTGCTACATATACTGCCAACACTGGACAAATGTATCAAGCCTGTGGGGTAAGTTAATTAAACTCCACACACTGCCTTTTCAATCAGGTCCTGACATCCATCTCTTCATTTGAATCAAATTCTTCTTCTTCTTGTGCCATATCCATTATCGGACATTGGCGATCATGTTGGCGATCCTGTTTTTATCAGCAGCCGCATGAAAAAGTGCTGTTGAGTTTTGTCCAAACCAGTCCCTTAGATTTTGAAGCCATGATGTTCTTCTTCTGCCTGGACCTCGTTTGCCTTCAATCTTTCCCTGGAGGATTAAATGGAGTATGCCGTATTTTTCTGGGTGTCGCATCACATGTCCGAAATATTCTAACTTTCGTTTTTTAATTGTTTTGATGATTTCCCTTGGCTTTCCCAGGCGGCTTATCACCTCCTCATTTCTGATCTTGTCCACCCAGCTTATACGTAACAGCCACCTGTAAATCCACATTTCAAATGCTTCTAGTCTCTTCAGGTGGCCTTCTGTCAGAGACCAACTCTCTACTCCATAGAGCAGGATAGAAAAAATATAGCATCTGACAAGCCTGATTTTCAGTCTTAGGCTTATGTCGTGACTGCAGAAGACCTTTTTCATTTTGAAGAATGCTGTTTGAGCTTTCTCTATCCTTGTCTTTACTTCAGTGGTCATGTCCCAGCTTTCATGTAAATTAGAACCGAGGTGTGTGATCCTTTCAACTTTTTCTAGTGGTATTCCTTCTGAATTTATTGGTGGTAAGTTAACGGGTTGTTTGCTGACGACCATGATCTTGGTTTTTGAGGTGTTAAGCTTCAAGCCGTATTTTCCAGATATTTCGGTGACTCTATTGATGAGGAGCTGAAGGTCTTCGTGCTTACTGGCAAGCAGAACTGTATCGTCAGCATATCTTAAGTTGTTGATCCAAACACTGTTTACTTTGATGCCAGCATCAATGTTCTCCAGTGCCTCGTTGAAGATTGACTCAGAGTTGATATTGAACAACAGTGGAGACAGAATACATCCCTGTCTGACCCCTCTTCTTATTTCTGCATCAGCTGAGTATTTTTGGCCTAGTCTCACATTTGCTACCTGATGCCAATACAGATTCTTTATTATTTGGATGTCTTTGTCATCTAGTCCCCCTTGTTTCAGGATTTCTAATAGTTTGCTGTGTCTTATTTTATCAAAAGCTTTTTCAAAATCAATGAAGCACATGTAAACACTGTGATTGACATCTCTACAACGCTGTACAAGAACTTGAATGCTGAATAGCGCATCTCGTGTACCAAGATTGTTTCTGAAACCAAATTGTGTGTTACCTAGACGCTCTTCAATTTTGTTGTATATTCTTTTGTGAATTATTCTCAGGAATATTTTCAGGGCATGACTCATTAAGCTTATTGTTCTGTATTCGGTACACTTCTTTGCATTTATTTTTTGGGGGATTGTCACAAAGGTTGATTTTAGCCAATCATTTGGTATCTTTCCTGTTTCGTATATCTGATTGAAGAGCTGCAGTAAAAAAAAATTCCCATTGTCTTCCAGCAATT
Organism: Azemiops feae; assembly: GCA_023970755.1. Lineage (NCBI taxonomy): Eukaryota > Metazoa > Chordata > Lepidosauria > Squamata > Viperidae > Azemiops > Azemiops feae. The sequence continues at coordinate 4,890,523 of JALGBA010004292.1, read as the reverse complement.
TTAAAATTTCTACTGGGATATCATCAGGTCCTGTGGCTTTTCTTGTTTTTGCTATTTTTATTGCATGTTCAACCTCCTCCATAGTGATGTTTGGTCCAGTTGTTATACTTCCCATATCTATATCATCCCTAGTGTCCTCAAAAAGTTCTTCAATATATTCCTTCCATCTTTTTAGTTTTTCATCCTCATCTAAGATAATTTTCCCCTCTTTGTCAACTAAGTTGTTGGTTTTCTTTTTGTAGAGGCCTGCTGCTTCTTTCACTTTTTTGTGTAAATTGAAATTATCATGCATACGTTCTGTCTCTTCTATTTCCTTGCATCTCTTTGCAAACCACTTTTCTTTTGCCAGTCGAATTTTTCTTCTAATTGTTTTCTGCAATTCATTGTATTTTTCTTTGTTTTTATTTTTATAAGATCTTCTTTCATCCATGAGATGAAGAATTTCCTCCATCATCCACTGTTGTTTCTTGTGGTACCCCTCTCTCTGTTGAATCAAATAGGAAGCCACAAAGGTATTTTTTCAATTTGGAAGAAGATAAAGGTCTAGACTGCATTGGGATGTGGTAAATTTGTGAGATCCAACTTTGCAATTGTCTCTTGGGTGTCTGGAGGTGTAAAGCATTGCCTTCTTGTGTCTCCAAGCTTGCTCAATTGTTTTAAAGTTCGGCCTGTTGCAATGATGTACTTCTTGTTGATAGCTAATTCAAGAAATCCATATGAATACTTTCATCAGCATTCCTTGCTCCAACTTTGCTCCAAGGAAACCATGAATTTTCTTGCTGAAGCCTAAATTTTGTTTTGTTTTGTTTTACCCCCTTCAGGTAAAGCTTTGTGATATTTCATGGACTGATGCTGTCAACGCTGCTAATATTGGATATTATTGCTTTGACAAAATATGCAGAACTGTCTGGTATTTTTAGAGTTAATTTAGATGATGCTGGGAGGGGAGGAGAAAGATAAGGAATGTGCGGGATACATAACGGAAGTGAATCTTTGCCCTTAGGGGCTGATTGGAAAACGTGATTTATGACTGCAAAATAGGGGAGGAGAATACCCTGGAATGTTATGTGCAAGGAAGGGAAGTTCAGATCTTGGCATCCCTCATTCATGCCGTGCCGACATTTTGTTACATAAATAAAGACTTTTTAGGATAAACAATGCCTGGAAATTCTTTGAAGTGTTTCATTAGTTGGAACCATGACATCATGCCAAGATCTAAATCCTTTTCAAACAACTGGGGGTGCAATACCCCCACCTCTTCCTCCTAGGCTTGAGAGAAGGCTATCATGAGAAAAGGAAGTTTGCTTGAAGACGATAACCCGGCAACTGCTGATACCCCAGAGGGGGAAGCAACAGACAGCATGCTGTGGGAAGATGAATTTTGGCAGACAAACGGCTGGCAGACAAATGCAAATTGGTGCAGAGATACCAGACTGCCTGCCATTGAGGATTCGGGTGAGTCACTGGAAAGATTTGAAAAGCCAGAGGTGAGAGGCAGAAATCAATTCCTGCAGAGAGGCGCCTGCAGCCCTTCCATTGCAGATCAAACAGCCTTCCAGACCCTGTCTTCCCCTGCCAGGGACTCCAACCCTGAAGAGAGAGGGAATCCCAGTCTGGGCCTCTGCAGCAATGGGGAATTTGGCATCCCCCGCAGGTACATGGTCAGCAGCCTCTGAGCTTGCCACAGCAGACTATAAGGGTCTCAATGCTGTGAGTGTGGAAAACAAATACCCCCTCCCCCTCCTAAAGGACTTATTAACCCATCTGGCTAAGGGGAGTGTCTTCACTAAATTAGACCTGAGAGAGGCATATTACCGGGTGAGAATAAAGGAGGGAGACAAGTGGAAAACTGCATTCAACTGTCCTATGGGGAGCTATCAGTTCAAAGTCATGCCATTTGGACTACAGGGGGCCCCAGCCGTATTCATGCAGTTGATTAATGAGGTCCTACATGATCACTTGTACAAAGGGGTTCTGGTGTATCTTGATGATATCCTGATATACAGCACGAATATGACTGATCACATAAAGCTGGTGAGAGAAGTGTTAAAAGAAATTATTGAATGCCAAGCTTTATGCCAAATTGTCAAAATGTGAATTTCACCAGACCCAATTAGATTATCTTGGCTACAGAATTTCCAACGAGGGCGTTGAAATGGATCCAGCCAAAGTGAGAACTATAATTGAGTGGCAGCCCCCAAAGACTCGCAAACAGCTTCAGAGCTTTTTAGGTTTTGCCAACTTCTATCGTCAATTCATCCCCTCCTTTGCCGAGATTGCCCTACCCCTTACAGAACTACTCAAAACAGGCAAAGGAGGAGGAAAACCGCGACCGAGCCAGCCACTTACATGGACTATGAGCTGTCAAACAGCTTTTGAGAATTTAAAAAGACTATTTGCTGTTGAACCGGTCCTAAAGCACCCCTGCCCAGGGGAACCCTTTGTAATCCAAGCTGATGCCAGCGACGTGGCAGTCGGAGCTGTATTACTGCAAAAGAACAAAAGTGGAGTTTTACAACCCTGCGCCTACACCTCTAAAAAATTCACTGAAAGCGAGAGGAGATGGGCAATCTGGGAGAAGGAGGCCTTCGCAATTAGGTGGGGGCTGTTAAACTGGCGACACTATCTAGAAGGGAGCAAGGTGCCATTTGAAGTATGGACAGATCATAAAAATCTAGAAGCACTGAAAATTCCCCGCAAATTGTCCCCAAAGCAAGTACAGTGGGCACAGTACTTTAACCGTTTCAACTTCACTCTAAAGTACATACCGGGAAGAAAAAACTTCCTAGCTGATGCGCTATCGAGATTGCCCCAGTACAAAAGCGAACGCGAAGAGGTTAATGAGGCAATTATCTCCAATCCACAGACTGCCGCTCAACTCACGCCTCGCAGGGTCCCTAATCCTAGTGACCCTGGGGTAAAGAAAATAAAACAAGAGCTCCTCACCAATCAATGGTTCAAAGATAATCAAACCTCCCTAACATGCAGGGATGGTTTGGCTTACGGGGGGGGGGGACTGTATTTGCCTGAAGCCCTCCGTCTTAATGCCCTCAAACACAGGCATGATGTAAAACAGGCTGGACACTTTGGATATCTACATCTCACTCGCTGGCAATTTTGGTGGCCGGGGCTGAAACCTGATGTGGAAAACTATGTAAAGAGTTGTACCGTATGTGCCACAATGAAAAGAATCCCAGGGAAAACCCCTGGGTTACTGCAGTCGGTGGCAGGCCCTTCTCAATCCTGGGAAGAAATAGCTATGGACTTTATAGTAGACCTACCTGAAAGTAGAGGGAATACTGTCATCTGGACTGTGATAGACCTGTTTTCGAAGCAGGCTCATTTCATCGCCTGCAAAGGACTCCCATCTGCCTGACTGACTAAATTGTTCCTGAAACATATCTACCGGCTGCATGGTGCCCCTAAGCAAATAATTCCGGACAGGGGGGTGCAGTTCACAGCGAAGTTTTGGAGGAGTTTTCTTAAATTAATTGGATCATCTCAAGGCTTATCATCTGCTTTTCATCCGGCCACTAATGGGGCTGCAGAATCCGCTAATAAAATGGTGGAGCAATATCTCAGATGCTATGTTTCCTACCAACAGACAAACTGGACTGACCTCCTCCCTTTCGCAGAGGTGGCGTACAATAATTCTGTTCACAGAAGTACCGGCTACACACCTTTCAGAGTAGCCACGGGAAAAGAATTCAGCCCAATACCTGAATACCCTCAGGTGCCCTCCGCCTTCCAGACACTTGATCAATGGGTGAGGGGGTGGGAAGAAGTTTGGAGAAAGACAAAAACTGCGTTAAAAAAGTCTTCCGAGACCTATAAAAAGCAGGCTGATAAAAAGAGGGCTCCCCAAAGAACATTCCAAGTTGGGGAAAAGGTTTATCTGTCAACTAAATATTTACGCCTCAAATTGCCCAGCAAGAAATTGGGACCAAAGTTCTTGGGGCCTTTCTCCATCGTAAGGATCATCAACCCTGTCACAGTAGAATTGAAACTCCCTAGGCTTTTAGGGAGGATTCACCCTATCTTCCATTGCAGCTTGTTAAAACCTTGTTGGGGCTCCACTTTAAGACCTCCCCCTAAGAAGGCACCCGGGCCCCTCATGGTAGCGGATCAGACTCACTATGAAGCGAAACGTATTCTTGACACTAGAATTTTTAAAGGGAAATTGCAGTACCTAGTACAATGGAAGGGGTACTCGCTGTCCGAAGCTACTTGGGTGAAATCTAGCAATGTGAAGGCTGACCGATTCATCAAAAAGTTTCATGAGAAAAACCCCAACAAATCAAGAGATAATCCCTGACATATGCTTTTGTTTACATACAGGACCTATCCTTTTTGTAAGGGGGGCCGGATGTCAATGCTGCTAATATTGGATATTATTGCTTTGACAAAATATGCAGAACTGTCTGGTATTTTTAGAGTTAATTTAGATGATGATGGGAGGGGAGGAGAAAGATAAGGAATGTGCGGGATACATAACGGAAGTGAATCTTTGCCCTTCGGACTGATTGGAAAACGTGATTTATGACTGCAAAATAGGGGAGAATAGCCTGGAATGTTATGTGCAAGGAAGGGAAGTTCAGATCTTGGCATCCCTCATTCATGCTGTGCCGACATTTTGTTACATAAATAAAGACTTTTTAGGATAAACAATGCCTGGAAATTCTTTGAAGTGTTTCATTAGTTGGAACCATGACAGATGCTTCATTTCTGGATCATAATGATTCGTCCATGTTACATGTATTGTCACAAGGCTATGAAGAAGTTACTCACTTTCATTCTCCTTATGTGACAAAAATTGATAAGTTTCAGCTCTTGAAACTTTCATCTCTGCCATTAGCATTCTAAGAACCCATCTAGCACAAACTATGCACACATTGCCAAGTTTGATAATTTAGGTCTGAATGATCTGCTGTCTTTAATCAATTCTTCAATCTTTCTCATGTGAAACTCAGTAGTTATTATCATAGACTGCCCACTTGATTACAGAAATCAGCTCTTCCCAATTCGCCATCTTTTCATTTTTTGACCTAATGACACAGTATTCACAACCAGAGTCCTAACCTCCATCTGGCAATGAATTTCAGTTTTTGATGTGGCTGGCAATCAAAAATTCACTCACATCACATTGCTTAAAACTTAGTGACAGGCTTCAACTTTAAAAACAATAGCCATACAACTTTTGTTCACAGGAATTTCTGTCAAATGAAGTGAAAGAACAGATGTTAGTACTGCCATCTCTCGGTGACTTTTAGTACCAAGCCATTAAATTTCATACAACTCTCATATAAAACAACAGCATCCAATAGCATTTTAGCTTGAGAGTTTAGCATCCATTCCCCCAACAAAATTGAAGTAGAGGAGTGTTAAAGGGAAAGGGAAAGAACATTTACTGTTTCCCTCCAGAGACAGAACAGGAAGAGATAATGGCTGGCTGTCAAAAGTAGTCTGCTCTATGGAATGCACTTCGAAAATTTTAACAAACTGCATCACTATCTGGTTTGGTGGCAGCAGTGCCTCAGATAGAAAGTCCATACAGAGAATGGTAAGGACAGCCGAGAAGATCATAGGAAGCTCGCTTCCTGGTATTCAGGATGCTGCTTATAAGTGCTATGTGCTTAGAGCTCAAAGCATTGTTAGAGACTCCACACATCCACTTTACAGACTGTTTCTGTTGGTCCCCTCTGGGAGGAGGTTTTGAAGTATTTCTAGCAGGACTACCCGATTCTGTAATAGTTTTGTTCCCTATGTCATCCATCTGGTAAACTCTCAAGATTCGTTTTTCTTGCCATTCACATGTATACATAACCCAAACTAGACTGTTGTTTCTCTGTGTCATATAACATATGTGGGTATATGCATAATTCTGTATGTATGTATGTATGTATGTATTTATGTCATATTTATGTAGTGTATATCAGAGGTGGTGACCCTTGGACTTCCGGTTTGGTGTCATGATGAGACGGGTGAAAGAATTTGGGGTTCTGGTTTCCTAACCCAATTTCGCTCCATCTGGACACCCCAAGAGGTCGGAAAGTTGCCCTGGAGAGGCGATGAAGAGGAAGGGAAGCCTTGGGAGCTTGTAACCAACGGCAGTTGGCCCAAACGAACCGAGGAACCTCTTCAAACAGACGGAAGAAAGGCTGCCTGTAAATGCACAGGCAGCCCAAGTCATAGACAACCGGGAAAAAAGCGAAGAACTGCAGCATGCTGCGGCATGCCACCAAACAGCTGATTGTCAACAACGTGCTGAGATCTGGGTGAGACTGTTTCTTATTTCTCTTCCCTGTGGACTTAGAAATAAAAATCCTCTGATTGGATACATTTCCAAATCAAAGACCCTAGGAAGACTTGTAAAGAAGGGAGTTAAAAAAGCGGCAAACAATTTTAAATGGGGGAACGAAATTAAGAAATACAAAAGAATATATAAAAATGAAACTGGGACTGATTTAAAGAAAATTTGGCTAACCTTTACGACTTGGAAAATGTTTTTTATTTATTTTCTGTGAGAAAGCATTTTGAAAACAACTTTTTTAAACCTGGATATAGACAATACAATAAATAAGAACATCTAGTGGTGAGAGGAGATACTACAAATAACACCAAAAGAATTGGAGAAGTTGCTGACCTTGAATTAACACCTGCTGTAAACAAAAAGAACTTTCTGACTCTATGCTAGAAAAGACCTTTTACAATCATATTTTTTGACCCCAGATATAACCATAATAGAAACTATTTGGAAATAGAGGGTATTTTACATATTTAAACTAACTAGAACATTTGGATTAGCCTAAAGCAATTGACTTGTTTCACGGTTGGATTATAGCAGGGGTTTTCAAATTTGGCCCTTTTATGACTTGTGGACTTCAACTCCCAGAATTCCTCAGCCAGGCACACTGGCTGAGGAATTCTGGGAGTTGAAGTCCACAAGTCATAAAAGGGCCAAATTTGAAGACCCCTGGATTATAGCCTAAGGCAGTTGGCTTCCCCCCCCTTTTCTCTTTGTGGATTTACAAAACCTGCTCAATTGAAAAACGAGTGCGCCAAGTATCACTAAAATCATGAAAAAAACCCTCTTCTGCACCCTCTTCTGGAACATCTAGCCCAGCAAGTCAGGGATCTATTGAAACAATGTTACAATGAGAAAAAACAAATAGTTTTCAAAAAGAAAACTAATTCAAGAAACAATGCAGAAAAATTATGAAGAGACAAAAAATAACTTAGATAAGCTAAATGAGCAAATGCTTGATATAAAGACACAATTTGATGCCCATCAACAAATGATTGCCAAAAATGAACAAAGAATTCAGAAAATGGAAGATAAATCAGAAGAAACTGATAAAAAATGGAGGCATTAATGGAAGAAAATGAAAGGCTAGAACAAGCAAATCAAAGCTTAGAAGGGGCAGTTGCAGTCTTGGAAATGGAGAAAGCTGTACACTATTTAAGATTCCAGAATATACCTGAAGATAAGGAGGAAGATATAGCAGAAGTGATTATCAATCTACTGGCGGAGGCTCTAAAAACAGATAGAGCAGAGATACAAATGGAAATTGATGAAATATTTTGAATGAATTCAAGCTATGCGAGGAAACACAAATTGCCTAGAGAAGTTTACGTAAGGTTTGTAAAGAAAACAATAAGAGATGAGATACTAAGAAGAGTTAGGGATGACCCATTACAATACAAAAATAAAGAAATTGTGGTGTTGAAGCAGATTCCTAAGAGAATAAGGGACACCCGAAAACAATATCACTTTTTGATTACAAAGTTAATTGCAAAAGGTGTAAACTTTAGATGGTTAATGCCAGAAGGGATCTTAATCAACTGGAATAATACAAGATATCAATTGGATTCAGTTTGGAAGGCAGAGGATTTCGACGAAAGAAACAGAGCATTCCTGGATGAAAGAGTACAACATCAACAAGAGGATAGAAAAGACCAAAAACAGACAGAACAAGCAACAGAGGAAAACAATTACACAAACAGAAGAAGAGAAAGAGAAGCCAGATCAAGAGGGTGAGGGAATGGCAAGAGAGCAGAGGACTACGAGATCGACAAGACCTAAATGTAACTAAATAAAAAGGAAAACAAATTTTTTTCAGTGAATATAAACGGACTAAATTCCCCATCAAAAAGGAACAGAATCTTTAAAAAATTGCAGAAATTAAATATTGATATAATTTGTCTGCAAAAGACACATATAAAAAAACAATACTATAAACTTTGGGAATATCCAAAAATTGGGAAACTTTATTATGCATCAGCAGAACAACAAAAAAAGAGTAACGGTACATGTTAAAGAGACAATAGATTCTAAAATGTTTTATTCAGATGAAGAAAGAAGAATTGTGATGATAGAAATATTTTTACATCAAAAACAGGTACTTTTGGTAGTAATATATGCACCAAACAATAAACAAGAAGAATTTTATCAAAGTCTTCATAGAAAAACAACAGAAATGGAATATCGAAACATTTGCCTAGTAGAGGATTTAATGCAGTAGTAGACGGGACATTAGACTATAAAAGTAGCAAAACAGGAAAACGAGGAAGAAAAAGATTACCTAAGACTTTTTTTAACATGATAGAGGAAATTGATGTACAAGATTCTTGGAAAGAAACTAACCCAGAAAAACTACAATATACATTCTACTCGAATAGCCATAAATCTTGGTCCAGAATTGACATGATTTGGATGATGCCTGAATTAAGAACTAATATGCAGGAGATTGAGATAGAATTAGGCACTTGGGCAGACCATAATCCTGTAAAAATGATGTAGAAAGGAATACAAAGAAAATTAAGATGGACATTGAACCAATCCATATTAAAAGAGAAAGAATTTATAGAATTAGCAACATAAGAAATGGAGCTTTTTTTTTAAAGAAAATAAAAAAGAAGATACAATATTACAAAATGTATGGGATACAGCCAAAGCATACTTTAGAGGTGTAGCTATAACATACATGGCGAAAAAAAACAAAGAAAAAAGACAACAATATATATTGTTAAGGGAAGAATTTAAAAAACTAGAATTAGAATTACAAATAAATTCACAAAAGAAAATACTGAAAAGACAAATGGAAATAATAAAACATAAATTTAATTTAATAGAATCAGAAAAATTGGCACAGCAAATTAAAAGTTTGTAATCTTCCTGGTTTATTTGCATTTTCAAAAACGTTTTGTTTTGCTCTTTTAATTTGCTGTGCCAATTTTTCTGGCAATTTAGTTCAGTGATGGCGAACCTATGGCACGCGTGCCAGAGGCGGCACTCAGAGCCCTCTTTGTGGGCACGTGTGCCATGCCCCGGAGATGGCAACCATCCCTCTTCAACCAGCCACCTGAGGCCCCACGTGGCCGGAGGCATCCCGGCACAGCTGGTTTCCCTCCCCCCCCGTCCCGTCCCTCCTGGCCTCGCATGCTCTTTTCCCGGGCATGTCCCACTGCATCACCTCCTCAGCTGTTGGCCAGCTGTCCAGCTCAGAGGCGGCTTCTCTGAACTGCTGGCGGTGGGCTGTAGAGCCCCAGAGTGCGCCTGTCAAGGAGCCGGCAAGCTGTGGCTGCTGACGGACACCGTCGGCCCCCATGCACTCGCTGGCCTCTGTGTGCGGGGACCGATAGTGTCAGGCTGCAGCGGCCCCGGCCTCGCCCCGCAGCAATGGTACCCCGCTCTGCCTCACCTCACCTCGCAGGACGAGCCTCCTGCCCACCGCCCCACCTGCCAGAGACCCCCTGGATCTCCCCCAACCCTGCCCGGCCCCCACAGGCATCCCTCCCCATGAGCAACATCAAGGTGACCACGCCCACTTTGGTCACACCCACCCAGTTTGCCATGACCACCACAGCCACGCCCACCCAGTGGGCCACGTCCCACCTGGCACCTGGCAAAAATAAGTGGGTTTTGGGTTGCAGTTTGGGCACTTGGTCTCTAAAAGGTTCGCCATCACTGATTTAGTAGATGAAAAAGGCTGCTTACAATTTAAAAATGAAACAATAAAAAAGATAATTAAAGAATATTACGAGAAACTGTATGATATAGAAGAAATTTCATGGGAGAAAATGATTCAATATATGGAAAAAAATAATTTACCAAAAATTCCAGAAAACTTTAAAACCATGTTAAATGAGAAAATAACAATGATGGAACTGACAGAGTCTATAAGAAGACAAAAAAAATACCGGGACCAGACGGGCTCCGGGCATAGTTGTACAAATGTCTACAAGATACATTAAGCGTACCGTTGAAAGATCTGTGTAATGAACTTTTATTGGAGGCTAAACTCCCAAACACATGGACAGAAGCAAATATTACTTTGATACCAAAAAAGGACTCAGATAAAAAATTACAGACCGATATCATTACTAAATGTGGACTATAAAATCTTCACTTCAATAAAAGCGAAGAGACTGAAAAGATTTCTAACTGAATTTATACATCCAGATCAAAATGGATTTCTACCAAAGAGACAAATAAAAAATAATTTAAGAGTTATAATGAACATATTGGAATATTATGAAATGCATCCAGGGAAACAATTGGCAATAGTATTTCTAGATGCCCAAAGGCATTTGATAATGTTTCCTGGCAATTTATGACTCAACAACTAAAAACAATGGACTTTGGACAAAATTTTATAAATATGATTAAAACAATATACCACAAACAAACAGCAAAAGTGATTGTAAATAGAGATTATACAGAGAATTTCAACATAAGAAAAGGCACAAGACAAGGATGTCCACTATCTTCATTGTTATTTATGTTAACTTTGGAAGTTTTAAATAGAAATATTAGACAAGGCCCAGAAAGTAAAGGACAAGAAATAAAAGGTGAAACTTATAAATTGCAAGCAATAATAATAATAATAATAATAATAATAATAATAATAATAATAATAATAATAATAATAATAATAATAATAATAATAATAATAATAATAATAATAATAATAATAATAATAATAATAATGTTGGAAGGGACCTTAGAGGTCATCTAGTCCAACCCCCTGCTCAGGCCGGAAACCCTATACCATTTCAGACAAATGGCTGTCCAGTCTCTTCTTAAAAACTTCCAGTGTTGGAGCATTCACCGCTTCTGGAGGCAGGTTGTTCCACTGGTTAATTGTTCTAACTGTCAGGAAGTTCCTCCTTAGTTCTAGGTTGCTTCTCTCCTTGATTAGTTTCCATCCGTTGCTTCTTGTCCTGCCTTCAGGCGCCTTGGAAAATAGCTTGACTCCCTCTTCTTTGTGGCAGCCCCTGAGATATTGGAACACTGCTATAATGTCCCCCCTCGTCCTTCTCTTCATTAAACTAGACATACCCAATTCCAGCAACCGTTCCTTATATGCTTTAGCCTCCGGTCCCCTAATCATCTTTGTTGCTCTTCTCTGTACTCTTTCTAGAGTCTCAATGTCTTTTTTACATCGTGGTGACCAAAACTGGATGCAGTATTCCAAGTGTGGCCTTACCAAGGCATTGTAAAGTGGTATTAATACTTCACGTGATCTTGATTCTATCCCTCTGTTAATGCAGCCTAGCACTGTGTTGGCCTTTTTGGCAGCTGCAGCACACTGCTGGCTCATATTTAAGTGATTGTCCACTAGGACTCCAAGGTCCCTCTCACAGTTATGCTATTGAGCAAGGTACCCCCTATACTATACCTGTACATTTGGTTTTTCTTGCCTAAATGTAGAACCTTGCTGTTTTCACCATTGAATTTCATTTTGTTAGATAGTGCCCAGTGTCAGGTCTGTCCAGATCCTCCTGTATCTTAAGCCTGTCTTCTGGAGTTTTGGCTATTCCTGCCAGCTTGGTGTCGTCTGCAAATTTGATGATTTCCCCATCTATCCCCTCGTCCAAATCGTTGATGAAGATGTTGAAGAGCACTGGGCCCAGAACAGAGCCCTGGGGCACCCCACTACACACTTCCCTCCATGTAGATGCGGTTCCATTGAAGACCACACGCTGAGTACGGCCGGTCAGCCAGCTACGAATCCATCTGGTGGTGATGCTGTCTAACCCACATTTTTCTATCTTATCAAGTAGTAGGTTGTGATCTACTTTATCAAATGCCTTACTGAAGTCCAAGTAAATTATATCCACAGCATTCCTCTGATCCACTAATTTTGTCACCTGGTCAAAGAATGCAATAAGATTTGTCTGGCATGATCTGTTTTTGACAAACCCATGTTGGCTTTTAGTAATGACTTTGTTTGCCTCTAGGTGTTCACTGATTCGTTGTTTGATTATCTTTTCCAGAATCTTCCCAGGTATTGAGGTCAGGCTGATAGGTCTGAAGTTTCCTGGGTCCATTTTTTCCCTTTTGAAGATGGGAACTACATCAGCTCTTTTCCAGTCCTCTGGTAGTTCCCCAGTGCTCCAGGGTCTTTGAAAAATATAGTTCAATGGTTCTGAGATCACATCTGCCAGTTCCTTGAGAACCCTGGGGTGTAATCCATCTGGTCCTGGTGATTTGAACTCGTCTAGGCTGGACAGGTGCTCACTTACCGTTTTCTTGCCTATCTTAACTTGCGTTTCTATTCTGTTTTTTATGGCACTATTTTTGGTAGGTTGGTCTGTTTTTTCCCTTTGTGTAAAGACAGATGCAAAAAACGAGTTAAATAGTTCTGCTTTCTCCCTGTTGCTTGTCACTTTCTTGCCACTTTCACCCACTAATGGACCAATCGTTTCCTTCACTTTTTTCTTGTTTTTTACATGTTGAAAGAAGCTTTTTTTGTTATTTTTGACTTTGGTCGCAAGCCTTAGTTCATTTTGAGCCTTAGCTTTCCTCACTTCATCTTTGCAGGCTCGGGCTATTTGCTGATATTCTGACTTAATTATGTGCCCCTCTTTCCACTTTCTATACTTGTCCTTTTTATCTTTCAATTTGTCAGAGTTCTTTATGCAGCCATGCTGGTTTCTTTTGAGAGCTGTTATTTTTCCTCTTTGTTGATATTGTGCTAGACTGGGCTTTTATTATCTCACTTTTCAAAATTTCCCAAGCTTCTTGAGTTGTTTTCCCCTTGAGGATTCTCATCCATGGAATCCTTCCCAACCCTCTCTAAGTTTATTGAAATTAGCTCTCTTAAAGTCCAAGACACTAGTTTGACTGTGTTCTATTGCTTGTGCTTCCATAATGTTGAATTCCAATATTGCACGATCACTTCCTCCCAAGGTTCCTGTGGCTTCAACACTTTCTATCATTTCATCTCTGTTAGTGAGAATTAGATCCAAAATGGCTAATCCCCTAATTCCCTTCTCTACTTTTTGGGAGACAAAGTTGTCTGCTAGGTTTGCAAGGAATCTGTTTGATCTTCCACTTGGTGCAGAGTTTGTCTCCCAGTCGATGTCAGGGTAGTTAATACCAAGATGACTTGGCATTCATCCTAGAGCAGACATGTCAAACTCGCGACGTGATGTGACGTCGCACAACATATTGGGACGGTTTAGCCATTGCCGGCAATCGGGTGGGCGCGGCTTCCGGATGACGTGTCCGGCCCGCGGACCGGCAGTTTGACACCCCTGTCCTAGAGCAGGGCTTTTCAACCTGTGGTACGCATACCACTGGTGTATGCAACCACCTGGCTGGTGGTAGGTGGCGTCGCCTTCCTCCCCCCCCCACTCCTTCCCAGGTCACTTGTTTGTGGAAAACATACTGCTTGGCGGCAGCCTGCACGAACCCTACAGAATGTGCCTTGCAGGAGGGCGCGCGAAGAGCGCAGGCGCAGAGCAAGGTCCTGCCCTCCCCAGGGACTCATTATGCAGCAAACGGATTGACTTCTCGTGCACGCAGGTCAGCGGGATCCGTATCGCCCTTCCCCTCCCTCTTCTTCACAACAAGCGCTAGCCTGATAGGGAACAGAGCCATTCACTCCCTCGGCAGGAAGGGGTTTGAGACCGCTCGCGTTGCGGCCCTGAGTGCCAAAATCACAACCGCCCCTCCTTTTCCCCCTTCTCTCTCTGTTGTGGCCTCACTCTCTTCCATCTTCTTTTCCTCCCCCCCCCACGAGCTTGCGATATCCCTCACAGCCCTCACGTTGCCTCCTGGAAGACTCATCCCATAGCAGCAGGTGGGAATCGAGGCCCACATTTGTTTTGCTGACGGGCGCCAGGCGAAGCCAACAGAACGCGGGTGTGGAGGGAGAAATGCGCCCGCCTGACTTCCTCCCCCCCACTGTTTTGCAGCATTTAACCCTTCCCTATTTCTGTAACGGCCGGTCTGCCCGCCTGTCAGTTTCCCCTTCTGGGCTGGGAGAAGCGCACGGCGTTGCCTGTATCGCAGGCTTAAAGTCTGAAACAGCCGGGCTCTTGGCTGACTGATCGCCTTTCTCCCCCCATCTTTTCTACAAACCGGGAATCGTGGCTTAGTGGGGGCCTGGAGCGGGTCTCGGGGTGCCCGTGCGCCCCTTTGATCAGACAAGCGAGCGATCGACTTTAGCCTTTGAGGAACAAAAGCCGGTCGGGGCTGATCTCTTCCTGCGAGGGAAGGCTGGAGAAGCCAGGAGAAAGTCAATTATTAGAGGGGGGGAAAGTCACTTCATTTAAGGCAGTTTTGGAAAAGTAACTTTTGCTGGAAAGGAAAGCGGGTTTCTTTTTCCTTTTCTTGGATCACCTTCTTTGCTTGGCCCTCTGTTGCCTGTATCGCAGGCTTAAAGTCTGAAACAGCCGGGCTCTTGGCTGACTGATCGCCTTTCTCCCCCCCCCATATCTTTTCGGGAGATGCACCTTTGCAGCAAGTTTCCCCTTCTGTTAGTTATCGGAGGTTTGAAAGGCAAGCTGCTCCCGGAGTGTAAAAGTAGAAGGTCCAAACGGTGAGAGTGACGCAGCTCTCCGACTCTCTGCTTGAGGCTGAAACAGTCTCAAAGGTGGGGACCGGAGATTACTTCGCCCGAAGGAAGGGTGACTTGGTGCCGATGCAGGTTTGTCTCCCTTCCTTTGGAGGAGGGAGAAAAGCGTTGTTCTTTTCCTTCGGGCGGGTGCAAATGTAACTTGAGAACGGTAGCAATGCGGCCAGAAATGGACATCTCTCGACAGCGCTAGGGAGAGCTATGGGAAGAATGATGTACACGGAGAGGATCGGGGAACCTGGCTCGAACGCTGGGCCCCGGTAGGGGAAAAATGACTGGGAGAAGCAGCTGGTTCGTAACGTACGTGCCTGAAAACGGGAGGTGAACCAGCGACATCCCCGCCCTGCATGTGCGCTCTCTTCTGCCTCTGCGCATGCACAGGCAGGGCCGTGATGTGTTGCTGCCTGCAGCAGGGAAGGAGGAAGGGACAAAGGGAGGTGAAGGAAAGGAAGGAAAGAAGGAAGGGACAATGAGAGAGAGGGAGGGAAGGAGGAAGGGACAAAGGGAGGTGAAGGAAAGGAAGGAAAGAAGGAAGGAAGGGACAATGGGAGAGGGAGGGAAGGAGGAAGGGACAAAGAGGGAGGTGAAGGAAAGGAAGGAAAGAAGGGACAATGGGAGAGAAGGGAGGGAAGGAAGGCAGGCACCCACCCCAGTCCCATCCCCCTCCACCACAGATTCCCTCCCACAGGTACCCTGCAACCTGAGTGATCAGCTGGCTACGCCCCCCCTGGCCACTGATCACATGACCCTGGGACACTGTGAACGTCATAAGTATGAATCAGTTGCCAAGCATCCGAATATAAATCACATGACCCTGGGGATGCTGCAACAGTCATAAGTGTGAAAAATGGTCATAATTCGCTTTTTTTAAGTGCCGTTCTAATTTCAAACAGTCACTAAGCGAATTGTTGTAAGTCGAGGACTACCTGTACTTTCTCATTTTTTCCTCTCTTTTTTTTTGGTCAAGTTTTTGATACTTTGCTGGGCGAGTGGTGGTACTCGGATATTGCCTTATCCGAAAAGTGGTACAATGGGTGAAAAGGTTGAAAAGCCCTGTCCTAGAGGAACCTTTAGAGATGATTCCTAAATTATTGGAAAAGATAGAACAGTTTGGAGAAGATAGCAGGACTGAAGATAAACAGAGAAAAAACTAAAGTTATAGTTAAAAATCTTACAGATAAAACAAAAAAAAAACAAATGTCAGAAAAAATAGAATTACAAATAGTCAAAAAAGTTAAATACTTGGGAATATACCTGACAGCAAGATGTTCAACGATAAAAGAAGATAACTATATAAAATTACTGAATCAAATAAAATTTGACTTGGAAAAATGGAAAAACTTGCAACTGTCGATCTTAGGAAGAAAATGAATATATTACCAAAAATATTGTTTTTATTTCAAACGATACCTATAAAACTGGAGAATTTTTTTTTTGAAGACTTAAATTCTCTAATTTTAAATTTTATTTGGCAAGGAAAGAAAGCTAGAATTAAATTGAAAATGTTACAAGAAGCTAAGGAAAATGGAGGTTTTGGCTTGCCATAATGGGTTTTGTATTATCAAGCATCAGTACTAACATGGGTAAAAGAACGGATAACTCTTAGAAATAAAAGGTTGTTGTATTTGGAGGGACATGACTTACAACTCAATTGGCACACTTTCCTATGGTATGGGAAAAATAAAATTCATAATATTTTCAAAGCCACTATATTAGAAATGCATTATTACTAACATGGGAAAAATAAAATGTAAAATATTGAATTTGAAAATGGAAAATGAACCAGTAAAAGAAACAATGATAACATGGGCAAAGAATTTTGGATACAATATATACTTAAGAGAAATGGCAAAACCTGTGGGAAAGAAATTATAAATTGACGTCAACCTCTTACAAAGAAAACTTATATAAAATGTTTTATAGATGGCACTTGCCACCAGCAAGACTAGCAAAAATGTTTAAAAATATGTCAGATAGATGTTGGAAATGTAATCACAAGTCAGGTACCAATTACCATGTATGGTGGACATGTGTTGAAACAAAGAGATATTGGACAAAACAGAAACAGAATACTTTCAAATTTGGGACTTATTTTATCAATGGCTGGAGAAAAGAATAAGGGATTAGGAATTCAATTTGTATTAGTGAATGATAAACTCAGACAATACATTTGTTGAATAAATACTTTTGAACTGTAATAAAAAATCAATTAAAATTTATAAAAAAAAGTGGTGGTGACCCTTTGAGAGTTGAATGCAACGAAATTTCATTTTAATGTATGCAGATTAGTGTACATTCAAAGTGACAATAAAGTTATTATTTTATTCTAAATAGAGCCCCAAGTTCCACAAATCTTTCAGGGGGTGAAAAGTCAATCACCCACAGTCAGCATCAATTCCAATAAAACAAATTGCAAAATGGAAAGAAGAAAAACAAAAGAAAGGGAAACAACAAGCAAATAAAATAAAATGTGAAAGTACATGGCCTTGAATACCCATTACAGAGGTGGTGGATATTCTGCTATCAAATAGAGACTAAGGAGAAATAATAGGAGTTACAACTTTAGAGCATACTGACTCCAAAGATAAAATGATGGCCTTCCTACTAAGTAAATTCACTTCCAAAACTTTCTGAGTGGTACAAATACAAATAACATAACCAAGAATTATCAAGTTTCTCAATTCTTTTCATTTACCTTCACAAATATCATGGGGAGTGTCTGTTTGGCTCTACTATAATGCCTTGCCACTCTGTATACTGTCTCAGGAACGTAGTCCAACACCAAATTAAGATATACCTCATCTTTCTGGAAAGGAGAAAAAGCAAGAAAACAAGAAAAACAATAATAAGTTATCTATCAAAACATTCATTACTATTATAGCGTGGTATGGTTTTTCAAGCACATATAGAAATTTTTAAAAACTTTTTGTTAAAATTTGTTATGACAAATGCAAATTTGACATGCAAATAAGGTTATATAAGGAATGCAGTGAAATTCAATCCTATTTCAACACCAACTTATCATATAGTTTTTTATTTGAAACAGAGGTATAGAGATATGAATATTATGAAGTAATCTCATCTACTACATTAAAGGGAAAGAATAAAAAAAGAGGGAAAGTGACCAAAGAGCTCACGAGGAACTAGATAGTGAAATATATTATAAGTGTGTTATAACGCCCCCCCAACATTTTAAACATTCAAAATGTAACCTAAAAACAGATTCTATCCCCTGAAGGTACACTTACCTTTTGACCTATAGCAGGGGTATCAAACTGCCGGCCCGCGGGCCAGAGGCATCATGGCAAAACCACGCCCACCCCATTGCCAGCAACGGAAAAAAAGGTGCGATACGTCACATGACATTGCAAGTTTGACATCCCTGACCTATAGTGTCATGATGTAACATTTACTTAACTATTAAGAGGAGGTCTGCTACTAGTTAGAATATTAATACCACTTTACAATGCCTTGGTAAGGCCACACTTGGAATACTGCATCCAGTTTTGGTCACCACGATGTAAAAAAGACGTTGAGACTCTAGAAAGAGTACAGAGAAGAGCAACAAAGATGATTAGGGGACTGGAGGCTAAAGCATATAAGGAACGGTTGCTGGAATTGGGTATGTCTAGTTTAATGAAGAGAAGGACGAGGGGGGACATGATAGCAGTGTTCCAATATCTCAGGGGCTGCCACAAAGAAGAGGGAGTCAAGCTATTTTCCAAGGCGCCTGAAGGCAGGACAAGAAGCAACGGATGGAAACTAATTAAGGAGAGAAGCAACCTAGAACTAAGGAGGAACTTCCTGTTAGAACAATTAACCAGTGGAACAACCTGCCTCCAGAAGCGGTGAATGCTCCAACACTGGAAGTTTTTAAGAAGAGACTGGACAGCCATTTGTCTGAAATGGTATAGGGTTTCCTGCCTGAGCAGGGGGTTGGACTAGATGACCTCCAAGGTCCCTTCCAACTTTATTATTATTATTATTATTATTATTATTATTATTATTATTATTATTATTATTATTATTATTATTATTATTATTATTATTATTAATTATTATTATATTATTATTATTATTATTATATTATTTTCTCTTTATCCACTTTAATCAGCTTCTTTCTCAAAGCACAGATTAATGTAGTATTTCACAAGAATGAGGTATATGTGTTGCTTTCAACTACATGTTTGTTCCACCAAAACGAGCCAGACTGTAAATATTGCTTCAAATGGTTTTTTTTATAAACTACTTTAAAATATGTCAAGGTATTGATTTAACAGCTAGCCAGCTTATGTAATGTAAGATGTAAGATGTAATAATGGGAATGACTCGGCAGGGTCTGTGTCTCTTTAAGAGCCTTTGAATAAAGGGAAGGCTCTGCTGATGTGTTCTTGCATACATTTATTACACAGGAGGTTAGGTCATGCAAGTTTTAGAGTGCTGCAAAGGATGCCAGACCTAGCTGAAGGACTACACATTAAGTCAGGGGTGTCAAACTGCCGGCCCATGGGCCGGATGCGTCATGCCGAAACCACGCCCACCCCATTGCCAGCAATGGAAAAAAGTCGCAATACGTCACGACACGTCATGTGATGTTGCGAGTTTGACACGCCTGCATTAAGTAATGCAACACATATTTAGATTGTGTTATTTGTAAGGAGTCAAAGTCCAGAGTGTATCCTGCAAGTAAGAAAAGCTCAAGGCAAACAAACAGAGTTTTGCAGTTAGTGCACGCTGATTTAATTGGTCCTATGGTGCCCTCTCTAGGAGGGGCTAGGTACATACTAGTCTTAGTAGGTGACTACACCAGATATGGGTTTTGCTATTTATTAAAGAGCAAAACAGAAATTCTACAACAGTTCAAGCAATGGGAGAACTGTGTAGAGCAAAGATATGGCCATAAAGTATGCCAGCTGCAAACAGACAGGGGAACAGAGTTCATGTCTGACAATTTCCAAAGGTGGCTGAGGAACTTAGTAAAGCATAGAAGTATGAATCCATACTCACCAGCAGAAAATGGAGTGGCTGAACGGAGGAATGGTGTATTGCAAACCATGAAAGACTTACTGCTCGCAGATGCAGGAATGAGTAAAACGTACTGGGGGGACACCATGAAAACAGCCAACTAGCTAGTAAATAGGGTATGGAGTGTTACTATCAATGAAACTCCATATTACCTGTTATATGGAAGGAAACCTTCATTGGCACATCTAAGGACATTTGGCAGTTATGCTTGTGTGCTATTCCCAAAAGCACCAGAAGGAAGGGACAGAAAAAGGCCAGGAAACTTAGGTTTGTTGGATATGAGCCAGGTTCCAAAGGATATAGATTCACAGATGGAACAAAGAAGGTTGTGATTTCAAGGTCTGCTACTTTTCCAGAACAAAACAATTGGGACAGGGTGCATGCTAACACTGAGGTGTTCACGCCAACACGGAGTGCTAGTTCTCAGGAAGGAGAGGCTACACAAAGCCCAATAAAGGAAAAACAGAATAGCAGGTCAGAAATAGTAGGAATAGAAGAGAATAGACCTGAGGTAAAGAGAGAAGTCGCAGAAAGACAGGAACAGATGACACCGAGGAGGTCTGAATGTAGCAATAAAGGCGTACCTCCTGATCGGTTCTCAGCAAGTCGGGTTAGAGGGTATAGCAGACATGTCAAACTCGCGACGTCACATGATGTTGCACAACGTATCGGGATAGTTTTGCCATTGCCGGCAATGGGGTGGGCACAGCTTCTGCGTGACGCGTCCGACTTGGGGCCGGCAGTTTGACACCCCTGGTGTATAGAGTAAGGTATGAACCCCGTAATTACCAAGAGATGTTATCACTGCCTAAAGTAGAACAGGATAAATGGAAGGAGGCTATGGACAGAGAAATGGAGTCTAGGAAATGTGCATCAGGTGTTTACTCTTATGAGATTAACAGAATGATAAAAGGCCATGGGGTTTAAATGGCTATATAAAAAGGTTTTACACAATAATGAACTGCAGTATAAGGCACGGTTAGTTGTGCAAGGATTTACATAGAGAAAAAATGTTCATTATGATGAAGTGTTTGCACCAACAGTAAGAAGTGAGACCATAAGGCTAGCATTAGCTTTAGCAGCTGCACACAGTTATACCATGTACCACTGCATATTTAAATGCTGAATTAGAGGAAGATATATATATGACACAAGCTTCAGGTTATGAAACTAAGCACCCTGGATATGTATTGAATAAAGCCATATATGGGTTAAAACAGTCAGCAAGAAACTGGAATGTGTTTAGATGCTGCTCTCAAAGAGTCAGGTTTTAGAAGCAGCAAGGCAGATCCATGTTTGTACACTGCACAGTATAAGGGCGCAGAATGTTTCCTATTAGCTTATGTTGATGACTTGTGTTTTATTACCAAGAATCGCTCCCAGGTTGACTCCTTTGTCAAGCAACTTGAAAAGAAGTTCCAATTAAAAAGCCTGGGGGAAATAAAGAATTATCTAGGTGTGGAGATAAGAAAACCAAAACAGGGAGGATATGTGTTAATCCAAACAAGGAAAATAAAACAGCTGTTAGGAAAGTATGATATGCTAGGCTGTAACAGTGTATTAACTCCTATGACATCAAGCTTCCAGAATGATATAGCAGATGACACAGAATGTGACCAAGAAGTGTACCATTCAGCTATAGGTAGCTTATTGTATTTATCTCAATGGTCAAGACCAGATATAGCCAATGCGGTTAGCATTTTGAGTCGGCACACTTCAGCACCCAAACAACAACACTGGTTAGGGATAAAAAGAATATTCAGATATTAAAAAGGCACAATGAACCTAGGGCTAAGGATAAGGCCATCTGATGGCTTATCATTACAATGCTATGTAAACAGTGACTGGGCAAATGATATGCACGACAGGGTTTGTGATATTGTTTGCTGGCACCGTAATTGGATGGAAGTCCACAAAAAAACCTTCAGTAGCACTGTCAACTGCTGAAGCTGTATTTATAGCATTGTCGGAAGCATGTTCTGAATTAACCTGGTATGTCCAATTACTAAGAGATGTACATATTGATATAAAAGAAGCTGTGCCAATATTTGAGGACAATGCTGCATGTATAAAGATGGCAACGGGAGAACATATCGGAAGCAGAAGCAAACATGTAGATATAAAATATTGTAACATCAGGGAGACTGTAAAAGGTAAACTGATAGAGCATTGTTCCACTGACAACAATATAGCCGATATGTTGACTAAGCCTTTAAATGCAGGCAAGCATCAAGAGTATGTAAAAGCATTTGGGTTGACAGCTGTTTAGCTTTAAATGGGAGGAGTGTCAAGCTATTAATTTAACAGCCAACCAGCTTATGTAATGTAAGATATAAGATGTAATAATGGGAATGACTCAGCAGGATCTGTGACTCTTTAAGAGCCTTTGTATAAAGGGAAGGCTCTGCTGATGTGTTCTTCTTCCGTTTCCTGCTGTAACTATGGTTTGTTGGATTCTGCTGTATTAGTTCATGTATGTATATTATTCCTGGTGTATGATATTGTAGATAGTGTAAGATAAACGACCATTTACTATAGACCATGTTTACTGTGTTTACTCCTGAGTTATCTCGTGCAATAAGACTCCTTGCTGTGACAAAATACATGCTGCTTTTGTGTATGCATTATGTGTATGCATTCAGCCACCCCCTACTTTTGTTGTCAGATAATGAATTTTCAAACAGATAGACACTTTGGTCTGTTGCTTGCATTTGTTCTATACATCTGTTGACATTCTAGAATATCTTTTTTTCAACTTACCTTCTCTCCACTGGAGTAAAAGAAATAACGTAATCTGACAATGTTACAATGATCAAGCTTTCTCATGATTTGAAGCTCTCGATTCTAAAAAAAGAAAGGATATTATTTAAAAGGTCATTTTCTAAAATCTCATCACTTCATATGATTTGCTATAGGGCTCATACATGTCAGTCTGAAAAAAGATACAATATATTCTGCATTAACTTTTACTGAAATAACATGTAGTATGAAAAAAAGCTTTTAGTGCACTTAGACAATATGTTCAGTATTTTAAATCATTTAAAGTATATGTTAACAAAATAGGTTCAAATAAAATTAAAGCACCATACAAATTACCAGAAAAATTGGAAAGTTTAACCCAGTATTTCTCAATTCCTAAGAAAATATGTCTTACAATATATTAGATTCCTGCAAAGAATGCTTACAGAATCGAAGAGTTGAAAAGGCCCATTATGTCTGTTAAATCCAACTTCCATTCAATGCAGGAATCTAAATTAAAGCATCCATTCTAGCAAGTTTGTCCAGCTACCTCATGAATCCGCAAATAGAACTCTATTATCATTTGGGGCAATTGCTTCTACATTAAGTTTCTTCCAACATTCAGCTGGAATCTGTCTTCTTTTATTCTGTGACTTACAGCCTGAGATTATACAAAACAGGACTTTACTTTTTCTATATTGTATCTTTATCTTTTGGGTAGCCTCTTCAATATTTTCTTATCAATAAGATCTAAAATTCTTCTTCATAAGAATTAGTTTCTAATTTCCTAATTATGGTTATAACTTCTCATCTCTGATCCTGCCCAGGTTCTCTAAATCAGGGGTCCCTAACCCCCGGTCCGTGGATCAGTACCGGTCCGTGGCATGCCAGCAACCGGTCTGCACAAACAAGTGAAGCCCCATCTGCAGGATGCAGGCAGCACACAAAACGGCACCCCCTCCGATCCGTGGAAAAACCTTTCTCCACGTAACCTGTCCCTGGTGCCCCAAAGGTCTAAATCCTTCTTAAAGAGTAGGGTAAGGGACTGAGGACTATTTTTGAGATGGGAGTCTCACTAAAGTAGAAATAAGATAGAATGGCTGTTTCCCATGATTTTCAAATTATAATTTGTTGCTGAAATCTAAATTTGTATTTGCCTTGTTTGAAGTCACATGACACTCATGGATCAGATTCTATTTGCAATCATCTACTATTCCAAAATCTTGTTCTCAAGTATCAGCCCTAGTATTCCCCAGGCTACAGCTATGCATTTGATTTTTGTTTTCGAAGTCATGAACTCTGCAGTCATCTGTTAACTTTTATTATTTTCACTGTCATTTGATGCTATAAATATGTAAAGTGTGCAAGAAAGGAAAAAAGCATATGCCATAGCGATCCATACCATATTTGGATTATATCCAAAAAAGCCCAGACCCTCCTGAAAAGAAAATACAAATACTACCGTGATAAAATTAAATATCTAATTTCCAATTGATAGTAGTCAAATATTACAATGCAATCCTGCTGCCCTTTACAGAAATTAACAAATTACTTAAATAATTTACTGTAAACATTATACAAACCAATAGGAAATAGAAATGAAATAAATTTTAATAAAGGAATATCTTTTTCAATGGTCAGTTTAACAAAGAGGAGGGAAATAAATAGGGGAAAAGAAGAAACAGAAAGGGGGAAGAATGATAAGGGCAAAAGAAGTTACATTTTATAAGTTCCCCTGTAACTGATCATACCAAAGTCAATATAAATATATTTTCAGTTAGGAGTGGAGCTGCCTCAATTGGTTTCTGCATTTGTCTTTGTAAATTATTCCTCATTATTTTAAGTTGCCCCAATTTGCTAGGACTGTTTGAGACTGCCTGAGGTTTTTTTTCCTTCCTTTTCTTTTTAGAATAGAATAGAATTGAGCTGGATGGGACCTTGGAGGTCTTCTAGTCCAGCCCCCTGCTCAAGCAGGAGGACCTATACCATCTCGGACAAGTGACTGTCTAGTCTCTTCTTAAAAATCTCCAGTGATGGAGCATCCACGATTTCTGGAGGCAAGCCGTTCCACTGGTTAATTGTCCTCACTGTCAGGAAGTTTCTCCTTAATTTCAGGTTGCTTCTCTCTTTGATCAGTTTCCAACCATTGTTTCTTGTCCTGCCCTCTGGTGCTTTGGTGAATAATTTGACCCCCTCTTCTTTGTGGCAGCCCCTCAAATACTGGAATACTGCTATCATGTCTCCCCTATTTCTTCTTTTCTTTTAGACTAGCCAAACCCAAGTCCTATAGCTGTTCTTCATATCTTTTAGTCTCCAGGCCTTTGATCATCTTAGTTGCTCTTTGAATTTTTTTCAAACTCTCAACATCTTTTTTGTGATATGGTGACCAAAATTGGCTGCAGTATTCCAGGTGTGATCTTACTAGCCTTTTATAAAGCAGTACTAATACCTCGCGTGATCTTGATTCTATGCCTCTGTTTATACAACCCAGCATTGTATTAGCTTTTTTGGCTGCTGCTGTACATTGCTGGCTCATGGTTAAGTGATCGTCCACTAGGACTCCCAAGGTCCCTCTCACAGTTACTGTTTTTGAGCCAGGTCTCGCCCAATCTGTACATGTACCTTTGATTTTTCCTGCCTAAATGTAAAAGTTTGCTTTTCTCCACATTGAAACCCATTTTGTTGGATAGGACCCATTGTTCAAGTTTGTCAAGATCTTTTTGGATCCTGAGTTTGTCTTCTGGGGTGTTGGCTACTCCTGCCAGTTTGGTGTCATCTGCAAATTTGATGAGTTCCCTTCAATTCCCTCATCTAAGTCATTGAAGATATTGAAGAGTACTGGGCCTAAGATGGAACCTTGTGGTACCCCACTGCTTACTTGTCTCCATGTGGATGTAGTGCCGTTGAGGACTACTCGTTGAGTACAGTTTGCCAGCCAGGTACAGATCCATCTGTTGGTGATGTTGTCTATTCCACCTTTTTCTAACTTACCAAGGAGTAGGTTGTGGTCTACATTATCAAATCCGTTACTGAAGTCTAAGTATACTACGTCCACAATATTTCGCTGGTCTATTAGTTTAGTCACTTTATTGAAGAATGAAATAAGATTGGTTTGGCATGATCTGTTTTTAACAAACCCGTGCTGGCTACTAGTTATAAATTTGTTTGGTTCTAGTTGTTCGCAGATCTGTTTTTTTGATTATCTTTTCTAAAATCTTCCCAGGTTTTGATGTTAAACTGATTGGTCTGTAGTTTCCTGGGTCTGTTTTTTTTCCTTTCTTGAAGATGGGAACCACATCAGCCCTTTTCCAATCCTCAAGTACTTCCCTGGTGTTCCAGGATTTTTGAAAGATGTGGTGCAATGGTTCTGAGATAACATCTGCCAGCTCCTTCAGAACTCTGGGATGTAATCTGTCAGGCCCTGGTGATTTATATTCATCAAGGTCGGATAGATGTTCTCTTATCATTTTCCTGCTTATTTTAATTTTTGTTTCTAATTTGTCTTTTGCAGTGGTTTTTTTGGTATGTTGGGCTATAGTTTCTTTTTTTGTGAAGACTGATGCAAAGTATGAGTTAAGCAGCTCTGCTTTGTCCCTATTACCTGTTATTTCCTTGCCATCTTCTCTCTTTAGTGGACCTACAGTTTCCTTGGCTTTTTTCTTGTTGTTAATATGTTGGAAGAAACTTTTTTTATTATCCATGATTTCTGTTCTATCTTTGTTCATTCTGAGCCTTTGCTTTCCTGACTTCATCTTTACATGTTCTGGCTGTCTGTTGATAATTGGCCTTAGTTATGTGCCCCTCTTTCCATTTTTTGTATTTGTCCTTTTTGTTTTTCTGTTTATCAGAGAGATCTTTGTGCAGCTATGCTGGTTTCTTCTTGAATTTCTTGTTTTTCTTTTTCAGTGGTATTGTGCTGGTCTGGGCTTTTGTGATCGCATTTTTCAGAGTTTCCCACGCTTCTTGGATTGTTTTCCCCTTTAGGATTTTCATCCAGGGGATCTTTCCTAGGTTCTCTCTGAGTTTGTTAAAGTCAGCTCTTTTGAAGTTCAAGACACTGGTTGGATTGTTTTCTTTTTTTTGTAATATATTTTATTAATTTTTTTTAACATAATCATCATCAATATTTGGTAAACAGAGTGTTGTCTTGGTTTATAGTTACAAACAATCAATAACAATTAATTTCTATAATTCCATACTCCACATAATAGCTTTCCTTGATTTTCTCTTCCAATAATATTCTCTTTTATCAACCTTAAATTAGTACATTTCTTAGTAATTTGAATAGATAACAATTGAATATAGACATTTTTCTAGTATTTCTACAAGTAACAACCACATCAATATAAATCTTCTTTTCTAATTAATCATCTTAATCACTTTGTCATAGATCCTGTTTTTAAAGTTCTCATTTAAATTTGTTTTCCCCGCAATGTTCAAAAAACATTTTTCCCTGTTAAGATTTTCTTAGTTAATTGCACTTAAATATTTGTCTTTTTCCTCATCAAGCCATCCCAACACTTTTACGTTTCTCATGTCTTAAAACAAAAAAAGAAAACAAATAATATACTACTTAAAAAAACATGTCCCTAAGCTAAAATACATTTATGTCCAAAAAAATTTCTATTCTTTTAAAACATACTCAAACCAATATTTAATCTTTAAGTATTCCATCTAATAAATCCACAGCTAATCTTTTAAAACTACTCAAGACATTTTTATTAATTAAAATTTTCTCAAAATTATCCTTAAGTATCTAAAACATTTCCCATATAAATCATCCCAACATTTTTATATTTCTCTTATCATAAACAAAGAATTCTATAACTAAAATTCATTTATATCCAAAATTTTATTTTTTTAACCATATTCAAACAAGTGCTTAATCTTTAAATATTCCATCTGATAAGTCCTATTATCTAATTTCTTAATTTTAACTTTAGCCTTTTTTTTGCCAAGCATCTTTCCTAATCAGTGTGCTCCTCTGAACCAAAGAATCTTCCCATAGTTTTATAAATATTGTTGTAGGTATGAGAGATGAGTCAAATAAGGTGTTTTTGTGGGGATGCTTCGCCTCATCATATTCCTTGAAAATCTTTTTCTTTCTTTCTCTCATAGTTTCTCTTTATCATTTTTTGTGTCTCCAATTCTCGTAGTTCTCCTTTTTTTCCCTTGTCTTTAGACTTATTTTGCAATCTTGAAGTATAAGTCTTTTCCATGTCCAATATTTCCTGCAAGTTTTTTTCCACCTGGGTTAAATCATAGTTCCTTCCATTATTAAATTTCATCTTTAAGCCTCTTTCCTCTGGTTTATGCTCAGTTATCTGCTTTATTTGATCGCTCTCTTTTGTTGTTTTCTGAGAGTTTGTTTGCTGTGAAGTTAAATTGAGGATATATTCATTTAAATTTTCAAAAATTATTTTTGATTTCCTCGTGATTTGAAGTCATTGTGATTTGTATTAGTTGTAACATGGCATACATTTCCTCCTGGAAAGTATTTGTCTTTTCTTGATATGTTTTTTCTGCAGACCTCTGATGTTCCATGATAGCCAAAAATCAAAGTTTTCCTTTCTCTGCAAACAGCTTTAAAGTCACAGTTCAATAAGTATTTATAATCCAGGAAGGTCAATATTTTTTAATTTTATAGTTCTCGCTTTATCGATAGCCCAAAATGTTTTCTTTTCTTTATTATGGCTGTTCTTTGTTTAGTTAAAGCGTTGAAGGTCACAATAATAAGTTATCTTTTCCTAGGCTTGCCAATTCCTGTGTTTTGTTCAGTCATAATTATGTATTTTCATCCACCACTAGATGTCAGCACCAGTTCATTTTTCAATTTTCAAAACAGGCAATTTCCTTCTATTTTCATTAACAATCTTTTGCCAGGAAAATATTAACTATTTCCACCAATTTCACACTCATCCAGATTTAAGTCTTATATTTATTCCATTTCAATATGTTTCTTTCCCCCATACGAATTTAATTTGCCACTTCCGTATATAGGAGGGTGTAACAAAAATCCCCCTCCTCTCACTTTCAGAGGATTTTTGTTTTCTTGGGGTTTTTTCCCCCCAGATCAATCAGGTAGAAGAGAGAGAATCAATATTCTTACCCAGTTTCAGACACGTTGTTTACGATCAAACTTAACTTAGTGCTTTTTGGCTTCGGCTGCTTGTAGCTTGGGCTAGACTCTGGAGTGATGCTAGCCTTTCTTCTGTTGGTTTCTGGAGGGCTTTCCCCTACCGACCGGATCGACCGCCGTCTCTCCACGGTCAGCAGGGCTTCCTTCCTTCTTTTCGGCCTCTTCGGGACAACCTTTGGCCCATTTAGGATCCCCAAACAGAGAAGAATCGGCTGTAGGGTATGGAGCCCCACGATCCCTTGGCTACTTGCGCTACTGCGCGAAACCGGAAGCCGGTTGGATTGTTTTCTGTTGCTAGTGTTTGTGTCATATTAAATTCCAGTATGACAAGGTCACTTTCGCCCAAGGTTCCAGCACCTTTAACTCCCTTTATCACTTCTTCTCTATTAGTTAGAATTAAGTCCAGTATGGCTGTACGTCTAGTTCCCTCCTGCACCTTTTAGATAACAAAGTTGTCGGCTAGGTTGGTTAGGAATCTGTTTAATCTCCCGCTTGCTGCAGAGGTTGTCTCCCAGTTGATATCTGGATAGTTGAAGTCTCCCATTACTACTGTGGTATGCTTCCTACATACATTTGTTAACTGGTTGGCAAAGAGTTCACCTATTTCTTCTGATTGGTTGGGTGGTCTGTAATATACACCTACAGTAATGCCACTTTTTTCTCTTTTATATTGACCCATATACATTCTGGAGAGATTTTATCTTGGATCATGTGCATTTCTGTAGATATGTAATGTTCTCTTACATATAGTGCAACTCCCCCTCCTCTTTTTGTAGACTGTTTGAACAATTTGTATCCATCCATCAGTCCATTCCATTCATGGGTTTCGTCCCACCAGGTTTCTGTAATACCAACTATGTCATACCCTCCCTCGCATACTATTGCTTCTAGTTCGTCCTGTTTGTTCCCCAAGTTGAGCATTTGTATATAAGCATTTAACACTTTTATGCCTGTTCGTGGGCATGTTTCCTGCATCTCCTGATTATTGTTTGGGGTTTTTTTTTATCATCACTCCCTACCTCTTTGTTTGTTTTGTTTTCTTGGGATTTATGATTGGTTTTGGGTTCTAGAGATTCTAAAGATTGGTCACCCTCCCCCCTCAGATTCAGTTTAAGGCCCTCCTGATGAGTTGGGCCAAGTTTAAGGCCCTCCTGATGAGTTGGGCCAGTCTTTTTCCGAATACATTTTTCCCTAGTTTTGTGAGGTGCAGCCCATCCTTTGCCAAGAGTTCTTCGCGTAGGAAATGCGGTCCATGATCCAGGAAACCAAAGTTTTCTTGGCGACACCAACCCTTTAGCCAATGGTTTATTTCTAGAATTCTTTTTTCCCTCAATGGACGTTGACTTTTCGTTGGGAGTACGGATGAGAACACTACTTGTGCTCCTAGCTTCTTAACCTTATTGCCTAGTTGTTTGTAATCTCTCACTATTGTACTCAGGTTCTTTGTTGTGTCATTTGTCCCAATGTGGAGAAGGAGGAAAGGATAATAATCAGTAGGCCTAATTATTTTGGTTAGGTTCTCAGCCACATCTTTGTTTTTTGCTCCAGGGAGACAACGTATCTCCCTGGATTGTATGTCTGATCTGCAGATGGATGATTCCGTTCCTTTGAGGATAGAATCTCCTATTACCAACACTCGCCTTCCTTTTTGGGGGGCTGTAGTCTGGGGTGCTTTTCTGTTTATCTTTGGTGTGTTTGTTGATGTGATTTTTTTAGGGATATTTGAAGTGACTTTTTAAGGGATATTTGAAGTTGTTTCTTTGCTAGACGTCTGCATGTTTTCTTTGAGGGGGAGGTTGTGGGTCTGCTTGTTTCCATCTAAGGGGAGAAATCGATTGCTCAGTTTTAGTGGGGCTGTTTCTGGTTGGGTTGGGTTGGGTTGGGCAGAAGGGGTTTGTTAGTTGTATGCTGCTTCTTTCTTTGAGTATTGTGTTTCCTTCTACATGTCACATACTTCCATTTTAACTCTTTAGAGCAGACATGTCAAACTCGCAACGTCACGTGACGTCACGCAACGTATCGGGACAGTTTTGCCATTGCCGGCTGTTGTGATTCCGTGCCAGCCAGTGGACCTGGCAGCTGAGTCCGGGGAATCAGAGGAGGAGGGTTCTGGAGAGCCATCAGAGGAAGGTTCTGATGAGCTCCAGGACTTACAATCTGATGAAGAGCCTGGCCCCTCCACTTGTGCTCAGGTTGAGACCCAGCTGTGCTGGGAAGCTTAGTCAGACTCTGAGGACTCTGGAAGACATCATAGATGCTCACAAACGCAGACAGGCAACAAGAGCAGGACAGAGGGAGGCAATGGGGTGACTCCAAGGGAGGAGGAGAAGGCATTGAGAAGCCACGCCTTGGGGCTGCATAATAAAAAGGGAAGGTGTGGGCGGTGTTGGTTGCTGAAGGCAACCGTTTGCAAAGGATTCAAGTTTCATGGAATCATGTTCTGTTTGCCTTACCTGTGAACAATTCTCTGTTTGAATCGTGCTCTGTTTGCCTTTGGACAATTCTCCATTTGAATCGTGTTCTGTTTGCCTTTGGACAATTCTCCGTTTGCAATCGTGTTTTGTTTGCCTTTGCTTTTGGGACATTTTGCAGGTCTGTACATAATTAATAAAAGGGGTTTGTTTTTCCTGCATTTCCAGCCTACTTGTTAAAAGAGGGGTTTGTCCTTGTGAGTTAACAAGAACTCACATAGGCTGGGACAGAAGATCGGCAATGGGGTGGGCGCGTCTTCCACGTGACGCGTCCGGCTCACAGGCCGGCAGTTTGACACCCCTGCTTTGGAGCTTAAAGTTCAAATACACAAGTTTTAATCATTCAGTCATGATACGCTATATTTCTCTGCATGTAATCAGCAAGGATCAGCAAGGCAGCAAGTACAGGTAGTCCTTGACCTATGACCACAATCAGATCCAAAATTTATGTTGGTAAGTAAAACATTTGTTAAGTGAGTTTTGCCCTATTTTATGACCTTTCTTGCCAGAGTTGTTAAGTGAATCACTGCAGTTGTTAAGTTAGTAACATGGCTGTTAAGTGAATCTGGCTTCCCCATTGACTTTGCTCGTCAAAAGGTCGCAAAAGGGCATCACATGACTCCAGGACATTGCAACCATCATAAATATGAACCAGTTGCAAAGCCTCTGAATTTTGATCACGTGAGCAAGACGATGCTGCAGTGGTGGTAAGTGTGAAAAACAGCCAAAAGTCACTTTTTTCAGTGCCGTTGTAACTTTGAATATTCACTAAATGAAATGTTGTAAGTCAAGGACTACCTGTACAGTATATACTTTGGAACACTAGCTTTTTTCTGCTGGCTTGTAAAGTCCTGTTTCTGGAAGCATAAGTTAAATGCAACTGCTCACTGGGGGATACTTGATTCAGAAGCAAGGCAGGGTGGAAATGGAAGAAGCTGCCTCTCTTCATGTAACTTTCAGGGCTGTGAAGAAATGCCAGAGGCCCTGTGTGGGTGGTTGGGAGCCAAAGCAGACAAACAGCTTATACTGGATCAACTTTTTACAATGACGGAACCTGCAGATGTGCTGAATCAGTCATCACTTGTTTCTGACATCCAGGAGGGCAGAGTATTTCCTATGTTTTACTTCCAATATGCTTCACATCTACTGTCTTGTCTTCTGCTTGTCTATCATTTTTATTGAAAGTTGCTTCCACTGTCACCTTCTGCTGAGAGCTGCCTTCCTTTGAAGTAATAAAGCCTCATTTATCCAGGGCTCCAATTGTTCCAATGTTTTCCATCAAGAACTATTATTTATTTATTTGATTTCACCCCCATCCCACTTTTATTACTTTGTAAGCAATTCAAAGCCGTGAATATACCTAATACTCTTTCCTCCTATTTTTCCCACAACTCTTGGGCTGAGAATCAGTGACTGGCCCAAAGTCACCCAATCAGCTTTCATGCTTAAGGCAGAACTATAGCAGAACTCACAGTAACCTGGTTTCCAGACCAGCACCTTAGCCACTACACCAAATTGGCTCTCTTCTGAAATGATTTTGAAGAGCCCCACCAACATAACATTTACATGAGTCACAATACAGTATTCAAAATACAAAATGAGAGAGTGATAATGTATTTATAAGTCTTGCTTAAGGGATTAGTTTCTGATTGATTATACATGCATAGAAAAATGGCTTCCATAAATTAAATTAAACACTGCCAAAATCCCATGATAGCTAACTCTTGCAAGCTCTATTTTCATGTGGCTATTTTAAGAAAAATCCATAACTTAAACAACAGATCCTTCAAGGTAATTGTTTTTTGGATTGTGGTAGAAGCAAAAGATATCAGCTATCTTGGACATGATAGTAAATAATGGGGAAGAGGTGGGTGGGGACAGTAACCATCAAATGATGAAGCTGTGTGTCCTATCAATGTCAAATGCTCATCTAGGACTTCAAGAAAATGGATTTTTATAAAAAATGGAGTATCTAAAAACAAAATACTAACAGCACAACTGAAAACAATTCAAATGAAAAAAAAATCATGAACAGCACAACAAACCAATGTGGACAATTTGTGGAAGACTGCAGAAGACATTTCAAGACAAACTCTTATCCTTAAACTCTTGACCACTTTGCAGCATAATCATAAGACAGCTGGAATTTCAAAACAGAACAATCAGCCTATTCCTGCTATGGAAACACTAATAAATGAAGTACTAACATCGCCAGAATGTTCAGAGAATGCCGAGAGTATCCCAGCCACTCCTTTCTATATAGCTAACTGCAAATTTAATTTATGAAAGGAATTTTCAAGGTTTTTTTATGTAGCCCTTTTGTCCTCAAAGCATGCGAATAAATCCTTTCATGCTTCTGTGGATGGTTTTTTTTTCTCCAGGAATTTAATTTTCTGCTTTGGATGGTTGAAAAGTTCATTTGTTTGTTCACTTTAATATCATTTTATTTCAGTTTTCAGTATCTAATAGTTACTTTTGTAAATGATTCTCACTAAAAGATGATAAAGAATTTTCTATAACTTGGATTATTTTTTTAAACACATATTTTAATAAATGAACTAAAGAGAAACAAATTTTCCCTTTCTCCCTCACTGGAAATAACAATATTCGATTATTTTTAAAAGAATGACAGGGATATTTTACAGTAACTATGATTTATTTTTGATGTCCATGTCTTTGGCCTTTTATTTCTTTTTACCTTTTTTATTGGAATGGTTTTGTTGTGATACATGAATACTCAAATCAGCAATCACTTTTTTCTGTTGCTAGTACAGGTAATCCCTGAGATACAAGTGTTCCCTTAGCGAGTGTTCGAAGTTACATAATAAGCGCTCCTAATGTTTATGAAAAAATCCCAAAATTACGAATGTTGCCACACCATGGCAGTCGTTCACCCTTACAAATGACTGCAGTGGCACTGCAACGTTCACCCTGGCTATTTCCTCCCCCCCTCGGGTCTCCCTAGGCCTAGACACTAGGCCTGTGGATACTCACCTTGCAAAGATTGAGAGATCCTTCGCTTTCTTGGCTGCTCCAGGCGTTCAGTGCGTTCGCAGAGAATGGAGGCCTAAAGTAACGCAAGATCACATGAGATCAGTGGCGTGAGATCTCACGCTACTGACCTCTGTTCTCTGCAACAGAGAATGGAACGGAAGCCAGGGGAGGCTTCCATGAGCCTCTGGAGGCCTGATCCAGGTGTCGGAGGCTTTTTCTGGGGCGCTGCCACCTGGAAAGGAGGCCAAGGTATGTTTCCAGGATCCTCCGGAGGCCTGATCCGGGCATCTGAGGCCTTTTCCAGGCCACTCCCGCCCAGAAAGGAGGCCGGGGAACTTTTGTGTGCTTCCAGAGGTCCATTCTGGGCCTCAGAGGCCTCCTCCAGGCCTCCGAGGCCCAAATGGAGGCCGGGGGGAGGCTTTTGCGTGCCTCCAAAGGTCTGTTCTGGGCCTCGGAGACTGTCTTCCAGGCTACGTGCAATCATAAATCTCATGCTAACTATGTTATTTTAAATGCACAAAAAACAGTGCTGGCTTTACATCCATTTTATTTTTGCAATAGTATATCTGCAGCAATTAAAGTCTTAAATCAGCTAAGATCTGAGCCTAGCTCCTTTTTGGAGCTCAGCTAGGCCCCTACAATCCTTCCTTTGGAAAGAGTTCAGTTTAAGTTTTTGACAACCATCTTTCAAGCATCTCACTATGTTTTGAACGTGGTGAATCTGTCCTAGTTAAACTGAAACTTCTTTCTGCCTGGACTTTCATCTTGTTTTATTGGCTTAAGCTCTCCTTTTTTCCAGTTGGTTTGGTCCCTTTAATTATGACTGACTGCTTCTAGTGTTCCTTGAGTTAGGAAAACATGCCAAATTGCAACTTTATGGCTTTTCATGGCCAGACATCACCGTGATGAGTTATGATTGTGTCCATGCAGTGGAGGAATAATTGAACCAATGGAACATGTTATTCTCTACTGCCCTCTCTATGCAGATGCTCACCGGGAATTATTATTTCCACTCTTTACTAAATATATGGTAATTCCAATTTGTTTTATCTCAAGATGTTATTATCAGATCAATCTTATTTTATTTCACTGAACACAGCCAAGCACTGTTCTATTGTCTGCACAGTACACCATATTATTAACTTTAACCCTTTTAGATATTTTAAAATAACTATATTTACCTTTTATATTAATTAATTGTGACTCTTGTTTTATTTGCTGATCTTTGACCGAATAAAGATAATTTGATTGTTTGATAATTTCATTAACCACCCCTGAATCAATAATTCAAAAGTGTCTCGCCCCTGTGCCCAGCTTTTACAGATTTACATTTCACCAGAAAGATTACTGCTTTAATATTCTGAACTTTACTGTCACTAACACGGCAATCTTTTCTTTCGCATATTAAGAATATTTTTTCTACTTCAGTTTTCACAATGTTAACTTTTCCCATTACTTCCCAAATCCTTTTTTTTTTGCACTAGTTAAGCACACTATATTTTTAAATCAAACTTTTCATTTTGAATGTATATCTTTCAATTTGAAACTTGCTGCAGCACCCACTCTATTTAATTTTCTAAATATAAACTATGTATTTAGCATCACTAATACTTGTCCTGTTCAACAATATGCATTTAGTTAATTGGATTACAGTTTTCCATTTTCTGTTTCCTATCATGCAGTTGCTTCATTTTTCATATTGTCCATCTGAGGTAAAGTTTAAATTGTTTGAAGCTGGTACTTACAATGAACAATGAATTCTTGATAAAATTCATTTTTGTTCAACAATGGCAAAGACTGCCTTGGAAAATGGTAGGGTCTCCTTTCTTGAAATGTTTAAATAGAAGATGGATGGCCATCTCTTGGGGATTCTGTAGTAATATATTATTGACTGGGAAAGATTTGGATTAGATGATCTTCAAGATTCTTTCCAATTCTTAATATTTTATGATATTGCAATTCAATGTCCAAAGTTCTAATACCCAAGAAAGAACTGCAGTAGGAAAAAATACTTCGGTGACTATAGATTTGAAATATGTTTCTTCATATTACATATGAGCAAATACGTTTTCCATTATGAACTTTGCTTGCAAATACTACTTGCTTGCCCCAAAGAAAACTTTTAGCAGCAGTTTGCATGTTTTTGCATTTCAAAATATTAACACAGCAACATTCTCAGCAAAGTAACTCAGCAAATAGTACAACCAGAAGCCTCAGTCAAAAACACTAACACGAGTAGCACCCAAGTGTAGAGCCTGCAAAAGAAGAACACTAAATGCTGAGAGGGGGACAACAAAGACGACTCAAGAACCAAATTTCACTCTAATTTCTCTCTACGTATTCCATAGCAGATAGTCCAAAATGGCCAATTTCAGTCTGAGCACATCGTTTTATAAATGGCAGCCTCCCTCACCCACTTCTAAATGCAGCCAGGTGGCCACTATATGTGACACTACATGGTCCTAGAGTTTCATGTAGCAGGGCTTTTATGCTTTCATTATGCTCCCCTCTCAGCCTCAGGCCAAGGAGCAGAAAAGTAGGATTACAGTATTTGCAAATGCTAGAGAAATCCTTCTAAAATCCAAGTAAATCATGATTTTTAAAAAAGTAAAATGATTACTAGAACTTTGGAACCACTTGTTCAAGAATGGCCTTGTTTTAAGCTTTGATTTGGCTTTGATTAAGCATTTTGTTTTTGGTTATGAAGATTGAAATTGTCAGTTTCAGATTTTTAAAGCTTGCACCTTTTTAGAGGAAACAAGCATACTACCTTTATTATGAGGAAGTTTTACTTATTCCTTCTTTATACATGGGGCATGGATAAAAGGCAAGTCTTCTCAGTAACAGTCTTTCCTTTATAGAACTCTTGCTTGAGAGAAGTACGTGCCACTCTTACCTTCGTGGTTTTGCTTAAACAACTTAAAACGGTTTTACTTCATCGTACCTTTGCCTCAAGCTTAATGAGGGTTCAATTATTATTTTTCAATAAGAATTTTAAAGTATTAGTTGTTTGTAATGTTGCTATTTTATTGTTGATAAGCACAGAATCAACTGGGAGTGGTCTCAATATAAAAATAAAATAAGCTGAAGGAAAAGGCAAAATACCAAAGTCATTGGAAAACAGCCATGCAGCAGCTGCAACTTAATTGTTTGAAGTTTGAAGAAGACTGGAACAATTGAGGTGATCACCAAAAATATTTTCATCTCTTTGAAAACTATTTCTGGCAACAATTGACATAGGGAGGTTAGAAGAAATAATTCATTTTCTGTAGTTTGAAAAATACTAATTAGAAGTTTGATCTTTGATAAGCAAGGACATCTGGTGGTCAGAAGCCATAATACACAGAAAGCCTCAAATGGAAAACCTGAGAAAAATTACAGGCAGAAACACATGCCCTCATGTCACATAGATATTTACCTGTAAAGATAGAAACTTGGGCTGCAAAAATACAAATAAAGACATGCACTTAAATTATTTTTACTTTGGTGAAACTCTGTTTTGAGCTCTGTGTCCAGTTCTGCACTCCAACTTTAAGAACAATTTAGATAAATTCAAACAAGTTCCTAGAAGGGCAGGCGGAATGATCAGAGGCCTAGACACTAAGTCCTACAAACAGTGATTGAAAGCTGGGCATTATTAGCACTGGAAACCAAGCTGAACAGAGATATGATAGTACTTGTCAAGAAACTGACAGGATGTGATATAGAACATCAAAACTTTTTCTCTAATTTTGGAATGTAGGTCAAGGAATAATTTTTGCCTACATTCCTGCTGCAGATTTATTTTATTACTGGAATAATAAAATATTATTGTTTTATTATTAGAATATAGCATTAGAAGCTACAGAATAAAAATTATCCTGAGACGAGAAGTTTCTCTTTTACAGGTTATGTTCAAGTGAATCTCAGATCTGACACTTTCATCTGGATCCCCTGACTCAGCAGAGGGTCAGGAATGTCCCCTGCTAAATCTATGATAATGATCTATTCAGACCACAATTATCAAGAATAATTTGGAATTATCATACATACATCTGATTTTTTATAAGTAATTATTTTCCCCACTAAATTCGGTGGCTAAAAATCTTGTCGTAACTACATGGCTCTATGATGAGAATACCAAAATCTAAGGGGAGAGGAATCTAAACTCCAAAGAGATCATTTTTATTGTTGTTGTTAGTTGCGAAGTCGTGTCCGACCCATCGCGACCCCATGGACAACGTTCCTCCAGGCCTTCCTGTTCTCTACCATCTTCTGGAGTCCATTTAAGCTCACGCCTACTGCTTCAGTGACTCCATCCAGCCACCTCATTCTCTGTCGTCCCCTTCTTCTATTGCCCTCAATCTTTCCCAACATTAGGCTCTTCTCCAGTGAGTCCTTCCTTCTCATTAGGTGGCCAAAGTACTTGAGTTTCAACTTCAGTATCTGGCCTTCTAAGGAGCAATCAGGGTTGATCTCCTCTAGGACTGACCGGTTTGATCGCCTTGCAGTCCAAGGGACTCGGAGTCTTCTCCAGCACCATAGTTCAAAGGCCTCAATTCTTTTGCGCTCAGCCTTTCTTATGGTCCAACTTTCACAGCCATACATTGCAACTGGGAAAACCATGGCCTTGACTATACGTACTTTTGTTGGCAGGGTGATGTCTCTGCTTTTTAGTATGCTGTCTAAATTTGCCATAGCTTTCCTCCCCAGGAGCAAGCATCTTTTAATTTCTTGGCTGCAGTCCCCATCTGTGGTGATCTTAGAGCCCAGGAAGATAAAATCTGTCACTACCTCCATTTCTTCCCCATCTATTTGCCAGGAATTGAGAGGGCCGGATGCCATGATCTTGGTTTTCTTAATGTTGAGTTTCAAGCCAACTTTTGCACTCTCCTTCTTCCCCGCATCAAGAGGCTCTTTAGTTCCTCTTCACTTTCTGCCATTAGAGTGGTATCATCTGCATATCTTAGGTTGTTGATATTTCTCCCGGCAATCTTAATTCCAACTTTTGATTCATCTAGCCCTGCCTTTCTCATGATGTGCTCTGCATATAAGTTAAATAGGCAGGGTGACATAATACAGCCTTGCCGGACTCCTTTCCCAATTTTGAACCAATCAGTGGTTCCGTGTCCAGTTCTCACTGTTGCTTCTTGACCCGCATATAGGTTTCTCAAGAGACAAATAAGATGGTCTGGTACTCCCATCTCTTTAAGAAGATAATTTTTATCTCCATGAACAAATGTACATAAGTATACATACAGTAGCATTCTGTTCAATGGTGAGCCAATTATTAACTGGATGCTCACAAGCAAAACAAGAGCTCAACAGCACCTTCCCACACAACAGTTATCAAGAGGCTTACTTTCTTCAATACTGGATTTAACATAAAGCCAACAATAATGTTATCCTGCATGTATTTGTGTAAACCCTTTTTAAAACTGTCCAGCCGAAGAATACCACTCAATTCATGGTAAAAATCTCACAAGTAGTTTTATACACTTCATTTTTGTCTGCTTTGAATATTCTCATTCAGCTTTAAATGACTCGATTGCAAAATTGGAGAATAAAGACAAAAACATTTTTCTATTTTCTTTCGTCATAAATATAACTGTAAAGACTTTAGCACATCTCTTTACATAACACCTTCCCCAACATTGAAAAATTCCCTTAAATATGTTGAACGCTGTAGCCATTAAATATTTGATCACCCTTTTCTGTGCCACTGAATCCATGAAACATCAGATTTCTCTAGGAAAAAATTCATTACAAATTTATCAGATATGTCTGTGGCCATCTTTTCCTGCATTGCAAGTCCCAGTAGTGAGTCCCAAAGGTGCTTTTTCAGGAGGCAACTGGAACTTTCTTGTTTTTCTTTGAAGACTTTTCGCTTCTCACCCAAGGATGGTGGGGAATGGAAAGATAGACGCTGGTCATTAGCATTTTTTTAGAGAGTTGTTGAGATCATTTGGAGGTTTTCTGTGTCTTCAGGGTCACCTGAGTAGTGCAAATGTGTATGGAGCCTTCTTGGCTTGCAAGGTGTTTTCTACGCTGTGTCCCTTCATTGTTGAAGACAGGCACAGGCTGTTGGAGATGAGTCTGTGTTCTCTGCATCTCAAACGAAAGCGCAAATGGTTCCTGTAGGATATAGAAAACTTCCAAATGGCCTCAATGGCTCTCTAAAACAGACACGTCAAACTCAAAGCCCATGGGTCAGATCAGGCCCATGATGTGCTTAGATCTGTCGCATGGGGCTCCCCTGGAGATGGCAAGGGGCTGGTCCCCTCCACCTCGGCCCACCTCAGCCCAGCAGGGCACTCCACTTGGGTGTGCGCACAGGGGGTGGTGAGAACATGGGGGCTGGCAGTAGTTGGCAGCGGCTGCAGCTTGTTGGCCCCTCGGCCACTCACTGGCTAGCAACAACTGCCATCTAGATGTGAGCTGGGATTTCCAATAAGCCACACTCAGCCCCACCTGCACTACACTTGCCCACCTCGTTGCCGCGCAGCCCAGCCACCCGCGTCTCGCCACCTGCCTCGCCTCATGCCTGCCACAGCGGCACCGGCAGCAGCAGCCCCGTCCAGCAGGAGCCCTGCCACTCCTCCGCTCTCTTCCAGCCCAGGAAGCTCACGAGCCCAGAGGGGAAGCCGCTATTGCAGCCCGCCAGGTGAAGCAGCCACCTTGGAGTGATGCCCGCAAGCCTCACCCCCCCGCCACCTTCCCACACCCACCATGAGCAGCCTGGCCAAGATGAGCAAGCACAGCAGCAGCAGCCTCAAGGAGGAGGCAAGCGTGGCCGGTTGCCCCCTCAGGGAAATGAGGCTGGGCTGGCTGCAGCTACCCGGCCAGGCCCACCCAGCCATGCCTACCTAGTTGCAGCGACCCGGCCAAGTTCACCCAGCCATGCCCACCTGGCCATTTGAGGGCAACCATAATGCTGATGTGGCCCTCAATGAAATTGAGTTTGACACCCCTGCACTAAAAGAATGCAAATGAGCAGTCATTCTGCAAAGAATATAAATCCTTCCATTTCCCACCATCCAGTCAGAGCTGAAGAAGCTTCTTGGATGAGAAGTGAAACGTCTTCAAAGAAAAACAAGAAAGTCCAGTTGCCTCCTGAAAAAGGACCTTTGGGACAACCATGACCTGGATGAAGCGCGAGCAAGTGAGCTGGGCAGGATCGGCGCGCGCATCTACAGAGTTTAAACTGGCTAGCTACCTGGGCAAGATCAATGTTCCAAAATTTAGAAGAGCCTTGCCTTGCCATTTTTATATTCTCTTCTGACAATAGCATGACAAAAGAAACTAAGAAAACCCCTTTGCTAAATAATAGTGTTCTTCAATGCAGGTGTGATGGAAACTCCAACTCATGTTTTATTATATTGCCAGTTTTACAGGGACCTAATTTACAACTGATTTTCCCTCTCCTTTTTACATTTTCAGGGCAGTCTGTTTTATTTTACTTGCATTACTTATTAACAACATTCAGTGTCCTTAAATGTTCCTAAATTTTATTAAATCATGTGTAAATTCCGCCCTATATGAGCCCTATATAGCTTTTGCTTTGGGGGAGGTTGGACTAAAAGTGCAATAACATTTATTTATCTATCTGATGCTTGCGTGACAGAACAAACTCTTTTGGTTGCTGAACTGTCAGGTATATGGTTCTGAGGGAGATCAATTTTCACACTATCTGTGCAATCTGGGGCTAAAATCAGAAGCACATATAAAAGCCTAAACATCATCAGAATCATCTTTCCCCCCAAAAAAGGACTGGGACTAACTCCAATATCTTGAAAAGGTAATATTTCCATTCTTCATATTTTAGCTTTGAAAACACAGTCACGTTGTTATTATATCCATGTTGCAACTTTTGAGAACCAAATTAAGTATGAGCTCCACTAAGTAGTCCTTACAGAAAATCAACTCCACAGTAAGATTAGAATTTTTATTGTCATTCATTCATTCATTCAGTGTATGGCGATGTAACAGAATCTTGCAAGTTACATTATGCTGCACAGTCCTACTCCCACCCTGTTTTATATTCCAATGAATAAGGGAGGGATCTGCCTGAGCCACCAGAATACTATCTTACTTTTCAGAACTTAAAAAATATTTCGGTCCCTTTGCTAGGTAATAGTTTTTGCATATTTTCATCCAGATGATTTTCCTTATTCCCTACAGTAATGGATGTGCCAACAGTCTAAGGGAACCTAATTCCCTGGTGGTCTCCCATCCTATTGCTGAGGATGCTTTGGTTACAAAGCCAGGTCTCCTCGTATGGAGAGAGAGTGGGCCTCCCTCTGACCCACGCACTTTGCCTTCCTGCACCCACCATGAGCAACCTGGCCCAGGAGAGTGAGCACAGCAGCAGCAGCCTCGAGGAGGAGGTAAGTGCAGCTGAGCGCCCTCTCGGGGAAGTGCGGCTGGGCTAGGCAGGGCTGTGGGGTCCCGGTGACATGGGAGCTCAAGGGCCAGGCAGGGCGCTTGACCTCCGCTGCCCAGGGCTCCAGGCAGTCCGTGTCACCGTCCAGGGGCTCCCCTGCATGGCCTGAGAGGGACAGTGAGGCTCCTCCAGTGGACCATGCCCTGGCGCTCACCCCAGTCCCACCCCCCTCCGCTGGAGACCCTCGGATCTGCCCCAGGCCCACACAGGCGCCCCTGATGCAAGTGACATTGAGCTGGCCACGTTCACCCAGTGGGACATGCTCATCCCCGGCCATGCCCACCCAGTGGGCCACGCCCCCATCCCCCTGAGGGCACCACAATGCTGATGCGGCCCTGGCATTTTGCGATAAATAAGTGGGTTTTCAGTTGCATTTTGGGCACTCGGTCTCTAAAAGGTTCGCCATCACTGGTCTAGTGGTTAAGGCAGCAGGCTAAAAGTGGGAGATTGTAAGTCAAGTCCCACCTTGGCCATGAAAGCCAGATGGGTGACTTGGGGCCATTCTCTCTCTCTCTCAACCCAACTCACCTCAGAGTTGTTGTGGGGAAAATAAGAGGAGGAAAGTATGTTGGGTATGTTCGCTGCCTTGAGTTATTTGTAAAAATTATAAAGGCTGGAGTGGATACAAATAGAATAAAATGAGTAATTGGTCAGTTTTAAGAACTATTGTTCTAAGTAGTATGTAGTTTAAACATGTATGACAGACAATAAATAGAATTCTTATCCAATAGTTCCTCACTACCTAGGGCAGGGGTGTCAAATTGCCAGCCCGCAGGCCGGTTTCATCATACGGAAGCCGCGCCCACCCTATTGCCGGCAATGGAAAAAAAGTTGCAATACGTCGCCACACGTCACATGACATGGCGCGTTTGACACCCCTGACCTAGGGAATAAAAGAGATGGCTATCTCTTTACTTTTTAAGGATTTCATGAATAAATGTGTAAGTAGTTCTTTAGCAACCGTTCACAGTTATGACAGTGATGAAAAAATAACTTTATTACTAATCCCTGCATTTATGATCTTCACAGGTATGTAAAGCAAAGGAAAGCTAATGTATGATCATAAGTCCAGTTGCAGTTTCATTAAGCAACTGTTTCACTTAACAAGCAAACTGTTGGTCTCAACTATGATCACTAAATGAGGACTACCTATAATATAAGGAATGCTCTGGTGAAGATACAAGTCTGTTGGTTGGGGACATGAATGCAATGTTTCTGACTGAGAACCCAAATATTATCAGCGAATGAAAAAGATTACATGATGCCACATGGAGTAGCGACCTGGAAATTACTATGTGAAAGACCAAAGTAGATGAGTTTGAGAGGGAAAATGGAACAAAAAATTGGTAATAAATATATCTATGTAGCTGGATAGAATGTTTACCAAAGATGGAAGAGTAAAGAAATTTTAAGACATTCTAATGCTGTTAGAAGATAGTGGGTAGTATATGATCTATTATGAGGAACGAATGAATCTTGTCACTACTTAGCAAACTGAAGCATTACATAATGAGAACATGAAAATAGCAGAATTACCAGCCCTAATTACTATAGGTTCCCATACGATACTGAATAGTTCACTGAATTCCTTAAGTCTCTATGGATAGACTGAATATTTTCCTACTCAGGCAGATTACAGGGACTGTTACAATAAGACCAAATTTCACTAAATCTGATTTTGAGAATGCTATTTTATTCATTTCCCTCAATGTACAGATCATCACAAGCTGAGGCAAAAACTAAATCAAGAGCATATCTTGCACTATGCAATGGTCACACAACAACGTGGAAGTATTCCATGGTAGTCTTGGAAGCAACTATGTCCCAATTTGGCTCTATCAGGATATCCTCAGCATGAATGTTAAAATTGCTATGAACAACATCTTGGGATTTTTTCAACTACTTGTATAATTAGGAATGCCACTGGGTTGCAAGATAGGTATTACAAACTTTATGGACATCAAATATTTTTTTAAAATATGTTTTATTGATTTTTAACATACACCTTAACATTTGGTAAACAGCGTGTTATCTGGGTTAGTGTTTAAAAAACAATCAATAACAATTAATTTCTATAATTTTATAGTCCACATAATAACTTTACTTGATTTCATCTTCTTCCAATAATATTTTCTTTCACCAATCTTAAATTAATATAGTTCTATTTAAATAAATGACAATTAAATATAGACATTTTTCTCATGTTTCTGCAAATAATAACCACATCAATATAAAGCTTCTTTTCATTGATCATCTTGATTGCCTCGTCATAA
The DNA here is from genome assembly GCA_023970755.1 of Azemiops feae. NCBI lineage: Eukaryota > Metazoa > Chordata > Lepidosauria > Squamata > Viperidae > Azemiops > Azemiops feae. The sequence continues at coordinate 4,845,593 of JALGBA010004292.1, read as the reverse complement.
ACCCTGTTTACAAAATTCTTATTTAAATTTGTTTTCCCCACAATATTCAAAACATTCTTACTGGTTAAGATTTTCTCAAAATTCGTTACACTTAAGTATTTAAGTCTTTTTTCTCATGACTGTACGACGTGTTGGCTCCCAGATCCCTAACGCTGGACCGGACTGCGCATAAGGGATGGGTGTGGATTCTCCATTCATCATGCTGAGAAAAGGCGTTCAGGTAAGACAACGCCCCTTCTCCAGCATGAAGAATGGAGAATCCACCAATGGGACATACCAAAGCCCTTCTGTCCCTATGGGGGGGAAGCAGACTGGGCCAGTGTCCCTGCCGCCGGCACCACCTGTTGCAGTACCCTGCGGCCAAAAGAGGCCTCCGCTGAGGCAAACTTATCAAGTTTATAATGGCGCACAAAAGGGTAAGGCGAAGACCACGTCGCCGCCCTGCAAATGTCATCTATGGTGGCCTGTGTAGCCCATGCTGCAGAGGTAGAAGCACTGAGAGTGGAATGTGCGGTCAAATGACCTGGAATCGCTAAGGAGGATGCCTCATAGGCCTCCGAAATACAGGTCCTAATCCACCTGCCAATGGTAGAAGAAGACACTTTCTGACCCTTGGAAGCCGGGTGGAAGGAAACAAAAAGGGCTTCAGACCTGCGAAAAGGCGCCGTCCGCTTGATGTAATAGCGTAACGCCCTGTGGACATCGAGAGTGTGCCACTGCCGTTCCAGGGCATGAGACGGGTTAGGGCAAAAGTCCAGTAACACGATCTCTTGTGTCCTGTGAAATAAGGTGTTAACCTTGGGAACGTATGAGGGGTCCAAATGCAGGACCACTCTGTCCGTGTGAAAAACACACAAGTCCTCCCTGACAGAAAGAGCTGCCAGTTCCGAGATACGCCTAGCCGAGGTAATTGCAACCAAGAAGGCAACCTTAAGAGACAAGGACCTAAGCTTGCAGGTCCTAACAGGTTCAAAGGGTGACTTGGTAAGGGCCTGCAAGACCCGTGGCAACTCCCAAGTGGGATACCTATGTATCACGGGTGGTTTACTGTTGGTGACCCCTTTGATGAAGGAGCGGACCATGGGGTGTTGAGCCAGTGGTTCCGAATTGCCATAGGTAAACACTGTGGCCAGAGCCGCGACCTGTCAGCGTATAGTGTTGGGCGCCAATCCTTTATCAACACCCTCCAACAGATAGTCCAAGAGCCGTGGAATAGTCACCTCTGAGAGAGCCAAGTGGTTGCTGTCGCACCAAGGGCAGAAATCCCTCCATGTGGAGTCATAAATGCGATTGGTCGCCGGCCTTCAGAAGGCTTGAATCATGGAGATCACTCCCGATGAGTAGGATTCTCTGGTTAAGATCCGGTGTTCAAGTGCCAAGCGGTTAACTGGAGCCACTGAGGCTCCGGGTGTTGTATGACTCCCTGTATGAGCCTTATCCGATCCAGAGGGATCCTCCACGGAGGGGCCACAGAGAGACTCACGAGGTCGGCAAACCATGGTCACCTCGGCCAGTGCGGAGCAATGAATATGAGCTCTGCCCGTTCCTGCAGTGCTTTTCTGATGACTGCCGGGATCAGAGGGAGAGGCAGAAAGGCGTACATCAGGCCCCTTGGCCATGGGCTGCGAAGGGCGTCCGCCCTCTCCGCCCCCGGAGAGGGGAACTGGGAAAAGAATCTTGGAAGCTGGGAGTTCGCCGGTGAGGCGAACAAGTCCAGAACGGTTGCCCGAACCTCTCCGATATCTCCCTGAAGAGATCCGGGTGTAGACTCCATTCTGAATGGTCTACTGTCACCCGGCTTAAGTAATCCGTCTGACGATTCGCCTCTCCCGAGATGTGCTCAGCCTTCAGGGAGAGGAGATTGTTTTCTGCCCAGGATCCCAATAACTTGGCCTCGGCCATGAGAGACCGGGATTGGGTACCACCTTGATGGTTCACATGGGCTTTTGCCGCCACGTCGTCCATGAGGACCAGCACGTGTTGCCTCGCAATCTTGTTGCAGAAGTGGCGGAGGGCCAGATGAATAGCTCTGAGTTCCAGCCAATTGATATTGTGCTTCAGGTCTGCCCGGGACCACCGGCCCTGAGCCAATTGAGACTGGAGTCTGTGGTCAGGGTTAGCCTGCTAGGGTCCTTGAACAGTGACCCCCTGGCTACCGCTGGGGAGGTCCACCACAGAAGGGATCCTAGGGTCTGGAATGGGACCCGTACCCTTTGGTTGGAAGAGCTTGTGCCCAGCCTTTGGAATGGGAGCAAGAACCATTGAAGGTTTCTGGAGTGTAGTCTGGCCCAAGGCACTATCTCTATGCACGATATCATCTTTCCCAGTAGTTGGGAGAGTATAGCCAGTGCCACTACACGCTCCCTGCGGACCTTGAGGACCATGTCTCGAATGCTATTTTGACATTCCCGAGACAGGTAGACCCGGCAAAGGTCTGTGTCTATCACCGCGCCCAAGTGTAGAAGGCGGGTTGAGGGAATCAGCTGACTCTTTTGAAAGTTGACTGAAAAACCATGGTCCTGAAGTGTCCTTATAGTGAGGGCCAGCTCCACCTGGGCGGCCAGAGCAGAGGATGACTGGATGAGGATGTCGTCCAGGTAACATTGGATGCGCACCGGCACCAACCGTAGGTGAGCGGCGAGTACTGCCAAGATCTTGGTGAAAACCCTGGGAGCCGACGAGAGGCCGAACGGCAGGGCTTTGTATTGATAGTGGCTGTTCGAATAGCAAAATCTGAGATATTGTCAGTGGTTTGGATGTATGGGGATGTAGAGGTACGCCTCCGTAAGATCTATGGACGTCATGAAGTCTCCTCGTCTGACGCTGGCCAAGATGGACTGGAGCGTCTGCATCTTGAACTTTCGGTACAACAGGTGGGAGTTTAGGCCCTTGAGATCGAGTATCGCCCTCCATCCCTCTGAGGCCTTCGGGACAACGAATAGGATGGAGTAAAAACCTTGTCTTAGTTGGTCGGATGGCACCCTTTCTATGGCTCTTATGTGTAACAGGTGTTGAATGGCCTCCCTCAGAAGGCTCTTCTTGACTGGGTTCCTTAGAGGGGGACAGGAAATAAAGTGTCGAGGTGGCCTGGTCACGAACTCCAGAGACAGACCGTCCCTGATGGTGCTTAGCACCCAAGAGTCCGTGGTCGTGGTCTCCCATTGGTGGTGAAAGTAAGTTAGTCTGCCACCAATGGGAGAGTCCCTCCCTGAGTCACCTGGATTTACGAAAGGGGCGGCCTCCCCTGCCTCGAAAGGACCGCTTACCCTGAGCCTGTTGTCTGTATCTGTCTCTGTAGCCAGACCGATCAAAGGAACGGTCCGGACCTGCAGGAAATGGCCGGGAGACTTGTGCTGAGGCCGAATCTGATCCGGGCCGAAATGGATGCCGGCGGGTGTACAGGAGAACCGTCGTCTCGGCCTCTCCATGTTCTCAATTAAATAGGGAGCTAGGGCCTCCCCAAAAAGGCGGGCGCCACGGTACGGGGCGGAAGCCACGCGCCATTTGTGTTTAACCTCGGCCTTCCAATTCCTGAGCCATAGCAACCGGCGTGCAATGACGTTGGATGCTATGGCATGGGCCGAGAATCTGGCGGCCTGCAGAGACACATCTGCCATGAACTGTGATGCCGCCATTAATTTCGTTAAGTCCTGATGGACTCTTACCTCCTCTGGGGGAATTCTGGCCTGTAATTGACAGAGCCAGATAAGAGAGACCCTTGCGAAGAATGAGGTTGAGGTGGACGCTCTTATTGCCCATGCCGAAGCCTGGTGTGTCCTGCGGAGAGAAGCCTCGGATTTCTTATCCTTGGGCTTCAATGCCTCCACCATATCCCCTGGCACCTTGGAATCAGAAAATAAAGGGTTTAAGGACTCATCCACCTCAGGCACTTCCAGCGCCTCATTCAAGACCGGCACCGTGTCAATCAACTTACGGTCGATTCCCCCTATTGAGGGAAAAGCACCTGGGGACTCCCATTGCCCCTGAATGGATTTCAAGAACATGGGGGGGGCAAGGGATTTGTTTGTGTATCACAACCGGTTCAGAAAACAACGGGTCCGTGTCCTGGCTAGGAGCCTGTTCAGGTACCTGTTCAGGTACCGATGGCTGAACCGGATTTATCTTACCGGTCGCACAGGCCTTGCGGAGCAGGGACGGAAAGAGCGTGGGATTAAACAAGCCTACGAGAGGAGGAGGTTCCTGAGGAGATTCCTCATCGTCCGACCACTGCCCCTCTGCATGGCTATACTCCACGTATTCCGAGACACCGCTGGCAAAGGAGTGAGGTGGTGAATCTGATTCTGGGTATTGGAGAGCACCGGACCTCGAGAGGTCTGGTGATGCCGTGGAGACCATGGGAGCGGAGGCCACTTGTGTACGCCCCGTGGGCGTCATAGCCTGAGCAACTGCCTGGGAAACCATAGCCTATAGATGAGCTTTGAAGAATGGGTCCTCCAGATCATGAAGCCCCGCTGCTGTGGGGGTAAAAGTGGCAGTTGGAGCCTGCACTTGGCCCGCAAAGGATGATCCCTCAAGAAGTCAAAGCCCCGCTGCAGTTGGAGTAAATGTGGCTTCTGGTGCCTTAGGATCCTGAGGCCCCTGTTCCTCTTCAAAAAGGGAAAAATGCTCCTGATAATGGCCAGTTGAAAAAGCCCCTTCGGAGTCCCGTTCTGGGGACCATACGGGTGCTCAGGGTGTGGGCCACAAGGCAGTGTTGCCATTGTGGTAGGGGGCGGATTGACCGTCTCCCCTACAGCCAGTTTTTGTGCACGGGAGAACTGTTTCTCCAAGGCACGATGCCTGCGGCTGGCCTGTTTGTCGGCCGCCTTGGAGGCTTGCTTGTTTGAGCCGGCCTTAGTTTTGGCCTTGATTTTTGCAGCTGCCTCCTGACTAGAGGACTTACGCTTTGTGCGTCCACCTGAAGTGGAAGCCTGTGGCTCGGTGTTATCTGCCATTGTAAAGCGAGAGTTTTCAGTGGGGTGCTGAAGCGTCTTGGTCTGCAAGAGATGCGGCTGTTAACCAGCAAGATGGGACCGGCCTGCACGTGGATCTGTGATAATCCGGCCCACCGGCAAGCACGGAGTCACACTTAGCGACGGATGTCGCAAGTCACTTAGCGATGATGAAACTGAGTGTGGGAGACCTATCGTTGAGGTCAAGTTCGCGTTTAGTGATGGGATCACACGTGTCTCACTTAGTGACGGCAAGCTCAGTATTGACCGTTCACTAGATGCAGACTATGGCAACAGGCTATAACTGGCAAGGCCCAAATGAGCGTTGAGTGATGATTGTTAGAAGAGAGCAACTGACGCTGGGTCCAATTTTGTTAGGCCTGGTGTGTACAAATACAGGGGACCACAGTATCCGTGCTGCAATATAGGGTCAAGCAGAGCCCTCGTGGCCAGCAGCAAGTAAGGCCTAAAATGGCAAGCAGCCAAAGGCCTGATTAGAATCAAAATCCCCTGACACACACTGAATAATGATTCCAACAGGAGGAATGCAAATGAGTGGCCTTTTGGATTACTCCCTCCCCTGCTCCGTCCGGAATTCAAGGCCTTGACTGCATGCTGCAGACTAAAATGGTGGCCGCCAGCAATCCGGACCAGAGAAAAATGAAAGTAAGCTGATTTAGTTGCTTTGTCCAGGAAAAGACAGTTTTCCTTGAATCCTGGTTAAATTAAGAGCTGCCAAGCCTCCCTTTTGGTCCTCTGAAGAGAGAATAAATCAAAGGAGAAATGGGCCGTTCGCCATGCGGCGCCCACGACGATCGGCTAAATAATTTCAAGGCCCAAGGCAGCCTAGATAACAGGGAGCACTCCCTTTCCCCAAACTGCTCTCTTTAAAAGATAAATCAGTAATTACGAGTAATGACTATAAGGAGCCGGATCGGCCGAGTAACTTTCAAGGCCTGAAGAACAGGGAACACTCTTTTCCCCCCAAAAGGTTCACTATAAGCAAGAAATCAGTACTGACAATAACGAAATAGAGAGGGGGGGGGAGAGGCACGGAAATCAACAAAAAACACTTACAATAAAGAAATTTACCGATCTGGAACAGCGCTGATCCCAGCGCTGACCAGATGATAAAAGAAAGGGAAGAATCCATGAATGGAATAAACTTAATAAAACCTGCTGTTCTCAAGTAGCTGGGAGCCAAATCTACCACGTCTGTCTGGGCTGAAGACCAAATCGAAACTGGGGGCGTGGCAGCTTTGACTGACTTGGTCTACTTGGGCAGGAGGTCAGAATTAACCCATTGGTGGATTCTCCATTCTTCATGCTGGAGAATCAAATTTATCTTTTTCTGGGCTTTGCCAGTCCCTGTAATAGAGCAGCTGTTGTTGTATATTTTCATCCACCACTAGATGTCAGCACCAGTTCTTTAAGTAATAGACAATTATTTATTCTATTTTCATGATATAAAAGGAAAATCTTAATAGATTCCACCGATTTCAAACTTATCCAAATTAAGTCTTATATTCTTTTCATTTCAGTATATTTCTGTTCCCCCTGAAAAGTTTAATTCGCCGCTTCCGTCTGCAGGAGGGTGGGGCAAAGGTCCCCCTCCTTCTCACTTTCGGAGGCTTTTTGCTTCTTGGGGTTTTTCTTTTTTCTTTTTTCCAGGAAATCAATTTCCAAGTAGAAGAGAGAAAATCACTGTTCTTACCCAGTTCCAAACACGTTGTTTACAGTCAGCTTGAAGTAGTACTTTTGGACTTCGGTTGCTTGTAGCCCTGGGCTAGACTCGGAAGTTAAGCTAGCTTTTCTCCTGCCGGTTTCTGGAGGGCTTTTCCCAAACCAATCGGATCGACCGCCGTCTCTTTGCAATCGGCGGGACTTCCCCCCTTCTATGTTGCCTCTACGGGGCAACTTCAGGCCCATTTAGGGTCTCCGAGCAGGCAGAAATCGGAGCCCAGCAATCCCTCGGCTGCTGCACTACTGCGCAAACCCGGAAGTCGGACATGACAGGAAATATTTAACTCCACCTCTTGTAGCTAGAAGGCATGGTAGGACTACCATTAGTCACATGCATTAGCATTATGTGAGCGTAGTTGCCATTTTTTATCAAATATTTTATCCTTGTTATTGTCAAGAAACAAACAGAAAATAGAAGCAATGACTGTTTTGACTCTGGGTCATTAGCAGCTATAGTGTTAAATCATTTTGTCATCTACGGTCAAATAACAGATAAGCAAAATTTTATTGTGAAGTGACTTGGCACTAAACATCAGCATCAGCAGTCCAGAAATCTTAGTGGCAAGGTTTCAATTCCATTTACTTATAAAATGGAAGCTGAACCAACACTTGAGATGCTTTACAACTGTCTTCCTTCCCACCCCATACTGATGCTGCACATAACCCTGCTACATACAAGAATGTTGCTACTCTCACCCATCCTCTCAGTCACTTGTGAGAGCACCTAATATTCTTCCTATGAATTAGAGCAGGGCTTTTCAACCTTTTCACAGACTGTACCACCTTTAGGACATGACAATATTTGAGTACCACCAGTGGCTTAGCAAGGTGTAAAAAACTTAACGACAAAAAAAAAAAAAAGGAAAAAAGTGATAAAGTACACCCACCTAGATGCTCCACATTTGAGAAGCTTTTCAGATAGATTTACTGTACCTGGTCACTCATTCTGAAAATAGTTGCATTTTGGGTTTTGACAATACAGATATCCTCAATTACCATCCACATTTGAAACTGGTTACTTGATCATTAAGTAAGGCAGTAGCTAAGAGATGCCATTGCTGTGCTTATGAACTCTGTTCAGCTTTACAGACCTGCAAAGATTCTAAATGCAAGGATAGGTTGCCCAGTTATTTTTGCCATCAGTTGTTAACTCTGAACAGTTGCTAAATGAGGCAGTCACTTAATGATGAGTACTTTTATCAGTAATTTATACTTAATCCCTTTTCTAGTAATGATTACCTTATCATAGAAATATTCATATGTCTAATAATTTAGCTGTTGTGCAACCAACTTCCACATGCAAGGTGTTCAGTGAGCTGCCTACCAGTCAGAGCTCATTTTTCAATTAAAGCACTGCTGCTTCAGACCTTTTACTGATGTGGCTGCCTAGCTACATAGGAGCATCTGCTCCCACCCACAAAACTGCACTGAAGAATTTTACACATTTTATTCAAGTTGAGAGCACCCTTCTAAGTACTTTTCAGAAAGCAACGGATATCCTTCTTCAAAACCACCTGATTTACATAGAGATCATTCAGGGTTCCATAACCCTCCCCTCCCTGCTTTTGTCAGAGAAAAGAAGTCCTAGAGAGGATCAATTCTATCAGACAGGCCAGCTGCAACACTCTCAAATTAAAGTTATAACATTTGTTGTTGCTGAACTCCAATACCACAGCCACAGGTAGAAGGACCATACTGGGTAGATTGAAGGGAAATATACCCCAGCAAATATGATTGGGCAGATTCCCAATTCATCTTAAGGCAACAATAAAAAAAGGATAAAACACACTGTTTTATTGAAATAAAAAATTCTGGACCAATGAGCAAACTCTGAGCCTTAGCAATAACTCAGCAATAGTTAATAAAACAGGAAAGGCAACAGGGTCCTTCTGAAGAATCCAGATATCTTTCCAGGGTTTCTAAAAGTCCATTTTTCAAGACAAAAATGACCAGTCCATAACTAGAGATGACTCCCAGCACCTTCTTTTGCATTCCCAGGAGATTAGCAGCCTATTTCCCCCATTTTAATCCTTAGAACCTCCACTCTTCCCCCCACAAAAGGCCACCAAAAGCCACATCCAATGGAGCCCCTCTGTCCCCCAAACAAAAAAAGGTTTTCCTATCCCTCCTCAGCCTGATCTCTAGGAACAAGAAAGCCCTCCCATTTGAAGCTTTCTAAACTTCCTTCATCCAGATTTGGAAATAAACTCTGGCTGCCTTAATATTTAACCCAAACTAACCCAAATTCCAGAAATGTGGTTTTACAGCTGATCAGCTGTAGCTGTGCGCACTGATCCTGGGTTCCTGCAGTCAATGGTTCCTTTAGGGAAGATCAAAGTTTGGTCCACGATGTATACTCTTGAACTCTTTTTAATGATTCGAATGAAAAAATAAAAGAAATGTTTTATCAAGTTTCCTTGTGACACAAAATTGGGTGGATTAGTTTATTATAACATAAACAAAGCACAATTGCTTGGATAAGGGGATTGAAGGTAACCCATCAAGTTTATGAGAGAAAGCTGGGATGGATTATTAGAGAGAGAGAATTTTTTTTAAAAAAATCAGCAATGAACTGAAATGAATAAAATGTCTAAAATATAAAGTTCCAAATTTGGGTAAAGAAAATGAAAGGCTGTGGGAGACCTAGCTTAGTAGTAATATATATGAAAAGAATCTGGATGTCCTTGTCAACTACAAGTTAAACAAGCGCCAACAGCACTATGGTACTACGAATAGGGCAAATGTCAACTTGGGAAGCATTAACAGGAATGCAGAATTCAGATCACAGGAAGTAATTGTTCTACTCTGCCTTATTCAAAATCCTATTTAAAGTCTACTCTGGGCACCACCATTAAAAAAATGAGGGTAGCAAACTGGAGCAGGTTCAGAAGACTACCAGGAAACTGAGAGATCAGTAAACAAACCTGATGGAAGAATAGCCAAAGAATCTACCATGTGTAGCCTACAGAACAGGGGTCTGCAACCCCCCGGTCCGCGGCATGTCAGCAACCGGGCGCACAAACAAGCAAAGCTCATCTGTGGGATGCAGGCAGCACACAAAACCACGCCCCCTCCGGTCCGCAGAAAAATCTCTCTCCACATAACTGGTCCCTGGTGCCCGAAAGGTTGGGACCTCTGCTATAGAAAATACAACCGAGGGGAGATATGATAGCAATTTTCAATGTGTTCAGTGTAAGGTTCCGAAGAAAAGATGCAATCCAAAGAAATCTGATACATTTTTGTCCAGAAAACTCTTTATTTATGCAACATTACTTCAGCACGCATAAAGTGAAGCCAAAAACTAAAGTCTCCTCCTTCTTTCCACAGTGTCTAGCATTTCCTCCTCCCTCAATGTAACAAGTCATAAATCACATTCCCCAATTAGTTTAAAGTGTGAGCTTTCCCTCCTGCCATACTATCTATCTTCTCACATTTCATTCTTTGAAGACGCTGTGCTGAGATATTGTTATGGCTAAATAGTTCTCAGCACATTCTTTCACTCCCTCCCCCCATACTATCTAATAGTGGCTCTTAAAGTAATACACAGGTTAAATAGTGAATGTCTGCATCTATATATTTTGTCAAGCATAACATTCGATGTTAGCAGCCTTGACATTCAGAGGTTGTCATATAGAAGAGAAAGTAGGCATTCACTGTTGCCTCAAAAGGAAAGACAGAACCAATAGACTGAAAATACAAGGAAGTAAATTTAAGTTACATAGGAACTTCCTGACTATATAAAATGTCAGTATGTGGAACAGGCTACTGCTTAAAGTGGCGAGCTCTACTTTGCTAGAGCTCCTCAAAGAGAAGCTGAATGGTCATCTGTCAAAGATGATCTAATTCAGTGGTGGCGAACCTATGGCACGGGTGCCAGAGGTGGCACTCAGAGCCCTCTCTGTGGGCACGCGTGCTGTCACCCCAGTCCTAGGCCTTCAGCTGGGTTTTATAAAACCTTTTCGCTTTAGGCCTCCACCGCCATGTGCAAAAAAAAAAAAAAGGTTCAATCAATTTCAACTTCTTGCGGGAAAAAAAAAGATCTTGCAAAGTTGGAATTGATTGATTGAACTTTTTAGTCCCACCCTGTCTGCCGTTACCACCGCAGCCACGCCCACCCAATTGGCCATGCCCACCCAATTGGCCACACCCAGCCAATGGGCCACACCCACCCGGCACTCGATGATGCATAAGTGGGTTTTGGGTTGCAGTTTGGGCACTCAGTCTCTAAAAGGTTCGCCATCACTGATCTAATAGATCCTGCATTGAATGGGAAGTTAAAGAAGGTAAGATTTAAGATTCCTTACAACTTTATGGTTCTACACACAAAAATAACAGAGCAAGATTTAACCAAGACAAATACAAATTTCTTCACTCAGGAAACAGAAATGAAAGGTTTTCTTGGGGGAGATCTGGCTTGGCAACAATACTTCTGAATAATAGCCTTGAGAACAGAGGAGTAAATACCCTTCATGTATCTAAAACAATGTCATCAGAAGACACTCAAAATTTGTTCTGTACCATTCCAGATCAATAAATTTCAATTAAAGGAAGCCAAATACTGGCAGAATGTTAGGAAAAAATATTCTAACAATAAGAGCAGTTCAACGATGAATTTAATTAACTACAGAGGTGACAAGCTCCTCTTCACTGACTGTGTTTTAACAAAGAACAGAGACAATTCTGGGGATGCTTTCATTTGGAATTCTCCATATAGCATGAGGGTGAATTTGCTGCCCAAAATGACCTGTCCAGCTATATGTATATATGTAATTTCTTTTTATAATATTAAATTTAAGGAGACTTACTCAAAAATAACCAAGTATAAATTAATAAATCAACCGAACCTTAAATAATCAAATAACCAAACCTTAATTTTAAAAATATCGTGCCAGGTTGTTTTTTGAAAAATTAACTTCTGGGCTCTTCTTTTGAAACTTCACTATCTCAGCATTTGTAGAATGAGATACAGAAATTCATGTACTTGAATAAAAATGCAACTTAAGTGCTACTTGGTGGTTGTAAACTAATAGCCATTCTAGCTGGATATAAACCAAGAACAGAAGTTTTTAAAAAGTCATTTCCAAATAAAACCGTATGTAAAATTACAAACAGAGCACAGTTTATTTTCATTGTGGTCTACTGAATAACAATTGTTGAGTTATTTAGTGCATTGAATTCTAAACCATGGTTTACAAAGTACAATGGCTGAGGTTGTGCAATACTTGAAACTTATACATATTAAATCACATTATAAATAGTTAGCTATTGTGGTCTATTGAATAACAATTGTTGAGTTATTTAGTGCATTGAGTTCTAAACCATGCTTGTGCAATACTTAAAACTTATACATATTAAATCACATTATAGCTAGCTATTTATATGTATAAGTTTCAAGTATTACACAACTTCAGCCATTATACTTTGTAAACCATGGTTTAGAACTCAATGCACTAAATAACTCAACCGTTATTCAATAGACCACAATGAAAATAAACTGTGCTCTAGTGCAAAGCAAGAATCCAGCAACAAATTCTCTATAAAATAGTAATTGAACGCTTGTTGTAAAATTAATCTATTAAAATTATCCTATTAATTTAGTTTCCCTAACCAACCACATTCAGTTTTTTGGGGGCAAACCTTCATCTTTATGACTAAAATAAAAACACTAAATCAGTCAATTTTTCTTTTTCTTTATTTATTGTCCCTCTATCAACTCATTAAAAATACATTATATTTCAGCACAAGATTTCTGTTTTGCACCAGGCTATATTTGAAATATTGGAATGTCAATGTACATAATATATTCTTTGGAGAAAAATCAATCAGAAAGGAATGAAAGAGAAGGACAGAAGTTATTCTTAAGAATATTTTTTATCTCTTTACCTTAAATCTCTTGTCTTGCAGAACTTTTTTAATGGCAACCAGCTCTCCTGAGTCACAGAGTTTGGCTTGATAAACAACACCAAAAGATCCATTCCCGATCACTTTAGTGTCTGTATAACTAACTTCTTGAGGCCTATCTGGACCTTGTCCGGGAGTTGCTACTACTGTAGTCACTTTGCTGCCATCTTTGTCTCCTGGAACAACAAGAAAAAGATGAGATACTGTTAAATCTATGCTGGAGGAGAAAAATTTGCAAGGCATAATTTAATATATTGGTCATATGAATGATATAATATATTGGTCCTATCAATGATATAACTGGCCTCATTCGAGACCATGATGAGTCTGCATACAGACAGGAGGTTGAACAATTGGTCCTGTGGTATAGCCAGAACAATCTGGAGCTGAACACAGTTAAAAATGTAGATATGATAATGGATTTTAGGAGGAATTCTCCTATTCTACTACCTTTTACAATATTAGACAACACAGTATCAACAGTAGAGACCTTCACGTTTCTGGGTTCTATAATCTCCCAGGACTTGAAATGGACACCTAATATTAGAACCATCATTAAAAAGGTACAACAAAGGATGTTTTTCCTGCATCAACTCAGAAAGCTCAGACTGCCCAAGGAGCTGCTGATACACTTCTACAGAGGAATTACTGAGTCTGTCATTTGTACTTCTATAACTGTCTGGTTTGGTACAGCAGCCAAACAGGACAGGTACAGACGTCAACCAATAGTCATGACTGCAGAAAAAAACCACTGCAACCAGCTTGTCTTCCATTGAGAATCTATATACTGCATGAGCCAGAAAGAGGGCTGAGAAAATATCTACAGACCTTTCATATCCTGGATATAAACTGTTTCAATTCGTCCCCTCGGGACGCCGCTACAGGGCATTGAATGCCAAAACAACTAGTCTTTTTCCCCATGCCATCACTCTGCTAAAGACTTAATTCCCACAGCACTATCTTATGCCTAAGGATATTTACCCATGTAGTAGGGCTGTATTACTATTATCCTTTTATCTTTCCTATTACCTTCTCCTATTGGTATCTTATGATTATCGTTTTGTTTGTATGTACACTGAGAACTTATGCACTGGAGACAAATTCCTTGTGCGTCCAATCACATTTGGCCATTACAAGAATATTCTATATGAATAAATACGTTATGAAAATAATCTTTTTAATGTCTATACTATGAAAGAATGATGTTTAACCTTAAGATACAAAAGGCATGCCCTGTAAAGTCCCCCAATTAAATCTTACCTCTGACCAATAGATTTACATGACCTGTATTTAACAGATCACTGTTTCTTGCCACCATTAAAAACAGAAAACCAAACATTTTGACCTCATTAGCCACTGATTGTCAACTAACAGAGGACCACATTGCTAATTTCCCATAGTAATTCACAGTTGATATCTAAGAGAAAGAGTAACTAAGAAAGATGAATAATTAAAAGGGTATGTGCTTGTGGGATATGCACATGTAGGGATGGGTCCAATTCTTGCATTCTATACAGTACTTGTCTTTTAAAAAAAACCATTCCTATTCCTCCACAAAGCCAGTCACTCCCATGTCATGTAATGCCACCAATTTTGCAACCCTCAACCCACACAAAATTTGTTATTCATTTATTTATATATAACGTTGAGTGTAAAATATAATATAAAAATACTGAATGTAACCCATCCCTTTCCAAAGATTACCCATTCTCAGTGTAAAATTTAGATTCTAATAAAAAGGGAGAAAGTATAGTTCATAAGTAATGCAGATTGTGACTCATTTATTCATTTACAAAACTTATGTGGCCACTTATTTTATGCATGATAATGCTAGGCAGCTCATACCAACAGTCCAGAAAAACAAAAAGAAAAAATATAACTTTCTCCCAAAAGACACCATACTTACAACCACAGCACCACAATATCCTATCAACTCTACATTTGCTAAACTCATTTCCAACCCAGCCCAGTGCTTGGGTAAAGAGGCAGGTCTTCACAACCCTCCCACAAGGTTAAAAGGGTAGTAGCCCTCTGAATTTCAGAGAAGCTATTCCAAAAAGAACAAGGGCATCCATGGAAAAGATGCACCTCCAAGGCATTGCCAGATGGCAACACTGGAGTATGCCACCCTATCTGACCTGATGGTAGGAGCAGTTATCCTGAAGGAGATATGGTTCTGCAGAGAACCTGGTCTTATGCCATTTATGGCTTTAAAGCCAATAACCAGCACTTTAAATTGCACCTGGAAGGAACTGAAAGCCAATGCAGCTTGTGCAACTGCAATGGGAAAATCATGAAACACCCAGAATTGTGTGCATTGCTGCATGCTGGATAGTTGTAATGGCCAAGTGGTCTTCAAGACCAGCCCCAGGTAGAGCATATTGCAGTAATCCAATAGAGGATGACTAAGGCATGAATGCTTGAGCAAGGCCTCGTTGTCCTGGAAATAGGAAAATCTGCACACAACAAAAACGTGTGCTTGCCACTGTACCTTCATCTGACCCTTACAGCAAACTATTTCCCAGCAACAAACCATAATCAGAAATCATAATTTGGTCTCTAAATATAGGAAGCAACAATGAGTGATAAGCAGAACGTCTTCAAAGGCTGATTTACTTGTGTTGCTTTTTTCTACCAAAGGAGGCCTTCCTGCTGCTATCTGCCTGGCAACAGAAGAGAGTTCCCCATCCTATTAATTCCTGATCAGAACATCTCTTACAGTAGAGTATCTAGTCTGTAGTTGTTTCAACAGCAGAAAGTTGTTGACCAGTAAAGCTGTGCAAATCTTTGGATTCAAAGACAAAAATTGCATTGCACATGACAGCTGCAGAAGGCTCTTGCAGATTTGCAATCTAAACTTACTTAACAACCATTAATTCCACAACCATTCAAAGTTATGGTGATGCTGAATGAATGGTAGTTGTGCCCAGTCTCCCAAGTTACCTCTTTTGGAGTGCCCCTACAGTCACATGATACAAATTCAGGCGCTTGGCAAACAGCCCTGGCACTTGCAACTGCAGAGGAGCTTCAAGTCCTCACACCCACCTATCTCCCTCCTCTCTGCTCCTTTGGCCACCCTGCATTCTACTGCCTTTACTGTCCTGCACTCTGCTGCCCTGTTGCCCTATGCTCTGCTGCTCCCAACTGCCTTTGTTGTCTTCTTGCTCCCACTGCTGAAAAAGCACTCCCAGCCTGGCCCTTCATAAGGCAGCTGCTTTCCTAGCAAGAGGCAAAGCCAGCAGAATGCAGGGTAGCTAAAAGGGCAAAAATGTGAGGGTGGAAGGGAATTAGTGGGAGGGGGAGTTGAAGAGGAGGTGAGCATGGAAGGTCAGGAAAGGTAGTTGCTGACCATGCCAGGCTTTCTTCTCACAGGTTGTACATAGCACTTTCCTTGCAGGACTTTGGGAAGAAGGCCTTGCATGGTCAGCAGCTGTCTCACAAAGGGCCAAAACTGCAAAAGTCATCTGGAAGGGGGGCAGAGAACAAGGCCTTGGGAGTACAGGGCAGTGAGAGTACCCCACATACTGTACTGCAGAATACCATGCTGCTGGGCTGGGCTGGCTGCAGCTTAGCAGCATACTGTTAGGGTGGCTAGGGTGACTGTGAGACTAAGATCGCACGTACCACTGTACAACATACCACGCGGCCTCCTGCTGCGATCGGTGGCACCAGCGTGATTGGCACGACGAGCCACATGGTATCCTGTTGTGAGCGGAGGCACCAGCACGATGAGCCACGTGACCTCCTGCCACGAGTGGCAGCACTGGCACAATGAGTCATGCAGCCTCCTGGTGCGAGCAGCTACAGCGACGCAATACACCACATGGCGTGCTGCCACAAGTGGCCGCAGAAGAACTCAGGCAGCAGTGCGACTGGTGTCATGTCATGGGAGGCCTGGCTGCAGCAGTCCTAAGGTAAGCGGGTAAGACATCCCCCGAAAATAAGACAAAAAAAATATAAGACCGGGTCTTATTTTTGGGGAAACACAGTATTTCTTAAGAATGGAAAATCTGGGATTGAGCAGACCAGTTCCTTGGAACCACTATAGATAAGGAGAGGATTGGAGACAGCCCTCATGCATTTTAGACAGAGTATGTCAAGAACGATTTCCAGATTCATTCTTCTTTCGGGGATGTCGATATGTCAAGAATGAAACTTTGGCAGCTACGTGCCTCATTGTTTCAACTTGCCATTAGAGTAAGGGGGGAGGTGTTGTTTTAGAATTGGTTAGATGGAGAAACAAAATCTCTACAATTCCACTGAAGACTGTGAAAGCCTGAAACATTTCCAAGGACACTACAGCAGGTGTGGCGAGGAAACAGACAGTTCCCATAACAATGTGAAATTGTTTACATGAACTACGTGAGAGGGTGGGGGTTTGGCCAAAGAAATTATTGTTTAATTCTATTAACTGGTATCTGGGAACTTCAGTTTTGCTTCGACATTACCATGCTGTGTGTTCAATAAACAGTAAGAATTTTGGAAACGGAATGAACCTGGAGTTTTATTTGGATTCTCGAGATGGATATTGACAAATTTGCTATCTTGCTCACAACCATGTAGAGACTTTTAAAACAGGGCTTTTCAACCTGTGGTACACGTACCACTTGTGGTACATTAACAAGTGGCAGGTGGTACACAGCCCTGCCTAGCCAAGTTTAGTGGGGGAGGGAATGAGCCAGCACAGGCAAGGACTTACAGTGAGAGAGTCCTCTGGAGCTGCAGTGGCTGGGGAGAGACAAAGGGCCCAGGCTCAGTTCTGGCTCACCCTCCCCCATGAGAAAGGGAGGAGGGGGCGGAGACAGGAGAGGCTATAAAAGGAAGCAGTTTGGCTGCACCAAAGGGAAAGAATTTGAAGGAGGGTGGGGGAGGGGTTGCCCTCCAAAAGGAATGAAAAAGGCAGCAATGGCTGGAGGTGAGGAGGGAGGGAGGGAGAGAGATGGAGAGTGGAAGGATTCTTATGTGCTTTTGTGACTTTGAAGTTCTGGGATTTGTGCAATGTGGGCTTTGTGTTCTTAAGGAGTGTTTGGCAATTTTTATTTGGCTGATGGCTGATGTCTCGTGTTAGCTTCTATTGCTCCGCTATTGTTAGCTGTAAGTTTTGCTGCAAGGGATTTTGAAGTATTTTTCTCCTGAATGGATTTTGCCTGTAGAATCCTTTACTTATGAATGGAGCCATTTGGGGAGGCTGCCTTAGCCAGCAGCCAATACTTACTACATTTTTTTTCTTCCTTAAGTGTGGCTGCCGGCTCCTTACTTTCCTTTCTAGCCAGTAGCTAATTCTTAAAGGGGAATGTGCCTTTTTAAGCTAGTTCACTCAGCAGTTTGTCTTTTCTGTTTCTGGAGGCTTTTCCTTGTTTGTTTGATGAATATATGGAAGAGAGAAAATATGGGGGGGGGGTCAAATTCTTCCTTCAGAAGGAGGTGGGCATGAGAAAGAGGGAAGGAGGGAAGTCCCGCCTTAGCACTTGGCCACCAGCAGCCCTGCCATTGACTTTACTTGTCAAAAGGTTGCAAAAGGGGATCACATGACACTGGGACACTATGACCATCATAAATATGAATCAGTTGCCAAGCATCTAAATATAAATCACATGACCCTGGGCATGCTGCAATGGTCATAAGTGTGAAAAATGGTCATAAGTCATTTCAGTGCAATTGCAACTTTGAACAGGTTTTTTTTTTATCATTAAGTTTTTGACACCTTGCTAGGTGGTACTCGAATATTGCCATATCCTAAAAGTGGTATAATCGGTGAAAAGGTTGAAAAGCCCTGTTTTAAAAGACACTAAGTTTGCAAACCTCACTTCATAATTATTTTCAGAAATTGCTCATTGACTACATCTAAGCTATTTGAGACCACTGGAATGATGTTGAAAACACCAAGTCTACATTCAATCCTGAATGAAAATTTTAATCATAAATTGAAGAATGTAAATAATCTGAAATAAACAGCAAAAAAACCTAAACAAGATTTTGATCTCTGAGATCAAAGATATAAATAGACTAAGAAGTCAGATAAAATTGGAATACTGAATTTTTTACATTTATCACAGATTTTGAAATTAATTATAAAGAATAAGCAACTTCTCATCAGAAATAGATTCTGTCTTGGTTTTTACAAGACAAAGCAAAGTTAAGTAATTTCATGATTTCAAAAACTGAACGCTAGAGGGACCAAAGATTTTAGGGAGATGAAAGATTTACAAACTTGTAAAATGTTGCAAAACCTTCTAACAATGAAAATACTAAAGCAGATTTTTGAAGACTGAAATCAGAAAATAGTAGTCATGGTATCAAGAATGTCAGTAATGATGTCTGCTTCTATGTCCAAAAGATATTACTGAAGAAACAACAGATGTAGAGCAAATTTTAGCTGATAAGATAGAGATGGTATGAATAGTGGATTTACAACTGACAGCTAAGAGAATATCTTAGTAAAGAATGTTTCACATCTACAAAAGAAGGCTTTAAAATTTAAAAGCAAAATACAAATGATAAACTAATAGAGTGACTGGGATAATTTTTTTCCTACTGGATTTACAGAAGTGGCTTAAAGTCTTGAAGAACTCTGTGGGATGGGACAACGAAGAAATGAAGAGAAATCAAATCCTATGACAATAATTGAATGAACTAAAGAATAAGACTGTAAGAAATAAAAGAAAGGAATATAAACTGGGTTTATTTGATCAAGGTTAAAATAAGATACATTGTTACTTCTGGCAACTTTTAGACTTGCTGACACCAGGACTGAAAAGATAATGTTTTATAGATGTTTACAGATGAGAGTTGAGATACTGGATGAAGAGATAAATATTTGTAACCTTTGCGGCAATGAAGACTCACTAAATCTGTTTATACTTGTGATGAAGGTTGGAGGCAACTTCTTTATATTCTTTTCTTTTCTTTCTTGCATTTTTTACTCTTTCTGTATAATCTCTTTTCTTTCTTTTAAATTGTACTAGATTTTATTACTACAATCAACATTCTTAATAAAACTATATGTATATATGGAATGGCTACATGAAAGTCTGGAAGAGCAAACAAATTGCTTCCTCTTGCTATATCCTGCAAATATAGTTCCACAGATTGTTTAGGAAATTGACCCTTAAATTCTGTGTTTGATTCAGATTTGTTACTAAAACAAAACAAAAATAAAGTATTAACTATGAAGTTATCCAATTCTCTACAAACTATTGCTCCATTCTGATATCATTAATGACTGCTAGAAAATCAGATATTTCCAACTTAAATTTCAAGTTGTCAGACATGCTTACTATTTAAAATCATAGAATTCCTGCTTTTTCTCATGAAACTGAAGCTGCAGATTAGCATGCAAGATGCTAGCTGAAAACATGAGGAGCTTTAGAATAGAAGGAGTATGGGTCCTCAAACTATGATGACGCATATATACCCCAGAGATCACAAACGATTTTTTTTAATCGACTTATTATAAATATTATATAAAATTATAAATATATTTTAAAAGAATTGCCTTAGCTATTATGATTATATAACAAAAATTATAATAAAATCATGTTGTTACTATAAAACACAAATCATGTGATAAGCTATTATTAGATGTTGGTACTGACAATTATATTTGATCAGTTCAAAATCAGTTCTTCTGGGTTAAGAAAATATTTTTAGGCCAAGGTAAAGATAAAGTGTCATTTGAGTTTGATATCATAAACCATCCATGCAGTTTACGAGACAAAAGAATATGGTACAGAAGTGGGTTGCCACTGCCTTCTTCCACAGTATATTCTTTTTTTACTTTTCTGACTAGTCTCCAGCCCTGGAATCCCTCTGCTGTCTTCCCATTCAAGTACAAACCAAGTAATCTTATACAGTAGAAGCTAAAGACCTTTCTAATATTCAAGAGGTGAGACACTATAATTGACAAGGAATTAGAAAATGGACTGAAAAATTATTTAATTAAAAGTGTAGACATCAACTTCGGTAACACAAGATAAGCTGATAGTACCTTATGGCAGGGCCAAGCAGACCATATAAGTGTAACCTGGGTCTCAAACTGATGTAGAATAAATGTATTAATCTATCAGCATAGAATAGACATCATCAAGATGGGAAATTATGCTTCTAAATAAATTTGCCAATCCTATAACAACTGACAATAATCCAAATATTCAGAGGAAATTTTTGAACTTCTACTAGAACTTCTAAGAGCTGTGGTGGCACAGTGGTTAGAATGTGGTACTGCAGGCTAACTCACTGCTCATTCCAGGAGTTCGATTCTGACCAGCTCAAGGTTGATTCAGCCTTCCACCCTTCCAAGGTCAGTAAAATGAGGACCCAGATTGTTGGGGGCAATATGCTGACTTTGTAAACTGCTTAGAGAGGGCTGTAAAGCACTGTGAAGCGGTATATAAGTCTAAGTGCTATTGCTATTGCTAATGCTATGGTGGCTACCAAAAACTGATCAAGATGCAACCTATCGCGTTCTCTTATTTCTTTATTTGTGTGAGAAAGGAAGTATATGGAGAGAGCCCTATCTTTGGTTCTCTAGTTGTTACAAATATTATAAATATCAAGATATATCCTTAACCATTAAATACTATAACAAATTAATTAAATGCCATGAAGATTGAACCTGTCTCTACTGCTTATTTTGATGAGTTAATTTCTCCTTTAAACAAGACAGCATGTATAAGATGCCATTTGTGAAAGTGAGAAAACTATCACATACCACAAGTAATGGCTTATCATGCTACAAAACTCACAGAGCTCGATTGCAAACGCAGCATTGTATTTCCCAAATGATGATAAAAAAACAAAAAGCTTTTGAAAATCACAGCTACCTTCTGCTAGTTATACAAATAGATTTTCATAACTGAGACAGATAGTTGCATTCCTTGGAAAATACCTAGTAAAATGACTACAGTGATATCCATGCTGGAATGTCAAAATCAGCAAGATTGCAGACCAATTATGAAGCAACTCCACCCTTTTGTATGTACATCAACAGTGAAACAGGACAAGAGTTCCATCAGGATAGTTTGTCTGCCACCTGATTTTACCCCCATATTAATGGGATGCAAGGCAACCACAATAACTTAACAATCAACAAAATTGGAGATATTTTGATTATCTAAGTCAATAGTCTTCAATTTCATTCCAATGTTTAATAAGATTTGATAGTTGGACAAATGCATGTCAGTAAACATAATAGAAAGGTTCAGTTATCTGTTCTTGTCAGTAAAGACAAAATTAAACCTTTGAAACTAAGTATTACATCTGTGTTATTTTTTTTTAATGTTGGAAGCTTGAATAAAAGCTCTGCTTAATTTTTTAATGAATCTGGAAAAGAACAAGGACAAAGGAAAAATGCATAAATGGGGCGTTGTCTTACCTGAACGCTTTTTCTCAGCATGATGATGGAGAATCCACAAATGGGTTAACTTCATCCTCCTGCCCAATGAGACTAAGTCAAACAATTGCCACGCCTCCTGCCGGGCTGGATCCTGACCCAGTTACGATGAAGGCGAAGCACAGAAACTATAGTCGGACGCGTTGGCTCCTCCTGCCCCCTACACAGGACCTGACAGCCCTTTGAGGGGATGGGAGTGGATTCTCCATCATCATGCTGAGAAAAGGCGTTCAAGTAAGACAACGCCCCTTCTCCAGCATGAGGATGGAGAATCCACAAATGGGACATACCAAAGCTATCTGTCCCTATGGGAGGGACTCAGTCTGGGCCTGTGTCCCGGTCGATGGCACCACTTGTTGCAAAACCCGCCGGCCAAAGGAGGCGTCTGCGGAGGCATATTTGTCCATCTTGTAGTGCCTTATAAAAGGAGAAGGCGAAGACCAGGTCGCCGCTCTACAGATTTCAGTGATGGAGGCTTGCGTGGCCCAAGCTGCCGATGTTGCGGCGCTGCGTGTGGAATGAGCCGTGATGCGGCCAGGTGCGGGCAATAAGTGTGCTTGATAAGCCCATGCGATGCAAGCCTTGATCCATCTGCCGATTGTTGAGGCAGACACTTTCTGCCCCATGGAAGAGGGTTGAAAAGAAATAAAGAGCGCCTCCGACTTTCGAAAAGCGGATGTCCGCTGGATGTAATGTCTTAGCGCTCTGCGAACATCCAAAGTGTGCCACTTACGTTCCAAATCGTGGGACGGATTGGGACAAAAGTTAGGGAGGACCACCTCCTGGGCCCTGTGGAACAAGGTGTTAACCTTGGGGACAAATGATGGGTCTAGGCGAAGAATCACCCTGTCATTATGAAAGGTGCACAGATCTTCCCTTACCGAGAGAGCCACCAGTTCCAAGATGCGCCTGGCCGAAGTTACGGCTACCAGGAAGGCGACTTTCATAGACAAGAGGTGGAGTGTACATGCCCTGATGGGTTCAAACGGGTCTGATGTAAGGGCCTGTAGGACCCTTGGTAGATCCCAAGAGGGATAACGGTGTACCACTGGTGGTCTGGTATTGGTCGCCCCTTTGAAAAAGGAATGCACCATAGGATGCTGGGACAGAGGGGTCGAGTTGTCGCATTGCAATACTGTTGACAGAGCTGCGACCTGTCGACGGATGGTGCTGGGCGATAGGCCCTTGTCCAACCCTTCCAACAGGTACTCCAAGACCTTCGGGATGGTGAGTGAGGAGAAATCCAACTGACTTTTAGCACACCAG
This sequence comes from Azemiops feae, assembly GCA_023970755.1. Taxonomy (NCBI): domain Eukaryota; kingdom Metazoa; phylum Chordata; class Lepidosauria; order Squamata; family Viperidae; genus Azemiops; species Azemiops feae. The sequence continues at coordinate 4,822,340 of JALGBA010004292.1, read as the reverse complement.
AGACTAAAATTTCTCCAGGTGGAATCATATATCCTATTCGTGGAGGGGTGCCTGCAGGCTTGAATCATTGCTATAACTCTCGTTGAATAGGAGGTGGAGACCACCGGCCCTGAGCCAACTGAGACTGGAGGTGAGCTCCCCAACCGAAGAGGCTGGCGTCTGTAGTTAGGGTGATACGAGGTGGTTCCTTGAATAAGGACCCCTTTGCCAATGCCGGAGATATCCACCAGCGAAGGGAGTTCAAAGTCTGAAGAGGGACCCTGACCTTCTGAGTGGAAGAACTCGTGCCCAGCCTCTGAAATGGTAGAAGGAACCATTGCAGATGTCTGGAGTGCAACCTGGACCATGGGACGATTGATATGCACGAAACCATCTTGCCTAGGAGTTTGGAGAGTGTGGCCAGGGAAACTACTCGATCCTTCTGTATCTGGATCACCAGAGACCGAATGCTGTCCTGGCGTTCCTGCGACAGGTAGACCATGCACTGCGTCGTGTCTATGATCGCCCCCAGGTGTAATAGACGGGTGGATGGAACAGTGTGGCTCTTCGGGAAATTTATGGAAAGCCCGTGGGCCTGTAGAACCCCAATAGTGTGGTTGAGATCCCATTGAGCTGCCTGGACGGACGAGGACTGAATCAGAATGTCGTCCAGGTAGCACTGGATCCGCACCGGGATTAACCTCAGGTGGGCCATCAACGCGCCAAGATTTTCGTGAACACTCTTGGGGCGGAGGAAAGGCCGAATGGTAGGGCTCTGTATTGAAAATGGTGCCCGGCAAAACAAAATCTGAGGAACCTGTGATGGCTGGGAATAATGGGGACATGCAAGTAGGCCTCCGTGAGGTCTATGGATGTCAAGAGGTCGCCACGTCTGATGCTGGCCAGGATGGACTGGAGTGTCTGCATCTTGAACCTCTCGTATTTGAGATGGGAATTCAGACCTTTGAGGTCTAGAATGGCTCTCCATCCTCCTGAGGTCTTGGGCACCACAAAGAGGATGGAGTAGAATCCCAGGCCGCTTTGCCCAGTGAGGACTGGCTCTATGGCCCTGATGTCTAGAAGATGACGAATGGCCTGCTGCATGAGTCTCTTCTTGTCCAGTCGCCGCGGCGTTGGACAAGATATGAAGCGACCCGGCGGTGTGGAGAGGAAGGTTAGAGAGAGACCCTCTCTGATAGTTCGGAGCACCCAAGAGTCTGTCGTGGTGCTTTCCCACTGACTTGTAAATAGAGAGAGTCTGCCTCCTATGGGGACCTTGTCCCTGGAGTTATCTAGTCCTTCTGAACGGACGACCTCCGCCCCCTCGAAAGGGCCGCTTACTTTGGACCTGTTGTTTGGGTCTGGGGCCGGGGCGCTCCCATGATCGGTCGGGTCTGGGAAGAAAGGGCCGAGCATGCGGAGCCCATTCTGGGCTTGTGTTTGCACAAAAAGGCGCTCTTCGATAGCCTGAAGTAGAGCGTCTGTCCCCACGTTTGTTAAGGTGGGACATAACTTTGCACTTGTCCCGGTTCTCCACCAGATATGGAGTGAGGGACTCACCAAACAACTGTCCGCCAGTGTAAGGGGCGGTAGCCAGGCGCCACTTTGACTTTTGGTCCGCTCTCCACTGTTTCAGCCACAACAGTCTGCGGACAGCCACATTGTAGCCCATGGTTCACGAAGAAAAACTGGCTGCGTGCAGAGAGGCGTCCTCCATGAACTCGGATATAGCCAGTAACTTACCCAGGGTCTGGTGGACTCGTACCTGGTCCTGGGGTATCATGGCTTGGAGTTCACGCAGCCACATTATAGAAGTCCTGGCGAAAAAGGAAGTAGCCGTCGATGCCTTCACCGACCACACCGAGGCTTGGTGAGACCTGCAAAGGGAGAACTCGGACTTTTTGTCCTCTGACCTTAGAGTCTAAGCCATGTCACCGGATACGGTGGATGGAGAAATCAGAGGTGTAATGGCCTCATCCACCACTGGAACTTCAAGTAAGTCAGACAGAAAGGAGGCTACATTGAATAGTCTCTTGTCTGAAGTAGTCAGTGAGGGTGGTGTACCCAGAGCTGACCATTGCCTTTTGATTGTATTAAGGAAAAGAGGAGGGCAAGGAATTTGCTTCTGAGATACAGAAGGTTCCGTGAATAAGGGATTTGAGACCTGAGTAGTGGAGGGAGGTCGGGCCTCTTGTTCAGGCTCAATGTTTGCCAAGGCTGTTGCCTTATTTAAAAGTGATTTAAATAACGATGGGTCAAACAACCCAACAAACGGAGTAGGATCAGATGTTGTTTCCTCATCCTCAGAGAGGTATATCTCACCCGGCTCGTATTCCTCTGGATAAGTATCTATATCCTGGGAGGAATGGTCAGAGATGATGGACTGGGCGTAATTTGCCGGCTCTGACGGGTAGTAGGGTGGAATAACAGGTGTGGCGGATTCGGCTCTGGGTCTGTGGAGCGCAGAAGCCAAGCCTTGGGAGACAGCCTGGGCTATTAAAACCTGGAATTGTTCTGGTGAGAACTCCTGAGGGACCACTAAGCGGATCCCCGCTGCAGTAGGTGTGAACATGGCCTCAGGTGCCGGCCGTGCAGTAGGCAGCGAAGCTGACCATTGAGGGCATGCTGGCTGGTTCAGCATCTCTTGCCCCTGAGTGGCCTCAGCTTCGGGAGACCATGCCCTTTGGAATGGAGGGATAGAAGGAGCGACGTGAGGGTCGAACGGAGTCCCCACAGTCGGAGCAGAAACAGCTGGGACTACAATGTCTGTCTGCTGCTGTTGTTGGACTCTTGAAAACTGTCTCTCCAAGGCCAGATGCCGCCTGTTGGCCTCCTTCTCAGCCGCTTTGGAAGGAGCCTTGTTAGAAATAGCCTTGGCCTTGGCCTTCAGCTTGCCTGCAGCCTCCAGTTTTGAGGACTTGCGCCTCTTTTTGGCTGGAGAGGACAGACCACCATGGATGGTCAAAGGAGTCGAGTTGTCTGCCATCACTGGTGAAATCTCTCAGCAGAAGCCAGAGGAATGCAGACAGTATGAGATGGAGCTCTGGGGTGGCTGTTGCCCCAGGAACCGGCGAGGCCGGTTATGGCTCCGATTAGTGGTGGCCACTGGACCAGAATTTGGTCACGTGCACACCCAGGAGCTACCAGCGAGGCTGGTCACTGCTCCGACAATTGTTGCCGCTCATGCGCTACTGAGGCAAATTGCTTGGCCTGCCTAAGGCAGAAAATGGCGACAGTTTGTAATGATGAGGCAATTCAAAATGGCGGCCGGGGCAATTGGAGCCTTGCCAGGTAGGCCCGGTTGCCAAGGAAAAAACGACCTGTTTGGGTCCGCCTGGGCCAGTGCTCCAGAGGCCGTAGGTCTGACCTACACTTGCCTCACAAGCCAAATAAAAACAGTAGAAGGAGAATTTCCCTCTAAAGGAAGCTTCCCAAAGGTAAGGAAATTGTTGCGGCGTCCAAAATGGTGGCTGCGACGAGCCCAATTCCTCGGCGCGCCTGTAAAGCCCGGACCGCCTCAGATGTCTCCGAAAGAGTCAGCAGAGGAAGCAAGCTGTTGGAGCTTCGGCCGCGCTGTATCAGGCCCTGCGGAGCCCACGGCCCAGCTGATCGTCAGGAGACGATCTCGGCTTTTTTGGCTGACTGCTAGGGCCCGTAGCAAACACGCTTAAGGGCAGTGAGAGAGATTGAGCTGTTAGAGCTTCGGCCGCGCTGTAAGCAAGCGGCAGCCCCCTGCGGAGTCTGCGGCCCAGCTGATCGTCGGGAGACGATCGCGGCTCTTTCTGGCTGACTGACAGCTTGGCTTGACAGCTCAGCAAGGCAACAAAAAAATGCTGCAAATACAGCAAGGACAAAAAATCCACAAATGGGGATACAACCTGCCTGTAGCAATGAGGAGCCAAACGAAAAGCGTCCTGATGGGCTAAGAGACTAAGTCATAACTGGGTCAGGATCCAGCCCAGCAGGAGGTGTGGCAATTGTTTGACTTAGTCTCATTGGGCAGGAGGATGAAGTTAACCCATTTGTGGATTCTCCATCATCATGCTGGAGAAAAATACAACAATAGCAATAGCACTTAGACTTATATACCACAATAGTGCTCTAATCTCTAAGTGGTTTATAGAGTCAGCATATTAGAATAGGGTTGGGTAGGGTAGGGTAGGGTAGGGTAGGGTAGGGTAGGGTAGGGTAGGGTAGGGTAGGGTAGGGTAGGGTAGGGTAGGGTAGAGTAGAGTAGAGTAGAGTAGAGTAGAGTAGAGTAGAGTAGAGTAGAGTAGAGTAGAGTAGAGTAGAGTAGAGTAGAATAGAATAGAATAGAATAGAATAGAATAGAATAGAATAGAATAGAATAGAATAGAATAGAAATCTGGAAGGGACCTTGGAGGTGTTCTAGTCCAGCCCCCCACTCAAGCAGGAGAACCTATACCATCTCAGACAAATGACTGTCCAGTCTCGTCTTAAAAACTTCCAGTGATGGAGCGCCCATGATTTCTGAAGGCAAGCCGTTCCACTGGTTAATTGTCCTCACTGTCAGGAAGTTTTTCCTTAATTCCAGGTTGCTTCTCTCTTTGATCAGTTTCCAACCATTGTTTCTTGTCCTGTGCTCTGGTGCTTTGGAGAATAATTTGACCCCCTCTTCTTTGTGGCAGCCCCTCAAATGATGGAATACTGCTGCTGCATACTGCTGGCTCATAATCAAGTGATCATCTACTAGGACTCCAAGATTTCTCTCACAGTTACTGTTTTTGAGCCAGGTCTTACCTAATCTGTACTTATATCTTTTGATTTTTCCTGCCTAAATGTAAAACTTTGCTTTTCTCCACATTAACACTCATTTTGTTGGATAGGACCAATTGTTCAAGTTTGTCAAGATCTTTTTGGATCCTGAGCTTATCTTCTGGGGTGTTGGCTATTCCTGCCAGTTTAGTGTCATCTGCAAATTTGATGAGTTCCCCTTCTATTCCCTCATCTAAGTCATTAATGAAGAATATTGGGCCTAAGACAGAGCCTTGTGGTACCCCACTGTTTACTTCTCCGTGTGTATGTAGTACAACTGAGGATTACTCGTTGAGTACTGTTTGTCAGACAGCTACAAATCCATCTGGTGGTGATGTTGTCTATTCTATTCCACCTTTTTCTAGCTTACCAAGCAGTAGATTGTAAGATGAAATGAGATGAGATGAGATGAGGATGAGATAAGCTTTATTGTCATTTTTTTACTGTGGGCACAACGGCACACATCAAAAATGAAATTTAGTTGTCCGCTCTCAAAGTGAAACACATACATGACACACACCTAAACATACTATGTACAACATATGTATAGACCCACACCCCTACATATACATAACAAATAAATATTAAATATTGTCCATCTTGAAAATTGTGGTCTACTTTGTCGAATGCCTTACTGAAATCTAAGTATATTATGTCCACAGTGTTTCGCTGGTCTACTAATTTGGTCACTTTATCAAAGAATGAAATAAGATTGGTTTGGCATGATCTGTTTTTAACAAACCTGTGATGGCTACCAGTTATACCTTTGTTTGCTTCTACTTGTTTGCAGATCTGTTTTTTGATTATCTTTTCCAAGATCTTCCCAGGTATTGATGTTAGACTGATTGGTCTGTAGTTTCCTAGGTGTGTTTTTTTCCCTTTCTTGAAAATGGGAACCACATCAGCCCTTTTCCAATCCTCAGGTACTTCCCCAGTTCTCCAGGATTTTTGAAAGATATGGCGCAATGGTTCTGAGATAACATCTGCCAGCTCCTTCAGAACTCTGGGATGTAATCTGTTGGGTCCCGGTGATTTATATTCGTCAAGGTCAGATAGGTGTTCTCTTACCATTTTCTTGCTTATTTTAATTTTTATTTCTAGTTTGTCTTTTGCAGTAGTTTTTTTGGTATGTTATGCTATAATTTCTTTTTGTGTGAAAAAAGAAATTATAGCACAACATACCAAAAAGAAATATTGCCCCCAACAATCTGGGTCCTCATTTTACAGACCTCTGGAAGATAGAAGGCTGAGTCAACCTTGAGCCAGTGAGGATTGAACCCCTGGCAGTCAGCAGAATTAGCGTACATACTGCATTCTAACCATTGCACCACTACGGCTCTGATTATTAACCAGATATAATTTAATTTATAAGCCCAGGGCACCTGCCATCTTAGTCAAGTTCTCTACAAAAGCCTTTGCATGTCTGGTAATGCAGAGCAGGAGTCTGACCCCCAGGTTGATACTCAAAGAAGCCTAAAAAATGCAAGAAATTAATAATCAAAGATATATGCCAAAATTTCATTAATAAACTTGTTTGCTAACATTGCTTTACATTAATTTCTTGATCTAGCTCTGCCTCATTTTGTAAATTGTCCTCTTTCCATTCCTGCTTTTTTATTATGGACTCTGATATCTCTCAAGAATTCCACATGTACCATCAAGCTAAAAGGTTCCATTTCACTAAACTAATACGGATAAATAAAGATAGTATTCCTAAACTCAGGCTGTTACAATTTAGTATTTCAAATGTTATAGGAAATCATATGAAAAAAGGGATGTCCATAAGCTAATAAAGTACCTACGCATGGAAAGAAAGAAGTTTCTAAATAGATGCTATTATTTCAGTATCGATGAAAACAATGTAAAGGTTCCTCATAAAGGACTAATTTCAAAATTACCTAACTTGGCAATTTAGACAACCGTTTCTTCAAGAGATAAATTTTATTTAGTAATTTTCTTTGGAAAATGTCACTCTGATACTTTTAACAAATTTTTGATTATTGTCTCTCCTGTTTTCTATGAGTTTCCTTCCATACTAGAACAGATAATACTAAGAACATTGCTTATGTGTATTTATTTCTGCTAGCCTGTGGTCCCCGCCCTCTAGGGACCACTTGCAACCCTCACTGAACTGCCTGTGGAGTACCATTGAACTACCCACTGAGCCCTCATTGAGCCACCCATGGCCCCTGCACACTCCCCCTCATCTGGGGACTCCCACCTCTTCCCACTTAATGGGGACTCCCCAACACTTGAGAACTGCCCCCTCTTCCTGCTTAATGACCCATATGTCCTAGGGTTACAATAGCAACCAGATCTGCCAGGATTGACGTCACTATATTATGCAGTTACATGACATTGCACTTTACAATAGCATTATTTAACAACAGCAATCTCGGTCTCAAATGCTGTCATAAACCAAGGATTACTTGTACTGGAGTTCTTGGGTTACAACCACTTATTCAGTGACCAACCTTGCAATTGTACTAAATAATGGGGACTTAACTAATCCTCAGAATTTTGATTATCACAGCATCCCTATAGTTACATGATTACGATTTCGAATGTTCCTTGCAAGCTTGCCATAAACAAAGTCAATGGAGAAGCCGGCAGGAAGTCTGAAGTCAGGGTCACGTAAGATCCTTGCTTAATGATGCATGTAGTCATGTGACATAGCGACTTATGACCATGTCAATGCCAATTCTAGTCCTAACTACCATTGTAACCAAAAGACTACCTGTATTTCTTGGTTTGCTCAAAGTGAAACTAAAGGGAGATGTACACTTTTCTCTGTATGATATATATAAAAAATGTAGTTACCTGGCATGGACTTTTTGCTGAAAATGGATAAAAATGAATTGGTGATTTTGGGATTTTTTGATTAAAAAGATTTGTTTATGGGAAGAAGGGAACCATGATATATTATTTGGGTGGATCAGTTATGTTTGTAAGACAAAACCACCAGAAATCATTTTTAGATATATTTTTCTCCTTGCTATCTTTCACTTTTTATTTTATTCTTTCATATTTCTTTCTTTTTTTTACTTTTCCTTTTTTACTTCCATAGTTTTAATGTCATGAATACAAAAAAAGACAAAGCCAGGACAGAAGAAACAACACATGATATATAATGGGAATGAACAATCATGATTGGGAATACAAGTAATGGATAGGAAACACTCAAAGAGATAGCAACTCTATGTTGTAGACATTTTCCTTTAAACTGAAGGCACCCCCCTCTAACAACACACAATTTCTTCTATGGATGATTTAAGAGGAGAAATAGATAAGTAATTTCTCCTTTAACACCAGATTTGATTTTAAAATTACTAATCAAAATGCACCAGGATAGCGTACAAAATAAGTTACCAAAAGGTCATTATATATTATATACATATACAAGCAGATAAACAGTCATCAAAATATGTGATGAAACAAAAGAAAATTATAAAACTTGCAATGTTTAACACAACCTAAATTAAACAGCCAAAGTTGTAATTGAATTCTAATTCCACAAATGGGACATACTTTCAGGGAAGTTTTACTATTAGAATATATAAAATGTACTTCAAGAAGAATCTCTCCAGCAAGATCTTAAACCAGAAGCAAGTAGGTGTTCCCTGTCACAATGAAGTCCTGAATTGTTGAGGGCTTTAAAGGTCAAAGTCAGTACAGTATCTTGAAATGGGCCCAAAAGAAAACGGACAAGCACTGCAGCGCCCTCATGAGCAGTGTAATATGATTCTCTCAGGCTGCAGCTGTTAACAACCTAGCTGCTGCATTTTGCAATATCTGAGCATGAATAAATGAGTCTTTTTTTCTGCCAATCCTAGCCTGATTTTGTGGTATATTTCACAATAGTAATCCACATATTAAATCTATTTTAAAAAAAATTGCACTATTTTTCCTATTTTATAATGGGATGGAGAGATAAATAGTATTACAAAAGGAAAAGCATGTATAAGAATGAGTCTTAAAATAATGCATTGAAACAAATATATTATTTTTTATATCAATAAGCGATATGGAAAGAGGACCAAAATATTTGCAATGAGAAAGGAAAATGGATATAATCATCCATCCCTAAATCAGGGCAATAGGAAACCTGTGCTTATTTTTTACTACGTAATATATTAAGATCCATAGATTTAATTGGTTGAATGTGAAAACACAATTATAGAATTATTACAGGATATATTCTGAGCACTAATCCCTGTAGTCTAAATGAATATGTGAGCCAATTTGGTGTAGTGATTAAGGTAGCAGGTTGGAAACCAGGAGACCATGATTCTAGACTCGCCTTAAGTCACTGAGCCAACTGAGTGACCCTGAGCCATTTTCGTCCAGCCTTAGGAAGGAGGCAATGGCAAGCCAAAAAACTGAAGACCAGTGACTGAAATTTTTCTACCATTTAACATATTTTACACACACACACACACATTTAACTAACTTTTCTATACTACTCTTCATCACAATACTGTACAGTATAGATCCAAGTAATTACAAATCTGACAAAAGAATACAGATTTTTGTCAGATGACATTTTACCCTGGCCCGAGATAATATATGCAATGTATGCACTTGCTACTTTACAGTTTGCTAGTATTCCAGATTTTTGAGAAAACTTATTGATAAAACTATTTTGATTACAGAGTTTGCATTTTACTTTAATGGATGCTTCAAAACTAGTTGACATTATTTCTTGTGACCTGGAAACCTATGTCTAAGACCTTTCAAGTTTACATGTAACCACAATTTTATAGTACCTATGATAAAACTTAAACTCATAAACTGCTTTAAGTCTACAATTATTTTATTTCTTAATCAAATGTATTAGCCACCTTCATTTTTTTAAACTTGGCCAAAAATTTCACTAACCAAAATTCTACATGGATTACACATTTTAAACAATTAATTACTCTTATAAATATATAATTGATTTTTTTTTACCCAAAACAATTAACTCTATTGTTCATTCTGTAACATTGTATTGTTGTAGGGTTTTTCACTTTTCACACAGGAGCCTTAGGCTACTTGACTCCTGCATGTAAACAACAACAACAACAACAATAATAATAATAATAATTTTTTAAAAAAAAGTTGGAAGGGATCTGGTGGCCATCTAGTCCAACCCCCTGCTCAGGCAGGAAACCCTATACCATTTCGGACAAATGGCTGTCCAGTCTCTTCTTAAAAACTTCCAGTGTTGGAGCATTCACTGCTTCTGGAGGCAGGTTGTTCCACTGATTAATTGTTCTGTCAGGAAGTTTCTCCTTAGTTCTAGGTTGCTTCTCTCCTTAATTAGTTTCCATCCGTTGCTTCTTGTCCTGCCCTCAGGCGCTTTGGAAAATAGCTTGACTCCCTCTTCTTTGTGGCAGCCCCTGAGATATTGGAACACTGCTATCATGTCCCCCCTCGTCCTTCTCTTTGTTAAACTAGACATACCCAATTCCAGCAACCGTTCCTTATATGTTTTAGCCTCCAGTCCTCTAATCATCTTTGTTGCTCTTCTCTGTACTCTTTCTAGAGTGTCAACATCTTTTTTACACCAGCGTGACCAAAACTGGATGCAGTATTCCACGTGTGGCCTTACCAAGGCATTGTAAAGTGGTATTAATACTTCACGTGATCTTGATTCTATCCCTCTGTTAATGCAGCCCAGCACTGTGTTGGCTTTTTTGGCAGCTGCAGCACACTGCTGGCTCATATTTAAGTGATTGTCCACTAGGACTCCAAGATCCCTCTCACAGTTACTACTATTGAGCAAGGTACCCCCTATACTATACCTGTACATTTGGTTTTTCTTGCCTAAATGTAGAACCTTGCTTTTTTCACCATTGAATTTCATTTTGTTAGATAGTGCCCAGTGGTCAAGTCTGTCCAGATCCTCCTGTATCTTAAGCCTGTCTTCTGGAGTGTTGGCTATTCCTGCCAGCTTGGTGTCGTCTGCAAATTTGATGAGTTCCCCATCTATCCCCTCGTCCAAATCGTTGATGAAGATGTTGAAGAGCACTGAGCCCAGAACAGAGCCCTGGGGCACCCCACTACACACTTCCCTCCATGTAGATGCGGTTCCATTGAGGACCACATGCTGAGTACGGCCGGTCAGCCAGCTACGAATCCATCTGGTGATGATGCTGTCTAACCCACATTTTTCTATCTTATCGAGTAGTAGATTGTGATCTACTTTATGAAATGCCTTACTGAAGTCCAAGTAAATTATATCCACAGCATTCTTCTGATCCACTAATTTTGTCACTTGGTCGAAGAATGCAATAAGATTTGTCTGGCATGATCTGTTTTTGACAAACCCATGTTGGCTTTTAGTAATAACTTTGTTTGCCTCTAGGTGTTCGCTGATTCGTTGTTCTAGAAATGAAATCAACTTAAATAATAAGCTTTCCAGATTTCAACCCTTCTTTCATTTTGGCTGTAGCGACAGTCTGATATTATCTGGAACATGGCTTATCTTGGTTCCTAACAGGTGACTTTTCTAGTTCCTTACTTTTCCAATCATGACTGGAATCCATGCACTAATCACTTTCCTTTCCATCCTTGATGGATAGATCCATCTTTGAGGATATATGTTTTTCACTTTTATATCTTTTATATGAATCTCCCTCCACACACTCACCCTCAGATTTGACACCCTCCTACATGGTGTCAGTACAATAATAGAAAAGAAAACACCACAGGTTTTACCATTATTCCAATCATCTGAACTAGAAAAAGAAATTGGTAGAACTCTTCATCAACTTCATCTGATTTTAAGAAGAGAAAAGAAAGATGCACCTTTTGACCTTTCCATCAATGAATTTGTAAAAGAAAAAAAAAGGGGGGGGGAGTCCAGCTTTTCAGTGAATCTTTTCAAAAGACTTGGTCCAGCAGCCAAGGATAAAGTAACCATGGAGAGCAGCAACTAGTATCTGTAGGATCTGGTAGGGAAGATGCATTTTTGCCCTGTTGCATAGTACCCAAACACAGGTGAGGAAGTTGTAGCTGAGCAGTACCATCTATAACTGGGTTATGGCTGCCTTTCTAGTGGACTAGGATCATAGACAGGATGCCATCATGGATCCTGCACTCAGCAAATGGTTATCGGCCAATACCAGAGCTAGGGCAACCTGCTCAAATAAATCAGCCCATAATCTGGTTTGGAAAGTCAAAGCCTAAAAAATAGGTAAGAAATCTATATTGGTTTCCACAAAATATCCAACTTTATAAATCATATTGATAAATACAATAATATGTAAAAGAAGAAGGTCAAAGAAGGAAAGAATCTTCTAATTCATCACAAGAGTATAAGAATATAAAAAAAAACTTAAGTGATAAAACTATTTTTTACATTGTAATTGTCAGCCTCTCAAGAGAAACAGATAGGAAACACAGCAAGATGAACTAATTCTAATTGGGTATATTTAGCTTATTAGGTATGTTTAGTTTAACAAAGAGGAGACTGAGGGGAGACATGATAGCAGTCTTCTAATACTTGAAAAGCTGCTACAGAGAAGAAGGTATCAATTTATTCTCCATAGCCACTGAGAGTAGAATTATAAGCAATGGGTAGAAGCTCATCGGAGGAGATCCAACCTAGAAATAAGGAGGAATTTTCTGACAGTGAGAACAATTAATCAATGGACAAGCTCCCAGAGTTGTCTCCCAGAGTTGTGGAAGCACCAGCATTGGAGATTTACATGAAAAGATTGGACAACAATTTGTCCGGGACCTTATGATTCTATGACACTGTATTGTAAGGATACATTAAGAGAAACTTCTTGCAAGTCTGAAAGTACAAATCTCCCACCATCTTCTTTTACCCCAATAAATTCGTTCTCACATTCCATTATAGTAATGATGAAAATGTAAAATCATACACTTCATGCCAGCATTCATCAAAGAAACCTGTATAATGTATATAGCAGCCTTACATGTAAAACAATTTATTGATCCATAAATCTTAAAAATAAATTGAAAACAAGCTAGCTGGGTGACTTTGAGCCAATCGCTCGCTCTCTCAGCCCAACCTACCTCACTAGATTGTTGTTTGGGGAAAATAGGAGGAAAGAGGCATACTGAGTTATTTATGAAAATAATAAAGGTGAGATTAAAATAAATAAAATCTATCACAAGAAAATTGATAAAGAAATGATGGTACAGAAATGGTACAACATTTCTCAGAGAGCACCAAGGACCCCACATAACTTGAAATATTAAGTGAAAGTATGAATCATGCTATGCTTCATCAATAAGCAAATGGTTACTAAATATATAGGAATTATGCCTTATATGATTTAAAAGCATTTATTTCAAAAGTGCATTCACCTCACTTTACCTAAAACCTGAGATTCTCCTTTTAACTGACTGTGAAACCACTAGTGCGTAGCTATTTCACATTCCAAATCTACTGAGTTCATATGCTAACTGTAAAATGCACAATAGATTTTGGCAGATTTAAAATCAACAGCATGACCTCGGGTTGAGAAGTGTGTGTGTGTGTGTGTGTGTGCGCGTGCATTTGTGAGTGTGTGTATGTATAGATTTAGCTATCCCAGATTTTCTTTTAAAAAGTATTAAAGGATATAACACAATTGTTTAAAATGCAAAAGAAACAAAGTTGAGATCAGAATAACCAATCTAGTACTTCAAATCAGCCTTCTCCAACTCAAGACACACTTCTTCCATCTCCAGAATTCCCTAACCGAAACTGCCATTGCTAGTGCCCAAATTAGGAAACTAAAAATTCCATAAACTACAGTAAGCAGAGCTAAGGCTTAATAGCCTAAAGTAGCAGTCCCAATCTTTCTCGCTCCACAAACCGGTGGCAGCAGTGGCAGCGGGGAAGAAGGGATGGTTTCACATGCGCAACCTAGCTCCCGCGCTTGTACAAACAAAGCTTTACATGCTTGCCCACCACTTGAGCAGACTGATTCCCAACAGGCCACAGACTGGTACTGGGCCACAGACCAAGGGTTGGGGACACTGCTCTAATCTATCAGAAAAGGATGCAAACTTTATGTATTGATACCGGTCTGCCACCCTTTGAGAACCAGTCCGCACAAGCAGTGGGCATATGCGTGAAGCTTCATTTGTGCATGCACGGGAGCTCGGTTATGTTGTTGGTGTTTAAATCTGTCAAAATCCAGCCTGGGGGTTGAGAGTCCTAGTCTAAAGCATGACTGCTTTTAAAGTAAAACTGTCTGATTCTATTCTTTAACAAAAGATTCAATACATGCAAATCTTTACATTAAAATACTACATTATATGTGTAAGATTTTAGTGGATGCATCTGTTCCACTAATCAATTAAAAAACACTGAATAAAACAGTATCGTAGACTAATTGGACAACATATTTTATTTATCTTAAGACCTGTGGATATACAAACTAGAGTTGGCATTTTTCCATTTCTCACAAATGAGAAATGATGATGCACACTTTTACTTATCAAGTGTGCTGATTTCAAATGTATTACTTATATTTAAATTTATTAATATTTCAATCAGCTAGTCAGGAATAATACATATTGGTGTTTCTCACTGAAAATGCATTTAAATGGGCTAAAACCCCACTATTAATAATTTTTTTCTTGAAATATTTTATGCTTATGAAAGAAACAGCATAATGGGCAGGTATAATATTGGATAACATAAGTAAATACTGAATAATTTCCTTCATTATTAACAGCAATTACTGTGGATATAGATTTAAAAAAATTAAATATTTTATTGAAAACAAATTTAGATTCAGATTCTTTGCTTCATTACAATTCAGAATTAAAAATAAAAACTGCAAGCTATGCCAGAAAATTTATTCATCATTAAAGAATAAAGTGAGGCAGGAGAAAAATATCTCTATTCTACCCCAAGGTAGCCAGAGCTAGAATGATGGTGGAGAGAATTAAATATCCTCTTCCACCTAGATCAGGGCTTTTCAACCAGTGGTACGTGTACCACCGGTGGTACTTTGGCACCTGGCAGGTGGTATGTGACCATCCTAGAGAAGTGGTAGTGGGGAGGGAGAGGAATGAGCTGAAGCGGTGGCAGCATTGCGCAAGCCTTGAGGAAGAGACAGCTGGAGCTGCAGGGCTGTCGGGGCTCAGCAGAAGCCCCAGGATCAGCACCCGGCTCCAGCTGATTGGCGCTTCCAGAAGTAGCGCGTAGCTGGAGGTGCACGGAAAAGGAAGGGGGGAGAGGAAAGGATATAAAGAGGTTTTGGCGGGAAAGGGCCAGCGAGGGGCTGCCCCCACCCCACCCCCTAGGCGCGCACACAGGAGGTGGCGGCAAGCGCCCGGCGTCCCTGCTGACCATCCCTGCTGACTGCTCAAGAAAGAAAAGAGGCCAGCCCAGGCCAATTGGGTGCTGATTTACAACCTCGTACTACCATCAAAGCCAGAACGTGCTCAGCCTTAGATCCACGGGGCAGCCCTGGAACCAGCAACGGGCCGCCTCGCTGCCTCAGCCCCACCCCCGCCCCACCCCTTGGGCGCACGCATAGGAGGCAGCGAGCGCGCTGGGCCTGGTGTCCCTGGGGACCGCATTCTGAGCGCTTTGCAGGTTCTTTTTTTTAAGCTGCCCGAGGCTCCGGGCAGGAAGCTTCCCATTTTGACCCCTCCCCCCGCCGTTGCTTCTGTGCCTGAAGGGCCTCTGCATGGCTCTCAGTTCACTTCTCCCAGATCCATGCACGTGTTTGTGTGTGTTTGTATGTGTGCGCATGGGGGGTCTCCTTGCAGCCCCACGCTGTGACATTGGGGAGGAAAAGAACTAGAGAGACAAGAGAAGCTGTGATGGGAGCTTCTTGCAGCCTTCCACGGGGCTGGGGGCGGGAGCTGAGGGGGGCAGGGCGCGATGCGATCGGTGGCACACTGAAAAAAAGAAACAAATACTCCAAAAAAACCATTTTCATTAGTTTGCAGCCTGCCATCGCAGAAGGTCTCTGTTGAGGGCGCAGGGCTGCAAGGGGTGAGACCCCCCCGCCCGCGTGCACACACACACACACACACAAACATGTGCATAGGTCTGGGAGAGGTGAGCTGAGAGCCACACAGAGGCAACGACAAGGGGGAGGGGTCAAAATGGAAAGTCTCTGCCCACCACTGCCTGCCTGTTGCCACCTCTGCCCAGACCCTCTGGCAGTTTAAAAAAAAAAAAAAGCAGGGGAGGGAGGGAGGGAGGGAGGTAGAGGCAACTTGATTGGAAATGCTCCAGTTCAAAGGAGAAAGCAATTTTGTGTTCTGTTTTATCACAGACAGAACTTTGTTGGCAATTGGTATTGTTAACATTGGTATTCTTGAATTGTGAGCTCTTAGGAAAGTATCCCCTCCCTGTGTGTCGCTAACAGCCATTTCCAGTGGGGAAAACAGGACAAAGCAGAGTGGGGGAAAATATTTTACTTTGCTATATATCCAGTCTGAATTAGACCAAGGCAGGGTCCCTACAGGAGAGCCCTTTTAAGGATTATGTATTAATAGAAAAGCAACTAAGCTACCTCTGTTCCTAAACGCAAAAGCTGCTGCACATAAAAAACAGAGGAGCTCTGATCAACTATCACAACCACAGTTTTGACAGTTTTGCTCTACTATTGTCTGTGGATGATCCCACTAAATGCAAGCACAGGATAAACTGAGCCTGGTTTTTCTCAATCTTTTAAGTGGCCACAAACTACTAGCAGAAGTGGCATTTGATCACAAGGAAAGGAGGCATCGAGAAATGTTTCCCCTTTTTCATTTGAGCATCCAAGAAGGGACAGGAAAGGAGAAAGGAAAGAGGAAAGACAAAGAAAAAGAAGGAAAGAGGGGAAGAGAGCAAGTAAGGAAAAACAAGGAAAGAGGGGAAGGAAGAAAAAAGAAAGGAGAAGGAAGAGGGAAGGAAAAAAAGAAATGGGGAAAAAGGAAGGAAGGAAGGAAGGAAGGAAGGAAGGAAGGAAGGAAGGAAGGAAGGAAGGAAGGAAGGAAGGAAGGAAGATTATAATGAGAGGGAGAGAGGCTCTGAGGGAAGTCCTGCCTTAGCACTTGGCCACCAGCAGCTCTGCTGCCCTTTCGCCATCCCCTTGCCCCCTCCTCCTGGCCTACCCTGGTGGTCTCCCATCCTATCGCGAAGGATGCTTTGGTTACAAAGCCGAGTCTCCTCACATGGAGAGGAAGTGGGCATCCCTCTGACCCATGCACTTTGCCCTCCTGCACCCACCATGAGCAACCTGGCCAAGGAGAGTGAGCACAGCAGCAGCAGCAGCCTCAAGGAGGAGGTAAGCGCAGCTGGATGCCCCCTCAGGGAAGTGGGGCTGGACTGGGTTGAGCTGCAGGGTCCTGGTTTCCCAGGAGTTCGAATGCCGGGCTGGGCGCTTGCCCTCCGCAACCCGTCTGGGAGTCCCCCAGGACTGTGAGGCTCCTCCAGTGGACCATGCCCTGGTGCCCACCCTTTCCACTGGAGATCCCTGGATCCCCCCCACAGCCCCGCCCACCCCCACACACACACAGGCGCCCCCCGACCTGACCAACGTTGAGCTGGCCACACACCCCGACCATTGACTTTGCTTGTCAAAAGGTTGCAAAAGAGGATCACACGACCCTGGGACACTGTGACCATCAGAAATATGAATCAGTTGCCAAGCATCCGAATGTAAATCACGTGACCCTGGGGATGCTGCAACGGTCATAAGTGTGAAAAATGGTCATAAGTCACATTTTTCAGTGCTGTTGTAACTTCAAACAGTCACTAACCGAACTGTTGTAAGTCAAGGACTATCTGTACTTTATCACTTTTTTCCTTTTTTTTGGTCAAGTTTTTGACACCTTGTTAGACGACTGGTGGTACTCCAATATTACCATATCCTAAAAGTGATACAATCGATGAAAAGGTTGAAAAGCCCTGACCTTGATTACTTCCTGAAAATATCCAATGTACACATCCTGATCCAAATTAATTCCATAAGGAAACATTAAGTTTGCCTTGATAGCATTATCAAAACTGTTTTTAGTATCCATCTCCAAATGCTGTAAGATATGTGATAATCACTAAGGATTGTGCAGAAATCACTCCTTGAGGTTTTTTCTTAGGTGGTTCTAAAAATGGGAGCATTATTCTAATAACACACCTGTTTCATTGCACAGGTTTTTTGAAAGCTCCCTTTTTTAATGGGCCAAACTACACTACTGTAACTGCAGTATCACAATCTTGGAGGTCTCTGGATGCTATACTGTATGTGACCTACTCGGATTCAAACATGTTTAAAAGAGGTGTGTGAATTAAAGCATTATGTCACAGTATGGTTTCTTTGATTTTGGTGTCAGCATGAAAAATGAATTTATCCATTATGGCTTAGTTTTGGATGCAAATCAGATACAATATTAATTTTTTTCTAAAAAAAATCCTGACTTGTTACAAATTGTAAATTCAGGCATTATCTGACCTAGGTTTCAATTCTACCTATGATTCTCCAACCATAGGACCCTTGAAATGTACTGATTTGAAATCCCAACATTCCCAAAAATGACAATTTTGGCTGGGAAATCCCTTAATCAGTCATCTCATGACTAAACATCTCTGGACTGAGAAAGGCTTATATATAGTACTGAAGGTCATATACTGACTGCATTCACAAGCTGCATAAGTTACTACACGTATGGTAATTTAAGTCAATAGGGACTGTTTCTGAATAGATTGGTTTTTATGGTAATTTCTTCATTTGAAATAACAGTTGCATACCACAAAATCTATGTCACGTTTCTTCATCGTAATTGACAGAAAAAGGTACAATTTTACATTTTTTTGTGGTCAGCTTTAACTTTCTCCCATTAATAAACTGATTGAACCCTTTTAGAATTGCAAACTGGTATATTGTGCTATTAAGGTGATGTAGGATGTAAAGTTTTGAGAAATAAGCTAACTCAAGGGTTCTCATCTAATATTCACATGGAACAATTGGCAAAATATACAATATTCTATGATTTAAAGATATCAAAGATTGTATGATTGTCAGCAGTGCTTTTAAAAATCTGAAATACTATCTAAATTTTAAATTAGGATTGGGTAGAATTTAATCTTTAATTTAAACATGCGTAACTTGTAATTCACCAAGTCAACAGTTTACCTGAGACTTCATAAATATGTTGTTGCTACTGCATGGAACTTCAACAACAAAGAGGTAGCTGTCACACATTTTAGTTATTGATTGTCACACATTTTAGTTATTGATTGTGTCTGGCTTGTAGATTTACATATTATTTAAGTTTTCTGGAGGTCAGCCTCTTCAAACAAAAGTAAGATTTCTCAGAAAATAAGGGAAGAAATATTCAGTCACATTTTTTTTAGAAATAATCTTTAATAAAAGTTCTAAGGCCATTTATTCTAACAAAATAGAATATCTAGAACTATGTTGGTAATCATTGCATTGGATGGGAGAGCCACTCTCAGAAGAAAGGAAGTAGCCGGTTTAAAGTTTTGTTGCACATCACTGCTTTGAAATAGAACTACCGATACCACAGTATCTTTAAAAACAAGTTTTGTCTACTATCCTACCTTAATTTTTCTGAGACTAGGAAAAATAGAACTATATAAAGTTGTATTAGTAGATAAAGTATTCAGTGCCACCCATCACGATTTATACACTGAAAAGTTGATTTATTCATCACAAAATCCCAATTATTTGTCAAGTATGAAACATGCAGAACACAGCCTTCAACTTTGGAAAGTATTGCACCACCAATCAAATGAAAATTTATATTCTAGATGAAAAATCCTTAAAATGTACATAATAAACATTTTTTCTTATTTACCCATACATGAAATAGAATGAGAGAATAATGCATTCATTGCCTAATCATTTAAAAGCTTGTGACATGAATCAAATACATAGTTCCAGATACCTCTGCAAAATCCAATCTTAAAAATAGTACACAAAATGTGTACAGAATTATTAATCAAAATACACTAAGCACATCTGCCACTTATGTATGATAAAAACCTGTGGTAACATACCATGGAATATAGATAAAATATACTGGAAGGCTTCCCTAGTTGGAAGCCATAGGATAGGCCTAATCAAGATATGGGTGGAGGAAAAAAAAGAAAAAGAAAGCTGCTGAAAAGACATTATGGATCTGACAATTCTGAATGTATGGAACCCAAAAAATGAAATATTCTTAAAAAATATAAAAACCATATGCTTCCTTTTGGAAGAGCTTATGTAAAAAGGACCAAAGATGGAAATCAATACTCACTGCTAACTTTCATGCTGCCAAAGGCTGAAGGCTGCTGCACCGGTTTGCAGCTTTCTGCAAAGGAGGTGGTTCTCGGGCGCCCTGACATGGTTTGTTAGCTGTTAGATTTTCCTCCTTATCGGATCGACTTTCTCCTCCTCTGGTTTCTCTTCCTTTTCTCTGCTCCGTTTCGTCCTCTCAGCGAAGAGAAGAAAAGCAGTGTGTGAAGATCAGGCCCCCCACCCTTAAAGGAGGGCGCCCGCCTTTAGTCTTGCCCAGCCCCTTTTCCACTTCGCTTTATCGTCAGCAGGCCACCATCCTCTTCATTCCTATTACCGTAGCAGTAGCAGCGGCAGCGCCTGGGCTCGCGGCCGCCTCCGCCCAGCCCTACAATCCAGTCACTCCCCGCCCCTTTCTGATGCGAGGGGCAGGAAAGAGAAGCAGCGCCGCTCGGCTCTCCGATGCGACGCCTTTCTTCCTCGCTCGCTCGCTCGCTCGCCTTCCTTCCTTCCTAGCTAGCTAGCGAGTCAGTCACGTGAGAAGGCGACGGCCAGGAGAGGTTCTTTTTTTCCCCTCGGGGTGGGGGCGCTGGGGAGACACAGTGAAGGGACGGACTATTTGCCGGCGGAGGAATATGACGCGAGGGATGGCGCGTCCGCTGGCGAAAAGAATCTGACAGAGTGGCGGCCAAACCGCCGGGGCCGTATGAGGAGAGGCGGCGGGGGCAGGAAGGGCGCGGGGGAGGGGCGGCCTAAGGAGCGGGCTCCTGCCTTCCTTCCTGCCTACCTGCCTCGTCACTCCGTCTCTCGCTCGACAACGCGGGGGCCGAGTGCCGCCGGAGTTCTCCTCATAGCGCCCGTGGGGCGGGCAAATCGCGTCCGGAGGGGCGGCTCAGGCGGACGGCGCTGCAGTGCAGTTGGAGGACGGCGGGGTGGTCCATGGTGCTGCTGCTGCTGCTGCTGCTGCTGAAAGCGGCAGATCTTTCCGACTCAGCTGGCTGCGGCGTTGCTGGCGATGGGTCTCGCTTGGCCCCGCCTCCGCCACCCCTTCGCTCGGGTTCCTTTGTCCGCTACTCGTTTACGGGGCCGTTGCAGCTTCTTCTCTCTCGGTTGCTGTTGATACGGCCACCAGGTTCTAGCTCCTTGCTCCGCTTACGCGTCCCTACGGACTACTCTTCGGGAATACGGAACCGACCGCCCCATTTCTCCGGACTCTGAAAGAGCCGCTGCGCTCTCGTCGGTATTACGCACGCGTTCCCCTCAAAGCCGAGCTACGCAGCCTTGCTAAGCGTCTTCCGTGGATGCCGAGCCGAACACCCGAACGGTTTCCGAGCCGAACAGCTTCGGAGAAAAATCCAATCAGGAGAAAGTGAACGCACAGATCCCTCCCTTCTAGCACTACATCGGGACCAATCGCCGCCGGTGGAAAGGAAGCATCCGCGCTATATAAGCAGCCAATGACAGAAGAGCTACGAAAATAACGGGCAGCACATTCTTTCCTTTCTGGGATCCAATAAAAAACGTCGGGGCCTGAATTGTCACCGCTGCAGAACCAATGGAACTCACGGATACTTCCCACGGCATTTGGACGAACTCGGAGAGGAGGCTGATGCGAAATGGGCGGAGCTTCAACGGGAACTTCTCTGGGGCGCCAGAGCCCCTATTGGGGCGCCAAGGGCATCCTCCGGTAAGCAGTGCAGGCGGGACAGAGCTGCTCCGTCGCCCCGAAAGCACGGCTGTAACACGGATTTTCTCTTGTTGGAACTTGCTGTGCTTTGATGGCTGTATGTCGCCTGCTCCGGTGGGGAGAGAGACCGAGTGCAAATGTGTCGGTACCGCTTAGGGGACGCAGTAAACTGCAGTCGTCGCCCTGCGCGCCCGATAACCGAGTTAGTCTTAGTGATGCCGCGGTTTGAGGGAAGATAAGTTTCACCACGACTTCAGATGGATCCGCTTAGCTAAGCAATTTGCTTTCCACGATTACTTGCACGATGCTGCCGAACAAGGAATATGGACACTAGCTCTCTCCTATGGTTTACCTCCACTTGCCTTCGAGGGTACGATGCCTCTAAATGTTAAATCACAAGTATTGATATATTAACTCTTGAGAAGACCGTACCAAATAGCTGACCCGTCTAAGAGATCATTTTGTCATTGCCCAGAAACTTCTCTTGTTAGGTCAGCATTAATTTGCCAAGAACAAGTCTTGACAGGCTAACCTTATCTCATTTTTGATCAACAGCATGACATCTAAACAATACCTCAGAAGCTTAGATTAGTAAAGTACACAATTATGGCTTTAATGATGTGAAAAGACTCTTGAAAAGAGTTCATTAGTTCATCAAACTGAAAGGAGATACTAAATGGTATGCTGTAGGTTTGTGTTCCATTCACATTTTTATTAACGAGTTGAAAGGATGGCTGTGAAATACATAACAAAAAATTAAATCGGATAACGCTTGGAATTGTGATTGATCAGAATTTGAATCAGTCAACAGTATAACATTACTGCAAATGAACTGTAATTATACTGCATTAATATAAATCACCAGGAGTTACTCTTGTCTTTTGCACTGACGATATGCCTTTTAGAAATCTTTCTACTATTCAGCATATTGGTAGTAGAATAAGTTTACAGAATGGCAACAAGGTTGATCAAGTGGTTGGAAACTAAGCTCTATAAGAAATGAGTTAAGGCATCAGGCTAGAAACATGGAGACAGTTGTAGTTCCACCTTTAGGCATCAAAGTTGGCTGGTGACTTTGAACCAGTCACTCTTTCTCAGCCCAATTCACCTCCCACGCATGTTGTTTGGAAAATAGGAGGAGGAAGGAGTATTAAGTATGTTTGTCACTTTGAGTTACTTATAAAAATAATAAATGTGGGGTATTTTTTTTAAAAAAATGCAAGTTTAGGTAGTCCTTGTTTAGTGACTGCCTCATTTAGTGACCATTCAGTTACGATGGTGATGAAAAAATAACTTTGCAACCAGTTGTTGTATTTACAATCTTTGCAGGTCTGTAAAGCAAAGGCAAGCTAAAGTAAGTCATATACTTGCGGTTTCACCTAGCAACCACTTTGCTTAATAACTAAGTCGCAGTCCTAATTGTGGTCACTAAAGAGGATTACTTGTATTTAAAGGGAATCACCAAACCACAGATTAAGACCTCAACACCTACCACCTTCCTACAGAAATGACAACAAAATTTCATAATCTTCCTAGAAATTTATGAAGACAGGTATGTTAATTAAAACATTGTTCTCTTCTACACCCTGATCCAAACAGCTAAGAAGGGAATTATTACATTGGAATAAAAGGATAATATAAGGGGCAGTATAACAAGACATGAAACTGCTATCCAGATAGCAGTAAATGAATAAACTTAAATGGATAAACTTACTAAAAAGATTGGAAAGTATTATCTTGTAATCGCCAGCACTAGTGCCTATGGCGAACTAGAAGGTAAATTCTTCCTTAAAGTTATCAATTACTGTACTGTAAAAAGAGATCAAATTCAATTGGATTAACCTTTATCTCCTACAATTAATTCTTTCATTTTTTTAAGTTGTGGGGTTATATATGAAATGATCTGCTAGAATCAGTTGGGATTCTTCAGCCATTGTTCCATTAAGTGATCCTCAAACAAGTCCTGATAATTGGTTTCAGACAAGATATGAAGGAAAATAAGAATTAACTAAAACCATTGATTCCATTTTCAAATTAATAACAATGCTAGGAACAGGTGATAATGAAAATGATGTATGGTTCTCTGTAAAGTCTCTCCCAAATAGATTGTAAAAAGATGTTGACATTTCTGGGATGATAAGATCTGGCTTCAATTTTCAGGATAACAAAATTGCTTCCCATGTGGCCACTACCCTTGTGGTGCATCACTCTACTGAAAAAACTTGAAATAGCCATGTTTGACTATAGGGAAGTTGCATACCAGTTCACTGTTGGAAGGTCATCGATTGCTGGGATCAAGTGAAAAACTGTGAATGGAAATGATGGAAGCTCTGAGAGTATCAGTCCAACCAATAGGACGCATGTTATAGAAAACGTTAAGTCATACTTTTTAGACAAGGAAAATGCTTCTGCTATATTGCCCCAGTGGACAATAGATTTATAAGTACAGAAAGTGGTGCATGCAAACTTGGAAGGTAAGAAGTTATTCAACCTTCCATGCACATACAACAGATATCATCTTGAAGGAAATAACATTATTTGATCTGAAGTTAATTTATCTCAGGTAATTTTTAAATACTAGGCTTAATTCTTCACATGTATTTTTCTTCACATGCAGGTAGTCCTCAACTTATAACTAAGATTGGGATCAGAATTTCTGTTGTTAAGCAAGGCGTTAAGTGAGTTTAATCTGTTTTTAAAACCTTTTGGTGGCAGTATTGGTTCTGTAAAAACTTTCAAAGGGTCTTCTCTGTTCATATGACGAGTATTTCCCATTCAGAAAACCTTTCACTAGTTCATATTCAAGCAATTTGTATTTCTGAGATGCAACAACTTCCTTTAAACAAAAGAAATTTTCTATCAAATGGACAGTTTATTTTTATTAAACACAAAAATAAACAATATACAATTATGAAGGAAAAAACTAAAAAAATAATAATTAAGGTGCTGGTCTAGAAACCAGAAGACTGAGTCTAGTCCCATCTTAGCATGAAAAGCCAGCTGGGCGACCTTGTGTTGGTCACTTCCTCAGCCCAACCTATCTCTTGTTGTGAGGAAAAACACAATAAAAAAATTAATAAATGTACCAATCCATGTTCCTTCAGCTTGGCAGGAACTCCAAAGAAACCGCAGAGGATGGATCCTCCCTGATCTAGCAATGCATAATAGTTTTCTTCCTGGGTCATTAGGCCTGGGCCAAGATTCAGCATCTGGGGGATTTTGACACCATTGGTCATCATTCAGATAGTTGACCCATTGTCAATGATACAGGATTTCTAGCAGAGAACACCTAGGGATGGTGTGGTTATGTATCACAATTAACTTGGGAACCCAGATAACTAATCTTCCGCTAAAATATATGTAGATACACTATTTTCCCTCTGTTCTGCAGATGTCAGATTAGAGAACTCTTTATTATCATCAATTGTTCCAAGTAGCAACACAGCTAAAAGGTAAGAGAATTTATAATTCACTAATGCAATTTGGAAAGTTTGCTGAGTAAAAATAATTACATACAAATAGTCTGAGTTGGCCAAGTAATCCCTTCCACACAGGTATATATGTGCAAAGAGAAAAAGGGGACTATGTCACTATCTCTACGTCACCCTTCCATGGTGCTAAACAGACTTCAGACTATAATTATATTTTATATAGCCATATCACATTGATGACTCATCCTCAGCTTACAAGAAGTTACTACTTCAAGATACTTTTCACAACCAAACTAGATATTCCTTACCTGTGCCTGGATTTTTGTTTCCTAAGTGAGGAACACTGCACTTGCCTCTGTTGAATTTCATTTTGTTGCTTTCAGTGTATTTCTCGAATCTGGTAATTTTGAATTGTATTTCTGTCTTCCATATATTAATTCTCCCTTTCAATTTTCTATCTGCAACTTTAATAATTACTTCTGCCTCTTCATCCAAATCTTTAATCAAAAGACTGAAAAGTAGATCCAGAAATGTTCCTTATGGTTGTTCAATTGATACCTATCTCTAATTAGTCAAGAAAGACTTCTTGATAAACCATGCTGGTTTCTGATAATACATTGAGAGTAATTTGAGTTTGCTCACAAATGTGCTTCTTCCTTATGCACAGGCATTAGAAAAAAGTAATGAATGGGTGGATAGATGGATACTGAACTTTTTGGAAGAGGTCTAGCAAATCACAAATGAAATTGGTATTATTCTATAGAAAATATATTACCTGGGTTTCTATGTAACTTAATTTTTATAGCCTCAAACAACTTACAGGAGAAGTCATGCTTTTGAGGATATTCTCATTTACTACCGAAAAACAGAAATGTATAGTAAATTCAAATTTTTATACATAAGTGGGTTCCAAATCTTCATTGAAATTCACAATTTGTTTAGCTTTGCTATAAGGTTTTGCATAATCTAATGTACTATATTCAGGATCTGTGTCAATCATGCAGCTGTCACTAGAAGAAGAGAGACTGCAATGGCAAATTTCACAAGCCTGTGTTTGGTGGCAATAGGCTCCCTCCCCAGAAGAACTGCTGCCAGAATCAAAGTAAAAATGCTGGAAGGGAGAAAGACCTGGAATAGCTCTTGTCAGGAAATCTTTCTGCTGATAATGAAAATTCCTCATGTTTGTGGGATACAATGTGGATGCATAGTTCCCTACTAGATGATTGTCTAGCAGCAAGCCATAGCCTTCGTTGTATAATGATTCAAACGCACTGTCAGCCTTAGTTTGCAGTGGGTTCTTAAGCACCAGTGATGGCAAAGGTGGAAGCTGATGCAAAGAATCTCCATCCTTGGTGCTTCTTGGTCCTGATGAAGGGTATTCTATTAATCTGCTCATTCTTTGCATTCTGCTGGCTGATTTATTCACACCACACTGAATACTGGAGGCCATGGAACTAGAAAACTTGAAGGGGACTTTCTTTTGAATCTTCTTTGGTTGCAACATCATTCTCCTTTCATAATTGTACTTGGGTCCCCTGGAAAATGGCTGTGTTATAGTAATGTGATTCTCACTCAGGTCCTGCAAGATTTCTTGAAATTTTTTATTGCTTGCAGAACTTACTTCTGGGCTTTGCTTTTGGTTCAGTGCTGAAAAATGTCGTTGCCTTGCTCCTTTGCTCAGTGTGCTGAAATTGTGTTCATGTAACCTCTCCCTAGTAAGTAAAGTGCTGGATTGGGAAAACCATTGATCTTCATCATACTTAGCACCTGAATTCTTCTTATTCACTAGTTTGCACTTAGCAGTAATGTCTAATGATATGTTTTCTTGATCTGTATGTTCTAGGTCATCAACAGACCTTTTTTTACTAAGTAATCCTAAGTATTGTGAATTTGAGAGCTTAGAATTCTGCCATGGTTTCAGCTCCTGGCTAAATGAAAAGGGTAGATTTTCAGTTGCCATTGAAGAAAAATTAGCTGTAGAATGAGAAGGCAATAAATGGGACGTAGAAAGAAATGGAGAACCAGCAACACTGTGGTTATCCTCTATAGCAGAGGTTCCCAATCTTTTGGACACCAGGGATCGGTTATGTGGAGAGAGTTTTTTCCATGGACCAGAGGGGGCATGGTTTTGTGTGCTGCCTGCATCCTGCAGATGGGGCTTTGTTTGTTTGTGTGGACCGGTTGTGGCATGCCGCGGCCCGGTACTGGTCCACGGACCGGGGATTGCAGACCCCTGCTCTATAGCCACCAGTCTCATCAACTTCTCCTTAACAGTGTTCATTTGTTCTTGAAGGTTTGCAATTGCTGTATCTTTCTGTTTTAAATAAACATCAAATATTTTGATTTAAATGCACCAAAACACAATTAGAGTTTGCATAAAATGAATGTTTGAAAAAAATAGACAGGCCTGCTATGCAAATGAATGAGCTGGAATAAATAATAAATGTTATACTTCAACAAAAATTATCACGTTGGCTAATAATGATACACATAAATGTACTTAACAAACAAGAAACACAGGAGGAGAAAAGCAGAATATTGCTTATCAATCTTATATTAAAAGCCTTTCCAAACACAAAGCATTAACATTGTATGCACTGTTAATGAAATGCAACTATAAGATACAATGGTACCTTGGTACTCATCCTTAATTGGTTCTGGGAGGCAGGATAAGTACCAAAAATGATGAGCAAACAATTTTTCCCCATAAGTTATAATATAGTGAGTCAAAAGGCAGATAACATCAACAACTTCTAGCTTATGCATTGAATACCAAACAAATGATGAGTACTCGGACAAATTTTTCATGTCAAAATGTATTGAATACCAAATTTGATGAATTTCAAAGCAGTTGAGTGTAAAGGTACCACTGCACTTTTTCATTTTGCCTTTTAACCTCAGTCTTCAAATATTTGGCATATACTGGAAAAAAGTATTCCTTTCATCTGGACCTAATCTGAAACACCACAAAACACCACAGTACTCTATTACTTCAGACTAAACGGCAAAGCAAATGCTGAAATCTCCACTTAATATGTGAGGCTATGATTCCTCTTTATAAAAGTGCTTCATTTAATTCATAAGCCAACTAGATTTGCTTGATTAAAGTGACATAAGCATTGGTTATGGATACAAAGATTTACCTACAGTACTCAATTGTCCCAAAGGTGCTTTTTCAAAAGGCAATTGGACTTGGTTTTTCCTTGCAGACGTTTCGCTTCTCATCCAAGAGGCTCCTTCAGTTCAGAATCGGAACTGAAGAAGCTTCTTGGTTGAGAAGCGAAAACATCTTCAAGGAAAAATAAAAGTCCACTTGCCTTTTGAAAAAGCACCTTTGGAACAACCATGACCTGAATCTCAACTGATAATGACTCATTTTTTTTTAGTATTTTAAAAAACTTTTAAAAAGGAAAACACAAGATAGGAACATCATACAGCTCATATGTAAGATCAGGTTGCATGGCTTTGGGGATTTTTCCCCACTCAAAATTACTCAAGTATTCTTCTGACATGTTTCAACCAAATGAAGCCAAAGCATATTCTAAGAATGGTTCTGAATGCTCAGGAGAATGCTCTGTTTAACCTAGGGTTCTATTCTTGGAAATGTTGCTGTAAAAAGTACCTTGCTACTTCTTTTATTCCAAGGATTTTCTATCTTGTTTACTAAGTGAAGATAGTTGATAAAATTTTCAATGGATTGGTTATATGCCGTATCTGCCAGAGGCTATATTTAAACCGTTTCCATCATGGGAGCAAAAATTGTAGAGTATTTGCTAAATTCCTCTCGTACTACTGGAATGATAATCCATGAACTATTTTTTCAGTATGCATTGAAAGATCCTATAAAAGGCTAACTTCTCAAATTTTCCTCCACTTAATAGGTATTGGGAAATATGAAAATAGTCCATCTCCATGCAGAGATAGGTGTGCACAGCAACTGCCTTCTCGCACAATTTCTTATTTAGCAATTTGTATCTATATCGTCTTTGAAATGAGCATGTTCTTTTATGATTTATGACATTCAGATAGCATTTTTTTAATAATATAGATTCCTGGTCACCTGTACATTTTTCCTACCATTCTAAAATGTCTGACGGGGAGAAAAACACACCATGGACTATAGTAGTTTTTTCCCATCTGCCATATTTATCACTTCCGTTACTTACCCCAGCTCCTGCCCACCTAGCAGTTCGAAACAATGCAAATGCAAGTAGATAAATAGGTACCACTTCGGTGAGAAGCTAACAG
Organism: Azemiops feae; assembly: GCA_023970755.1. Taxonomy (NCBI): domain Eukaryota; kingdom Metazoa; phylum Chordata; class Lepidosauria; order Squamata; family Viperidae; genus Azemiops; species Azemiops feae. The sequence goes on along the minus strand of JALGBA010004292.1, from coordinate 4,793,028 downwards.
CATTCCGTGCACCTTTGGCATATAGCCACGCTAGCCACATGGCCACAGCAATTGTCTTCGGACAAACGCTGCCTCCCTCGGCCAAGAAACGGAGATAAGCACCATGCCCTAGAGTCAGACACGACTGACAGGGAAAACTTGTACCTTTTAAATCAGTAGTTTAGGATGAGGCAGACTTAATCCTTTTTCTTGTTTTTATCCTATTTTATCTGAAGCTCAGTTCTTATTCTATGAGATACTTTAAATATGTTCATACAGCATGTGAGAATGGTTGCACAGTGAGGAGCTATTGTATTTTCATTCTTTTTACTGATTATGTAAGTATTTCCCACCTCTGCAAGCTGCTGCATCATAGTATTTTTTTCGTCGAGCAGCTGGTATATCTCTTCATCACTATACATTGTAGAATGGAAATTCTTGTTGGAACCTGTAAAATATTTGGCCATGTTGCTGGTATCAACTTCTTGTTTTTCAAAAGTCTTCCACTGTCTGATCTGCTGAACATTGAAATAGAATTTTCAGAAGTAAGAATCAAGACAAAAAACAGTAGACAAAAAGTGAAAAACTATGGAGAAATAGTGTGGGGGGGGCGTGTCTTGAAACTGCTGGGTTGTTTTGTTCTCATAGGTAAAGATCTCGTTCCTTTGTACACATGCACACTTTTCATTTGGAAGGCAAAGTTCATTTCCTTTGTCCATGTCTCTCTCTCTTGAACACGCTTTTCTGGGCCTTTTCACTATTTAAAGAAAGAAGGCAACAAAGCAATGGAGCAGCTTTGTCAGTTGGCAGCTATAGCATCAAAATGTTTCACAGTACAGTACAAAATGTTTGAATCACATATATGAAATAAACTCTTACAAATACCTGAGTTTTTTTTAATCACTAAGGAATACGGGCATCCTATCCTAAGTTTGGGATAAGATTAATATTACTTATTACCTGTGTTATATCATTTGTCAGTTATTACCACACAAATTATGGAAAGAAAAGATATACCTGTGATCCCAGATTCAAAGATGGCCCTCAAAGCCTCCCCAAAGCTCTCCAGCTGCACAGCCTAACTATTTTGAGGTGAAAACACATCAAACTTGTTGTGAAATAATGTTAGTACAAATTTTTAAAAGAGTATAACCCCTATGCCTTGCCTCAGTATACTCTCACAATGTGGCCTCTCACATTTTGCATCTTTGCCCCACTCACCATATCTCCCAGCCTCCTAAAACCATTTAAATCTGCTTCCTCAGCATGAGAAAATTCTAAGCTAACCCTCAAACTTCACTTCTAGAAGTATTTTTGCTTTATAATCCTAAAGCTCTGCTTTAGCTCTGCTTCAATTTTTAATCCACCTACTCTAGAAAGATTGCCCAACTTTCTATAATCTGCAAGGTCCTGGAATCTCTTTTTTCCTATTTCACAGCGGTGGTTTTCTAATAAGTAATTTGTTAAATATAATATTTTAATTTAAAATACGAAAATCTCCTGATCATAAGGAGAAAAATAATCTGATATTCTATTGAACATGATGGTGGAACATGACACCCAGAATGTGGCTGGGTGAAGAGAGATTTGTTTCTGTTGTTTTGTTTTTTGCATTATTCTGTAGTCTTAGTTTATAGGCATAGTTATTTTTAGCTGTTTTGTTTAATTGATACTGTAAACTGCCCAGAATCTTCTCTACTGGGCAGCCACAATACATTTAATAAAGTAAATATTATAACCTATCATTTGAATAATACTAAAAGTTATATACTGTTAGGGATAAAATTAATTGTTTATCAAATTTTGACCACAACATAAATTATGAACAAAATACTGCTGAAACTGGGAAACAAATTCCTTAATTGCTTTCTAGAAAATGAGCTCACAAACTCATTCTAGATTTCACTGTAACCTCAAATTCTCAAACCTCAAAGTGGGAATTCACTCATATTAAACAATCTTCTGTCTCCCAAACTTTATTGCATTTTACAGACTACAGGAAATAAAGCCAAATATTTTATTCAGATACAGTAAATAGGCCACACTAAAATATATGAATATCTACACTGAAATCAACTGAGGATAGCCCATGGTTTCCATGAGGTTATCTGACAGTGACTTGGAATTGAACCTTCTTCCTGCCAAAGCTCAATGCAATTTACTTGCTCTTAAGCAAGTAATGTCACATTTTATAAAGGTTAACAACTAGCATTCACAAGTAGCATTCAAGGAATTCTGATGTTATAAGGAGGCACAGACTACTGTGCAGTATAATCATGACTGTTCAATTTAATACGACAGATTTCAGGTTTTAAATGATTTTTTATTATTAGCAAAACATTTTTGCCACGGATATCTTGAGCTGACCTGAACTTTACTTTTGCAAAATTGGTTCAACCTTATTTCCCTTTACAGTGTGGAAGTTGTGGTGTCTGAACAGAAGAATACTGTCTCATGAATCCACAGTCCAATTCAACTGGCATATTATTTCTTTCTCTTTCTGTGCTTTGTCTATCCTTATCTTACAAGTCAAGGACAGTTACTCACAAGAGGCAAAGTGTGTGAGTTTATGTGCTCATTTAAATTGTATTTGCATTTTTTTCAGGCTAAAAGAGATACTTCACCTTTGGAGAAATCATACTTCAAAAATGGTAACATTATATAAAGGAACAAGAACTAGACTTAAACCATTTTAATGAAATCCTGACATTAAAATCAAAAAGGTGTATACTATGAGGGTTTTTAATTATTCCTCTTTTTACCATTCTACAATTCTACAACTATCTATGTAGTACTAAAATAGGATATGTGGTATGGCACCCAACTATATAAGTCCTTGAATCACTGTACAGCACAGCTAAGAAAGTGTATTTGCAAGTTCCAGTATGATGAGAGTCCTGCCATGGGCTTATTGGAATGCGAAGCAGAATACATTTATTATGAGCTGAGGATATATAATTGCATTTTCTTGCCAAGTAAACTATAGTTATCTTACCAATGAGATTAAGCATTTTTAATTAATTTGTATATTTATTTTATGTATCAGGAATTCCATTTATATGCAAGACTCTGGGGAATAGTAATTTGCAATACCGCTCATCGCTTTCTTACCTGTGGGATAAAGATCAAGCAATTTATTGAAGACATACAGACAAAGATTCCTCCTGAAGTTAATCCATATATCAGATTGTGCCACAAACAGAAAAAACTATTAACCACCAGCATGATTCCAATAAAGAGGAAAATAATGGCTACGGCACTTATGAGTGTCAGGGACTGATTAACTGGTGGGCAACTGAGATTATTTGTTAGACCTGCAAGGTAAATTCCATACATCAGTAGGATTCCCTGAAAAATAACACAAAAATTTTTTTAGTAGGTTCAAACAGAGTTAAGTCTAAACTTCCATTTTGTTAATCTAATCATACACTGATAAAATTTAATAAAATATCCTTACTGCTCACTTGATTCAAAATCGATGATGGAACAATAACAGCCATACTCTAGTAATCATCCCTGGATAATATTAGGAGGGATAGGCATCCAGTTCACGTGTGATGGAGCTGATGCTGCCCTGAACCATATCCTCTTCACTGAAATCTGCCACATGGAATGACTTCCGGTTCACTTTGCAAGATTCTACTTCTGCCTGGTTCGTACAAACTGCCCATACAGAGCCTAGACTTATGTAAATTTGATCCCTGTTGTGGCAAAATATTGACCAAATTTTCATAAGAGCCTGTGGGCAGATCTTGCTAACTCTCAGACCCCCCCAAAAAAGAAAGTTACTAGAAGGATGAGTGTTTCTCTGCCTTTTATCACCTCCAGGTAGGCATTCATACAAAGGTTTGGTCAAGTTCACTTCCAGTCTTTCTCCATCCCTCTTATTTCCCAGTGCTTCTTGTTGACCCAAGAATCCTCTCCATATTTGTGGAAGGGGATAAGCCACCCAGGAGCGTTTTCATCTTGCACCCCAGTCACAGGGATTAACTAGGTGTTTGACAGAACTGCCTGCAATTAGCAGGAAAACTCCAAATGCCTATCAGGACCCTAAGGGGTCTGGGGATTTAATAGAACCTCCCAACCAGTATGGATTCCAGGCAATCATTTGCCTCAGACAAACCAGGGAGTGATTTGAATACAGCAATGGACTCTTCATAATGTCCTCTATCTTCAAATCACATAATAGCTGCTCTAATAAAGACTAGATCTGAAATAATGCCAATTACATGCCAAACACATGTGCCTAAGATAAACTAGTTCAAACCTATGACTGCCATGAATTTCTAGATTATCCTAGAAAACTAGCAAAGAAGTTCCACAACATGGTAAGTCCTCTGGCAGTAAAAGCTGGAAGGACTCCAACACCAGCCCAGCCATGAGATTTGGACAGCCAGTAAGCGACTGTTTTGCAGAAGCCAGGTGATACATGAATAGAATTCCTAGCTTGTCTGTACTACCCAATATCACATAAAGGCATTTACAGCCCACCACCATATGATCAGTACTCCTGAATGCCACCAAACCTTTTCCCCTATCTTGGCATTCAAAGCAGATGTAAACTCAGATGTGAGCAAGCAGATTTCAGAGAGGGTGATTTTGCTGCTGTTGCTGAACCAGATTTCAGTAATACATGCCAGATCCATTTGTTCATTAATATGGACTTGGCATTTACTAGCATCAACCAAAATCCAGGGCCTCCAGCAGTCTGGCCACCTGGCCCTTGTAATAGGTTCTTTTATTGCCACATGGAAACCACTTCTAGATTTTGTGCTTGAGATGGGGAAAAATGAAATTTTGATTGTCGGCTTTACCAATTAGATAGATTTGATGTTATTGAAATGGCTAGTTTATATTATTTTGTAAAAGTAAAAAGTTGAGGTTTGAAATTGATACTCTATTGCACCAAAGAAAGTCGGAAGTCAATGCCTTTTTTCCCCTTTTTTTCTCCCTTACCTCACTTTTCTACTCCCTTTTCCCTTCCCCATCTTTTCCGCTATTTACTTTGTATTTCGATTGTATCGTATATTATAAACTAATAAAACTTTGTAATAGGTTCAGCAAGTAACTAGCAGCCAACTGAAGGTAGCCTTTCCCATGACCCATATTTTTCTGGTAAAATAGTATTCTTAATGCAAAAGCAAAAGGATATTCTCCAACAACCATGATATGTGAAGTATCTCCAATTTGATGATGGAACCTTGGTACTTTGGGTAATAGAGGGCAGATTGGGAAGGAAATTACACTACAGTCCCATAACTTAATGCTTTTGCATTATGAATGCTATTTTACCAGAAAAACATGGATCATTCCAAGGGAAAGGATACCTTCAGTTGGCTGCTAGTTACTCACTGAACCTATTCCAAGGGCCAGGTGGCCAGATTGCTGGAGGCCCTGGATTTTGGTTGATGCTGGTAAATGCCAAGTCCATATTAGTGAAGAAAACACAGAGTTTTGTCCCTAAATTTTGGTGGTACAACTTGGGGGGGGGGCTGCTTTGGTGACCTATTATTCCCCTGCCCTTTATATAAGTTACGTTATAGCTGAATGAAAAAGCTGGATGGTAGCAATTATTTTAAGCTTGTCTTATAAAGTTTCAAGATATACTACAAGTTGCTTTGAATTCAATGTCCGTATAGAAGTAGAGGGAACGAAGCATAAGAAGTGTTTCTCGTCTTGAGGAAGCAACACCTTCATCAATCAGAAGTAACTTTCACAACTGAGCATAATGAATATAAGAATATTTGTACAAAAAGATTGTCCCTAAATTAAATAAATCTAATCTTTAAATATCTAGGAATAATGGACAATGAGCTTGTAAGCCTTTCTTTTATCAATGAGATATTGGAATGTATTATGTACCTTAAATCCCAGAAGAAGAATAAACCAAAATTCAGAATAGAGCGATTTACAGACGTATCCATAATTCAGTGTGCAACTCAAGCCTTTGTCAGTGACCTGCCGAAGATTAAAATAAATAGCTAAGAATCTCTTAGTTTGCAAAATGTTCAAAATCTTAACACTTTATTTCCATATTCCTATCATAGAATTTAATTCTAAGATATTGTTTTTAAAGAAAGAAATTAAAAACTTGGGAAGGAGGACTGCCATCGCGGCAGCGCGGACACTGGAAGATGAGCTCCATCTTTCACGTCCGAATTTGTCCCGCTGGGGGAGCCTGGAAAGGGTCGAAAGTCACCCTGTAGGGGCAACGAGCAAGGAGGGGACCCCTGCTTGATTGTGGGAGGGCGGTGACCCTTCCGATTGATCCGGGGAAGCCCTCCAAACCAGCGGGGGAAAGACCGGCCATGGCAATATGGCTCGTCACTAAGCTGCTGGCAGCAGAAGTCAAAATCACCAAGCACCTTTAAAACAACGCGGTTGAAACTGGGTGAGATCTGATCTTCTCTTTAAGACTATTTTTTCCTGTAAAAGCTGTCCAAAGTATTTTTCCCCCTGTGAGGAGAGAGGGAAGGGAATTTCTACTCCACTCTTTAAGAACATCAGCAACTAACTACCCAGGAGAAACAGAGCAACTATAAGAACAATTTTTTTTTTTTTTCCATAACAAGTTTTATTAGTTTTTGTTTGTTTTACAGCCAAGTGCTTATAACACATCGTGGAGATAGGGCACTCTATAGAACACAACAAAAAATACAGTCATACATATACAATTTAAACTACTACTTTAAAAGTTCCCTCTTATGGTATACAATTCGAGCATTCCTAAAATATAAATTGTTTCTCACCTCTATCTATTATTCCAATTTCAATTTATGCTTCTCAATCAAATTATATCTCTTATTCTATTTCACATACATATTATGTAAATAAACATGAATTTATATATTTTAAAACTATTGCATTAGACATAATAATATAATAACATAATAATAATAATAGGACAATAATTATTTCTATCATAAACAAGTAATATAACTATTATATCTTAATATTTCTCAACTATATTCTATTTCATATATTCTATCCAATATTTTCATAGATCAGTCCACGTCCCTAAAAGATTCCTCAGTTGTTTCAATTTAATCCATTTAATACCTCACTAATTACCATTCAATTCTTATAAATAAAAATATCAATAATATTTCACCAGTCTCAATCTCAATCTAACTCCTTTAATTATAAATTTTCCAATTTTTCTTATTGCCATTCCAAATCATAATCAAATCCATAATTTAAATCTAGTGTTGACTCATACCAAAGTAACCTTAAAAATCTCAAAAATATTAGTTCAATCAACGTCCAGAAGCCCTTTTTACCCATCAAATAAAATTTTAACTCTTATTTTTAAATCTAATTCTAGCTTTCTTTTTGTGCCAGGTAGGTTTCCACAACAGGGCTTCTAAGTCCTCCCATCTTAGTAACTGGGTAAAGGCCTTTTCCCACCATTGAGTCCAATCATATTCTTTTTCTCTTTTATCCAGTATTGTCTGTACTGTCATGTTGTCAACGTTTTTTGTGCCTCGTATTTGGAAGTCCAATCCTGTTGCTTTTAAAGTTGTAAATGTTTTAGTTGAGTTCTGCCTTTGATCATCAAAGAAATCCATCATGTAGGATGTGTCCTCTTCCTCTTCAATAAATTCAGTAGATTCAATAGATTGTAAATGTATTCCATCCATCTCATTAAGTTGTAGATCTGATTGTGTATCATAGTCAATCAAAGGTTGAGCTTCAATTTTTAATTCTGAGTCCTCCTTGAAACTAAGCGATCTAATATGTTCTTTAAGTTCCAGTCTCATTTCCAAGATTTTTTCTAATAGAAGTCCATAATTAATCTATGAGTAGGATTCCATCTTCTTTTTTTTTTTTAAAGAAATTCAGCTTAAAGAATAGATTGCAGCGTTATAAAATATAAAATGCAGACAGAGATATATTTCCAAAGAAAGATAGAGAAAAAAAAACCAATAGTCAAGTCCAGCACAGAGATAAAAACTGGCAGTCAGTTGTTATGTTGTAATCCAGTCTGGGCATCACGCCAAAATCAGGAAGTGGGAGTTCAAATGGAGAAAGTTACATTGTATCAGTCATAGTTTCTGGGCTTCATGCCAAGTCCCAGGATGCATTGTATCCAAAACAATCTACATAAGTCCGCCCAGAGAGCAAAAAGTTTTTTAGGCAGTACTGTTCAGGAGGGGGGGAGAAAGAAAGAACATTCCACCCCCTCCCTAAGGATTTTCACCTAAACTGAAGATAAACAAGCCAAAAGAGAAAGTCACAATAACCCGGATGCCCGAGTTCCAACTGCTTATGTAGACAAAATAAAAAAAAAAAAAACAATAATTATTTTTCCAAAGCCCGTTTTCCCCAGTAATCAAACGCTACTTTCTCAAAATAGGGAAATAGTTCTTAAAGCTGTTAGCAGGGAAAAAGGTAAATTAACAAGAGGGAAGGAAAGGTCTCACCCGGATCTTCCACGGTGGTTCTTTTTGCTTAGATGTTGCTGTGACTTTCGGCTGGAGCAGCTGAGTGATCGGCCATGTTACTGGCCGATCTTTTCCCCGTCGGCCCAAAGGTGATTTGCTCGGACCGCAGAGGGAGCTGCCGCTCCCTCCGCGATCAACGAGTGCCCTCCTCTACGGTAGTCGCCCCTCCAGGGCGACTTTCGACCCTATCCAGGGTCTACCGGCGGGGGGAAACCGGACGGCCAAGAGAACGAGTTCTCTGCACATCCGCGGGCGCTGCGACCGGAACCGGAAGTCTATAAGAACAATTTTAATCTAATTGGATGTATATGCTTTTGAAACTTGGGGACTAAAGGTGTTCCTATTCTTACTGGAGACGTTTGTTTTTATCTAAAAAAAAGAAATAACTTGAAAAACTATCATAAAAACTTTGGACTTAAAAAACTTTAAACGGCATCGGTGACATCTTGTGGTGAAGTATGGTATTACAACTTGCTATTGCTTAAAAGAGACTTGGCTTGAAGACCAGACTCTAAAAAAAACTTCTCTGACTGACAGCTACCACCTGTGAAAAACTCAGCTGCAAAGAAGGAACTTCTGGGTGGCATATCTGGCCTGTTTGAACTATGAATGTAAACTTTTACTGACTTTCAGAGCTATATGTGGGGAATTGCTTTCCTATTTCTTTACATGAGAAGCATATGTTATCACACGAGATGACGGAATACCTTGGACTATAAACTCTTACTTGACAAACAATTTCTACTATAAAGACCACCTATAACATGTGAAATAGATGTCCCATACCTAGCTATAAAAAACAAAAAACTATTCTTAACGTTTGATTTTAAAGTCTTCAACTTAACATACTATCAAGAGAATATGGATGAAGGTCAGGAAAAAATCCTTTCCATGTTGAAATCAATACACAAAACCATCCTTTCAGCTTGTGACAAAATAAGATGCAACATAAAGGAACAAGATGCCAGCTTAAATATACAAACCCAGATCTTGATTACAACTAAAGAACTAATAATGCAGAAAATAACAGAAGTGGAACAACTAAATACTAAGACAGAGGACTCAATTGACCAACAGATCCAGCCAACAGAAAAATCAGAAAAGGGAGTGACAACACTGAATGGAAAAGACTTTTTACAAAAATCAGAAGAAATTTGAGGAAAAGGAAGAAGAACAGATTGAATGGAAGATAAACCTATCAGGACAATTGTGGGAAATTGGAGTAATAGGGAGGCGATCTAATGAATACAAATGGGCTAGTTCTTCCAAAAAAACCTACAACCAACTGGTCTTTCTTATTCCAAATAATATATATAATAATAGAGGGAGAACTATTTGATGATTCAAAAGCAGTGACATGGAAGGTTAGTTGGCAAAGGAAGAAAGCCAGAGTAAGGCTGAAGAAAATAAGGTTTTTGATTTATTAGAGGGGATTTCATATTACTAACTAGAGGGTTGAATATGGTGGAAAATAGATAATTTTTAGAAAATAAAGTAACATTATAATTGAATAGGTAAGATGTGTAACAAGACTAATAGACTTTGGTATGAAAAGGGGAAAAGTGAGAAGTTGAGATAAGGGAAATTTTGGTCACCGAATATAAAATATTTGGAAATCAGTTGAAAATAAGAATTCTGTTTGCCCAATATGAGAAAATAGATGTTACCAGAAAAAGAGAGTGAGTATTTGAGCTTTTAAAAATTAGACCTAAATGAAAAAATGTATGTATATTACTGATTTATTGGTTAACCCAGACAATACATATAATGGTTTTGATCTATTAAAGGGTATACTGTATTATTAATTGGATGGTTTAATATGGTGGAAAATAGATAACTTTTAGAAAACAGAATAAGACTATATTCAAATAGATAAGATGTGTATTTAGAATATTAGATTTTGTTATGAAAAGGGAAAAAAGAAGAAGTTGAGATAAGGGAAACTTTGGTTACCTAAAGTTTGGAAATTATAAATACCAAATGTTAATTTGAATATTGACGGGAAATTAAAGCTTGGGAAGAAAGCAATAACAGGACATTGGTTGTATATAAGGATTGAATGCAAACACAATTAAGATATGTATAAGCTAAAAATTATTGATAAATGTAACAAAGATGTTTTTACTTAGTTGATAACAATAAGAACTGTATTAGCCTATTATGAGATAGTAGATATTAAGGGAAAAAGAGAGGAAATATCTGATGTTGTAACTTGAGATTTATACTAAAGATTTATGTATGTTACTGAATTATTGATTAACCCAGCCACCACGTTGCTTTTTAAATACTTAATTGTAAAATTAGAAAACTAATAAAATATTATTTAAAAAAAACTTGGGAAGGAACAGACATGGGGGAATTACTTGGACAGTGTCAGTAATAGCCCCTCAATAGCTTGTACACCAATGTTAAGTGTGCATTTTTCTGATAAGGTTTCAGAATGTTATGAAAACAGTCTTCTTGAAGGGAACAATTGTTTGAAGACACGTTTACTTACAGTTTTAACAATGTTGTTTTATGGATAGCTTTTATGATATTTTATCTTATATGTTATAAGCTACCTAGAATCAGAAAAGGAAGCAGCATATAAATTTTGACATATTAATTAATTTGTCAGCCCAAGATTGAAATTCTATCTAGTCTTTCTTTTTTTTTAATGTTTTATTGATTTTCTAATTGTACATTTAAGTATTTAAAAAGCAGCGTGGCGGCTGAATTACTTGATAATTCAATGACATACAAATATCTTTAGTACAAGTCTCAAACTACCACATTAAATATTTCCTCTCTTTTCCCCTTAGTATTTACTGTCTCATGTTTAAACTAATACAATTCTTATTATATCAATTAAATAAAAATAACATTCTTATATGTATCAATAATTTTTAGCTTATACATATCCTATTTTAACATTCAGTCTTTATAGACAATCAATGTCCTAATTAGTTTTTCCCAATTTTTAGTTTCCCATTAATATTTAAATTTAACATTTAATATTTATAATTTCCAAGTTTTAAGTAACCAAAGTTCCCTTTATCACAATTCATCACAAAGTCTAATATTCAGGATACACGTCTTATCTATTTGAATATATTCTATTTCTCACCATCTTACATCATCTAATTAATAATACAGTATAACATTCTTATTTTCTACTAATTTCCAAATGTCTTAAATTTAGTAACCAAAATTTCCCTTTTTTCAACATCAAATACTTCCTCTCTTTTTCTCTTAATGTCTACTATCTCATACTTAAGCTAGTACAGTTCTTATTATATCAGCTAAGTAAAAACATGTTTATTACATTTATCAATAGATTTTTAGCTTATATATATCTTAACTACTTTTACATTCAACCTTTATAAACAAATCAATATTCAAATTTAACTTTTAATATTTATACTTCCAGGTTTTAAATGAGCAAAGTTTTTTTTATCTCAATTCATAACAAAATCTGGTATTCAAAGTACACATCTTATCTATTTGAGTATATTCTATTTTAATCCTCACTAATGAGTCTAAACCCCAATTTTCTTCAGCCTTATTCTAGCTTTCTTTCTTTGCCAACTTGCCTTCCATATCCATGCTTTTAAGTCATCAAATAGATCTCCCTGTTATTATATATATTATTTGAGATAAAAGAGGCCATCCAGTCGCCATTTTTTTGGGAGGGCTAACAAATCATCTCTCTATTATTCCATCTCAATGTAGTTGTCCTGAAATGTTTATCTTCCCTTCGGTCTGTTCTTCTTGATCCTCAGGTTTCTTCTGGTTTATATAGAAAGCCTTTTCCATTTTCAGTGTTGTCAGTCCCTTTTCTGGGTTTTCCGTTAAGTGTGTTTGTTGATCAGTTGAATCTTCTATCATAGTATTTGATTGTTCCACTTCTATTATATTCTGTGTAGTTGATTCTTTGGTTGTAATCAAAGTTTGGATTCGTATATCTAGGCTGACATCTTGTTCTTTTCTGTAGCATCTTATTTCATCAGAAGCTGTAAGAATAGTTTCATAAATTGCTTTCAACATAGAGAGAATCTGTTCCTGATCTTCATCCATGTTCTCTTAGTGGTGTGTTAAATTAAAAGCTTTACAATCAGAGAATGAAAATAATTTTGTCACTGAGTATAGAACACAGCTGAGCTTCTCACAGCTGATATCTGCCAAGGTTGCAAAAGTCTTATCTATAGTCTGGGCTTCAAGCCAAGTCTCTTTTAGACAATAACAAGTTGTAATATCAGGTTTAGCCACAAGATGTCACCCATACCGTTTTTAAAAAAAAATTAAATCCAAAATTTTTATAATCCTTGTTCCAATTTTACTTCTTTTTTGTAAGTAAAAATCCAAATCTTCAATAAGAATAAAAGATCTTTTAGTCCTCAATTTTTAAAAAGATAGAAATCCAGTTAAAATCAGGTTATTCTTTCAGTTTTAAACTCCTCTGGAGAGTCAGTCGCCGCTGTTTTTAGAGGGTGGGATAAAATTTCCCTTCCCTCTCTCCACAGGGGGGGAAATACTTTGGGCAGCTTATACAGGTAGAAAAAATAGTTAGGATTGAAGAGAGGTTCAGATCTCACCCAGTCTCATCCATGCTGCTTTATAGGTGCCTGGTGGTAAGTTTGACTTTGGCTGTCTGCAGCCTAGTGACGGGCCATATTTCTATGGCCGGTCTTTCATCCGCCGGTTTGGAGGGCTGCCCCGGATCGCCCTCCCGCGATCAAGCGGGGGTCCCCTCCTTGCTTGTCGCCCCTACAGTGCTACTTTCGACCCTTTCCAGTGCCCCAGTGGTGCGAAATCAGATGTGGAAGACGGCGCTCGCCTTCCAGCGTCCGCGGCAGCTGTGTCGGCAAACTGGAGGTCCTGAAATTCTAGTCTTTCCTGCTTCCCTTTCAAGTCAATCGACTCCTAGTCATTCTTGTCCTGTTGAGTATTGAATTGATCTTGCTTCATGTTTACCTAACAGTTCTGTTTAATCTGAAAATAGCTAATCTGTCAGGGCCCACTTCAAAATCTCATCCTAAGAAAGTAGAACTTGTGGAAGCAGTTTCTTCCAAAAGGAGCTTTTATTAGGAGAAACTGATAGCAGGCATAATAGACAGGATCTGAGGGTTTCCCGCCAGATCAATAGGTAAAAAGTATCCCAAGCATAACCCCACCCCATAGTTCATCCGGTCAGTTCAAACAGGCCAATCCCAAGGTGTTAAGTTCATTGTGGGAAAAAGGAGATAACATCAGGCCGTCTCCGGACTGCAGCAATGTCTAGGCGGCTCTTTGCACCTTCCCTTGCGAATGTGGAGATAAAAGAGTTGACGGAGGTACATTCCATTCTCTTCCCCCCTTTACTAGCTGACAACAGGGGAGAGAAAGTTCACAGAAGAAATATGCAGAAACAGCAAAGTGTTACATTGTAGCGATAGAGGAAACAAGGCAATAACCCACAAGCACTTCCCCCCTCCCCTCTGGGAGTATGGCAGAACCCAGGGAGAGAAGAGAATGAAATTCGGGTTTAGAAAGGAGGAAAAAGGCCCTTTAAAATATGGGTTCTGACATAATCCCTACTTCACAAGTTTTACTATAGTAAACGATGTAAACTACAGGCTTTTGTAACATGTTGTAACATTCTTTTCACTCTTTTCCAAGCAGCTTTCACATCCTCTTTCATCACTCTTCCATTCATTCTTTTGAATATGAAAGATATTTTATTCCTTTTTTATACACAACACACTCTTTCTCTCATTCATTCATTTTTAAATCATAAAAAATCAGTTGAGGCAACTTTATTCCAGTCACTGATCAACATTTTGTAAAATTACTGTCAGTTGTTACAAAATACTGATTAAAAAGCATAAGTATTTCTAAAATCTTAGAAATGAGTAAAATCTATAAAAATAAATGTAGTATTAATACCATAACACTATATATGCAGACATATGATACTAAGAAATCTAAATATCAAAGATATTTTGTGAATAAAAGATTGACATGTGTACTAAATACTGAGCTACTGAGCATATGTTGAGGCAGAGGGCTAGTAGGAGAGAACTTGCATAGCATGTTATAGAACTCTTTCTATAAGGTGGAAACTTAAGTTTCTGGCTGAGTTATCAAGTTGATTGAAGTGCTTGAAATTATTTTCCAGAAAAGGGGTGGCATTTCTATCCTTTGTAGCTTGAAAAAGTCATTCCTAATTGTGTGTATGTAGCACATGTTAAAATTTTGATTCTTTTTATTTGGTTTGGTAACCTGTTTTAAGATCAAATAGCTGATTCCTGAGTGGGACAATTACTGAATTTGTAATGTTTGAAAGTTATCACCAGATCTACCATAGCTTGCAGACAGTTCTAGTCTAGGGTTTCTGCCTAAGACAAAAGCTCACAAGGTGCAAATGTGCTAATAATGAACTCCAGAGGTTGTATATCAGAATATTATATTAGCTAAGGCTCCTAAAAAAATTGATCTCTCAAGCCCATGAAGCTCAAGGGACATATCTAAGGCAAGAAGGAATTGCCTTGCTCTTGCAATCTCTTCAGGCCACCTAAGCCTAAGAATGGCTGGACCCAAGGCCACTGTCCCAAGCCTTGATGGGAATATCCAAAGAGGTCAAAAGAGGATTAAGGCCCACATGAAGAGAGGGTGGGAAATGATCCCTATCCAGCAACAATCTAATTTTAAAGAAGCTAGCAGACTAAAAACATTGTATGAAATTAAATTGCCCTAGGTAGAATCTTGGGCCCAACAGTTGAACTTGTGTCACTAGTGCCAAGTCCGGCTTTCAAATCGCTTATCAATGTAAAACCAGTGTTAGGATAATCCCAAATAAATTGGGACAGATAATTCTCCAGTTTGTTCCATCCAGAAAGCAATCTGTGAGAGGAAAGGTAGACATTTATAATGAAAACACAATGCCTGACTCAACTACTCTAGAATTTATTGCTGGGTATTCACTTGACTCCAATTATATGATCAGATTCAAAAGGTCATTTCATATGAGATGCCTAATCACTTGTGGCATTTGTAATGGTATGTGGCAATGACTTTGGGACACAGGGGAAGAGATTCTGTCTAAGGGATGGTCAGATAAAACAGGGCATAGTCCACAGTTGTATAATGGGCAGATCAAGAGGCTCAGAGGTTTTCAGGCAGTAAAGGAGATGGCAGGGTATTTGTACTTCCAGGCTTACAAGAATCTGTTATTGCAGCCTTACATTAAAATAGAATTAGCTCACCTGGTCTGTATTTCTTATCTGGTCTACTTGGGACTGACACACTAGGCTAACATTAACAGAATGCACTTACTAACCTTGTAATTCTGGGGGCTCTAGAAACCAGATTTCCTGCTTTACTTTCCCTTGGACCAGTTTCACGGCTTGGGCAAGCCCTTCAATTTTGAATAATATCTGTTTATCTTTAGTCATCATGCTGTAAGAGATAATTGGTTCCTTTTCAAAAGGACCAAGCAATATTTTCCTTGTGTTGGTGAAACATTTATCTATACTTCCTGCTGTCAAGGTCAGAGATAAGGCAGAAGAAATCTGACAACTGTCCAAGGTAGAGGAGGCATCTTGAAGTGTATGAGCTGATGTAATGTTATTTAGAAAGGTTCTCGCATTTTGATCGTAAAGACCCACATGGGGATAATTTCAAAAATCTTCAGAAAAATCCTCATTTTTAAAAGAAGGATGATGATGGTAATGTTAAATTTCTAAAAAAAACCAACTGAATCATTGTCTGCCAATTATAGTTCAATTTAATATGAACAAAGGTCAATGGCTATGAAATACTTGGCTTAGAAAAAAAGGACAAAGTCTTTGGATATTCATCTTCCCAGTTATACCGTTATTACAAAAAGCCAGAACTTATTTTATTATAGTATTGTAAATTCATTTAGGTGAGATGGGTGGTGTAGAAATTTAATAAATAAATAAATGTTCATATTGACATATGAGGTTCCTTTTATTATCTGAACTTAAGAGAACACAACATTTGGTGTTTACTGGCTGCTTATTAATTAAAGGGTTGAGAATAATTTGCTTGTATTTTTCTTGAGAGAATCCTCTAAAGCAGACATGTCAAACACAAGGCCCGTGAAGTGGTTTCATGTGGCCCGTGAAGCCATCTTGGAAACAGTGAGGGAACGGCCCCTGCTGCCTCGGCCCTGGCCCAGGCCAGCCGGGAGCCAATGTACAATTTTGTGGTGGCCATCTATGCTGAAACGCATTCAGTCTTAGCTCCACAAGGCCGTCTGGAAACAACGAGGAACCAGCCCCTGCCGCTTCGGCCCCGCCCCCTGGGTGCATGCTGGGGAAGTGTTACCCTTTGTGACGAATGAAGAAATGCACCATCGCTTGGAAGTGGCCAGCAAATGGCCCTCACCTACTTCACATATCCGGCTTGATGGGCTCCGGGGGAGGGGTTTCGGCAGGCAGCGGGGCGCTCTCCTCACAGCGCCGAGAGGCTGAGCCGGGCGGCGCAAATCCAAAAAGAAGCGCGAGGCCGCCCAGATTCCAGCCTGCCCGGTTTTGGTAGGCAGCAGGGCACTTTCCTCACAGCGCCAAGAGCTGAGCTGGGTGGCGCGAATCTGATGAGAAGTGCAATGCTGCCTAGCCCCCAGCCTGCCCAGTTTCAGCAGGGAGCAAGGTGCAAAGCTGACGAGCTTCGCACCGCCCGGCTCAACCTCTTGGCGCTGTGAGGAAAGCGCCCCGCTGCCTGCCGAGACCGGGCAGGCTGGGGGCTGGGCGGCATTGCTCAGGTAACGTTGACTCTCATGCTGCTCATGGCATCCCCTCCCCCAGAGCCCACCAAGCCAGATATGTGAAGTAGGTGAGGGCCATGTGCTGGCCACTTCCAGGCGATGGTGCATTTCTTCATTCCTCACGAAGGGTGACATCTCCCCAGCTGCGTTTCTTGCCTGTTTTTCTCCCTCCCTCATCTCAAATATTTTCCCACCACTCTGTACTTAGGAAGGAAGGAAGGAAAGGAGAGGGAGGGTCTGAGGGAAGTCCTGCCCTGCTGCCCTTTCACCATCCCCTTGCCCCCTCCTCCTGGCCTAACCTGGGGGTCTCCCATCCTATTGCTAAGGAAGCTTTGGATACAAAGCCGGGTCTCCTCCCATGGAGAGGAAATGGGCCTCCCTCTGACTTTGCCTTCGTACCCATCATGAGCAACCTGGCTAAGGAGAGCAAGCACAGCAGCAGCAGCCTTGAGGAGGAGGTAAGTGCAGATGGGCGCCCCCTTGGGGAAGTGGGGCTGGGCGTGGTGCCGCAGGTGCTCGAGAGCCAGGCTGGGCATTTGACCTCTGCTGCCCAGGGCTCCGGGAGGAACAGTGAGGCTCCTCCAGTGGACCATGCCTTGGCACTTGCACTGGTCCCACCCCTTCTGCTAGAGACCCTCAGATCTGTCCCACTCCTGCCCAGGCCCCCACAGGCACCCTTGATGCAAACGATGTAGAGCTGGCCACGCCCACCCAGTAGGCCACACTCACTCCATCCACGCCCACCCAGTAGGCCACACCCACCCAGCCCCCCGAGGGCAACCGCAATACTGATGCGGCCCTCAATGAAATTGAGTTTGACACCCCTGCTCTAAAGACATCAAAGATTTTCTTCAGATTCTCAGTTTTTACAGAAATAATAGTTAAAAGGCAATATATTCTTCAGAATAGCCAGTGTGCATAGGAGTCCATAATTTTCATTGTGGAGAAGAAAATTTGGCTGGGAGAGCACTTTGTAACTGTTTACTGGAAATTGCCCTCAGTAGAAAACTTTTTGAGATGAAAAACTCATTAATCTACTGTTGTTTTCAGAATCAGAATAGAGCTGGAAGGGACCTTGGAGTCTAGTCAGCCCCCCCACCCCCCCACCCCCCATCCCTGCTCAAGCAGGAAACCCTGTATCATTTCAGACAAGTGGCTGTCCAGTCTCTTCTTAAAAACCTCCAGTGATGAAGCACCCACAATGTCTGAAGGCAAGCTGTTCCACTGGTTAATTGTTCTCACTGTTAGGAAGTTTCTCCTTAATTCCAGGTTATTTTGTTGCTTTGACTGGTTTCAAATGTCCAGAGCTGGTTCTTTGTTTCTTTTTCCTACCCATAGTGTCAGATGCTTTTAAGTTGCAGGTCATTATTATAAAATAGGTAAAATCTTAAGAGAAATTCAAATAAGATAAAATAGGATTTCAAGAATGAGAAAACGATAACAGAAGCTGAATAAAATGAAAATATCTCCAGAGCTAGCTAAAGAAGCTGCTAGTCCAACACTATTTTAGGGGGGGGGGGACCCAATACTTTCCACCTCATTCCTTTTCCACATGTATGCATGAGCAGATTTTTGTTTAAATCGTGTATTCAAAACCAAAAGCCCTTTTTCTAAGTTTTGCCAGTCACAATTCTCATTCATTCTTGGGTCTACAAATGGCCTAATGACTTTATTTTTGTATTATCTAGTTTTGTCGTATCATTCATTCGTATCTTCTGAGTACTTTTTGATTCTTTCATTATCATTCATTAGAGTACAGCAATACAACTATGACCAACCAATAGATTCCTTTTTTCTAATACTCACAAGAACCTAGATGACACCAATTTATTATTTCAAGCATACGTTTAGCCCTTTCATTCATAGTTAAACTAAACCTACTCTTTCCTACATGTATTCAATCTCACTCCGTAAGACCAGACCACCTACATTGAGATTTATTATATTCTCTCCCTTTCTTTTAGATCCACAAACAATATTTTTCATTCATACTCCTTAGCATTTACTTATCTCACTATATGCTAGTGATTTCTGTAATTTGTTATTAAATGTTCAGCCAGAGAAAAACAAAACTAAGTACTGCACCTTTCATTTCAAAATGAAGCATTCTAAGGAGGAAGTATTGTATCTTTTCTAGGCCAATTATCTTTAATAGTTATGTAATGTTGTTAAAATCCTTCATTGGATTTTACAATGCTCAAAACTTTTTTTGGGGGGGGTGGTTTTCTGTTCGCCACTGGAAATCCTCAAAAATAGCTTTTGTAATTTACCAATTCTTAGCCCAGAAACAGGTATCTAAGTGCGTTCCTTGGGTTCTTCCTCACTACATTCAAGAATGCAACTAGTCCGACAATTCCCTCATCAAGCAAGATCACATGGCTGCTACTGAGTTTTTTCAGCTTGGTTCAAATAGTGCACAGCACAGTTTGTTCTTGCAGTTGGAATGGATTCCTTGGGATTATGCAATAGTGATTGTGTACTACCAAGCCATGTTTAACTCTTAGTGACCTCATAGATATTCTCCATGAACTCAGTAATGACAGAAAAATCAATATAAACATTAAGATCCAGAAAGTTTAAACTGGGCATTTTCTTATAGAACTGCTTCACAGATTCTAAAATTCAAGCTTAACGTTCAAATTATTTTTCTCACGGCTCAGATGAATCCTTCTGTTCTGCAAATCTTGGTTTACAGCTGGGAGAAACTACATTTCATAATTAAAAATTAATTTATTCTTGACATGTGCAGAGGCATTCAGTTTACTGTACATATACCAACATTCAGTCCTAACAATTGAATTTCTTCACAATCCCAAGTTTAAGAATGCAGAGACCTATTATCCTTAAAAGAAAGCCTAGCTGGGAACTTTCTCCTTGAACATTTGATGGGACAATGTAGCTTTAAAATGTTCGCTTCCTGGCAAATGCGGAATCTGCTGGTCAACTGGTTTTGTAATTGTTCTGGGGAAGGGTATCGTCTAATCAGGGATATTTGATCCAAAGGATTCATATCCCTCACCTCTCTGTAGTTATGCAAAAAGCAGATCTGTACCCCTACCTTTTCCCTGTACTATTTCAAATGTTTTTTCCCCCTGTGATTAGTAATGATCTACAGGCCTTTTTAAAATCTCAGTGCCTTTTATACTGCTTAAAACTGAATTCCGATGAACTTATATTTCTGTGAATGGGGCTTCCAGGGAGATATAGCAAACTGAGGAAGATTCTACAAGGGCAGAGCAGACAACTATGGCAAAGACTGGTGAGTAGACAAGTTTCTTGGAACCTCCCAATAAAGACTGCCCACATGTGCTCCAGACAGCTGTTCCTTGTGAGGTTTTCCACAGGTTTGAGCACCAGGAGATGATGAGACCAGTAATCTTGCTGACAATCACAGTAGAGCTTTTTAATGGCAAATTTAAGTTCAAACCTTACTTTCTAATCAATTTTGGAATTGCCTATTGATTATCTTAAAGCTATCAGAAACCTTTGGAATGACAAGTTTGAAAAGTCTTCATCAGGTAAATTTACCTTCAATTCTGAACCAAAAATGTAATTAAAATTAAGCTTGTGAACTTAAAAGAGTTTAAAATAAACAACAAAAATCTACATACATTTTTGGTCTAGGAAAGTTATAAATGGATTAAGGTTCCAAATAAATTTGGGATATTTTTACTCTAAACTTTTGGAATTTACTATAAAAATTAACTTCTCCTGGGAAACAGTCTTATTTTCCAGTATTGCAAGTTGTAACGAAATGTGATGATTTTAGAAACTGGACACCAAAGGGTACTAAAGATTTTAAGCAGAATACAAGCCTAATGTTAGCTAATACATAGAATAAATAAAATGGTATATTCTTAACTGTGTGTATATGTACATGTCTTATAGATAATCTCTGGTTTGCCTTATCAACTTTTAACTCAGAAATTATCCATGAATAACTTAATTATGTTCATAGAGGACTTCCGGTCCTGCACAGCAGCGCAGCAGTTGAGGGGTTTGGGACTCCGTACCCTTCCGCTGAGTTTCTTCCTGTTAGGGGACCCTAAATGGGCCAGAAGCCGCCCCGAAGAGGCGGCAAAGAAGGAAGTCCTGGGGACCTCGGAGAGACGGCGGTCGACCCGATCGGTCCAGGAGAAGCCTTCCAGAAACCAACAGGAGAAAGGCTAGCCTAACTTCAGAGTCTAGCCCACGCTGCAAGCAACCGAAGTCAAAAGCACTATTTTAAACTGATTGTAAACAGCGCGTTTGAATCTGGATAAGAACATCAATTTTCTCTAACCTACTTATCAACTTTCCTGAAGGAAAAAAAATAATCCCAAGAAGCAAAAAAACTCCGAAAGTGAAGAAGGGGGATTTTTGCCCCACCCTTTTACTAACGGAAGCGGCAAATTAAACCTTTTATGGAGGACCAAAACGTATTGAAATGAAATGAAATGACTATAAAACCTAAATTTGGATAAATTTGAAGTTACTGAATGGTTAAGATTCTCATTTTAAAGGCAATTTGTTCATTTTGAAAATTTGAAAAATAAACCAGTGCTGACATCTGGTGGTGGATGAAGACTACGATAGCTATGGCTTTCACACAGGACTTGGCAAAATCTGGAAAAAACTAATCTCTACTTGTGACCTTCAAAGCTCTAACAATAGAGAATAGCTGTGACAAAAAAGAAAACAATCTGGGCTGCAGACAAAGTGAGACTTACAAACTTCAGAGAACAAAAAAAAAACTTTTTTGAACTTTCTGGATTACAAGTATCTATTTAACTCTGACCCCAAAGCTATTTGCAGAGAAAAGAAAATTTGGATTCTTGGTCATCATGGAAAATCAGAGATTTATAGAAAGAACCTATCAAGAAAAAATAAATACTTTTCAAGAGGAGACATATGATATGTTACAACTAATTCAAATAACAATGATTTCAAACCACAAAGAAATCCAAAATAATAATAATATAAACCAATTCATCTCCAATTTAACTTTACAACAAAACAAATCCCAGGAAACAACAACAGAGAAGGAACAGATAAAACAGACAACTGAATACAAATTTGAGGATAGAGACTTAAAGATGGAACCTAACAAAACAAAGAAGTATGATTTAATCCAAGTGGAAAAATTTTTACAAGAAATACTGGATTTGGAAAAAACAACTTATACTTTAACACCACAAAACAAATTTGAGGATAAGAAAAAAGATTGGACAAAATGGACTGCAGAGATGCCAGGAAAAACACTAGAACTGGAGAGACAAAAAATGAAGCAGAGAGAAAAAGAAAGAAAAAGATTTTCAACAAAAATGAATGAGCAAATGCCTCTCACAAAGATATTGTACTTGACTTACCTTTTATATCTACAGTAACACCTACAAGAATATGGAAAGATTCTTTGACTCAGCAGAACATATTGATTAAGAAAGATACTGGGCAAAAGAAAAAGGCTAAAGTGAAAATTAAGAAAATAGACAATGGGACCTATCAAAGAGAATATTTAAAAAAGAAACACCTGTTCGAATATGGTTAAAGAAATAGAAAAAAATTGGATGTGAATTTGACTTTAAGAGGGAAGAGCCCCTCAAGTAACATAGTATTTCTTTTCCTTTTTTTTAATTTTATTTCTTGATATGAGTAATATAAAAGAGTTGGAATGGCTTATATAAAGGAAATGTTTTAGATATCTAAAGGTGATTGACTTTTGAGAAAATTACAATGGATTAAAAAAAATGTTTTGAATGAGAGTTAAAAGACTAGAGGACTAGATTTATTAAATGGAATATTTAAAGATTAAATATATTTTTAACTATGTAAAAAAGAATGATTTTTTTGGGAAATATGTATTAATAGGAAATAGGGATTTTAAGTAGCATACTATCTTTTTATTTTTTTATTCTTATTCTTTTTTATTTTTTTAATCTTATTTATTCCTTAAGAAAGGTAAAAGTATTGGGTTGGCTTACATGAGAAAAAATAGATTTAAATATAATTAACTTTGAGAAAATCTTAAGCAGTAAGTATGTTTTGAACATTGTGAGAAAAACAAATGTAAACAAGAACTGTAAACAGGATCTATGATGAGACAACCAGAATGACTAGATAGAATATTATATTGATGTGATTATTATCTGTAGAAATATTAGAAAACTTTTATACTCAATCATCATTCATTAAAACAACAAGAATTGTATTAACTTAAGGTTGGTAAAAGAAAACATTATGGGGAAAAGAGGAAATCAAGTAAAGTTATTATGTGGATTATAGATTATAGAAATCAACTGTTAATGAATGTTTCTTAAATGTAAACCCAGACAACACAGTTTACCAATATTAAGGTGATTATGTTAAAAAATTAATAAAACATATTTTAAAAAAATATGTTCATAGAAGCTTCTCAGACGCATGGGGAACAGAAATATCCCATTTTTTTATAGTAACAGGGCAATTGGTACATATCCCATCATGATTCAAACAAAAAGGTTAATATTTATTATTTGCTATTCAGTCCTCTAATTTGAATCTTTCTGTCTTACCTTCACATCTGCATTAATATTTTGGAGACACTGGACTGGGTCCAAGGAGATCCATATCAAGAGCAGGATAATATCAGCCAGAACTAACAGTGATAACATTACCAGCAGCTGAAAGTCTTTGATAATCTGCAATGCAAATATTCAATATGCCCATTTCATGATGTGTTCATAATTTATTTACAAAAATACTGTATTTTTCTTTAGATTTTACAACCATTAGTCTGATTGGTTCTTTAGCAATTCAGTCTGCTTAAGGACCAATGTGAATTGTTCATCTCCCTGAAACTCCTTCCAAATTCAGTCCCTCAAGGTCAACAATCTGATGATGTTCTTTTTTTTGCATAGAATTATAGAAGTTAGAAATATAGAGTGATCTGGTATAGTGGGATAAAATATAATTCACACATACAAAATATAGGATTAATAACAATAGCAAAAACTGATACAAGCATAACTACTCTCTTCTAAGGAACAATATATCATAGTTTTATCAAAAGTTCAGCAATAAAACTTGCTTTTGCAAAGGAACAGCGAAGTAAAGGAAACATTGGACATTTGCTGAAACAGACCACACAATTATATAGACTAAAGATCAAAACAACAAGATATGTCCAAAATAGACAGAAGTGGAACATCAATCTAAGATTAGATTGTAAGAAACAATTCTTGTTGACTTTTACTGGAAATATTTTTTAAAATAATTTTTATTAAAAGTATTACAAAGAACATAAAAACCATCACAAACAAATAAAAAAACTAGAAAAGAAAAAAAAGAAAAAACAAGTGCAAAAAGGAAGAATAAAAAGAAATAGAAAGATAAAACTTTGTATTGCCTTTCCAGCAAATATAAGCACAATTACTAAATTATCTCTTGCTTTATAATCACAAAAGAAAGTGCACTCTTTTCTATTATCCCATTTTTTCTAATCAAAATTACGAATTATGTTATTTTTCCACTTTTTGCAAAAATTCCATAAAGGGGACCTAGACGTGACTTTTACTAGAAATGTTGATGATAATCACACATATATGAATAATACGGGGTATAATAAATAAAAATAAATGTAGAAATTAATTCCAATAAGGTTTATCATTACCCAGTTAGACTATAAAATTGTAAGATATAAAACAGATGAAACCTAACAAGGGACCATACTGCTTAGACATTGATCTAACTTTTTGGGACTGGCAAGCAAAGGAATCTATTTCTATAAGTTAGTGCTGGCATTTGATACAGACTGTAAATAATGTCACTGAGGTAAACTGGAATTCACCACTAATAAATATGCCTCAAACTCTATGATTCAACACAGTGCTAACAAATAGTTTTCCCTTAGCATGACAGTAGAAAAGTTCTAAAAGTCAGTTTCACAAGGCATCTTGCTCTCTCAAAAGCCACATCTCTTGGACTAACAAAACTTTCTCCCCTCCTTTCCATAGAAAATTAAAATAAATTGCTAACAACCCCATTCTTATTCAGTATATTTTGTGTCCATTTATCTGTTCATTTGTCAACATAGTATGAAAGCACATCTTCCTTCCTCTGTCCTTACCACTTTCTACAGAGGGATGATCGAGACCATCTTGTCATATTGCATTACTGTCTGGTTTGGAAGTATCACTGCTTCAGACAGGAAGACGGTACAGAGTGGTGAGGATACCAGAAAAGATTATTGGTAATTCACTTCCTTCTATCCAGGACATAGCATATAAGTGATGTTTGAGCAAGGTCCACAGGAATGTCTGGGACACTACACATCCTTTTCATGACCTATTTTCCTTGTTATCTTCTGGGAGGAGGCTTCGTGGTATCTGAAGCAGAACATTCAGATTCAGCCAGTTTTGTTCCATGTAGCATCAACCTGATGAACTCTCAATTTTCCTCTTTCCGCTATGTATTCAAAATGGACAATGATTAATATTTATGGGGATATGTATGTATGTGGGTATGTACATACATATGTATGTATGTATATAGCATGTATATGTGTGTTATGTATGTGTATGGGTAGATACATACTTTTTTTGAGAGCAGGCAACAATTTCATTTTTAATGTGGGCCAGTGTGCTCATAAGTAAAAAATGACAATAAAGATGATCTTATCTCTTATCTTATTATGGCAGGAAACCATTCTGCTGGGCAAAGCGCTATTGTTGTTTCTTTTAGGCTTTCAACCAGGCATCTTTTGCTTTTTGCAACTACTACAGTTTTGAGTAACATGATAGAGCCTTCCTACTTATGAGGATGAGGAAAGTAATGGCTTGCTTGAACCAGTGACTGGGAGGAAGGATGAAGCAAAAATTGAATAATAAAACCACGATGTCTAATCAAGCCTGGTTTCTATGTGTTTAAATAGAAACAGGTTGCAGTAGATGCTGATCAAGTTTGTGCCCAGAAGCGTGCTCAAGCAAGAGCAATTAAAAAAAATACAGCCTGCACACAAACCTCAGCATGGCAACACCAAGAATACCACCAAAAGTTCAGCTTTGCTCCTCTTTCTGTGTGCAAGACTTACCACTCTTTTGTCTGGCACCTTTTGAGTGAACACTCTGTATAAACGCCAACTCTTTCCCAGGATAGGGCCCAAAGCCAAGGAACCACTTATGTACAATATACAAATTCTCACCTGTTGGCATGGGAAAGATCCATCAGTTTAAATGTAAAATTACATGGTAGGGGAGATTTGTAATATTCCTGGATGAGTGATATGCAACCTATTCTAGAAGACACAGCACATTTTCAAAAGGGCAAGTACAGTATACAAATGGAAGATAACTGACCCAGCAAATTCATAATTAAAGCTTCAAGTTGTTTCTAAAATTCAAACTGTAAACATAACTGGATAGACAATAGTTACTGTAATCTATTATAGAGAAAGCCACATTTAAAAACTTGTTTTAAAAACATGTACACCTAAGTCTGAAATGGTATAGGGTTTCCTGCCTGAGCACAGGGTTGGACTAGAAGACCTGCAAGGTCCCTTCCAACTCTATTTTTATTATTATTATTGTTGTTGTTGTTGTTGTTATTCACGAGGGAGGGTTAGGGACAAGGCATAAAACAGGAACCATGATAACTGTGAGTCACCTATTTGCATCAGAACCTAAGTATGAGGTGAGGGGCTGCATCACAATATATCTCTGTTATCATCTGACTGCCTGAATGTTTATTCCTAAAGCTTCTTGGGATGAAGAACCTACTGAACTATGTTCACCCAAGGTATTAGGCCCCCATTATTTACTGAACAAAACCAGAATGACTGGATTCACATCAGTTATAAATTATCATTACAAACTATAGTGGCTATAATTATGTAACACCAAAATTTAGTTTGGTTGTGGCCTAGTAAATTATCTGAACCTAGCCAATGATTTAACAGATGACCAGGCATAGGAAGTGGCAGTCCTATATAAACCTGTTTCATCTGATCACTTGCTAGGACAGGAGTTCTCCAATTATGAATTTGAACTCCCTCCCAGGAGACACAAGCAATTTCAGCAAAGGGTTACAATTTTTTAAAATCAGATGAGCCTTGCCCAGGCAGAGTGGGAGTCGCTCAAACCTTGCTCTGAACTTTGCCCCTTACTTCACTTATGCAAATTTGAAGTAGGCAGATGCAGTATTGCAAATTTGAAGAACTGGGATATACAGATTAAAAGATTTGATTCTCATCCAACCCCATCTCCAAAAAGATCATTAACTTTATTCAGGGGGTGTACAAAGCCATTTATTATTTTACTAGGTTGCAGTACTGTAAAGTTTAGGCTAAATTAATATTTCCCTTGTTCTTACATTATGGACTGTTCATATACTGTAAATATGAAGATTTAATTTGTGCACCACCTACACCTGACTATGACATAAACATACCATAGCAACACCATTTTCCTGCTGTGTCCCAGTTACTTCATCTCATCCCCAACCCACAAGTGGCAGAATCTTACATTCTCTTTTTTGTTTAAAGCCTCAAGCTATATAAAACGTGCAGACTTTGTTACCCATTTCCTCAATGGGTT
This sequence comes from Azemiops feae, assembly GCA_023970755.1. NCBI lineage: Eukaryota > Metazoa > Chordata > Lepidosauria > Squamata > Viperidae > Azemiops > Azemiops feae. The sequence goes on along the minus strand of JALGBA010004292.1, from coordinate 4,765,309 downwards.
GAGGGGAAGCTTTCTGCCATCCTCTCACAAATGTCTGGACCAAAAAACTGAGAACAGCTATGTGGTATATTGCCGTATATCTACCCACATTCTGGATAGAGGGGCCATTGGTTTGAAAGAGGAGTAAAAGAGGTCATTTTAACACCAAGCAGCCCTCTCTCAACAGAGGGGGAGGGATAAGACATCTCCTGTCCACAACGCAATCCTTTCAGCAGTTCCAAAAGATTTCACCTCATTTGCTCTCTGATACAGATGACCCTGAGGGCACAGATAAATCCCCTAGTGTAGAGGTCCCCAATCTTTTGGGCACCAAGGACTAATTCCGTGGAGAGAGGTTTTTTTTGTGGACCGGAGGTGGCGTGGTTTTGCATGCTGCCTGCATCCTGCAGATGGGGCTTTGATTGCATGGACAGGTTTCTGGCATGCTGCGGACTGGTGCCAGTGGCCTCAAGAGCTCTCAGGGAGAATGCTAACGACCAGATGACTGCAAAGAAATATGATCCTTCCACCACCACCCATCCTGTCAGAACTAATCCTTCTATCGCCCCCACCATCCTGCCAGAACTGATGAACCTTCTTGGATGAGAAGCGAAACGTCTTCTTCCTCAGGGAAAAAACAGTCTAGTTGCCTTTTGAAAAAGCACCTTTGAGAAAACTATGACCTGGATAACTGAGAATCTCCATATCTAGGATTAGCATATTTGAGCTGCAACATTGCAGATAAACACCAGATGGCAGCAGAAGATACAGAAAACTAAATGGAGCTAAACTGTGAAGGATCTATTGCAGAGGTCCCCAACCTTTTGGGCACCAGGGACCGGTTACGTGAAGAGAGGTTTTTCCGCAGACCGGAAGGGGCGTGGTTTTGTGTGCTGCCTGCATCACACAGATGGGGCTTTGCTTGTTTATGCGACCCGGTTGCTGGCATGCCGCGGCCCAGTACCAGTCCACGGACCAGGGGTTGGGGACCCCTGGTCTATTGGCATAACAAAACCTCAATAGTACTCTTCAGGTACAAATACAAAGAAAACACTAGGCAGGCCTGAAGAAAATGCGGGGGAAGGTTCTCTGTATATCCCCAAATGTGGCTCTTGACCCAGTTGTTGTGATTATTTGCTGTCAGATTGAAAGATAAGGAACTACTCGGGTTAATATTAAGCATATTTTACAAACCCAAGCATGATTTTTGTGTTGAAATTCAACATGAATTTAACAGAAGTCTCTCATCTTAACTCACTAGACACAATCTACTTAGTTTTTGGAAAGGCTTTTTCCTTTCTTTTTCTTCTTTCATTTTTTAAAAAATTCTTTTTTTTCTTTTTGCACTATGTGCTAATTGACAGGAACCTGGAATTTTAAATGTTAGAAACTTAAAAAAATGTTTAAAGGGCTTCAGAAAGGTTGCTTCTGAAAGGAAAATACTGAAAAATAAAATCTTATTCATTTCCACATATTCTTCCGTATATCAGTAATCTGCTGTGTAACTATATCACTAAGATCAATACATAGTAAATCTCATAATTGTTCTCAAAATGTGCATTCACCTACTTGAATCAGCATCTCTAAGGATGGTCTGCTCAGTGAATTCTGTTTTTCAATTCCAAAGAGATACACACTGCCATAAGTCAAGCCACTGCCCAGGAGAGTCACAATATTCAAGTTTGGACTAGACATTTTCACAATCCTGCAGAAGATAATGGATAAAGGAGAGAACGTGAGAAAAGGAGTTATTGAAAGAAGTAACTGTGTTTTCTTTATCCTTTCCTTTCCTTCCAACATGTGCTACAAGAGTTTGTTTCTTGACACACTGTACCTGGATTTCACTATTCTGCTTTTCTTCCTGACTGAAAAAGTATCAGCCAGAACCAAAATGCTCACTCCTTCCAAGTTAATTTCATTCCCTGAAGTATCATCTTAAAAATGACATTTTCTTCCACTAGGAATAGAATTCTGAAGCATAGTGTCCCTAATCCCCACCTCTAATTCTGGTGCAGAAGGGTCCTATTGTCAAAGGTTTCTAAAGTTGTCAAGAAATTCAGGATAATTAACTATCGTACTGTAAGGTTTTCCACATAGCCTCACAATTGCCCCAGCGTTACTCAGGAATTTAAAAGAGTCAAAGAAACTCCTGAGCCGAGGTTTCAACAAAAATTACAACTTTATTTTGATCAAAACAGAGAGGGGCTGCCTGATTCCTCTTCGTGGCTGGTAGAGGAATGAAGGCAACAACCAGAAAAGATGTCTTCCACCTTTTATACCTTTCCAGAACAAAAAGATCAGGTCTTGGTACCAGGCATAAGATGGCACAAAAAAATAATTCTTAGATGATGACTCATACACATCAACCCAGGCTCCATCCATAACTCTTGCATAAGCTCACATTATCCATGTTAATCCTTGAAAAACTCATCCCACTAAGCACAAGTTAGATGTTTTGCTACTTGAGGAAATAGGAGGCTCCTCACATGCAACAGCTGATTAGATTGGCAGCTGAGTTTTTCTTCAGCAGCGGTAAGGAGACAACCTTGTCATTCAAATCTGAACACAATACCCAGGCTCTAAGGATACAGGTCAACACATCAAACACCCGCTACCACTACTCAGCATTTGGCCTGTGGGGTGATTGGCTCATTCTGCTTTCAATTACTTCATATAATAGTTTATTCTGAACCTTTCAAGCCATTTCTTTGTCTGGGACTACCTTGGAAATTATTTTCTGCTAGATATGCAATTCAGAAATGTAAGAATTAATGAAATAAACATATTGTAATATTTTCTCTGGGGCAGAGGTCCCCAACCTTTTGGGCACCAGGGACCGGTTCTGTGGAGAGAGGTTTTATCATGGACCTGAGAGTGCGTGGTTTTGTGTGCTGCCTGCATCCCACGGATGGGGCTTTGCATGTTTGTGCGGACCAGTTGCTGGCATGCTGCGGACTGGGGGTTGGGGACCCCTGCTCTAGGGAGAATAGGCAGAACAATAAATATAAAAACCTTATTCCTTAGTTTTAAATTTTCATTATGTGAGCATTTATAGAAAATCTGGCCCTTAAAACTTCCAGAGCCTTATCAAGGCCCATTTATTGCCCTGTCTGTGTTTGGGAGGTTTGACCTCACCCTCACGAGTGACAATAAGGAATCCATAGCCATGTTTACTGCAGACCCTGAAAGTCTAAAATGTATAAAACTGCTGTAAACAAAAACAAGATTCTTTTCTTGAGAAATTCTTGAATGACAAAGAATCAGAAGATCTTGCCCAGAGAGTAAAAACATAAGACTGACTTGGCCTTACCTATTTTTTCTGAAGCGAATTGTGAAGACGACGAGGAAAAAACTGAGCAGAACTCCACTGGTGTTAAAGGCCCAGACAATTGTCAAGAGGGCCACTGAAAAAGAAGAGGCGTTCTTACAGCGGGTCTCTGGAAATGGCTGAAGAAAAAGTAAGATGAAAGGAGTAAGAACTCTTTGGAAATTTTTCTCCCAAAAAGGTGAGGCGGCCTGCCTCATAAGAATTCACTGTGAATCCACTGTAATATTTTATATCTCATATACCAAGAACAGAAGTGCCTTTGTCATAGCCATTTCTCGGTAAAAGAAAAAAATATACTTCAGTGTGGGAAAACTTGTTTTCTACTTTTAAAGATAACCTGTTTTATAACTGAGTCAACAATTTGTATTATTTCTATAATACTGGGTATGTTTCACGCAACTCTTGCATTTGTTTACAATGTAGACTAAACATGATGTTACACCACAATTAAGCCAATCCCTAAATTGACCTGGTCAAAAACAGAGGCAACATGATTCAAGTGACTTACAAAACAAAGCATGTTTTGAAGTTTTTAGGGCTTGATTATATGGAGAAAATACTGCATATTAATTCTTTCTCATTTCCCTGCATAGTTTGATGAAAGGCTGATATAAAGAGTCCACATTGCCTGTGAAGAAATTAATAACTCTAAATATAAAAAAATAAAGAAATATAAAAATCACACTGAAAGGATTTTGGTGGAATTAAAAAAAATAAAAATAGGAATTTACTACTACCACCTACCTAAGCAATGGACAATATGTTTCTGAATCAATTTGTCAAATTCTCAATAAGGCAACGTGTAATGCTAACAGAAGATTTCAGCTGCACCAGTTACTTTATCTAGAAGCAGGAGGTCAAACAGATTTCGGACCTCTCTTCCTGGGAGATTATAATGAACAGATGCTCCAAAAGCTCCATATGTGGCCCAGTGCTGCTTAACAACTTTATCAGCTAGAGAAAACTGTGTCACATTTCATGCTGCAATTTTCTTCTGGATGTTCTTACATTTTACATCGTATGTCTATACAGTATACACTGACTCAATGGTTAGATTTTTTAACTTGTTTGAATGATAGTATATAATTCCCATTCTATTTTGTCAGAAATGGCTTGTGCCCAAACAGGAAAAATCAAGAGAAAACCATCAGTATTATAACTCCAGAGAGGGCAGCCAATATAGCTGATATTTTCCTGTTATTTTTAAATTATATAGCTTAAGAGCCTGCAAGAACATTTTATTGTTCTATGAGTACTGCAAATTACTTGCACACACACACACACACACACACACACACACAATTTGAATGAGCCAATTACACAGTTTGTGTGTGTTGGGTTTATAGTTCATTATTCATAGATACTTACAATTGTTGAAGTACAGAGATCCTTCAGAATCAGTTGTTGTCGTTCTTGGCTCTCATAGTCAAAGTTATTCTCATATAACTTGGAATAATTGAACCCCATCTCCACAGCACATTCTAAGCCTTGATTCAACCACATGATCTGAGCAGGGCTTAGTTAGGCCTGGTATAGGAAGCAAGGTTGATCTCAAAAACTGAGACTCAGATATATGCAGCAGCAGCTGAGAATTACTTGACAGAAATTTCTCTACCCTTAAAAGTCCGGAGTTGACTAATAGGAATCATGAACAAAATTATTAGACTGTAATAATTTAATTCACATGGCATCTATCTATCTATCTATCTATCTATCTATCTATCTATCTATCTATCTATCTATCTATCTATCTATCTATCTATCTATCTATCTATCTATCTATCTATCTATCTATCTATCTATCTATCTATCTATCTATCTATCTATCTATCTAATCTATCTAATCTATCTATCTATCTACCTCATAAATTATAACGTATGCATATGAAAAGAATGAAAATAGCTGAAGGAAGTCTTTGTTCACCCACATGGCACAGCTATATCCAAAATACCAGCTATTGTACACATTTATTTTAAAAATGCTGATTTTTTGCAAAAGTATGAAAAATGAACTACAAAAATCAGGTATTTTGAAACTGAAAACTGTATTTATTTGCTGTACTGTCAAATGACATAAAATAAAAATGATGCCTTAGTAATGCCAGTCAGGAATCCAGCCTGGCCTAGGGAATCCAGATTAAATGTGACAGAAATTGTGCACAGGCTTAAACCAATACAATTGTCCTTAATCTTGACTGTTATTAATGAGTAAGCAAGCTAGAAATTGTGTAAACATATTTGTAAAAATTATTCGGCCTAGCACAGCATGAGAGAGAAAAAATAAAAAGCTGGTTTTACCTTCTGTAGCTGTACTCACTCTCCCCGGGTTCAAGTTAAATTCACAGCAGCCCTTGTCGGACATGCGAGGCTCCCCATATAACCCTTAGCTCTGCTCCCTGCTGCAGACGTTTGTCCTGCTGTCAGAAGAATTTCCCGGTTCGTTTTCCAGCTGGGAAAAGCCGACGATGAAGAAATTTGAGAACAGCAGCTATCGCAAAGCAGGTCTTTATTACAGGAAGGCAATAAAGTGACAGAGAAGTGACTTCAGCATTCCTGCCTTGCAAGGTGTCCCCCTGGTCCCATGTGTGGCTTTTTATATGCTTTGTCTACCCTGGGGCTGTGGCTGGGCTGGCTCTTTCTTTTTTGTGTTTAATGGTTGCTTGATGTTCTTTTCTTTGTCCTAAGTGGTATCTCCTTTGTCCGGTTTCTATTTTGGGGGGCTTAATCCTGTCAGGGGCAGGGCAGGTAGTTCTCCTCAGGGATGTCCCCTTTGTCCTGATTCTATTTTGGGAGTTAATCCCATCAGGGGCAGGGCAGGTAGTTCTTGATGGCTTTGCTATCTGAGTTTTCCCATTGTTCTTGGTGGCATGCCCAGGATTTCAGAAAAAGGGCTTTTACAGAGAAAAAAGTGTGTCTAAATGTTTTTCTAATGGGGATGAGAATATGGGAGTTTTGTCAGGGTAAATCTTCCAACACTGCAATTGAGGGCCAAGGCAGGAGAGCTCAGGTGGAGGGCCGTGTTTGGGCAAGCCCGCTCCTTCTCCCTCTCCTCACCCTGCAGTCACCGAAAGGGTCTCTGGCGCTGGAAGGCACTAGCTCGCCTTTCTCAGGGCAGGGGCGTGTAACAAAACTGGAGAACTGCTCCTATTGGTCCCTACAACTGTATAGCTGACCTTGAGAATGTTGCTTATGAGTGTAGATGTGGTTATCAGAAAGAATCTTTTTTTTCTGCTGTAATTTACCCTGACTTGATATTATGCGAGAATGGAGGGGGGAGGATATTCAGACAAAGTATTTTAACTTATATCACGCTAGCAGAAAGAACAAAAGAGACTCCAGGCATGACAACGAATGTACGATGAAGAACTGTAATCTTGGGGGAGCCTTTGTTGCCAATTAATCCATATTTGGAGGTTTGAAGGAACACGATCTCTGCAACATTGCAAAACTCAGGAAAGACGGGTCTCCGCCATCGGTTAAATGTTTCTTCCATTCTCCACCTCGTCCGATTTCATTTTCTTTAGCTCGCTTGCCTGAAATTTGCAACGACTTCGTGGAACGTCCCTCCGCCTTATAGCAGAATCGCCTCTTTGCATTAACTTTCTCTTCTAGCAATCTGTCTCCTCTTGCTTTGCGTTTGTCTGATATAGTATTGGATCGATAGAAAGGGGAAAGGGCACGGACACCTCTTACTCGTCTTCTTTTTAAATGAAAAAAATCATGCTGACGCGGGGGGGCAAGATTGGGCTGAGTCTATTGCTCTCACCCTCGTGATCTGACCAAGCCAGGCAAGCGCAGGCAAGCGGTCCCCTCTTGCCGCTGTGCTGCGTCTTCTCGCCGGTTCTTTTCAAGGTGGCTGGCCCAGGACTGGAAGACAGGTGCTCCGCACTCCCTGCTGTACATCTCATTCCTTCTGTGCGCGAAGCTGAGTGCGCGCTTCGGCGAATCCAATTCGGCGACGATATTGCGGGCAGAAGCATCAACTGAACAAGCTGCTCGGGAGCGGCTAGTCCTTTCTTCAGAGGATACCAAAGGCTTCAAAAGGGGGCTGGTGGAGTCAAGCTGGAACATCAAGCCTGAAGCTGGGTTGTTATTCGAAGAGAAACGAGCAGCTTCAATAATGAATGGAAGTTTCTTAAATATACGCGACCTAGAATCGCGTTTGCTTCTCGTGAATTTTTATGACTAATGGCTGCCCCATTTAGGCGCCACAAGACTTCTCTCCAAATAAAATGATTGGTTTTGTACATATTCTTTCCCATATAGTGATGCATGAGACGGAATGGAATTCGGGATTAATTAAATCATGCCTTAAATCCCTCCGTGGGTTCTTTCCTTACAAGACACTTTAGGAGCACATTACCTTTAGCCAAATACTAGATGTGTGTGCAAGACATTGACCTGCCTCAACTAGATCTCCCAAGAAAGCAGAACTCTTGAAACAGGCATTGTCCCAGAAGAAACTTTTCATTGAAAGTTAGTGATGGCAAGAGAGCAAAGCAAGGTCTAAAGATTTAGCACGTAAAAAAGGCAATTCAGGACTCCCCCCCCCCCATGTCCAACCGTCCGGTTGAAATCCAGTCAATCCACAGGTGCCACCTTGTTATAAGAATCTGGAGATTTAGCCAGCTTCTCAAGGCCTCTCTCGGTTTCATTTCCCAATGGTCCCAGGTTCCGTTGTCTGGAGATAAGGCATATGTTTTCAGGTCACATTCCTCTCACCCAGAGGCAGGGCACCCCGTGCAAAGCAGAGCAAAGCAGATAACATTCCCCCTCCCCATGCAAGCACCCCACCCCAACAGAATGGCAGGCCCCGAAAATGAATACATAAGCTCAAGCAGGGAAAGAATAAATGAAAGAGGTGAGTTGGAGACAAATACATTTGAGGAGTCCTGACAGCAGGTGAAGCACTTCCAGAGGGTCTTTGAAGATTAACTGTAACCAGCAATCCCATTTTCCATAATTGTAGTCTTTGAATTTCTAGTATTAGCTGAATTGTGAATTGGAATTGCTATTTTAATTAACTCTTATTCTGTACTGAGTTTTCACTCGGTAAATTTGGTAAGGTGCTAGGGTCTAAATCAGGGGTGTCAAACTCCCGGCCCGCGGGCCGGACACGTCACCAGGAAACCACGCCTACCCCATTGCCGACAATGGGGAAAAAGCTACGATACATTGCGCAACGTCACGTGACGTCGTGAGTTTGACATGTCTGGTCTAGATCAGGGCTTTTCAACTTTTTCACTGATTGTACCACTTTTAGGATATGGCAATATTCGAGTGCCACCTAGCAAGGTGTCAAAAACTTGATGACCAAAAACAAAAGTTGCAATTGTTGCAATTGTTGCAACTGTTCAAATTTGCAATTGCACTGAAATGACTTATGACCATTTTTCACACTTATGACCATTGCAGCATGCCCAGGGTCATGTGATTTATATTTGGATGCTTGGCAACTGATTCATATTTATGATGGTCACAGTGTCCCAGGGTCATGTGATCCCCTTTTGCAATCTTTTGACAAACAAAGTCAATGGCAGGGCTGCTGGTGGCCAAGTGCTAAGGCGTGACTTCCCTCCCTCCCTCCTTCCCTGCCTCCCTTTCTCATGCCCACCTCTTTCTGAAGGAAGAATTTGAAAAAAAAACACCATATTTTCTCTCTTCCATATATTCATCAAACAAGGAAAAGCCTCCAGAGACAGAAAAGACAAGCTGCTGAGTGAACTAGCTTAAAAAGGCACATTCCCCTTTAAGAATTAGCTACTGGCTAGAAAGGAAAGTTAAGGAGCGCAGCCGGCACTTAAGGAAGAAAAAAAATGTAAATAAGTACTGGCTGCCGGCTAAGGCAGCCTCCCCAAATGGCTCCATTCATAAGTAAAGGAATGCTACAGGCAAAATCCATTCAGGAGAAAAATACTTCAAAATCCCTTGCAGCAAAACTTACAGCTAACAATAGCAGAGCAATAGAAGCTAACACGAGACATCAGCCACCAGCCAAATAGAAATTGCCAAACACTCCTTAAGAACACAAAGCCCTCACTGCACAAATCCCAGAACTTCAAAGTCACAAAAGCACATAAGAATCCTTCCACTCTCCATCTCCCTCCCTCCCTGTCTCACCTCCAGTTGATGCTACGTTTCTTCATTCCTCGTGGAGGGCAACCCCTCCCCTGCTGCATTTCTTGCCTGTTTGTTGCTGCCAGCACAGGTGGCTGCCACAGAAGTTGTAGATCGGCTCGTGGCCGGCCTGCTTGGCCTCCTCTCCCCCCCTTCTCCTTCCCCTTCGGTGCAGCTAGAGCTGACTCCGCCTCCTCCCAAGGCTTTTTTTCTCTCTCCCTCTCCCGCCCAAACTGCCTTTTATAGCCTCTCCTGTCTCTGCCCCCCTCCTCCTCCTCTCTCATGGGGGAGGGTGAGCCAGAAATGAGCCTGGGGCCTTTGCCTCGCTCCAGCCACTCTGCAGATCCGGAGGACTCTCTCACAGTAAGTCCTTGCCTGCGCTGGCTCTTTCTCTCCCCCACACCACTTGGCTAGACAGGGCTGCGTACCACCTGCCACTCGTTAATGTACCACAAGTGGTACGCGTACCACTGGTTGAAAAGCCCTGGTCTAGATGATTTTAGGATGTAGACAAATTTCATAAATAAATAAATGTGCACAGTGTTGTTAATTATATGGTTCCAGGATATTTTACTATGCTCCTCGTCCCCCTTCTACAAGACAATCAAAATATACTCCCAGCCAGACTCTTCAGACTTGCCAGTTCCATTTCTTCCTCTTAAAAAAAAGATTAATAACATCTCACCAGCTTACCCATCTGCCTCTCCTTTGATATTAATACATAATTAAAATAAATGGCTGTGGATATATTTCTTGACAAACAGGTTATTAGTGGTGATACTGTACCATACAGACACCTGACTCATCTGTACAAAATTGTCTCTGATGGTCTGGACAACACATTTGAATAGTTTAATATTAAAATTCCTGTAAAATCCCAGATTTGGATCTGTTTTGTTTCTTTTTTCGGATAGGTTTGGGGAGATGTAGAATTCCACAAGGTGCAAGAATAATGCCACCAGTTTGGAGTTTGTTGCATCCAATTAATTTCTTGGAGAACATTATGAGGAATATACTGTAGTTATAATGGATGGAGTGTACATTCTGCTAAGCGGGAAATCAGAAGTCCAGGCAGTTCAAATGAATATAAAGGTATATTGCAAGCTTACGCTCTCTATAAGAATTACTGAATTACTAATGGTCTGAATTACTAATGGTCAAAGCAAATTGATGATAGATAAGAGTCAATGGAATTCAACGTGGGCTGAACTTAGATCTCTTGTGGGTGTGAAGGGACTCAATACTGATGATGCCTTTGACCCCTTCCTCAGGCTCAACCTGGTCATCTATGCATTCATGGCTTTGTTTGCCTTGTTTTTCTCTTGCTGGTTATATTCTGTTTCAAACATTTATGAAAGTTGGAATTATTCAATTATAATCTTTATGCATGCTTACTTTCCAGTAGGTTAAACCTAGCGCAGCTTGATATATTTGGTAAATATATACAGTATCAGAGTTCAGATGTATTGGAGTGTAAATTTTAGTAAATTTTAAAAGAATAAGAGTATAAAGGGCAGTAGAATCAGTAGCAACTAGTCTTGATGGCTTAGTTACCTTCACTATTCCAGATAGCAACTTGCCTTAAATACCACCTTCTGAGTAATAACAGGAATTCAGGACCTCTGTTTTGTGTGAAAGTATTTAGGTAGTTACTACAGACTTTTGATCTGATCTATGATAGTGGGTGGGTGGGTGGGTGGTTGAAACAATTGATAGGTCCACCCATCTCACTTCCTTAAAAAAGAATCCAAAGGAAAAAAAAATAGCTGATGTCCTTAAAAAAATACATAGTGGAGTTCACCCATCTTCTAGCATGTTGGCTATTCCCTCCAGTATGGTGTCATCTGCAAATTTGATGAGCTCTCCTTCTATCCCCTCATCAGATTATGAAGATGTTGAAGAGTACTGGGTCCAAGACAGAACTTTGTGGTACTCTACTGAGTGCTTCCCTCCACTGAGAACTACACATTTAGTGCGGTTGGTCAGCAAACTGCAAATCCATCTGTTAGTGATGTTGTCAAGTCCACATTTTTCTTTTTCACCAAGAAGTAGATTGTGGTCTACTTTGTCTGAAGTCTAAGTAAGCTATGTCCACAGTATTTCCGATTCACTAATTTACTCAGCTTTGTCTGGCATAATGTTTTTGACAAACCTATGTTGGCTTCTGTTAACAGCTTTGCTTGTTTCTAAGTGTTCGCAGATCCATTACTTGATTAATTTTTCCAAGATCTTCCCAGGTATTGTTGTCATATTAGCTCTTTTCCACTTCTGGTAGTTCACTAGTGCTCCAGGATCTTTGAAAGATATGTTTCAGTGGTTCCAAGATGACGTCTGCCAGCTACTTCAGAACTCTGGAATGTAATCCATCTGATCCTGGTCTTTTGAGCTTGCCTAGACTAGAGTAGACAGGTGTTCTCTTACCATTTTCTTGCCTATTTTAACTTGTATTCCTATTCTGTCTTCTGTGGGACTGCTTTTGATGGGTTGATCTGTTTTTCCTTTTGTCTAAAGACACATACAAAGAATGAATTAGCAGTTCCGCTTTCTCCCTGCTACCCATCACCTCCTTGCTATCTTCTCCCATCTGTGGACCAATCATTTCCTTGACTTTTTTTCTTGTTTGTTACATGTTGAGAGATTTTTTATTATTATTATTGACATCTGTTGTAAATCTTAGTTCATTTTGAACCTTAGCTTTCCTGACTTCCAATCTCCCCTCAGATCATTCCCCAGTCTTTTTTTCTATAGGCTAAACATACCCAGTTCCTTTAATATGTACTATAAAGGACTTGATTTTCAGACTTCTAATCATTTTAGCAACTCTCCTTCGAACTTGGAACTCACTTCAGTCTGTTAATGTATTTTTTAGGCTGTGGTGCCCAGAACAGAACTCACTGTTAATTTACCTGGTAAAAGAGGAATATACAGAATTAAAACTTTATTTGATTTCCATACTATCTTCTCCTTCCCAGACTCTGTGAATACCAAAACTTTACCCCTTCATCTAGTTCATTAATAAAAACATTGAACAGCCCAGAATTTAGAACAAAGTCTGTAGCTATCCACTTAATAATATTCTCAAAGCTGATATGAAGTCATTTATGAGTACTCTGAGGAATATCATTCAACCAATTATGAATCCATTTGAAGTTGTATCATCTAGCCATAATTTAATATTTTAATGAGAATTTCATTGGAATTCATGAAACTCCTCTGGTCTGTTAAGCCAATAACTCTTAAGATATGAAATAAGATTTGTGTTTGTGTTTTAGTGCCTTTGAGTCAGTGCTGACTCTTGGCAACTTCCTGGGCTACTCCCTGCAGTTTTCTTGGCAGCATTTTTGGGAGTGCTGTGCCATTGCCTTCTTCCTAGGGCTGAGAGAGACTGGTCCTAGGTCACCCTCCTGTCTTTGTGCCAAATGTGAGACTACAAACTCACATTTGTTTAACCACTCTGTTTAACCACTACACCAAATTGGCTCTTGAGATAAGGTTAGACTGGTATAATTTATTTATAAATCAGCCATGCTGGCTTTTCCAAGTGCTCACAAATATGCTGTTTAATAATCTGCTCAAGGATAAAGCTGATAGATCTATAATCACCTAGGTTCTCCTCCCCTCCCTTCAGTTTTTTAAAAATAGGAACAACATTTGCTCTCCTACAATCTTGTGGGAGCTCACCAATTTGCCAGCAATTCTTGAAGATTACTGAGAGCAGTTCTGCAATCATTTTGCTACCTCCTTCAGTACTCTAGAATGTACAGAGCCAGTACTACATCTGGCCCTGGAGACTGAGCTCATTAAAACTTTAAATCCTCAGATTCCATCAACTGCTGCTAAATTACAGCTTATATGTAAAAGAAAGGAGAAATTATTAAATATATGGGGAACAATCATGTATAAATAACTGTGATTAAGCTTATATTTAATTCCTCATATCAACTTTTTAACTAGTCATCTTTACTTTTTGGAATACAGCACCATTTTTCATGGAAGTGCTTATAGTAACTGCTAGAGCAAATCAGATATTGATAAAAAAGAAACAGGAGTCTTGTGACACTTGAAGACTAACCAATTTATTATTTATCAGCTTTCATGGATCACATTCCACGTCATCAGGTGTATAGAGGATGGTTTTGAAAGGAAAAATAAGTCAGAATAAATTATTAATATTAACAGAAATGTGATAGTTTGGCAGGAGAGAGATACTCTTGCACTGATGAGCTAGTGTTTACATTTTCTAATGAATTCTACTCAATTTAATAATGATATAGGCTTTATAATTATTTTCCTGAAGGATGTTTTCCTTGAGAGCAGTAATGGAGCATTGTAAGAATTGGAAGCCAACATACTTGTCAAGCATCACATTGATAAAAGCTTCAAATGTGAGGTGCAGATATATAAGAGATATAACTTACTCTTACTATACTCTAATGTGACATTTGTATTCTCTAAATCCCAGTGCCACAACTACAGATATAAGAAACTTTCCAATCTAAATAGGGTGCACATTTCTATAGAACAACAACAACAACAACAAAATCAGGGTGCACTCTTCATGTTGCTCTAAAATAATGTGAGTAGGTTAACTCATTGTTCTGCTTTGTTCTGAGCAGGGCAGACCAATAAATATTTCAATAGATTAACCACTTAAGGGGATCAGAAAGAAAAATATTATATTTTCTATTAATGAATGAATGGATGATTCAAGTTGCTATGAGAGCAAGAAAATGTTTTTACTCAGCCCTTAGTAAATAAATGTTAATAAAATTATTTTGAATAGTGGGGTATCAGTATGGATAGATTATATCAGGAGGAATATTCAAAACACTTTTTGGGAAAGTATTTTTATTTATAATTAATACTATGACAAACATATAATTAGAAGAACTGTTTGAGAGAAGTTGATACTGGGTAAAGTGTGCAAAATGTATCAATCAAAATAAATATGGGATTAAAACATTAAAAAGTAGTGCTGGGTTTTTAATTTTTAGTGATACCTAATATAGTGCTACATTGATAGTGGTACATAATATTAAGTATGATATAAAATGTGGATAAAAAAAACTTTTATCCCGTTTTCACAGTATCACATCTTAGGCCTTTAAAACCATAGTAATTGTAGGGAGTTTCAGGACCAACAGAAGAAAATGCTCTGGTACATAATATATGGTTACACAAGGAATTCACTGCAATCAGAAGTGATGACAATCACCAATACAGATAATTATGAAAGGGGACTAAAAAAAAAAATAATGGAGGACCTTCATTCTCCTATCCATGATTCAAGCTTCCTGAAGATTATATAGCTGGCTAGTATATGGTGCAAAATGCTAGCCTAGATAGGTTTTGAGCAGGATTCTTTTTACTTTCATAAGAGTAACTATTCAAAACATGGGCAACACTAGATTTCAGACTATGTAGTTATTTAAAGGGGGGAATTTAATAATAATGACAACAACAACAACAACAATAATAATAATTAATAATAATAATAATAATAATAATAATAATAATAATAATAATAATAATAATAATAATAATAATAATAATAATAATAATAATAATAATAATAATAATAATAATAATAATAATAATAATAATAATAATAATAATAATAATAATAAAGTTGGAAGGGACCTTGGAGGTCATCTAGTCCAACCCCCTGCTCAGGCAGGAAACCTATACCATTTCAGACAAATGGCTGTCCAGTCTCTTCTTAAAAACTTCCAGTGTTGGAGCATTCACCGCTTCTGGAGGCAGGTTGTTCCACTGGTTAATTGTTCTAACTGTCAGGAAGTTTCTCCTTAGTTCTAGGTTGCTTCTCCTTGATTAGTTTCCATCCGTTGCTTCTTGTCCTGCCTTCAGGCGCCTTGGAAAATAGCTTGACTCCCTCTTCTTTGTGGCAGCCCTGAGATATTGGAACACTGCTATCATGTCCCCCCTCGTCCTTCTCTTCATTAAACTAGACATACCCAATTCCAGCAACCGTTCCTTATATGCTTTAGCCTCCAGTCCCCTAATCATCTTTGTTGCTCTTCTCTGTACTCTTTCTAGAGTCTCAACGTCTTTTTTACATCGTGGTGACCAAAACTGGATGCAGTATTCCAAGTGTGGCCTTACCAAGGCATTGTAAAGTGGTATTAATACTTCACGTGATCTTGATTCTATCCCTCTGTTAATGCAGCCTAGCACTGTGTTGGCCTTTTTGGCAGCTGCAGCACACTGCTGGCTCATATTTAAGTGATTGTCCACTAGGACTCCGAGGTCCCTCTCACAGTTACTGCTATTGAGCAAGGTACCCCCTATACTATACCTGTACATTTGGTTTTTCTTGCCTAAATGTAGAACCTTGCTTTTTTCACCATTGAATTTCATTTTGTTAGATAGTGCCCAGTGTTCAAGTCTGTCCAGATCCTCCTGTATCTTAAGCCTGTCTTCTGGAGTGTTGGCTATTCCTGCCAGCTTGGTGTCGTCTGCAAATTTGATGATTTCCCCATCTATCCCCTCGTCCAAATCGTTGATGAAGATGTTGAAGAGCACTGGGCCCAGAACAGAGCCCTGGGGCACCCCACTACACACTTCCCTCCATGTAGATGCGGTTCCATTGAGGACCACATGCTGAGTACGGCCGGTCAGCCAGCTACGAATCCATCTGGTGGTGATGCTGTCTAACCCACATTTTTCTATCTTATCAAGTAGTAGGTTGTGATCTACTTTATCAAATGCCTTACTGAAGTCCAAGTAAATTATATCCACAGCATTCCTCTGGTCCACTAATTTTGTCACTTGGTCAAAGAATGCAATAAGATTTGTCTGGCATGATCTGTTTTTGACAAACCCATGTTGGCTTTTAGTAATGACTTTGTTTGCCTCTAGGTGTTCGCTGATTCGTTGTATGATTATCTTTTCCAGAATCTTCCCAGGTATTGAGGTCAGGCTGATAGGTCTGTAATTTCCAGGATCTATTTTTTTCCCTTTTTTGAATATGGGAACTACATCAGCTCTTTTCCACTCCTCTGGTAGTTCCCCAGTGCTCCAGGATCTTTGAAAAATATAGTTCAGTGGTTCTGAGATCAGAACTGCCAGTTCCTTGAGAACCCTGGGGTGTAATCCATCTGGTCCTGGTGATTTGAACTCGTCTAGGCTGGACAGGTGCTCACTTACCATTTTCTTGCCTATCTTAACTTGCGTTTCTAATCTGTTTTTTATGGCACTATTTTTGGTAGGTTGGTCTGTTTTTTCCCTTTGTGTAAAGACAGATGCAAAAAACGAGTTAAATAGTTCTGCTTTCTCCCTGTTGCTTGTCACCTTCTTGCCACTTTCCCCCACTAATGGACCAATCATTTCCTTAACTTTTTTCTTGTTTTTTACATGTTGAAAGAAGCTTTTTTTGTTATTTTTGACTTTGGTCGCAAGCCTTAGTTCATTTTGAGCCTTAGCTTTCCTTACTTCATCTTTGCAGGCTCGGACTATTTGCTGATATTCTGCTTTACTTATGTGCCCCTCTTTCCACTTTTTATACTTGTCCTTTTTATCTTCCAATTTATCAGAGTTATTATAGACAAACAGCTAAAGTAATTGTAAATGGAGATTTTACAGAAAACTATCTCCTTTATTATTTATATTAACACTGGAGATACTAAACAGAAACATTAGGCAAGACACAGAAATTAAAGGATTGGAGATAAAAGATGAAAAATACAAATTACAAGCATTTGCAGACGATCTAGGAATAAGGTGAGGTTGGGATTGGGGTTGGGATTTGGGTTAGGGTTGGGGTTAGGGTTTTTTAAAATAACATTCTCAATATTTAGCAAACAGCATAATGTCTGGGTTCATGTATTTAAAAAAAAGAGTAGTAGTTAATTATCATAAACAATATGTTAATTAATCGCTCGATGGTCTTCTTGCTAATATATATTCAAAGTTACATATCACTTTCCTTTCTCCCTAACTCGTTTTTCTAGCCATTGATAAAAATTATCCCATGTTCTAAAATACACTGAGTCTTCTTTCTCTTTTATCTTTAATGTCAATCTATCCATTTCTGCACACTCTAAAAAATTTTTAATTAATTCTTCAGTTGATAAATTTTCATTTTTCCAATGTTGGGCAAATACAATTCTTGCTGCAGTTAGTATGTGTAGAATTAAATATATACAGTCTTTCTCATAATTTGCTCCTATTATTCCTAACAAAAATAATTCTGGCTTAAAGTCTATTTGTTTTTTAGTCATTTTTTCCAACCATAAATGTATTTATAGAGTTTCTTAATCAACTTTTCATCTGATTTTAACAGTATCTGGTCAAATCCTGTCTGTTCTTTATAAAATCCCATTGTTTTAACATTTTTTCATATCTCATTTGGATTTGCAAATATGGCCACCATGATAAATCAATACCTTGTTCTAGAAAATCTTGTCTGTCTTTCAATTTTCCTTCATTGTCCAAGATATCTTTATAGGTCACAACTTTGTTGTAATTAATTAAATTTGGGTAAGCAAAAGCTTCCATTGTTGAAAGCCATCCAAGTATCTATAAATTTTTGCTTTTATTTTTTCCCATTCTGAAAGAAGTGCATTTCTTATAAAGTGGTTTTGAAAGTATCTATGTATTTTATTCTTCCCATACCACAGAAAGGCATGCCAACCAATTTGTAGGTCATGCCCCTCTAGGTATAATAGTCCTTTGTCTCTAAGCATTATCCATTCTTTAAGCCATGTTAAAATAGTTGCTTGGTAGTATAACATCCAGTCTGGCAATCCAAATCCTGCACTTTCTTTCGTTTCTTGTAGCATTTTCAGTCTAATTCTAGCTTTTTTTCCTTGCCAGATAAATTTCAGTATTGTTGTATTCAGTTAATCAAAAAAGGCTTTTCCCAGTCTTACAGGAATCGTTTGAAATAGAAAGAGTACTTTTGGTAAGATATTCATTTTCACTGTTGCTA
The DNA here is from genome assembly GCA_023970755.1 of Azemiops feae. Taxonomy (NCBI): domain Eukaryota; kingdom Metazoa; phylum Chordata; class Lepidosauria; order Squamata; family Viperidae; genus Azemiops; species Azemiops feae. The sequence continues at coordinate 4,746,935 of JALGBA010004292.1, read as the reverse complement.
TTCACCCCAGCATTGAAAGTTGGAAGTTTTTCCACTTTTCCAGATCCAATTTTATTTGTTTTAGCAATCTTACATAATTATCTTCTTTTATTGTTACACATCTTGCTGTTAGATAAATTCCCAAATATTTAACTTTTTTAACTATTTGAACATTTGGGTTTTTTGCTAGTTGTTGTTTTTTTTTCTGTTAGATTTTTTGTTAACAATTTAGTCTATTCTGTTTATTTTCAATCCTGTCACTTCTCCAAATTTTTCTATTTTCTCCATAAGTTTTGTGCTTGTTTCAAGTGGATCTTCCAATATAAAAACCAAGTCATCTGCAAATGCTTGTAGTTTATATTTTTCATCTTTTACCTCCAGTCCTTTAATTTCTATATCTTGTCTGATGTTTCTATTCAATACTTCCAGTGTTAGTATAAATAATAATGGAGATAGTGGGCATCCCTGTCTTGTGCCTTTTTTAATGTTAAAGTTTTCTGTAAACTCTCCATTTACAATTATTTTGGCTGTTTCTTTACAATAAATTGTTTTAATTACATTTATAAAGTTTTCTCCAAAATCCATTTCTGCTAGTTGCTGAAACATAAATTGCCAGTTTACATAGTCAAACGCTTTCTGTGCATCAAGAAATATTAAAGCCATCTGTTTCCCTGGATGAATTTCATAGTACTCTAACACGTCAAGAATCATTCTTAAAATATTTTTTATCTGTCTTTTAGGTAGAAAACCATTTTGGTCTGTATGATCTGCCCAAATATTAGTCTCTATCTCAATTTCTTGTATCATCGTATTAAGTTCCAAAGATGTCCATATCATATCAATTCTAGACCATGATTTATGTCTATTTGAGTAAAATGTATATTGTAATTTCTTTGGATTTTTTTCTCTCCATATATCTTGGATACAAAGTTCTTCTGTCATTTTTGCAAACACTTTAGGTAATATATTTCCTCCTTTCCTCCCTTGTTTAGCGCTTTTATAGTCAAAGTTCCATCTGTTATTGCATTGAAGTCTCCCATTATACAGAGATTTTTATAGCTCATTTCTAATATTTTTTTATGTAATTTTTGGTAAAATTGTTCTTGTTTATCATTTGGTGCATATATTGCTACCATCAGTATCTATTTTTGATCCATCATTATTTCTACCATTAATATTCTCCCCTCTTCATCTGCATAAATTTATTTAGGGTTCATTGTTTCTTTAATGAATAGAGCTATTCCTCTTTTCTTTTGAAGTGCTAATGCAAAGTAAAGTTTACCAATTTTCGGTTGTTCTAACAACTTATAGTGTTGTCTCTTAATATGTGTTTCTTGGAGGCAAATTATATCCATTTTTAATTTTTGTAGCCGTGTAAAGAATGTTTTCCTTTTTGTAGGAGAATTTAGTCCATTTATATTCATTGACAAAATCCTACTTTCCTTCTCCATCTCTTTCAATTATATCTAGGTCTTAATTTTCTAGTCGATCTTATCTGTCTCTGATCTCTTGGTCTTGCTCCTTCTTCTTTGTATGTGTTTTTAACTTCTTCCTCCTTTCTTGGTTTGACTGCTCCTTCTACTGCCATTTCTTCCTGTTTCAAAATCACCTCCTTCCAGAAATGCTCTACGGTTGTCATAGAATTCCATTGCTTTAGGTGGCGTATCCAATCTATATCTTTTCGTATCCCAATAGATTAAAATCCCTCTGGAATCAGCCATCTGAAATTCACTCCTTTTTCAATTAATTTCCTAGTTAGAAACTGGTATTCTCTTCGGGATTCTCTTAATCTCCTAGGGATTTGTTTGAGGACTACAATTTCTTTTTCTTTGTATTTCAAAGGTTCACCTCTTACTCTTCTCAGAATCTCGTCTCTTATAGATCTTTTGAGAAATCTAACATGTACTTCCCTGGGGGCTTTATTTCTTCTGGCATAGTTTGAATTGACTCGATAGATTTGATTTAATTCTCCTTCCATTTCCTGTTTCCCAATTCCTAATGTGTCTTCCAATAATTCCGTTATCAAGTCTAGAAGATCCTCTTCCTTATGTTCCATTATATTTTGAAATCTTAAAAAATATGAGGCTCTTTCCATCTCCATAACAGCTATTGAGTCTTCTAGTTCTCAATTTATTTGCATCAATTTCTGGTTTTCATCTTTTAAAACTTCTAATTTCTGGTCAACCTCAGTTGATTTATCTTCTATTTTTTGGATTCTTTGTTGGTTATCTGTAACCATCTGTTTAAAATTTCAAATTGAGAGTCCATGTTATTAATTTTTTTATTCATTTGTCAAGATCACTTTTCATCTCCTCGTGGTTTCTCGTTGTAGCCGCCATGTGAGTAGTGATTGCCTTTTGAATTGCCTTTTATTAGCCTTTTCTTGTTGGAGCATTGTATCAATTGATCTCTGATAAACTGGACTTGCAGAAGCAGAAGAGGGAGCAGAAGTTCCTTTTTTTCCAACTTTAGATAGATTGGGGACACTCATCTTTATCTTTTAATCATACTTTATAATCCACCAAGTAAATCAGAAATTGTAACAAATAGGAGAGGTAAATAATAAAAAATAATAAGTAATAATAAAAAAGAAGAAAAGGGGAAAAGGAAAAAATATACCAAAAATTGTAATCCAAAGTGTTCTGTTAGTAGAAATTTCTTGTTATTCACTCTGTCAAAACACCTTGTAAAAATTCCAGGTCAAGCTGTATTTGTAATCCAGGGAAGTCAGATGACTTCAAAAACAATTTTTATTTATAATTGTAATCCATCCTGTAGAAAAGGGCAATCCAAAAAGACTCTTCTCTTTTCCAGCCACAATCTTCAGGAGCATAGATTCCAAGGACACCAAAACGTTTAAACTATAAGCTGTGTCTGGGCATCTAGCCAAGTTTTAGAGCTCCAGTCAAAACAACTTAGTAAGATAAAAAAAAAATCAAGGTTAAATGTAGTTCTCAGTTTTGCCACTAGATGTCAATAGATGTCCATTCCCACCAAACTTTAAAAAGTAAAAAAGTTAAAATCCGACGGTTTCCAAACAAATTATCCTTCTTTTATCCCTCAATTATCTTCACAATATTGTTATAAGTCAGTTTTAATTTCCCCAAAGCTTAAACCACCGTTTATAGTTCAGGAGGGAGGGGTAGAAAAAAATTCCCCCCCTCCCTAAAGCTTGGGGATTTCTTGTTTTTGGGTGCTTTTTTCCAGAACCTGTATTTTTTACTTGTAGAGAGATAAGGAAAGTAGTCTCACCCGGATCAGCTGTTTTGCTTTCTGCTTGTTAGTATTCGTTGTCTCCTACGATCAGCTGCTTCTGGCTGACCGCATGGGTCAGCCGGTCCCGAGGGCTACTTTGGATCAAGTGGGTCAGCTACTGCTGGCCCGCGATCAACAAAGTTTCGCCCTTTGGCCAGTCGCCTCTACGGGGTGACTTTCGGTCCTATTGGCCCCCCCAGCTGGTAGAAATCGGGCTTGGGGAACGGAGCTTCATTCCCCTGTGCCCGTGTTACAGCGACGTCACCAGAAACTCTCCAAGCCAGAACTATTTTTGTTAGGCATAATTGTAGGAAACTATGAGAAAGAGTGTATATATCTAATTTTACATGTATTAACTGCTGCAAGAATTGTATTCGCTCAACATTGGAAAAATGAAGATCTACCAACGGAAGAGTTAATTAAAAAAATAAAAAATTAAAATTTTTTGATTGTGCAGAAATGAATAGATTGACATTGAAAATGAAAGAGAAAGAAGATTCAGTATATTTTAGAACATGGGATACCTTTTATCAATGGCTAGAAAAACGAGGTAGAAAGGAATTTAACATGTATTAGTAAGTTAAATGTTGGAAATATACACACACACACACATATATATACACACACACACATATATATACACACACACATATATATATATATACACATACACATACACACACACAAACACACACACACACACACACACACATATATATATACACACACATATACATATATACATACACACACACACACATAGTGAGTGGCTATGGGGATTTGGACCACCCAGATCCTTGACTTTGGATGGGGTGGCACTTCCTAGGGTCTTCCTGGACTCACAGCTCCTGCTTAATCAATAGGTAGCAGTTGAAACCAGGCAGGCCATTACACAGCTTCCTCTGGGGGCAGTTGTGCCCTTTCTTAAATCAAAGCATCCTTCAGAGTCATTCATGCTGTGCTCACCTCATAGCTTGACAGCTGCAATGTGCTGTACAAGGGGTTGCCCTTGAAGTTAATCCAGAAGCTTCAACTGGTCCAGAATACAGTGGTATAGGCAGTGATGAGCATGTCGTAATTCAAGATGCTGGTTGCTACATATAAAATCCAACTGGCAGAGGACTTGATTACTTGAGAGACTGCCTGTCCATAGTATCTGCCCAACATCTCCTGGAAGAATCTCAGATTCCTTCAATTAAATATTGCTACATTTCTGCCATTGTTATTCTTTTGTTGTTGTTGATGAGATGTTGCTTCCTTGTTTTTAAATGTTTTGAACAATTTGTAAATTATCCAGCGTCACGGGAATCAGGTGACATATACATTTAAATTATAATAAAAAAGTAACTTTTACTACTTGTATAGCAATATAAATAAAATCAACCAAATCCTGAGCCAAGCAACTACAACAATCCTGCTAGTACCTAAAAAAAAAAAATCAGAAATCAAAAGCATAAAGCTATGCTAATTTACCAGAACAAGTTGTCTTTTTTTCTGTGTCCTATCAAAAAAATCATTGCAAAACGTAGTCTGCTCAGGCTAGCACATCAATGAGACTAGTGCTGAAACAGTCTTTCCTGGAAGAGTCAGATTTCCGAAGCAGTTCTCTTCTCTAATTTTCCTCTCCCTATATCTGTCCCCAAATCAACAATCTGTCCTCAAAAATCAAATTTTTCTAAAAATTTGGATTTTACAAGTTTTTAGAAGTTTGGATTTTTAAACTGGAGTAGCACACTGCATGGAAACTGACTGTAATATTCTGCCAAAGCAAATAGATGAACATTCACAACCAGGCCAATGTCAAAAGGATATTGGAAAATAAACCCAAGGCTGGAAGACATCCTATGAGACCATTGTCGAGCCTCTTGCTCACAACCATAAAAGCTAGATTCTTGTAAGGATCATTAGTTGAGTTTATTGCAAGAAAAAAGGGGGTTGGTTACAGACTCTTAACTGGATATATATACTGTAGTCTCATTAATCAATGACTTGGTTAAGATGGAGCCTCTTTGATTATTTTTTTCTACCAAAGGAAATCTATGCGTACTCCATGCCTATTGTATTCCCAAAGTCAACTAAATTGTTCTCTACATCAAAATGGTCAGGTTTGGCATTATTTTTTCATAAATCCATTATTTTCATTATTACCTTCTATGTATTTTCTAAATGCTCATAAACCAATTGCTTTATACAAGTTCTCAACTTATAACCATCCATTAAAGTTGAAGTTATGAAGACTGAAAAAAGTGATCTTTGACCAGTCCTTGCATTTACAACTGTCACACGATCAACTTGGCAATTGGCGTGTGTTTACAAGAGTTGCAGCATCCCAGGGTCACGTCATCGTCGTTTATGAACTTCCGGAGGCTTCCAGCATGCAGAGTTAATGGGGGAAGCTGGATTTGCTTAATGACCACAATTACTTAATGATTCACTTAATCACCATGCCCCCAAAAATGATAAGATCAGGTACAACTCTTAACCACATCATTTAGCACAGGGGTCCCAAACCCCAGGTCGCAGCTTGGTACCAGGCTGCAACTCATTGGGAACCAGGCCTTGGAAGTGGCAGGCGAGCATGCAAAGCTGCGTTTGCGCAAGCAGCGTGCACAGACGAAACCATCCCCTTTCCCCTCACAGCTGCTGCCGTCGGTCCAGAGCTGGAAAGGTTGGGGTTCGCTTATTTAGCAACAGAAATTCAGTCCCAAGTGTGCTTATAAGTTGATGACTAGCATGTGTCAAGCTAATTAGTCTACCATTTACTTCCCCCCCCCTTTCCATATTTGCACTTCTCAGTTTTTCAGGCACTATAGTGTTCTCCATAACTACAGAAAGGGGCTCCCAGATGACATCACAAGCCCCTTCAGGTTTCTGTAATTGACCTGTAACTGATTCATAGTAGCCAAATTTTCCCTATCTACTCCAACCTGCCTTGGGTTGCTTCCTTCCCTCCTTTTGTTAGTTGCTCTGCTGGAAGCCTTTTTGCAAAGGAAGTGTTTCCTCTCCCTGTCACGTGTTGCTAACCAAACATAATTTCCTAGAAGTAAATCACCTCTTTTTTGACTGGTATAGCCAAAAAGGGACCCTTTTAATGCTTTTAGTTTCTCTTGCCATCCTAACCTCTTTTCACCGTTTAGTTATTTTTTGCAGATTATTCAGTTTGCTAATATTTATTATATCAGTCTCTTTTTTCAATTCAAGTGTCCTAAGCAGCCTTCCATTTTTTTCTAATAGGAATGTTATGTGAGTATACCTTCAGTATGTTATTTTGTGTAAGTTTCCATCCCTCCTGCATTCCTTTTCTCCTGACATATTGCCTAGATCTTGTCTAAGATTATTGAAACCATGTCTCCTAAGTATGTGTTTTAAATTTCTCTTTCTATACCATGTATGTGATTTTTTTTAGATTCAACCAAGTTGCTATACAAATATGAATGTTCCTTATTGGCAGTTTCGAAGATAGAAACTTTATTATTACACTATAAACTTCTGTCTGAACAGCAATACTCTTTTCACCAAAAAGTCCATTGATGACTGTTAAAAAGACAGCATGATAAAAATGATTATTTTCCATTGTTGGTTAAATATCTTTGATCTATAATCCTAAATAGAATATAAATTAAAAGACAAAGATATTATTTGGCAAGCAATCTAAATTATTTTACAAATTTAAGAAATCAGAAAAGCCACTCAATTTTCTTTGAGAAAGAGTGATAAGCATCAAGCAAAGCATATTAAAATATTCAACAAGAAAATTGTTTAAAGTTTAACTAGTAGGAAATATAAATATACAAAAACTATACAAATTGCTTCAGGTATTGTCTCCAAACTTTCTGTACAGATCCTAAAGTGCTAATTTTTAATTTATAAACTTTCCCTCTGGCATTAATGGATAAAGAAATGATCGGAAGAATACACAGCAAGAGAAATGAGGACATTCAGACTTGGCGTTTTTTTATGCCATGGAAAGAAAGAATCAAAACAAAATCTAAATAATGCTTTAATGAAAACTTGCATGCCTGTGAGTGGAGCACATGTACAAACAATATTTTGAATCACAGTTTAGAATAAGCTCAATCCATGGAAAAACCAGAAAATTTATATTGCCTAAGCATATTATCAAAAATGCCAGATTAAACAAGAATCAACATTAGGTTTTACCTGTATAGGACTGACATCAAATAGTATCAAGATTCCATTAAGCATATAAATCATTAATAAATTAACAGAGAAAATAGAGATCTTATACCTAAGAAAAATAATAAAATTCAGTTAGATTGTATCTTAATTAGAACCAACATAAATGTCATCAAATAATTTACAAATATTTTAAGTTCTCCAAAATCATGAATTGGGCTGATATGACATAAAACATTTAGAGGAAAGAAGTATGACTCACTCTCAAGATGGCAATTGCAGACTGAATGAATATATGCTTACATGCATCAATTGTAACTATAATGCTAAAATGAAATAATAATCAAGTTGAGGTCTGAAAACACTCTGATAACTCTAGTTCCAGACTTAGTGAATATATAGGAGTTAATTCTAAGTTGAAGTTGCAATATTAATTTCATGTTATGATAAAAAAAGATTTTTCCTATTGATCATTTTAGTAAATTAGATTATATTAACAAGGGAATATGGGAAATAATATATATTACTGTTAAAAGCAGCATTTCTTGAACACTTATAAAGACATTCTTTGTGAAAGTTATTTCAGATTATCCTTGTTCTCTAGATGCTGAAGAACTATTGTATTGCAGTTGGCTGAGGTTGGTAGAAACAAGAGTTCAATGACATCTGAATCTAAATATAAATTAATCTGATAGGGGATTCTGGCCAAGGATGCATACCACATTCATTCCATAAGATTTCTTTCTATATATATTGTATATATGTATGAAATGAGCCATTGAAATGACTGCAATGGCTCTGAAATGAGCCATTTCAAAGACTTGGGAGTAAATGATACATATGTATTCATGCATGTCCACAAACCAACCCTATCAAACTGATAATCTTTCACTGGAGGCAGAAGCAACAATGGAAAAGTAGAAATAGCTGTAGCTCCCAATTTCTTTCACAAATCTTGCAATGATCCCAGTTGTTAATACTGCATTCCTTTCTCCCTAAAATGCAGGGATCTTTCTATGTGAGATTCCCTCCTTCTCACTTATACATATAGACTTCTATGTAGCTGAGAGCATTCCTAATGTGATTCAGAAAAGTGGCTGTCCATTGCAAAAGTATTACTTTTACTCAGCATTCAACATGGGATTACTATTGATAATACTCATTCAGTCTGCAAAGGAAACACCGCTTCAAACAAAAAAGATTAAACCACAAATCTGTAGAGAAGAGCATATCTATTGTATGAAAAGGGGAGTCACAATTGTCTGTGATACTGCGAGTGTTGTGTGCTAAAAAATGATTGCCTAAGTTCACCAACATACTGTCACTGATAAACTTAGTGATGCCTAATAAACAGCAATTCCTCTGTGAATGTTTATCTTTTGTAGAGACTAGACATGTCCCTAAATATATGAGGTATCTTCAACAATTCAACATGCTTAGAAATGTAAGAGGCAGGAAGTTTGGGTCAAAGTCTTACAAAAAGGCAATGCATATATGATAAGATCCAATTTGAGTATGAACAAGGGAAGAGAGGAAGGATATAATGTAAGTAACTTTGCAATAAAGGGAATAGAAGAAATAAACGGATTGATAAAAATGTCTGACTTTTTACAAAATAAAGTTATATTGTGTTAAATGTATGGATACATGTATAGATAATTATATATGATGGAATATTACCCCTAACATAAAATGTGGCAAATAATGGTACCAAGGTATATGTAAAAAAATGCAATTTTGCTTTAAATGAATTTGAACAGTGAATTCTTTATATTTCTCACAAGTTAGAAAATGGCAGGCTTCAAGAAAACCCAAGGAAGGCACTAGTGATGCACTATATAGCATAACACAGAAATTAGAAACTCCCAATTCTGGTGAACCACAACTTTCAAGAGCGCAAGTCATAGGGAGCACTGCAGCAGCCCAGTGAATTTAGCCCCGGTGGAGGAAATTGGGACAATTTAACTGGCAAAATACAATTTTTCTGTCTGTCTTTCGCCATGCATTAATATACCTATTTCTGTCAAAAAAATAGGAAAAATGCTACCAAAAAGCAATAATTTTGCTGCCGAATTTTTGGAGATATGATTTAAGAATGCACTGAAGGACAGAAAAATGAAGCTGGTATAAAAATATGGAAAGGCACGTTAATGCTATTATAGCATAGTATTTGATCATAGGCAGTGAAACCAAATAAGGAGGAAGTAACACATTTTGATATTTGTGCATTTTGGAAGAATTTTGCTAAAAATAAATATATAAAGCTCAAGCAGCTTTATGGGAAGAACAATATTCAAGTACAACAGTTGCTAAACACATTACTAAAGAACTCCCACTCTGTATTCTTAGATAAGCATGTTATCACAGTGACTAAAGAAAATCCACTTCAAAGCCAGTCTCAGAGATGAAAGTTTACAACAGGGGTATCAAACTCGCAATGTCACATGACGTGTCGCGACGTATCGTGACTTTTTTTCCATTGCTGGCAATGGGGTGGGTGCGGTTTCGGCATGATGCACCCGGCCCGTGGGCCGGCAGTTTGACACCCCTGGTTTAAAACATCTCTAACAAGTCACCAGTGCCAAGAATTCCTGAAACATCTCGAGCTTTAAGAGTGTTCTTCCAGATAGCAAGCTGTAAGATGTCTTTATACTAATTTCTCTCTAAGGCATTTAGTGGCTTTCTCATGGATAATTCTACAGGTGCATTTTCAGTGAATAATATAATACAGGCAAGCCCATTCCAAAGGACATCAAGCACTTGCTTCTTGTATTATCTTTTCTTCCTATCCCAAAAGAACCTTTTGCATCCTGCGTGCAGCAACAATGGCTTCATCTTCTGAATCAGATTCGCTCTGGGAATTAGAACTCTGAGATGCAGAACTGAAAGGGGAAGAACACTCTGGGGAACAAAGGTAGTGCATCAGTGGAACACGGTACTTCCCACAGAAATCGACAAATTTTATTTGGCGGACACAGCTGTCAAAATAGACTCCTAAAGAGAGAAGAAAGGATGTTTTTAGAATAGTGTTTGCAGTTATTGTATAAACATGTACATACATCATTTTCCATTGTCTATTTTCCTATTTTGTTGTGCAAAACATGTGTTTTAAGTCATTAGGTCCTTAGTTTATGACAGCTGCTAAACTAAATCAAGTCAATGGCTCCACTGTCTCTCTTGTTTGAGGGGCTGGTTGGTTGGTTATATAGCTGTCGGCTATCAGCTCTTTAAACATATCACTAGAGTAGATGGAACTTATTCCAATCCAGCTACATGACTCTTTGGAAGGTGCAAAAATTAAATTGGACATCAGTGTTTTAGATTGGGTTGAGGTATAGAGAATAAAAATCTATTCACTTTTATTTAGAAATAAATACCATTGAGTTCAAAGTAGGGAGCATGTTTATTGTGACAAAAAAAATCAGGAGTTCCATAGCATTTTTTCTAACAAGTTTTATTAAAAGGCATATACCTTTTAATAAAATGTCTCGAATCTGACAGTTCTAAGTAACTGGAACAAAAATTATAAAAATTGGCATTTTCACCCAGAACTGCTAATATCCTTATGGCAGGATGATCGTTCTTGTCAGCAAGCCTGGGTTTTAATTACACTTTTTAAAGTTTCTCTTCTGATTTGCTTTTTATCTCTAAATGTAAACTGGCTGGTTGAATGCTGATTTATTTTAAACCTCTGCTTTATCTGTGGTTTTTTTTGTCCTTTACCTTTGATCTTTTTGGCTGTTTTGAATAACTCTTGCCTCTCTGTAAGGAAGTCACGGCATGTTTCTGGGTAGTGAAAGTGTTTGGACTTCTTTTACATTTATATTGGACTTTCCCTACAGAGATTTTGCCTTTTATTAGCTTGTAAATAGTTTGGAGGTTATTTTTTTATTTTTTATTATCTTGAATCAAAATATCCAAAAATATTGTCTCTCCTTTTTCTCACTCTGAGGAATATTATTACTTCAATGTTCTTTGTTCCCTCTCTCTGAGGAGTTTTATCTCTCATTGCTAGGTTACAAGAGCACATTGTATCAGTTTATAGACAAGGTATTTGAAAAAAAGACCATTTGGTAATATACAACCCATGTTGAAAACTTTTTTAAAATGTTTGACAAAATAATAATGGTTGCAAAAAATGCCCCGATGCAAGTAACTGTTGTTAAATCATGTTCATAAAAGAAATTTGATTTGAAAGTGGCAGATTTGGTGAAGGGCACTAAAAGAAATATGGATCTTACAGAACTGACTGAGAGGATTGCACATGCCTTCCTGAAGTTCAGGCCTGCATTCCTTTACAACAGCAGAAAACTAATTGAATGGGTAAGTGATCAATTGATTTCCCCTAAGAAGATTGAAGGAGATTGGGAATGGATTTATCATAGTCAACCTGGAAAACAATTTCATCTGGACTTTTGGGGGAAGGTAGATCGACTTTGGAGAATGGATTTATTATATTAAACTGGACAACAATTGATAAGAGATGGTATTAAGAAACAAACATGGATATTTGATCCAGGACGAATCAGAGTTATCTGTTGGGATTATTTGAGATAGATAAGAAGCTGTGGTAAACTTTCTACAAATTGAATGTAATAATAGTTTGTTAACAGAGGGTTTTGAAATTTTACTCTTGCCTTTTTTGTTGTTGTTCTACCTGTTAACTATTTTGCCATTATTATAGTAGATAGATGACAGGTTAATAATTTGCAAATAGAATTAGAAGTTTAAAAATGTTTTGGGCCTGTTTTACAAGGGGTGGGAAACTAATATTGTTGCAATATATTTATCAATGTTCAACAAGGGGGATAATATATGTATATGTGTTTGTGTCTTTTTTAATGCACTTTTTAAATATTTTGTTTTTTGTTTATTCTTGTTAATTTTTTGTGCTTTGTATTTTAATTTTTTTAATAAAAATAAAAATTACTGATGAGTTTATTTTAAGCCTAGCATTTAAGGAAAAAAAACATTAAAATAGTTCCCCAAGTGTCTTGAAAAAAGTGCTATTGATTTCTAAACTTAAAATTTCTCTTAAAAGCAGAGAAAATAATGTACCTCCACACTTAGGATTAGGACAATTGCTGGCCAGAGTCAAATATCGAAGGAGATTTCCAGGGAGATCACTAGCAACATAAGGAATATTGCGAGTTTTGACAGTGCGTCCAGCCAGTTCTTGGAGGCTTGGAGGATTGTAGGTCAGTTCACGGACAAACCTCACAACCAAAGGATTCCCACGCAAACTCAGTTCTTCAAGCTGAACTAGATTGAGGATCTCCCGAGGAAGGTATGTCAGTAAGTTATTGTGGAGGCTAAGAGAGCGAAGTGAATGCAACCTGGAAAATCAGAGACAGGAAAAACTATGGTAAGACTCTACCATCAGGTACACCAAAAAGAGCAACAAACCCTCTTCCAGGATGACAGGTATTATTTACCTGTGTATTAAACAATGCACTTCCCTAATATGCATAGTGAAGCTATTATAAAAAATATAAACACAAGAGAAGGATTTTTCTATGGAGTTTACACAGTTTACACAGTTTCTATGTTAGTACACAGAGCAGAACAGAATAAGAGTTGGAAGGGACCTTGGAGGTCTTCTAGTCCAACCCCCTGCTCAGGCAGGAAACCATATACCATTTCAGACAAATGGCTGTCCAATCTCTTCTTAAGAACTTCCAGTGTTGGAGCATTCACAACTTCTGGAGGCACATTGTTCCACTGATTAATTGTTCTAACAGTCAGGAAATTTCTCCTTAGTTCTAGATTGCTTCTCTCCAAGTATGGTCTTACCAAGGCATTATAAAGTGGTATTAACACTTCACGTGATCTTGATTCTATCCCTCGTGTTAGCTTTTTTGGCAGCTACAGCATACTGCTGGCTCATATTTAAGTGATTGTCCATTAGGACTTCAAGATCCCTCACACAGTTACGACTATTGAGCCAGGTACCACCTATACTATACCTGTGCATTTGGTTTTTCTTGCCTAAATGTAGAACCTTGCTTTTTTCACCATTGAATTTCATTTTGTTAGATAGTGCCCAGTGTTCAAGTCTGTCCAGATCCTTCTGTATCTTAAGCCTATCTTCTGGAGTGTTGGCTATTCCTGCCAGCTTGATGTTGTCTGCAAATTTTATTAGTTCCTCATCCAAATGATTGATGAAGATATTGAAGAGTACTGGGCCTAAAACAGAGCCTTGGGGTACCCCACTGCATACTTCCCTCCATGTGGATAAAGTTCCATTGAGGACTACATGTTGGCCAGCCAGTTACAAATCCATCTGGTGATGATGCTGCCTAACCCACATTTTTCTATCTTATCAAGTAGTAGGTTGTGGTCTACATTATCAAATGCCTTACTGAAGCCCAACTAATTATATCCACCGCATTCCTTTGGTCCACTAATTTTGTCACTTTGTCAAAGAATGCAATAAGATTTGTCTGGCATGATCTGTTTTTGACAAACCCATGTTGGCCTTTGGTTATGACTTTGTTCACTGATTCATTGCTTGATTATCTTTTCCAGAATCTTCCCAGGTATTGACGTTAGGCTGATAGGTCTGTAGTTTCCTGGATCTACTTTTTTTCCTTTTTTGAAGATGTGAACTACATCAGCTCTTTTCCAGTCCTCTGGTAGTTCCCCGGTGCTCCAGGATCTTTGAAAGATATAGTTCAGTGGTTCTGAGATAGCGTCTGCCAGTTCCTTCAGAACCTTGGTGGGTAATCCATCTGGTCCTGGTGATTTGAACTCGTCTAAGGTGGACAGGTGCTCATTTACCATTTTCTTGTCTTATTTTAACTTGTATTGCAAATCTTTTTTTTACAGTACTGTTTTTGATAAGTTGGACTGTTTTTTCCTTTTGCGTAAGAGGGATGCAAAAAATGAGCTAAGCAGTTCTGTTTTCTCCCTGTTGCTTATCACCTTCTTGCCACTTTCTCCCATTAATGGACCACTCGTTCATTGACTTTTTTCTTGTTTTTACATGTTGAAATAAGTTTTTGTTATTTTTGAATTTGTCACAAGCATTAGTTCATTTTGAGCCTTAGCTTTCCTCACTTCATCTTTGCAGGCTTGGGCTATTTGCTGACATTCTGCCTTAGTTATGTGCCCCCGTTTCCACTTTTTATACTTGTCCTTTTTGTCTTTCAATGTATCAGAGAGTTCTTTATGCAGCCATGCTGTGTTTTTTTGAGGGCTGTTATTTTTCTTCTTCATTGGTATTGTGCTAGATTGGGCTTTTATAATCTCACTTTCCAAAGTTTTCCAAGTTTCTTGGGTTGTTTTCCCTTTGAGGATTTGCATTCATGGAACCCTTCCCAAGTTCTCTCTAAGTTTATTGAAATTAGCTCTCTTAAAGTCCAAAACTCTAGTTTGACTTTGTTCTATTGCTTGTGCTTGCATGATGTTGAATTCCAATATTGCATGATCACTCCCCCCCCAAGGTTCCTGTACCTTAAATACCTTCTATTATTTCATCTCTGCTAGTGAGAATTAAGCCTAATATGGCTGATTACCTATTTCCCTTCTCTACTTTTTGGGAGACAAAGTTGTCTGCTAGGTTTGTCAGGAATCTGTTTGATCTTCCACTTGGTGCAGAGTTTGTCTCCCAGTTGATGTCAGGGTAGTTAAAGTCCCCCATTATTATTATGATGTGCTTCCTACATACCTTAGTTAACTGACTAGCAAAACGTTCATCAATTTCCTGTGTTTGGTTGGGTGGCCTATTGTATACACCTATGGAAATGTCATTTCCCCCCCTTTTATATTGACCCAAATGCATTCAAGACAGTTTTCATTATTGTGCTCCATTTCTATAGAGATGTGGTTATTTCTTATATATAGTGCAACTCTACCTCCTCTTTTATTTGATCTGTTTTTTAAAATATAATTTAAATCCCTCTAGCTGTATATTCCATTTGTGGGTTTCATCCCACCAAGTTTCCATAATGGCAACAATATCACATCTGCCCTCATTTACTTGATTTTCTAATTCACCCTGTTTATTCCTCATACTCTGTGCGTTGGTATACAGACATTTGAGTCCTTTTTGACTGACCCTGTGTTTACTTTCTATATAATCCATTTTGTACCCAAGTTCTCCTACTTCCTTACTACCTGTTTGATTAGTGCACATGATATGGCACATACTATCAAAATAGCACAATCAAAAGCTTGATTTTCCTTAACAGCAAGGTTGATATTCTTACGCGCACAAACATCTATGTTACAAGTACTGATAACCCTATTAGTTTTAGATTGCTGGGGACAGAAATGTTCTGTATTAATCAACTATTTGTCCCCATTGTTTAGTTTAAATGTTTCTCCAGAAAATCCGTAAATTTAATGCCAAGTTACTCAGTCCCTTTCTTTGATGGATGCAAACCATCTCTTTTGTAGTTTTTTATCGGACTAGCTGCAGACGTTGTGACTAATATAAACAAAGCCTTCCGCTTTACACCACTCCTTTAGCCATTGAACTCCGCTGTATGCTGGCCTTTTCCTTTTTATAGTATAGAATGTTTTTGCATTTTCTGAAAAAACTATATTCCTTATTAATTTTTAGAATAATGAAGCTGCTTTTTAAAACTCAGTAATTTAAAAAAATGAGTCTAATTTATAATAAACCAAAATAGGACGATATGCATGGCTCTATAACAAACATATGTACTTTTGAGTGTAGTAGATTTAGAGCATTACCCTGATTACACTTATTAAGTACAGCAATTCTATCAAAGGAGACAAAGTTAGACAATTTATTTGCAAGAAAGTTTGTGCTGTCTTGCTGGTGCCTATTAATTTTAGCATGAAAATATCCAGGCACTTACCAACATGCTGTTTGACAATCTGGTCAAAGTCCTTGCCTACTGTAGATGTCATGCTATCAAATCTGTAGTTTTCAAATCCTTCCTCTGAAGATGGGTTTGCCTCCTCCAGTGTTCTAGGATTTCATATAACCTTCTGGAGTTTTTCAAGATTACTAAGACTGGTACTGCAATCACATCTGCAAGTTTGTACAGTACAGTACTGTAGAATGTAAGCCAACTGGTCCTGAATTTGTTTAAATTACACACAGTCCTCATTTAGCAAAAATTGGGACCAGCTGCTCTGTTGTTAGGCAAGCAATCATTAAGTGGGAAATCACATGACTGTGAATGTCAGGCACAAGCAACCAGAACCACTTGTGAATAGTCTCAAGCAGCAGCTTTATTTTAATCACCTATGTGGGAACAGTCAGATGAAGTTTCAGAAATTCTGGGGGAGGCCAGACCTGTGCCGTTTTTTGCAATGCAAGCAGTCTAAGCTCGGCAACCTCTTAATCTCTCCCTCCAGTCTAGTTGGAGATTCCAGCACAATGACTCTGCTTTCCTTTTGCCCATTTCCCACCCTTTGGAATGCTCATGCTGATGCTGGGATAATTAGCAAGAACGGAATTAATGTTGTGTTTACATTTGTTGAAGAGAAAGGAATTACAAGAGAGTAAGCAGGCTCACAATGGGGAATACACATCAAAATAACTGGCATCCCAGAGCACACTTGGAACTGGGAGCCGCAAGTGCTCTACCCAAACAGCTGATGTATTTCCCTGCTTACTCTCTTGCTGGTGTTTTCTTGCTAACTCTCTTGTAATCCCTTTCTCTCCAATCTTTCTGCTGTGCAATGAGGGGAAAAAGAAAAGCAACAGGTCAGGCACAGCACAATGTATATAGAATGTAATGATAATTGCATGACTGAGGGACACGCTGAAGATCATAAATTTGGCATTGATCATAGTTATTTCTTTTGCACCATGGAAACCGAGTGAACACCAAATGAGGCAGTCAGTAAGCGAGATCTACTTGTAGCTAAGTTCTCTTTTCTTGTCTATCCTAAATTACCCTTTTCTCATTCCTCTGCAGTATAATGACCAGCTAGGGTTCCATTTATCTTCAGAGGGAAAATAGTTACAAAATAGGAGAAATTCTGCCTTCTCACCATTATCCATTACTGCTTCACCACTTTTTCTTCAAAAGTGCCTCGTTTTACTTTCATTTCTAATGTACATAAAGAACCTTTTTATTTTTTCTGATATCTCTTGCAAGCTTCACCACATTCTGAACTTTAGCCTTTAGTTCCTACAGTTTCTTGACACCCTACCTCTTTGGTTATATTTTCTTTCTTCCATTTTCTGTAAATTTGGCTTTTCTCTGACGTATTTTAGAGAAATTACACATGTACACACTGGTACCTTTGAATTTATCCTGTTTTTCTGTTATGAGAATTGTTTTATAGGTTTTCCCATCTTCCTGAACATTTTTTTCAAGGAATTCAAGCCAATGGATCTGATTTACCTTCCTTTGAAGTTCATTAAAATCCATTTTCGAAGTTCAGTTTTTAGATAGCTCTTCTCAGCTCGTCCTCCTCTAGATATCATGAATTCAAGGATAACATAATTTTCAGTATATTTGATTCTGTGTTTTAGCTACCCTTTCTTTTTATTCTCATTTGATATCCTCCTGATGAGAATGGTGAGGTTCCTTCTCAAGTTTTATAAACTGTATCCTATCTCTTCTCAGCAGTCCTTTCTGAAAGTAGCATTGGCCCTTGTCAAACTCCTGTTTGTTTTCCCTATTTGCTTGCTTAGTAATACCTTTATTGATTAGCCTGTGGGCCATATCAAGATGCAGAATTCCAAACACACGTTATACTAAAATGCAGTAAAACAATTTAGAATGGAATTGGTTAAAATATAATTTAGAAAATAGAAATAAAATACAATTTAAAATGAAATTGGGATAAAATACATTTTTAAAATGAAATTAGAATCAAATAGGGCAATTTAAGATGTAAATAGATAAAATATGATACAATTATATTTTACTATCACCCCTACAATCTACCCCAGTCTCACATATGCCAATCTCAGCCGAACCATTTTGCTCAGGTACTGTGCTGTGTTAAATGTAATTTTCAAATTCTGGCCGTACATAAGGTAAGTTATTTTGATATGGGGGTCCCAATGGGTCATTCATTTAGTGTATAGGCCAAGGTACCTGTCTCTCACCCTCTTATATAGGCAGCAGTGAAATAGGATGTGGGCCAGGTCCTCAACCTCTGCCACTCCACAGATGCAGAGACGTCCATTATAGGATATAGAGTAGAATCGCCCATATCTGACCATTGTGTCAAGCTGTTCAAATCTCACTCGTATGAATATTTCCCTAAGATGTTTTGGCAGTTGTAACTTCAAATAGCTGTCTGCTTGAAAAGTGTGTTTGTATTTGCTCAGCCATTTCAAGTTACCCACCTTACTAAGAATGGTTATGTCATTTTGTGCTTCAATATCCTTAATTCTTTGGGCAGCTCTTTTTTTAGATTGTTTTCCCATTACGCAAGAGACAGGAAGGCCACAGCTTCTTACAAAATTTGTTAATTTAGTGAACCAGGAAGTTCGTGATTGTAATTTTATCTGCTCTAGTAGGCATAACTTGGGGAGTCTATCACTCATTAATTTTATGCCAGTAATTATATATTCTAATTTTGGATAGAGCATGAATTGTATGAATTCCCAGTTCAGCTCTAACTGCTGCAGCAGATGTTCTTGGATCTATGCCCAAAATACATCTCAGATGCTGGGACTGCATTTGTTCTAGTGTTGTAATTGAGTATATACCCCAAACCTCTGCTCCATATAAAAGCATAGGAGTAACCTTAGCTTTATATACTCTGATTAATGGAACAAGGGACCCTGGATAACTATGATTCTTTAATTTAAGCAGTAGATTCAAACGAGCCTTTGCTCTAAGTGTGTTCCATTGATGATGGCAAGCCCAAGATCCAGTCTTGGAAAACGTTATGCCTAAGTATACAAAGGTGTTAACCTGTTCAATTGGTTCACCATCTAATTGCCATCTATGTCTCTCATGATGTTTTCCAAACACCATGATTTTTTATTTAGATTAACTGATGGTTAGGGAGGTGTCCTGGCAATAGGAGTTAACCTTCTTAACAGCCTGTGCAATCCTACTTGTGAATACGATAATAGGATATCATCGGCATAGAGCGAGCTATTACAGTATGTATTTAGGATCATCAGCATGGAACCCTTCATTAACCCTGGCAGGTCATTAATATATAGATGAAATAATAATGCTGCCAGGATACACCCTTGTTTTACTCCTTTATTTGTGTGAATCCTGTTAGTCAGGGCCCCATTAATCCCATACCGCACCTTCAAACAGGTACTTGTGTAAAGGGCTTTAATCAAAGCTAGCAATCTAGGTTCTATTTTAAGAGATTTCAATTTACTCCATAGTACTTCTCTGTTTACAGTATCAAATGCTGCAGTAAGATCTATAAAAGCAGCAAACAGGGGTCTCCTCTTATAGGCATATTTGGCAATTAGATGGTTCAGGACAAAGCAGTTATTAATGGTAGATCAGTTTTGTCTAAAACCTGCTTGTTCTTCTGCGAAGATATGATTTTCCTCTACCCAGATTTCAATTCTATTCAAAAGGAACCTAGCATATAGTTTTGCTACAAGGTCAATAAGACTAATGGGCCTATAATTACTAGGATCCTTTTTATTCCTTTTTTTATATATGGGGACAGCTATTGCCATCTTCCACCTATCTGGTATATGGCAGATGTTATTTATATGTGTAAAAAGACCTGCCAGTACTGGACCCCACCAGTTGGGGAATTTCTTAAATAATTCTGTAAATAATATGTACAAATTGTTCTCCATTACTGCTGATAATGAATCCCACAACATAGTTGCGTTATTTAAATTCGCACTATTTGAATTGATAGTTCTATGGAATATACGGTGCAGGTAGTCCTTGTTTAATGACGTCTTGTTCAGCAACTGTTCAAAGTTCAAAGTTATAACAAAGTGAAGGAATTTGAGGCTTCCAGTTTTGACGTCGTGGTGAAGCAGACGCAGGAAGACGGGGCTCCGTCTTTCACGTTTGATTTTGCCCCGCTGGGGGACCCTGGAAAGGGTCGAAAGTCGCCCTGTAGAGGTGGCAAGCAAGGAGGGGACCCTCGTTGATTGGGGGGGGGCGGCGGCAGCCCTCCCATTTGATCTGAGGAAGCCCTCCAAACCGGCGGGGGGGAAACTGGCTACATTCGCGTAGCCAGTCAGAAGCTGCTGTCAACGGAAGACAACAAGCACTAACAAGCAACCTTTCAGCAACGTGGATGAAACTGGGTGGGACCTGAGCCTCTCCTTATGACTTTAAGACCTCTTCCTGAAAATCTGCCCAAAGCACTCCCCCCGATGAGGGAAAGGGAATTTCCACCCCATTCCCTCAGGAAAAGAAAAACAGCGAATTAATTACTTGGGGGAAAAGGAGAAACCTACAAGACTAATTTGGAATTAATATATATATATGGCTTGGAAATTTGGGGACTGAAAGTGTTTTTAAGACCTTTTTTAAAAAAAAAAAACTTGAAAAGTTTACAATATAAGTTTTGGATTAAAAAACTGAAAAATTGCATTGATGACATCTAGTGGTGAACTACGGCACTACAACTTATTTATGCCTAAAAGAATCCTGGCTTGAAGCCCAGAATTGGGTAAAGCTTTGGCTGGCCTTGGAAGCTTTTACTTTTGAGAATTGCAGCTGAGAAAAAGGAACAGACTTGGGGGCTGCTTATCTGTATGGCAGAGACGACAATATTACTCTAAAATTGGCCTGTCTGAACTATGAACACAAATACTGACTTTCAGAACTGTATTGTGGAACTATTTTCCTGTAGAAGAAACATACACTATTGCCTGATATGATGAAACACTTTGGATTATAAATCTTGATTGTTAAACAACCTTTAATGGTTCTTTCTTTTCCCTGGACAGAAAGGATATATTTCTCATTGGACAGAAAAATTTGAATTTTACTTATATCTGCTTAGGGGAGGTTTAAGAACGGCTAGTTGGTTGGATAAATTTACTTACAAAAAATAAAATGGATATTCCATACTTAGCTCTAAATAGTAAAAAAACATCCTTAACATTTGTCTCCAGAAGCCTCAGTTTGCCATATTACCAAGAAAATACTGATGAACCACAGAAAGAAATTCTCTCCCATGTTGAAATTAATACAAGAAACAATTGCTTTAGCTCGTGATGAGAATAAAAATAACACAAAGGAGATGAAAGAACAATTTTCTAATTTAAATCTACAAACTCAGAAAATAACTACAGAGAAGGAACCAGCAACCCAGAAAATAGAAGGAAAACTAGAGAATGCTGATACAAACATTGAGGAACTAAAGGAAGAAACTAATGATCAGACTCAGATAAATGAAGACTTAGAAGACACAACAATAATACTGGAAATGGAAAAGACATTTTATAAACCAAGGTTTCAGAACATACTGGAGGATAAGGAAGGAGAGCTGATGGAATGGAAGATAAAGCCGTTAACAGAACTGTGGGGTACCAGAGAAGAAGGGAGGCTGTTTAATGAACATCAATGGGCTAGTTCTTCCAAAAATACTTTAACTAAATTGTTTCTCTTGTTTCAAATAATATACATAAAAATAGAGGAAGAATTATTTGATGATCCAAATGTACTGACTTGGAAAGCTAGTTGGCAAAGGAAGAAAGCTAAGTAAGAGTGAAGGAAACAGAAACTTTGACCTATTAGAGGGGATGTTACCTTACCAATTAGATGTTTGAATATAGTTAAGAATAGATTGCTAGAAATAGAAGTATTATTATAACTAGATAGGTAGGATTTGTAATCAGAATATCATATCTTGGTATGAAAAGGGAAATAAGAACATGCTAAGAACTTTGAATAAGGGAAGCTTTTGGTTACCCAAATATAACTTGTTCTGAAATTATAAATGATTGGGATATTTTGAACATGGATGGGAAATTAAAATTGAAAAAAGCAAAAACAGGATATGGACTGAATAAATGGATATTGAGTGCAAATGCAATTAAGATATGCTTTGGTTAGAAAAGATATTCTAAACTGATATTATTGACACTATTAGAAAAATGTAACAAATGATAGGCAATTGTATATTTACTAATAACAATAAGAATTGTATTTGCTTAGTGTAGAAGAAGAGAGGATGTACTGGAGGGTGTAATATCGGATTACACTTGTAATCACTGCACTTGTGCTATATCTCTATGGTGACCCATGCACCCGAACTCCCACTGAAAGCTGCCACTTACCTGCCTGTGGCCTGCTTATAAGCCACCTAAGACTTGCAATTTCCTGCTGGCTTCCCCACTGGTTGTTGGAAGCCAGCAAAAAGTTGCAAGGAGGTACTTGCCTAACAAACCACAATCCTCCTTTAATAATGGCAACAGAGACTGCAGGGATAGCCATCACTAAGTCATGTGATAATGTGATGTCATAGTTTACATTACAACAGTATTGCTTACCAATGGAAGTTTTGGTTCCAAATGCTGTTGTAACTCAAGCACTATCTGTAATTGGTTTCAGTTCAATGGAAATAGTGTATCTAGTATAATAGTATATATTTTTCACTAAATCAAATATCACACTATTTGAGCTCACAGTAATCGCAATCTACCAGTATTGTTTATAGATCAGCATGTACAATTATTGTACAATTTGCTGATTGTGATGCAGCATTGTGAGATTGTGTTAATATATAGAAGATGTTCTCCTTTTCACACAAAAACGCTTCAAAAGAAAATAGGTATCAGTTTTATAGGCAACTAAATTCAGGACACAGATATCAAAAAGAGTAACATGGCTAGATATACTCACTGTGCCAACTGTGGTGGAATACTCTGTATCCTGTTATCACAGAGGACTAGGTAACTTAGTGAAGACAGGTTTGCTAACTCTGGTGGAATGGAAGTAATGAAATTTCCTCCAAGATATAAAAATTCTAAACTGAAAGAGAAACAAAAATCAATACATAAAGTTTGCATCCATTTCTGATAAGAGTACTGATTCAGCATGTCATTTAGAACATAAATCAGTAGCCCTCAACCTTTTATATATTACAAAATGATTACATTAAAGAAACTTTAACAAATAAACTTAAAAGCAAAGGAAGAGGAAATGGTTCATCAGGTTAAGTTCCTCCAGATAGGTTCCTTGAATTAAAAAAAATGCTATCAAGAAAATAATAATAGATGATGAAAAACAATTTATTTCTCTCTCCAAGCTCTCATGTGTGCCTCTCAAAGAGAATAAGTGTTTCCTATTGAATTTCTATCTGCCAGATAGTTGCTGAAACCACTCAGAAAGAAATCAATACTTAGCAAAGCATTACAAGGTCCTCAAAGCAGTAGGTTTCTGGTACATGTAAAAGTTATGAAACATGCATCATGAAGTGAACCCAATCTCTGTATTTGTATTCCAATTAGGATACCAGTACAGGAGCCATAGTTTGCATTACAACACATGGTTTGTCATTCCTTTCCCAACCCCCCCCCCCCCCCTTGAAGATGCCTATGCTTAAAACTGTACTTGCAGGAAGATAGCAGGCATCTGGATTGATATTTCTGATTGGTCATAATCCTATTTTACATAACAAGTTTTATTAGTTTTTGTTTGTTTTACAGCCAAGTGCTTATAACACATCGTGGAGATAGGGCACTCCATAGAACACAACAAAAAATACAGTCATACATATACAATTTAAACTGCTTCTTTAAAAGTTCCCTCTCTATTTTATCAATAAAAAAAGAAGAGAAAAAAAAAGAAAAGAAGAAAGAAAAAAAGAACACACAAAAACAAAAAACAAAAATTTATCAAAGATATTTTCACCCATTTTCAGGCTTAACCAACTTTCAAATAATCTATTTCAATTTAGTCTTGCATAAACATATAGTATACAATTCGAGCATTCCTAAAATATCTCTATTATTCCAATTTCAATTTATATTTCTCAATCAAATTATATCTCTTATTCTATTTTATATATATTTTAAAACCATTACATAAGACAAAATAATGTAATAATGTTATAATAATAATAATAATAGGACAATAATTATTTCTATCATAAACTAATAATATAACTATTATATCTTAATATTTCTCAACTATATTCTATTTCATATATTCTATCCAATATTTTTATAAATCAGTCCAAGTCTCTAAAAATTCCTCAATTGTTTCAATTTAGTCCATTTAATACCTCACTAATTACCATTCAATTCTTGTAAGTAAAAATATCAATAATACTTCACCAGTCTCAATCTCGATCTGACTCCTTTAATTTTAGGTTTTCCAGTTTTTCCTATTGTCATTCCAAACCATAATCAAATCCATAATTTAGCTCTAATGTTGACTCAAACCAAAGTAACCTTAAAAATCTCAAAAGCATTAGCTCATTCAATGTCCAAAAGCCCTTTTTACCCATCAGATAAGATTTTAACTCTCATTTTTAAATCTAATTCTAGCTTTCTTTTTATGCCAAGTAGGTTTCCACAGCAGGGCCTCTAAGTCTTCCCATCTTAGTGACTGGCTAAAGGCCTTTTCCCACCATTGAGTCCAATCATGTTCTTTTTCTCTTTTATCTAGTGTTGTCTGTACTGTCATGTTGTCAACATTTTTGGTGCCTCGTATTTGGAAGTCCAATCCTGTTGCTTTTAAAGTTGTAAATGTTTTAGTTGAGTTCTGCCTTTGATCATCAAAGATGTCCATCATGTGGGATGTGTCCTCTTCCTCTTCAATAGATTCAATAGATTCAATAGATTCAATAGATTGTAAATGTATTTCATCCATCTCATTAAGTTGTAAATCTGATTGTATATCATAGTCAATCAAAGGTTGAGTTTCAATTTTTAATTCTAAGTCCTCCTTTTTGCTAAGCATTCTGATATGTTCTTTATATTCCATTCTCATTTCCAAAAAATTTTCTAATATAAGTCCATAATTAATCTGTGAGTAGGATTCCATCCTCTTTTTTTTTTTTTAGAAGTTCAGCTTAAAGAATAAATTGCAGCATTATAAAATATAGAGTCCAAACAGAGATATATTTCCAACCAAAGATAGCAAAACGCCAATAGTCAAGTCCAGCACAGAAATAAAGAAAACAACAAAAGTCCCAAGTAGCAGTCAGTTGTTATGTTGTAATCCAGTCTGGGCATCACGCCAGAATCAGAAAGTGGGAGTTCAACTGGAGAAAGTTACAATGTATCAGTCATAGTTTCTGGGCTTCCTGCCAAGTCCCAGGTTACATTGTATCCAAAACAATCTACGTAAATCCTCCCAGAGGGGAGAAAGTTTTTTAGGCAATACTATTCAGGAGGGGGGGAGGAAAAAAAACATTCCACCCCCTCCCTTAGGATTTTCACCTAAACTGGAAATAAACAAGCCGAAAGAGAGAGTCACAGTAAGGAGTTTTTTTTTTTTCCGGGATGCCCGAATTCCAACTGCTTATATAAGCAAAGTGAAATAATAAAAAACAATAATTATTTTTCCAAGGCCCGTTTTCCCCGGTGATCAAACGCTGCTTTCTCAAAGTAGGGAAATAATTCTTAAAGCTGTTAGCAGGGAAATATGTAAAGTAACAAGAGGGAAGGAAAGTTCTCACCCGGATCTTCCACGGTGGTTCTTTTTGCTTAGATGTTGCTGTGACTTTCGGCTGGAGCAGCTGAGTGATCGGCCATGTTATTGGCCGATCTTTTCCCCGTCGGCCAAAAGGTGATTTTCTCGGACCGCAGAGGGAGCCGCCGCTCCCTCCGCGATCAACGAGTGCCCTCCTCTACGGTGGTCGCCCCTACAGGGCGACTTTCGACCCTGTCCAGGGTCTACCGGCGGGGGGAAACCGGACGGCCAAGAGAACGAGTTCTCTGCACGTCCGCGGGCGCTGCCACCGGATCCGGAAGTCCGGTCATAATCCTATTTTAGAAGAGGTTTCAAAGATAATAAAATGCCCTGTCAGTTTGCTGAGTGAGATGCCATGGTGACTTTATTTTCTTCTGTGTTTATTTCTGTTGAAGTATTTGGGAGGAGTCATTTGACACCTGATCAAGTAATAGCAACAGCAACAGCACTTAAGACTTATATACTGCTTCACAGTGCTTTACAGCCCTAAGTGGTTTAGTCAGCATATTGCCCCCAACAATCTGGGGCCTCATTTTACCCACCTCGGAAGGATGGAAGACTGAGTCAACCTTAAGCCAGTGAGAATCGAACTGCCGAACTGCTGGCAGCTGGCAGTCAGCAGAAGTAGCCTGCAGTACTGCACTCTAACCACTGCACCACCATGGCTCTATTTGACACCTGATCTAGTAATGACAGTAATACATTGACAACATTGATATTAGGCAAGTATGCTTTATTTTCCCCCAGGAAATGCAAAGGAAAAGAAGAAAAATAACACAAACCACGGTTGGGCCAAGCCCACGTGAACCCTGGTAAGCCTGAGTGAGGCTAGAGAGGCAACTGCTGCGCTCCTCCTCTAATAAAGCTTATTGGATTTATCTTGAGTCCTATTTAGATTACCTTTGTTGCTTCATCTATTACCAATTGAGAACTGGCACAAACCACATTGGTCCACATCAAATTATAAATAATAAATTGTTTTTATGCCTCTTCAGTATATGGGAAAAAGAGAACTTTGATCTTGACGTGATACACAGTATTTTTGTTCCTTATAAGTACATTCTGTCTGTTCAAAAGCTCAAGTCAGCACATAAAAACTAACTTGGTGGAAGCAATTGGCACAAGGTTATCTGTTAAATTCACAAATGAATAGATATTTGGACCTAGGTCTCTAAATTCCAGCATTAGAATGTAGTGAACTTTGTGGCAAAGCTTAGCTCTATTAACTATTCTTTAATAATTAATAGTAATAATACTTTAGTAATTAAACACATAACCACAATACTCAGAAATAGTATGCCTCTAAATACACAAAATTAATTACCAGGTGATATTCTTAAGTTTCAAGGCAATGCCTGCAACACCTTCACATCCTACCAAAATGGAGAATACTAGCAGAAAATAATAGTGAGAAAAATATACTACATGACTGCATCTGCAAATCAGCTATGAATAGATTCTAAAAGAAAATGGAATTGTGCAAAGTATTAAACAGATACTTATCAAATATTATTTCTAGCATTATTCTAAAATTATTTTCAGGAGGATCTTGCACTATTTTTTCTAACTTTACAGAAGCCTCTTAAATATATAAAGCAAACTGATCACACTGAAAAGGGAAGAACATAGGAAACTACAATGAGAGATTAGAACAGATTAAACAAACTGTCCCCAAGTGAAAATATTGGCAATGGTGACTAGAAAACAAGGTATGGACTAAAATGATGAAAACTGGAACAACTGTATTTGAACTGGAAGCCAGGCTTGCAATTGCACATTTGCACTCTCATTTCTGAGACATGTCCTCCCCTTTACAAAGATTTCTTTTTACTTGAGTATGTCATGATTCTATGACTAGGACCCTTGGAGAATAAATGACTATTCCTGAAAATTGGTGCACACTCAGACCCATTATACTCCCAAGAACCATTGTTCATGTCCCAGGCTTCTTATGGTTACTCACTGATATTTCCCACTTTTTGCTTTTCAGTGTAATTTATTTCCAAAACAGCAGAACAGAGGAAAACACTTACTGTGACTGAACATTCCTAGTAATATGTAAAACAGATAGTAGAAAGAAAATAAAAATACTGTATAAATTGCAGATAACCCCCCCTCATTGTTTTCATTACAAGGTATCTATATGAACAAAATTACAATACAATACAATATTACAATATTCATTAAATATACAGATAAAGAGAAAATACCAAACACAATAATAGATTAAACTAAATGAAATTGGTCTAAATTGGCCACAAATACTCTTCCCTGTCTGTTAAAAAAGAATAATTTTCAACTATTACTTCCTGAAACGAGGCTGTATTTTTCAATTGAAATGTGAAAATACGGAAAAGAGGAAGAAACTTAGCTTTTGCATTTCACTGGAGAAAAATTGATTCAAAGTAACAATTTTGTGGGTGGCCAAATTGATATTTCCAAATAAAAGATTTATGAATTTATTTTTAAGCTACAATTCTCCCACAACATAAGCTTCTTGTGAATAAAGGGACCAAAACAAAGCTGATAATCTAATATTGTATCTTTGTTTATATGCATGTAGCTGTATCATGGAGCATTAAGTGGTGATAATAAACCAATCCATTCAAAAATAAAACTCAAACTCAATTCTCAAACTCATCCTAAGGACATTTCTTAAACTCTTATATTAAACTAACTGAAGTTAAAATGAATGAAAGTGTTGAAATTACCTGAAAGACCACCTACTCCCATACTGTAATGTCTCCCCTATATTCTTTTGTAGATCTCACTAGAGATACAAGATCAGCAGATTGTGATTTTTCTGTGCCCAAAAATATAGTTACGAAACAAGTGTTGCGGGAGTTGAAAAATACAAAACATTTTGAATAGCCTGGATGAAAAAACTATGAAAAAATCTATTTTTTCATCTAAGCTATTCAAATAATGTTGTATTTTTTAATAAATATTATCTTTGCACCGTCTGGTATTTTTTAAAGCCATTCAAATATGTTGTATTAAGTGCATTCAACCAATGCTACAAAAATCCAGATGGCTACTAAATGGCCATAAAGGACAGGGAAAGCTTTCTGTTGCCAACTATTGGTTGCCTATATTTTAGCAGTACACAAGTAGTCTAATATAAAAGTTCTAAATAATTAAATAACTATAATAATTTATTAAATTTGTGTCACATCAGTGAAACAAAGAAATTACAACCAAATCAGTAAAAGATAAATATGGCAAGTGTGATGAAACGAGGTCTCTCCCCCGCCAAAAGCATGGTTGAAGAAGCAAATAATAAATCCATTTTTTTAAAGACTACTGGGAGTTTATGTATAGAACACCCCCAGATTATCAATACTCAAGAAAAACATCGAATGAGCTGATGCCCCACTTGAAATAACCTGGTAGTATAAAACCACTGAGACCTCCTAAAAGATGCGTGCCTTGACTGAAGCAGAGCTCACATTTCGAGGAACAGCAACGAGCCCCGCCGCATTTTCTATCGAGGGCACTGGTGCACCTCCCGCAAAATGCAGCCTAAGTTTCGGTTCGGAAGGCCACCCGCAGCCGGCTTCCCCGGGAGCTTCTTGGCCCCTCTTCCGAGCCGGCTCACCTGCTGAGCTCCTGGATGGCGGGGGGGATGCTCTGGAGCCGGTTGCTCCCCAGGCTGAGGCTCTGGAGGCGGGAGAGGCCCAGGAGCGAGGCTGGGAAGTGCGTGAAGCGGTTGCCGCTCAAGTTGAGGACGCGCAAGGACCGGCCCAGGGGGGCGCTGGCCAGGCCCTTCGGGAGCGATCCGCGGGACCCCAACCGGTTGTTCTTCGCCAGCAGCGTGTGCAGATGCGCCAGGTCCAGCAGCTCGGGGCCCAACACCGACAGCCCCGTCCCGCTCACGTCCAAGACCTCTAGGGCCGGATACCAGCTCCCTAGCCCCGCGGGCAGCTCGCCCGCCGGGGACAGCCAGGAGGGGGGGAGCACCAGGCGCCGCGAGGACGGCTCCGCGGCGCCCCTCGGCCGCAGTTCGCCTTCCTCGCTCACTCGTCGGGCTTCGGCTTCGGCCTGCACTCCTTCCTCCGCCATCTCGTCAAGACCGAGCCCCGGAACCTGCGTATGACCGCGCTCGTAGGGCCCTGAGTAGCAGAACGTCAGGCCGCGCTTCGGCCGCTTTCTCCTGCAATCGGTCGAGACTTATACAGGTTCCCGGGCTGCTCCCGCAGGAACGGGCTAGCCCGCCGACCGAGGGTGTTTCTAATTCGGCTTTTCTGAGGGGCGCCGTGGAGTTCAGGGGCCCAGTGTGCTGTCAATGGCCTCCACGGGCATTTTTTAACCGTAGGTCTGGCCGAAGTATTTTTTCTTCCAGTGTAATTTGCTTGAACGTCCAGTATGTATTCCATTCAGAAACTATTGGCTTTTACTTTTTTGTTTTAGTAACGTGACTTTTTCATACTGCACAGTTGACAACTTCGCATGTTTTTGGTGAAAATGACTTCCGTGTTTATAACAGGAACATGGGAAGCCTCTTTATATGAAAGAGGGTCAGGGGTCCATCTAGCTGGGTGTTATATATAGGCAATGCACCCAATTCAAAGGAGCAGTTGAGGGCCTTTCCAGGTAAAGCTAGTGAAACTCCAGTATGAAACACTTGAGATCTACTGTTATTCAGTATACAGGTACAGTGGTACCTAGGTACTCATCCAGGATTCGTTCCCGAGTACTAAAATGGGTACTGAGCAAACCATGTGACCCTGTATTTCAGCCAGAAGGAGTCAGCTGATTCCAGCAAGGTCTACCTTGCACTTCAAGTACAGGTAGAAAGATAAGTACCGGGATAAGAGATTTTCTTCAAAACACATTGAGTATCGAATTCCATGAATTTTGAAGTAGTTGAATACTGAGGTATGACTGTAGTCCCCAACTTATAAGCATTCATTTAGCAACCATTTGAAGTTACACAGCACTGAAAAAAGTAACGACTGGTCCTTAGTTCTATCACAGCATCTCCATGGTCACATGTTCAAAATTTGTGCACTTGGTAACTATCATGTATTTATAAGCAGCATCCCAGGATCACCTGATCACTATTTGCAACTTTCCAGCTAGCTTCCTCAAGCAAAGTCAATGAGGGAAGCTGGATTTGCTTAGTGGCCATATGATTCACTTATGCATTGATTCACTTAAAAACCATGACAAAAAGGGTGGTAAAATCAGGTGTGGCTCACTCAACAACCACCTTGCTTAGCAACAGAAATTCTGGTTCCAACTGTGGTCATAAATTGATGACTACCTGCAGTTTGGAGGTCTCTAACGTTTGGCAGGAAATCCTATGGAAATTTATTCAGTGCATTAAGCATCCAACAGCAAACAAGCATCCACAAGCAAATATTAAAAATGCTACAAATTTCTATGTTTATTCCTGTCTTGATTTTGCATAAAACAACAAGACCAAATTTCTTATTTAAATATAGCAGCAAACAAATTCTGAGAATTTCCATCTCCAATAGGTATACCAATACTAGTAATATTTATTCAGTAGCTAAAGAACTATAAAATATAAACAGAATAAAGAAAAGTGACTGCATGTTTTGATTATCATTTGTTTCTAGAAGTGTTATTGGTTAGCTATTTTTTAAAT
Source organism: Azemiops feae (assembly GCA_023970755.1). Classification (NCBI taxonomy): domain Eukaryota; kingdom Metazoa; phylum Chordata; class Lepidosauria; order Squamata; family Viperidae; genus Azemiops; species Azemiops feae. Next base: position 4,715,411 of record JALGBA010004292.1, on the reverse strand, counting down.
AAAAGCTTTGAAATGGGAAATAATAGCTAGTTTGAAAAGACAGCTGCTGCCCCTCCTGCAGATGTCTATGATGTCATGGCTAAGCTAGAAACTGTCTATCTTGGTGTGCTTGTTGCCCTACAAAAATTGCTTGGCTTTCTGTATAAGTTTTTTCCATAGAGAAATATTAATTATGTACTTATTTGCATACATATTCAATTGTATGAGATTTTACCTGAGTCTGAAATGATGCAGTTCAAAGATAGTTTTGGTTTTTCATAGAAAGCTATAATCTAAATTAAACAACCTTGCCCCTTATAGCCAGTCAGGAAAGCTGACTTAGAATAAATTAAGCAACAAATGCAAAAAACAACAACAAAAGTTTCAGTGTGTACAGAACAAGAAAAAGGTCAAGGAAATAATTGGTCTAATAATGGGAGAAGATGGCAAGAAGGCAACAGGGAGAAAGTGAAACTGCTTAATTCCTTCTTTGCCTCTGTCTTCACGCAAAAGCAAAAAATAGTCCAATCTACCAAAAGCAGCACCATGGAGACAGAACAGGAATGCAGCTCAAAATAGGCAAGAAATTGGTAAGAAAGCACCTATTTACTCTAGACCAGTTCAAATCGTCAGGACCAGATGATTTAAGGATTCCGAAGGAAGTGACATATGTGATCTTGGAACCACTGAATGAAATCTTTCACTGCTCCTGGAGCATGAGGGAACTGCCAGAGGACTGGAAAAGAGCTGATGTGGTTCCAATCTACAAAAAAGGGAAAAAGTGGATCTGGGAAACTACAGACCAATCAGCTTGATATCAATACCTAGGAAAATCCTGGAAAAGATAATCAAGCAGTGGATTTGTGAGCATCAAGAAATAAACAAGGTGATTATCAGAAGCCAATGTGGGTTTGTTAAAAAGAGATCACTCCATACAAACCTTACTGTCTTCTTTGATAAAGTGACTAAATTAACGAATCAGTGAAAACTGTGGATATAATATACTTAGACTTCAGTAAGGCATTTGAAAAATAGACCACAACCTACTTCTTGGTAAGACAGAATAATATTGGATAGAAAGTACCACCACCAGATGAATTTGCAGTTAGGTGACCAACTGCACTAAGTGGATATTCCTAAATGAAACTATTTCTACATGGAGAGAAGCATGCAGTGGGGTATCTAAAGTTTTTTTTTGGGGGGGCAGTAGTTGATGCAGTTCAGTGGAGGGAAAAATAAGGCCCTGTACTTAGGCAGGAAAAACCAAATGCACAGGTACAGAGTAGGCTGTACCTGGCTCAACAGTAGTAACTCTGAAGGATCTAGGTGTCCTAGAGAGCCACCAATTAAATATGAGCCAGCAGTGTGCTGCAGCTGCCAAAAAAGCCAATGCCGCCAAGTCTAGGCTGCATCAACATTGGGATAACATCAAGATCACGAGAAGTGATAGTATCGTTTTATACTGTAATAGTAAGGCCACACTTGGAATACTGCATCAAATTCTGGTCACAATACAAAAAAAATGCAGAGACTCTAGAAGGAGTGCAGAGAAGAGCAACAAGATGATAAGGGTGCTGCAAGATGTCATACAAGGAACAATTAAGGCAACTAGGTATGTCTAGCTAGCCTAATGAAGAGAAGAATTAGGGATAACTGTCTTTCAGAGAGCCACAGAGAAGAGGGGGTCAACGTATTCTGCAAAGCACCTGAGGGAAGGACAAGAAACAACGGGTGGAAGCTTGTTAAAGAGAGATCCAACCTGGAACTAAGGAGGAATTTCCTGACTGAGAACAATTAACCAATGGAACAACTTGCGGGTTGTTGTGGGTGCTCCATCGTTGTGGGTGCTCCATCGTTGGAGGTTTTCAAGAAAAGATTGGACAACCATTTGTCTGGGATGATAAAATGTCTCCTGCCTTGAGTAGGGGTTGGACTAGAAGACCTCCAAGATCTTTTCCAGCCCTATGATTCTATGACTTTTATGATAGTATTATTTTTGCTAAGCTGATGTATTTTTTCTTTTCTTTCTATGGAAAAACCCATTATATAAAAATATAACAACACCATGAAAAAACAACTTCAAAATTGAAAAGCCTCAACAATTTACTGAACAGACTGGTTGGAATATCCTGGGGTGCCCTTTGTAGAACAGCCTTGGTTTTGGTTTATTTCACAGCTGAATATTGTGACAGCTTGTGGCTTAACAGCAATGTCCAACTCTGCCAGATAATCTGTATCATCTCTTGCACATTGCATCCCACTGCTGTGTACTGGTTACCAGTACTTAGCAATATCATACCACCCCACATTAGAAGGTAACAAGCTCTCATTTGGCTATGGCCAAAGATGCTAAACAACAAGGCCCTCCCTATTTACCAGGACAATACATAGCCCATCGCAACACTGAAATCTCATAGACTAGCATAGAAAACAGCTATTCACTTAACATCCACCCAGTTAAACCCCCTGGAGAGAGGAATGGTCCAAGGTAACTTCTTGTGGCCTGACCATTAGTGATCCCTCTACTAAACCACTGGTTTTGACCTGCCTCACTCTGTCTAGTTGAAATTGAACAGAACTGGATGTCATACTGGAAGAAAAGCTTCTGCCCTGTAACACTGGGAATGGAAAGAGTCCCCTTGTGATTGTGATGCTGATATGCAAACTGTTAAACATATTGTGGAAGACTGCCCACAATGTGTGTTCCCTGGTTCCCTAGAACAGGGCTTTTCAACCTTTTCACAGATTGTACCACTTTTAGGACATGAAAATATTTGAGTACCACCAGTGCTTAGCAAGGTGTCAAAAACTTGATGACTAAAAAAAAAAGGGGGGGGGATTTTGGGTTTTACTGATTAGATTCCTTTGTTGTTATAGAAATGGCTAGTTTATAATATTATGGGAAAGTAAAAAGTTGAGGTTCAATGTTAATGCTTCCTTCTACTGCAACAGAGGAAGTATGTTCTTTTTCCCTTCTCCCACTCACTTTCCCCCCCTTTTTCCTCCCCACTGTGTCCTGCTATTTGCTTTTGTATTTTTGTATTTTATTCTATAATCTAATAAAATATTACGAACTGTAGAAAAAAAGGAAAATTTTAATTTCTTCGGTGGCTGTTCCTTTGCTGAATTACTTTCCCTTTGCACTGATAAATGTATGAATTTATCCATGTTTATTAATATGCACCACTACCAGCTAGTTCAGGGGTCTTCAAACTTGGCACTTTTAAGACTTGTGGACTTCAACTCCCAGAATTCCTCAGCCCTCATGGCTGGTTGAGGAATTCTGGGAGTTGAAGGCCACAGGTCTTAAAGTTGCTAAGTTTGTAGACTCCTGAGTTAGCTGGTTTGCCCTTCTGAGCTCTTCCACAGTGTAGTAAGAATGCACCTCCCCCAATCCCTTGCCTGTACCCTTAAAGACACAGGAATCAAGTGCAAAACAAGAAAATAAAGAAACACAAACTCTTTTTTCTCTCTTTAAGCTGCCTCAGGCTTGTCACATGTCACAATGTTGCAATTCTAGACTGAAAGGCTCAGGCAATTGCAAAAAGCTTTAGCTTTAAATTAAGCCTGTTTACCTTCAAATAAAACTTTCTAAAAGCTACAGACAGACTCAGTTAAAGGGGGTAATACTAATTACATTTGTTTAAAGGGATTAAACCTTTCCTGCTGTCTTTTTTCCCCTTCCCCCACCCAAACCACATTCTTATAGCCTCTCCTCTCCCCCCCCCCTTTTTCTTCAGTTCACCTCCAGCTCCGAGCTGCTTCTGGAAGCGCCAATCAGCTGGAGCCAATCAGCTGGAGTCCTGCCGGCTCCTGAGGCTTCTGCCAAGTCCAGACAGTCCTGCAGCTGCAGCTGCCTCTCCCTCAGGCTTGGCTCACTTTGGCTCATTCCCCTCCCCTGCTACACTTGGCTAGCAATCGCGTACCACCTGCCATGTGGCAAAGTACCACAAGTGGTACGCGTACCACCGGTTGAAAAGCCCTGCCCTAGAAGATCTGCACAATGCAGCATCAGAGGTGATCACCTGGATAGCTGAAGTGGACATCCAGTTATAAGGCCACTGCCGTAACTCATTGAAATTTTGTATATAGTTAACATAGATTTTGTGTATATGTTTACTTCTATCATGTTCTCATCGTACACTAAATAAATATTATTTATAATTATTCCAAGCCTTATGGGCTTGCCTGTCTACCTTTTTGCTCAAACTTTTATAGTGCTTTAACAGTTCAAGTCATGTTGTGTCAAATTTTGAGGGTGTGAAGAACTAGTTCAAAGATGGTTATCCAAAATGGTTATCCAAAATGATGTTCTTTTAAGAACTTGAGTCTAATGTGCCTCTTCCATTCAGTTAAAATGCATTGAGCTTACTTGGCTTGCTTTTCCCCCCTTGTGTGATGACTTGTTGGTAAAGCAAACAAAACTAAGTCCAGACCAGTGGTGATTTAACTCTAATGCAAAGATCAGTTTTGCCTGGCTTTGCAACTGTTTCCCCTCAGGCTCAAAATTATCTTTTTTACAGGACTACCAGCTCCAATAACATTACACCACTTTCCACAAGCTGACCTGCTCTGGGAGACAAACTCTATAGAAAATCTTTGCTGCAGTGATCTATAAAGCAGTGAGAAAAATGATTAGGCATCCAATTGCAAACAATTTTAATCTATTCCAATTCCAATTTGCTAAACTGCCTGTAATACTAAATCTCCGACTCTTCTTCATATCTGGACTGCCTAGAATACATTCGCTCATTGGATGGTTAAGTATCTGCTTAAAGCAGCACTTTCTTTTGAGACCTAAGAATAATTGAGGAAACAGCAATGACAGCAGAAACAAGCATAGAGAACTAAGTGTATTTGTTTACATTGCTCAAAAAACAAAGATATTTTCTTCTGAAAAAGTGTGCTCAAGATATACATTAGAGAAGAATGATTAAAATATTAATGTTTCATTTTCCAATTAGTTTAATTGAACTGATGAGCTTTATCTTTCATACAATGCCAACAAAGGGGAAGGGGGGACAAAATAATTTTGAGAATATTAAAAGTAATCAGATGATGATTAATTAATAATTGATGCAAAAACCTATTCCTTATATGGGTCAAAAATGTGTAAAATGTTATATTTCATTAGCATCATGCATGTTCCCATTATTATCTTCTGAAGAAGCTCTTGTGATACTTGTCAACTTTAGAATGAGCATGGTTGCAGCCATCTTTTTCCTTCTCATTCCTAGTTGTCACATAGCTTGGAGGCAAGGGGTTTGCCAGGTGTTGCACTAGACAAAGCAGACTTTCTCGGACTTTCTCTCATGGGAACCAAGGTCATCGGCTTCTCCCGAGACTGCAGGCTGGGCGTTTCATGAAAAGCCCGCCAACAAGTTGAGTGGGGAAATGTAGTTGCTTGCATAGTTTTGGGGGTAGGATTTCTTAACTTTGTATTGGGGAATTGTTATGCATATCTTCAGACTTGGTTTCACTTTTGAAGTACCGATATTCTGTATCAATAAACATCTTCTTTGAGGAATTTGCAAGCCTCGGAGTACTGCTTTATTTGTCTCTGTCAATCGGAACCATGACAATGCTATTGAGTGTATAGAGTTTAATATGAAAAAAAATAGCTAAAGTCATGCCTCAGGCTAGATACAATTGAGATATGTTACTGTCTTGCATTTGCTCCAATAGTACATAAAGTACATATTCCATCAAGATACACTTAAATCTATTTATGACTAAATTATGAGGGAAGAATATTAAGACTTCAAACCAAAGCATGCTTACAATGATATAACTTAATGATCAGACCAAGCTAAAACAAGACTTCAGCATATGTACTATTTGGCTATCCGATATGATTGCTTAACTTTTGGGGAAGAATCAACTTTTATTCAAGTAGTTCTGAAGATAATTCTTTTATAAAGAGAAGGAAGCCAAAAACACCTATTGCTAGGTGGAACTTTCTTTGGACTCTACAGTACATATGATCCAACAGAATGTAATCCTAATGATGAGTTTCTTCAACATGATTTAGGACCTTGGAGGTCTTCTAATCCAACCCCCTCCTCAAGCTATACACTTGTAGAGAAACAAGAATCCAATTTCTTTCTTAAGCATATGCAAGAACAACAACAATGCTTTTGATGTTTGTTATAACAAGTGAGGAGACTGGATCTCCTGATTTTATTGCCAAAATTCCTAAACAGATTGATTTTGCACCAAAACATGCAATGCATTTATGATAATGTGCATTCTCCTTTTCTACTTAGGGACTAGTTGTCAAAAACCATCAGACGATCTCTAAGTCTGCAAACCTCAGGTATATATTTTTCCCCTTGGGAATGACAGCAGCAGTGCCTCAATATAAAGCACTAGATATGTACATATGTTTCTTGTTGATCTATCTTCCCAACAGCATAGGGAGTACTTACTTCATGCTTGACAAACATTATTGTTTCCTTCTATTTAATTAATAGGGTCGAGTGAATTCTTGAATAAAATCAAGAATTGCATCCTTCTCCCATTCCCCACTTCCTTGAAAGAATGACGCTGTAGGAAGCTGTAGGGCATCTCTCTCGAAAACTCTATTCTGCTCTGTCCATGCAAGTACCATACTGTTTACAGTGAAAGGTGCAATGGCAAATTAAGAACAGCCATATACAATCTTGGTCCCCTTGGTGCTATACTGATTTTACTTCCTTGATACATGTAGCTATAATATAAAGCATGAACACAGAAGTACAGCATTTCCAGAAGCTATAAACAATATAAATCAAAGATACAAAAAGCTCAGTTAAAAATCATTAATTAAAAAGAGTGTAAGAAGGTGATAAGAAAATATATTGTAGCACCATTGCAAAGAGAGGAGGAAAGAAAATGAGGTCAGTTTTGAAGCTCATGGTGGAGTTAGGTGGCTTCTGGCAGGGATAAAGAGCTTGCTCTATATATGTACTAGGGACTGTCATTGATATGCACATTAATCAATGACAGGGCTAGGGGAGATTCTGCAGGAGCTGACTGAAACTCCATATAGAAAAAAAAGTTGAGTGAAGGACAGAAGTAGACAGAAAGGCTAGATATCAAAATGGAGTGTAGAAAGGTGATATGCCATGGAATATATGCATAGCTATTGCATTTTCTTTATTGGGCCCCTCCAGTTATAGTAATATTTGTGAAAAAGTATTTTAGTCTGTCAGGGAGATTCCTAAGAGGCAGCAAGAGTCATAGGGCAATGCTCCACCATCAGTACAACTTCCACAGAAGACACCATGATCCTAGTTTACAGTGATGCTTCCCCTGAGTTCTAGGAGCTCCAGAACTGGAGTAATTTGCTGTTCTCATTAATTGCTATGAATTCAACTTCATTTCCTTGCTATAGAAGCCATAATATTTGAGGGGAGGTTCTTTTAAATTTCAAAAGAATCCATTTTCCTTTACCCCCCTCCCATTGCTACACAATGTAAATATCTGTGACTGAGCAATAATTTCTAAACATGTTTGCATATTGAAGGAAGATTGGTAGGTAAGACAGGTAACACACTTTGCCTTCTGATGTGTTCCTCTCACATTTCTTTGGTAGTCATTTGCTTGATCTTCTCAGAGGTCTCCTAAAGAAAAATAAGAGGAAGAAAGAAAACAGGATTTAGATATCATTTACCTTTGACCGAAACATTGTACAGCCCTTCTATATGATATGGCCATCCTCTTCCACAAGCATGCAGTATCAGGAGGGATGCACATGGAGCAGTAAGAGAGGAAGGGGACACTGTCACATTTAACCAAATCAGCCCCAGTAACTAGTGACAGATACTGCAGTCAATCACCCTCATGTCCAAATTAATAATGATTGCTAAGGCTATTCCATTCTTTCAATATGCGCCATTGGCCTTAATAAAGCTTTGACTGAATTTAAGTAAAAAAATTGGGACCAAGACACCCAAACTGCTATATCCAGAGTTTCCCACCTCCGCACCACCCACCCCCTCCGAAATTATCCCTAGATATTCCAACATCTTTCATGCCCCATTCTTCTCCCTGCTCCAAATGGCATGTTATCCACCAGAGTGACAATGGACACACAAACCAGCCTCCCTCATAAATTCTGCACTGTTTTGATACAGAGGCAGAATCTGGATCACATGGACTGCTAAAGTTCTCACTATACACTCAAAGATGAACATATCTTATAAAACCAGTTGCCAAAAATTTAATTTTTCTTATGATCAAGAAATTAACACTCTCCTTTTCCCTGACTAATTTCCAGGCACTTCCAATAAGGTCGCAAAATTTATAGCAATAATTTATTGAAGTCATTTGTCCTTTCATTATGTTATTACATGTTTCAGGCATGCCTTGTAATTTATTTCTTTTATTTTTTATTCATAGTACTGTATTAGATGTATTTTTAACTTTGGGCTGTAAGTAACATTGATTAGCATTTTAGGATGTTATATTTTACTGCAGCCCCAATCAACTTTGGCTATCTCAAAAGCTTAACTGAGGCAGACCTAGTTAGTACTTCAATGGAGGTCACTGAGAAGTTAAAAAAACTGGCTGGACTGGGAAGTTGAAAAAAATATGCCAGATGAATGCATCTCCTGTATGCACATCTGTACTGTAGACAGAAAAGTACACTGATATGTGCAGAATATGTGCAAGAACTGGGGTTACTTGAGAAAGTATTTATTTTTTTATTTACAGGATATGGTTCTGCCAGTTACATCTCAAGAGAGCTACCCAGATTTTCAGAAGAATGGATTACTCCTTTATGAGAAAAAGGGGAACATATTAGAGATTTTTTTTCATGTAGAAACAACATGCATAAATGGGAACATAACAGAGAACATAACAAATTATGCAAGAGGGAAAACAGTTGGACAGGGAAAATACTGTTTCCTAAATTACTGGAACCCAGGAATCATCTACTGTAACACTGGGTGATTTGGGACAGACAACAGAAGGTTCCTTCCCATGGCACATAGTTAGACAAGTTGGAGGAAATATTAGATATGCTTCTTGAAGGCAAGGCAGATATAATAAATAAGCAGAGCACAGTAAGATAGTGGTACTCCTTTAATAATTCTTCAGTTCTTACTAATGTATAAAGGTTTTTATGATTGATGGCTTGAAGTAATTTTATGTTGCTTTATACTTTTAGTGTACTAGTTAAAAACTGCCTTCAGTCAAAACTTTTGGCACCAAAGTAATGCAGTGATATTTCCCTTCTAACAATTTGTTCATTCACCTGTACTGGAGGGCAAATGTCAGAACAAGCAGCATGACATTGCAATGCAAACCATATGATTTACATACTTGCATCCAACATCAAAATACAAGTATGAGTCTGAAGTTTGCATTGCAATGTCATGGCATATATTTCATCATTTTGAAGTCATCATGGTTTGTTCATCTGCATGGAATGACATGGATTTGTCTCCATCAAATTTCTAGTTGTTTGCCAACATACAATGCTGGTTTCAGGTATATTAGCAGCCAACAAATGACAGGTTTAAACTGTTAGGAATTTCACAGCACTTTAGCAGAATAAATGTACTGAAATGCATAAGCTTATACACATAGCTCCTTCTAACCTGGTGCTTCTGCAGCTCCTGAACATATCTGGCTAGCTCTTCTTCAGTCAGCTTCTCTTCAGGCTGCTCTTGAAAAGGGACCTTCTGATTCTTACCTATGAGCAGAAACAGAGTTTGCGATACTCAATGCACATTGAGTATGCACATACTCAACAAAAGAGCAATACAAAGCTGTAGTGTGTTCTTTCACATTAACAATGGATGTTGGATCTTTTTGGCAAAACATAAGGGAGAAATGTGCCATCTTTAGCAGTGGATGGGGCAGAGGATCATACTATCTATCTTGACTGCCCCCAGTCAAAAACAGCACACAACCCAACCTTCACTGTTCTTCCATTGAAAGTTTTTGTTCTGTGGATAGTTTTTATTATTTTTAAGGGAAAAAGAACAGGCAAGCTATTGCTTTGTGATTGGCAAAGCAGTTCCTATATTTGGTAGCACTCAATATTTCTGGCTTTTGGAAAGAAAAAGAGAATCCCAAGTGGTTCACCCTACAGCTTCGAAGATAAAAATTGTTGCACATTTCCTCTAAACTGAAGGCTGAGCTGATTGCCATGAGAAATAATTCAACTCTTGAAAACCTGTTGGAATGATAGGGATCCAGAAAGGCAGCCCAAATTTTGGATCAGCACAGTTCTTCCATGTGAAAGGGATCAAGGCATCCTTTTTGTTTTCTTATGACGATTAAATGAATTTTCTTCAATTTTCCCCTTGCAATGGATATGCTTCTGTAGTCATACGAATTATCTTTACCTCTTAGAAATAACTATTTTGTCTGAAATAGTCATTCTAGTCTGTAATATTGATTTTCCCTTGCTAGTCAATGGGAGGTCCAGCAAGTTTGGATTTCTGATTGGACACTCTGATTCAGATAAAGCAATCCTTTCCTTAAATTTTGCAAAATCTCTTGTCCCTAATTTTGGCTCCCCCTCTCCAGTAATATTTAACTATTGATTACTGACAACTATGACTTACAGATTTACTAGGTTCCAAACAAACAAGTATATTCAATTTTTCAAGGTCTTATGATCCATCTCAATTACAGACACCTATATGTGGAAGAAATTCAGCTGCCAGTTGCTGAAGGGGGTTGTTTCCTCAATAGACAAATAAATGTTCAGCGTGAGACAGTGGATTAAATGAGAAAACTATGATCCTGGCAAGCTATTCATCAGTTATGGAATTCATTATTTCTGTTGCCTTCTTTGTATCAAATAAGTTCTTCACCCCAGAAAATCAGTTTGCTTGATCAAAAATGATTAATCTGGCTTGATATGCTATTAGTGAGATCAATATGTTATTCTACCTTTTCCCCCCTGTTCTCTAGCATTTTCATTAATTTAGTCAAGCCACATTGAAACAGAATGTGTTTTTTTCTTTGAACAGTGGGGTGAATCCTTCTAAAATGACTGAATTTTCCAGTCCATACCTTCACAGGTCATGGCAGTGCACACCCAGTTCCCACAAGCACAGACACAGCGGTTACAGTTCACTTGAGTCTCTGCTCCATCTTCATATGATTCGTCTTCTAAGGCACATTCTAAATAACCATAAAAAAAGATGCTGTTAATGTACATGGGAAGAAATATGAAGGTAAAGTATCTGACTCTAGGGGGGGGTGCTCATCTTCCTTTTTATTCACAATTTGGGGAAGAGTCCGGGCGACTAGATGGAGCTGAGTGTTTATTGGCCAGATGCCTTTCCTGGCGCCACAGACTTTGCAGCAGATATTTTTTCTTTGCGCCCTAGGAGAGAAACACCTGCTGCTACCCAGGATTGAACTCTCAAACTTCCAAGTGGTTGGCGAGTGTCTTCACCACTAGGCCACCACGTTGCTCTATAAGCATATGCAATACGTACTCTCAAAAGTCCAAATTTGGCCAGAAATCCAAGTACGTTGCAATTCTTTCAACTACATTTTGAAACAAGCGTGCAACATATTACTTCTATCCCACTCATACTCAACTTTCCCCACTCTTTTAACAACTTCAGGACTGTTTTGTGCAGGGACAGAGCTCCTACTTTTTTCTGGTGGATTGAAGGTTGGGTTGAGGCACTTCAGGAATTCATTGAAACTCAGCTTCCAGTCAGCATTTTCATCAGAGAGCTCAATGAGAGCATCTACACAGAGTCCCCTGGAAGACATACAATACAGGGTTATCCCATCTAGAAATGACTCCAAAACACATCACAGGAAAGTGCGAATGGTTAATATTCAAATTATCAATTGCTGTCATGTCAGATCACTTCTTATGAACCAGACTTTTGGGCTATCTACATCTTGTGGTAATGGATTTTTCCATGTGGCTGCTTGTTTCTAGTACTCAGGAGAAGCAGAATGATTATCCCTTCTTCCTGATGAATTATCAAACTCCATAATTATCATGGGAAGTTATGTGACACACAAAACAGAAAATACTTCTTTAAAACACACCTCACCAAGTCAACCTATGAGAATGACATATTAGGGCAAAAAGAAACCCTCCTGTAAATTCTACACTACTCTGCTCTTCAAACCCAACCATATAAAGTAAAATCCCAAAATGCATACAACATCTCCCTTCTCTAAACTACCATGGGCAAAGTGTAGAAAAAGTCATTGACTTTCCATGAAACAACAAATTAAGAGAAAAGAAACCACATTGGGAAACACCTTCAAAACCCTTCCCCTCCATTCTCTAATTTATGCAGAATTTCCTGCTATAATACATGCAACTTGTACAAACTTTTTCCCCAGTAACAAAAAACTATTCCATCCCTTCCACTAAACACAAAAGATGAATGTGTACCCTCCAAGGGAAAGTTCATTTCCAAAAAAGAACCCTCAACAAACTAGGTAACTACACTGTAACAAGACTTTATGTGGCAGCAATTAGATCTCTCTTCAAACCTTATTTTAAAAAGGCAGTTTGAGTAAGTGGATAAAAAGATAAGCTTCTCCAACATTAGTTATGTGTAGCCCAATAGGCATTCCAGAAAAAAAAAAGGGTAGGAACATTTTTCCCCTTTCCAGTGCTCTCAGCCTTTGCCAAAGTTTAAACAATGCTTTAAAACTGGAAGAAATTGGGGAGTGTTTAGAAATGCAAGACAGCAAGAAAGTAACTATTTTCAGGGGTTCTGCCATTCTTCTGTTTTTAATTAAAGCTTCCAAAATAGGTCAGCAAAATGAAAAAAACTCATTTCTCAAGAAGGAATTTCATAATTAATCATCTTTTGCAGTCATAGTTATATATTCTGATGTTCTTCTGCTTGAAGCTACCTGAGAAGCTTGTTGGTCTCTTGATTCATATAAGTAGAAATGTTGACAGCTGACTCATTTTGTTCTACAAACTTCAAGAATTCATTGGAGTCAAGACGGGAATCTCCATCATCAAAACTCTGTAAAATCACCAAAAAAAAAAAGCATTTAAAAAAGGTTTCCCTTTCCCTGAAATAAACTGACAGACTTATAACCAGTGGTTTTTTAACTTGTTGGAAAATCTGAGATTTCAGCACTCTGCATTCCCCATCCACAAGAGTGCGGCCCTGCACACCGACATCCAACTGCAGACGTCAGCACAATGGTACATTGCTGTTTTTTGTTTTAATAGCTCAAGCTGTTCTTATTTGTAGGCATACGAGTTTTCATATCCTTTCCAATATAATAGATATTAATTTAGTTATTTATTTATTGTTGATTGGATGTATGTGCTGCTCATCTCATCTGGAGGAGACTCTGGGTAGCTTACAAACAATGTTTTACTGAAATTCAGACCAAGCTTATTACGCTTCCTTTATCAGAAATTTAGCATTAAAGTTTTGATACAGGTAATCCTCGAGTTACGACATTTCACTTAGCGACCGTTCAAAGTTACAACATAATCCCCCAAGTACTTACAACATTCCTGAAGTTATGAATGTTGCACCACAATAGCAGTCGTTCACTCTTATGAACAACTGCAGAGGCACTGCAAAATTCGCCCTGCCTATTTCCTATTTCCCACACACACACACACACACACTTTGCAAAGATCTAGCGAGTCTTCACTTTCTTTGCCTGCTTCATTGCTTCAGGCCTTCGGTGCATTCGCAGAACAGAGGACTAAAGTATTGCGAGATCAGTAGCGTGAGATCTCGCGCTACTGATCTCATATGATCTCGTACTACTTTAGGCCTCTGTTCTCTGCGAATTGATGCCTGGACAAAATCTGCGACAAAAGGCTTTGCAAACGGAGGGAAGGCTTCGGTTCTTCAGGCCTTTCCTCCATTTGCTGTTTCCTTGCCAAAGACTGCAGGGGCTAGAGATTGCGTCCCTGTAGGCTCCGGTCATTTTTGCAAAAAGCTCTTGCCACCGAAAACAGAGCCATTGCCGCGTCCATCCTAAGCTCCATTTTCGGCATGGCTCGGTTTTCAGCAGCAAGGACTTTTTGCAAAGACAATCAGAGCCTAGAGGGACACAATCTCCCTCTAGGCTTCGGCAAGCCTTTGCTCAAGGCAAAACTGCAGCAGAGAGGCTGAAGAGACAACTCATTGAGATCTTCCAAAAATAAGTGGACCAGGTCGGGCAGGATTGGGGGTGGGGGGGAAGCATGAGATATCTCAGTGGGTTGGGAGACGCCTTGGGTGGTTGCAAGCACTAGGCTCCCTGCTCTTCCCCACCCCGAAATACCTCATGCACTTAATGACCCGCGCATTCGATTAGCAAATGCATGAGCGAAGGCAGGGAGTTTTCATGTTCATTTAATGTGATTCACTCCAACGAATCCTCAGGTTACGAATGTAATTGGCAAGCTCCATTACATTCGTAACTCAAGGATTACCTGTACTCTCAAAAAAGGAAAATCGATTATCCCTTAGTATCTATTTTCATTCATTCATTCATTCGTTCATTCAATTTCTGTAGCTGTCCATCCCAATCAATGTCTCTGGGTGGCTTAATAATTCCAAAATATAAAAACAATTAAAAAATGAAAAGCACTTTAAAACAGTCAAAACAATTATTTATGACCCCTTAAGCTACATTAGATGCAGTACATCAACTACCTCAGTCATACCTTGAAGTACTTTTCCAAGATTTCTGTGTAGTTGCTGCCCTTGGAGAACCACCCATCAGGAACGATTTCAACTTCAAGCCACTGGATGACACGACGCCGAAGTTCATCACGGTCAGTCTGATAGCAGACCACTGTTGAAGGGTGGGGAAGTAGGACCAAAAATGTGAAGCAAAAAAAATAACAGAGAAGGGAAAAATGGTTTTTTGTGTTTTTTTTAAAAAGAGGTTATTGAGAACATTTTTATTATAAACTGTGTGTTTCCAAACACTGTGACCCTCTAGGGGTTTATGAGCAACTTAGAGGGGGAAGTTGCAAAAATCTGATCAGGTTTGTATAGGCAAAATTTAAATGCTGTCAAAACTCACTTGGGGCTTTGGAACCTGCTTTGTCTGTGCAGATTAAAAATGAAATTATTAAAAGTGACCAATTATACTTCTTGCCTAGCTGTGAGCCCCCCCCCCAAAAAAAATAATCAATTTTTTTTTCAAAGGGTAAGTTTCACAAACTCATTTATCACTTTAGGGGTCATAATAGAGCAAAGTTGAGAATTTTAATTTTAATTTTTAGAAGAAAATGGATTGGAATATATTTATTTCCTGATATTTGCTTTACTCTTTAGGTGCACGACACATCTGAAAGAAACTACTTTCAGGGGGAAAAGCCTTCCATTGCCTTAGACAGGGAGACGGACTCAATGCTTTCCTGAGTACCTTATGATTTTCAATTACTTTGCTTTAATAGACAAGTGAATTCCTTGGAAGATATTGTAGCAAACAGTGCTAATATGAATATTAACTTATATGCAGAGATAAGATTATTAAAATACTACACCCTATCCTAGTGACTCAGCTGAACTAATACATTTAGACTTCTCTCTACTAGTGATCTGAACAGTTCAATGTGCTTCAGTGATATGACTGCATCTTATTAGAATGGAAAAAATAGTTGAAAGAATTAGAGAAGGGGAGAAGAGAAAGAAGATTTTTTTCCCTTGTCTTCAGGGATATTCAATAGTCCTGTTTTAAAAATCAGGATTATGAGGATGAGGAAGGGATAACTCTTAAGAATGGAGGACCCATACTAATAGATCAAGCACTTAAAAGTGGTGGCGGTAAGTTTATACTTTCAGATTTGCAAGGTTCTGATAATGTAGCTTTACAATAAAGTAGGATTAGCTCATCTAGTCGTGTTTCCTGTCTGGTTCACCTGGGAGGACTGACAATAGATGATTTGGTTATAGCTTCATTAGGGCAATGGCTAAAGAACTTCTACATATTTGGGTTCTCTGGTTATATCTTTTTTTCTTCCTATGTGTTCTTCTTTTGAGGGGCTTTGTAAGAGAAGAACCATCTTAGTCTATGGTGGCAAAATGTCAGAAAAATCTAACAGTACTTTCCTAACAATTTTTATTTCTTAAAATTTTAAAAATGTTTAGATATTAAACAGTTTATGCCTTTGAAATGTATTAGTTGGAAAAGCTGTTGCCATTCTTCTGAATCTTGGGGGTGGGGGATTTTTTTTAAATATAGGATCGTTTTTATTTATATACAATGTATGTCTATCTGTCTGTCTATTTTGGAGTCTGTATGTGAAAAAAAAAGGCGGGGGGTGGGAGGGAAAGATACAGCCACAGACTCCTCTTGAATGACCAGGGGGAGGGGCTTAAAGAGAACCATGGCTCCTTAGGATCATCACCCTGTTGCTAATCCTGGTTCTGTTTCTTAAGTCATTGGTGGGCTTCCCTCTAGCTCAACTGCTTTAATGAACATAAAGTGTCACTGCTCATCATCCCTCCCCTTGGAGGGTGGATATCCACACTGACAGTCTCTGGCTTCAAAATGGAAGCAATTGGGTGGTCAAAGCCCCACCTCTTTTTAATGTGCCACATGCATTGCATGCTCATTAAAAGGGGTGCTGATTCAGTCACCCAGCCATGCCCCCTGTTTTGGAACCAGTTGCTGAGGATGCCCTTGCCTCAGAGAAATAAAATATTAATAGAGTTTATTACTGCCATAATTACAACTACTGCCACTGTCTTTAGAATAGTTGCCTGCCAATTAATTAAAATTTAGGCCATAATCCCTAATCATAACAAGCCATTCAATCCCTCCATTTCTTATATCTATATTAAATAAATAGTTTGGAGCAAATGAAACCCAAACTCTCTTACTCCTCAACCCTCTGCTTGAGCTTAAAGCTGTATTCCCTGGCTAAAAGTTCACATGACACACTTGACTGTAGGTGAGCCATCACATTTCAGATTGCTGCGTTGTGTAAAATCAGCCTACCACTTTTCTGTGGCATATCAATCCAGAAAATTGGGTTGAGAAAACCATTCTTAAAGTTTACGTGGATAAGCTTATCATACAAACATATCTTCAAATAAGCAACTTTTTTAAAAAAAAATATTCCCCACATTCCATTTTTAAACTTTATAAAATGTTAAATGTTTAATGAAGAGCAGAGTGGTAGAATATGATAATCTGAATATGCTACATGTTTTAGGAAGATAGTCTGAGGCCATCTAGGAACAGACGAACTGCTCTCCAAAACACTTCTCCAAACATCAGGTCCATGTTTCCAAATCTCTTACTGTGTAATATACTGGATTTTTTTCTCTCTCATACAAACTGAACAAATTTAATAATCACAATTTATAATAAAATAATAAAAAATAAAATACATCATAAAAACATATTTACCTGGACTTGCAGCTGAGTTCTCAGGCTTCTTCTCTATTAATAGGAAAAGATATGGTTATTTGATCAAAATTTGGATGCTTGGCAACTGACTCATATTTATGACGGTGGCAATGTCCCTGGGTCATGTGCTCACCTTTTGTGATTTCAGAAGCAAAAGTTAAATGGGGAAGCCAGATTTGCTTAACAACCATGTTACTAACTTAATAGCTGCAGTGATTCACTTAACAATTGTGGCAAAAGTCGTAAAATGGGGCAAATTCACTTAACAACTGTCTCAGCAGCAGAAATTTTGGGCTCAATTGTGGTCATAAGTCGAGGACTACTTGTAATTCTGCCCCCCCTCTAAATAATAGCCAGTCAGGTCCCTGTTGGAACACTGCCATTCCGAGGGGAGGGGGATTGTTACTTGGGGATTTAAGAATTTGTAACTTTTGCTTTGATGTATCTGTATGGGAAATAGGGAGGGGGGGATGGGCCATCAGGGCCATCTGAATGGATTCCTTTCCGGTCAGTTTCAGCCTGTTACCAAGGTCACGGCGCCAGGAGGATGACTTGTTATCACCTTCTCATCTCGGAGTTCTCATAACCCCTTCATGCCAGCGGATTGGCTCCTGATGGACTGGTGCATTGGGGTGGGGTTTGAACAATAGGAAATTAGCTTAACGATTCATGCGGGAACTTCAGATTCTGCCTGGCTCCTCTGCAATCACTTTCTCTCAGTAAAATTTCCTTTTGTAATAATAGTCATGCTTTCCTGAGAAGATAGCTAGGGCAGAACCTTATACAGCATCTCAAATACTTGAGGAGAACTATTATGTCTCTGAGGCTTTTCTTCTCCAAGCTAAAAATAACATTTCCAAGTATTCTTTGCCATTTTTTTTCTTCCAGGTGCCTTGTTTAGCAGCTACCTTATTTAGCAAATATGATGGTAAAAATATTAATAATAAAAATATTAAAAATCATTGTCCAAACAACACATACACTTACAATCCAATTTCATGCACCTGATAACGGTAATAAGACTAATGCTAGCATAGCATATGAGAAAACTTTATCTGAATTCTCTCTCTCTCTCTCTCTCTCTCTCTCTCTCTCTCTCTCTCTCTCTCTCTCCATTCTTCATTTAAGGCTATTTTGTTTCCAACTTAAGGAACGGATTGCAGTAGCTAAATGAGGAGAAGGTGTAATCATATTTTCTAACTGTCACCCAGTTTGTTTTCTGAATAGCAGAGGCCTCAATATAGAGCTACCTTTGTTGGATCACTTGACTCTAGCTTGACACTGAGACATCAATGTACAATAACTGGTATCATTGTTCAGCCAGGTATGTCTAACGGCAATACAGTCCACCCTACATACTTTCAATATTCTCTCTTTTCCTGAGCCATGCCTTTTAATAAGAAAAGTGAAGAAATCACCACTTGTGTCTCTTCGCCTTCTTATCCAGTGCTTCATACTGATGAAGTGTTGCAGTATTTTCAAAAGCTTTATCTGATGATATCAGAGAGTCATCTAAGTGAGACGGCCAATATAGAAATTTAATAAATACATGTACCATTTTCTTTCACTGTGGGTAGGTAGAAATGAATTACTTGTCTGTTGCCTTAAAGACTCTTGGAAGCCTTTCCATTACATCCAGAATGTGAGCTCCAGGAAGGCAGCAAACGTCTAAATAGACTGTCAAGCTGCTTTTCTCCCTCACAACAGACAGTCTTTGATCACTATCATTTATCGCTGGAATTTTGGGGTAAAGGCAGGGATCCTCCCCTTTGCAAAACGTGTAGAGCAATGTTTCTCAACCTTGGCAACCTGAAGATATATGGACTTCAACCTCCAGAATTCTCAAAGTTGAAATCCATACATCTTTAAACTGCCAAGGTTGAGCGACACTGTTATAGAGTCTTCTTCAGTCCCTAGAACCATGGCATAAATTACCTACTAATCTGAAGTGCTCATTTACGTTTGACTAAGTCATGCTTAGAGAATTGTCAAGAAATTGATACTACTCATACAGTAAACTCTGCACCAAGTGGAAGATCAAACAGATTCCTGGCAAACCTAGCAGACAATTTTGTCTCCCAAAAAGTAGAGAAGGGAACTAGGGGATTAGCCATTTTGGATCTAATACTCACTAACAGAGATGAAATGATAGAAGGTGTTGAAGCCATAGGAACCTTGGGAGGAAGTGATCATGCAATATTGGAATTCAACATTATGGAAGCACAAGCAATAGAACACAGTCAAACTAGAATCTTGGACTTCAAGAGAGCTAATTTCAATAAACTTAGAGAGGGCTTGGGAAGGATTCCATGGATGAGAATCCTCAAGGGGAAAACAACTCAAGAAGCTTGGGAAATTCTGAAAAATGAGATAATAAAAGCCCAGTCTAGCACAATATCAACAAAGAGGAAAAATAACAGCTCTCAAAAGAAACCAGCATGGCTGCATAAAGAACTCTCTGACAAATTGAAAGATAAAAAGGACAGTATAGAAAGTGGAAAGAGGGGCACATAACTAAGTCAGAATATCAGCAAATAGCCCGAGCCTGCAAAGATGAAGTGAGGAAAGCTAAGGCTCAAAATGAACTAAGACTTGCAACCAAAGTCAAAAATAACAAAAAAAAGCTTCTTTCAACATGTAAAAAACAAGAAAAAAGTTAAGGAAATGATTGGTCCATTAATGGGGGAAAGTGGCAAGAAGATGACAAGCAACAGGGAGAAAGCAGAACTATTTAACTCGTTTTTTGCATCTGTCTTTACACAAAGGGAAAAAACAGACCAACCTATCAAAAATAGTGCCATAAAAAACAGAATATAAACACAAGTTAAGATAGGCAAGAAAATGGTAAGTGAGCACCTGTCCACCCTAGACGAGTTCAAATCACCAGGACCAGATGGATTACACCCCAAGGTTCTCAAGGAACTGGCAGATGTGATCTCAGAACCACTGAACTATATTTTTCAAAGATCCTGGAGCAACGGGGAACTACCGGAGGACTGGAAAAGAGCTGATGTAGTTCCCATCTTCAAAAAAGGAAAAAAAATGGACCCAGGAAATTACAGACCTATCAGCCTAACCTCAATACCTGGGAAGATTCTGGAAAAGGTAATCAAACAACGAATCAGCGAACACCTAGAGGCAAACAAAGTCATTACTAAAAGCCAAAATGGGTTTGTCAAAAACAGATCATGCCAGACAAATCTTATTGCATTCTTTGACCAAGTGACAAAATTAGTGGATCAGAGGAATGCTGTGGATATAATTTACTTGGACTTCAGTAAGGCATTTGATAAAATAGATCACAACCTACTACTTGACAAGATAGAAAAATGTGGAGTAGACAGCATCACCACCAGATGGATCCGTAGCTGGCTGACCGGCCGTACTCAGCGTGTGGTCCTCAATGGAACCGCATCTACATGGAGGGAAGTGTGTAGTGGGGTGCCCCAGGGCTCTGTTCTGGGCCCAGTGCTCTTCAACATCTTCATCAACAATTTGGACGAGGGGATAGATGGGGAACTCATCAAATTTGCAGATGACACCAACTGGCAGGAATAGCCAACACTCCAGAAGACAGGCTTAAGATACAGAAGGATCTGGACAGACTTGAACACTGGGCACTATCTAACAAATGAAATTCAATGGTGAAAAAAGCAAGGTTCTACATTTAGGCAAGAAAAACCAAATGTACAGGTATAGTATAGGGAGTACCTTGCTCAATAGTAGCAACTGTGAGAGGGATCTTGGAGTCCTAGTGGACAATCACTTAAATATGAGCCAGCAGTGTGCTGCAGCTGCCAAAAAGGCCAACACAGTGCTAGGCTGCATTAACAGAGGGATAGAATCAAGATCACGAGAAGTGTTAATACCACTTTACAATATCTTGGTAAGGCCACACTTGGAATACTGCATCCAGTTTTGGTCACCGCGATGTAAAAAAGATGTCGAGACTCTAGAAAGAGTACAGAGAAGAGCAACAAAGATGATTAGGGGACTGGAGGTTAAAGCATATAAGGAACGGCTGCTGGAATTGAGTATGTCTAGTTTAATGAAGAGGAGGACGAGGGGGGACATGATAGCCGTGTTCCAATATCTCAGGGGCTGCCACAAAGAAGAGGGAGTCAAGCTATTTTCCAAGGCGCCTGAAGGCAGGACAAGAAGCAACGGATGGAAACTAATCAAGGAGAGAAGCAACCTAGAACTAAGGAGAAACTTCCTGACAGTTAGAACAATTAACCAGTGGAACAACCTGCCTCCAGAAGCGGTGAATGCTCCAACACTGGAAGTTTTTAAGAAAAGACCGGACAGCCATTTGTCCGAAATGGTATAGGGTTTCCTGCCTGAGCAGGGGGTTGGACTCGATGACCTCCAAGGTCCCTTCCAACTTTATTATTATTATTATTATTATTATTATTATTATTATTATTATTATTATTATTATTATTATTATTATTATTATTATTATTATTATTATTATTGTTGTTATCGTTATCGTTATCGTTGTTATTATTTGATATTTAATTTCCTTCACAGCTTTCTTATACAGCAGCAGAGTGGGGACCACCCAGATCTTAGAGGGAAGCCTCATTCTAGAGGGTAGGTGCTGCTACAGGCATTCTGAGAGATGACAGTGTTTAATTGAAGAAGCCCAGAGCACACCAAGCCTGCAAGATCAGATTAGTCAGGCAGATATGCTTTTGTGTGCTTCTTTTTTTCCCCTCCAATGTTTCTCTTTTTGTGTTGGTAAAAATATTTTTTAAAAAACTAGATGTATTCTCAGTTCAGAGGGCTTTCTAACCAGAACACCATGGTAGAAAGAAGATTTTTTCTGTAATGGATACTTAAATTAGCTAATTAAAAATGAGAAGGAGCATTGGCTTATAAAATTGCAAAGATTTTCCTGCATATGCACTAAAGTCTATTATGAAAAATAAATGAGTGAGCTCTTGGTACAAAAGGGAAATAAGTTTAACAGAGATCAGATGATATGACTACAATAATTTGAATATAGCCATTAAACAATGTCATCTGTTCAAAACAAACAATAACAGAAAGGGGGGAGGAATTGCACTGTACATTACTGTAAAAGTATTCATTCCTGCTTAGAAATCCAGTTGAATGAAGCAGGAAACACTGTAGAGAGCACGTGGATTCAATTAAGTGGAGGAATGAATAAAATGTTGCCGATGTCTACTACTGTTTGCCCAAGCCCAGAAGATGTGGCTGATCCTTTTCAAAAGATGGTGTTGAGAAGGCTCCAGCTCAAGGTGAGCTAATTGGGTGACCGAATCACAAAAGGGCTCATTTTCTTCAGAATAAAAGCTGCTTGATCAAGGTGACAAAATGCACAGATCTACTAGAGGTCACACTGCGAAACAAATTATTCAAAATAAAAGCTAGTAATAATTTGCATCCTAATTTCCAAACATGTAATATTTATGTTTCATTTCTATTACATTTTTGTTTGAGGCAACAAGAAAGATTATTATTGAACACTGGAAAGACAGAACCATTCTGGATTTATAATATTTCACCTTGTATTCATGAACTGGTTGTTCATAAATCTAATGAAAAGGTTGATTACTCTGTGTGGTCAAGGTTTAACGATATATTAAAGGTTTAAATTTCTTATAGGCTAATGTCTTATTTTCATTTCTTTTTTCTATCTTTCTATCCTTGAAAATTGTTCACTTTTTCCTTTTTAATATTTATATATATTTACCAAGCAAAACTTTTAAAATCTTCGTAATGTTTGCATTACTCAGCGCTAAATTTACTGAGGTGGCAAGAGCAGTACTACTTCCCATTCCTTTGTGTTTTCGAATTTTAAATATCGTCTACTTTTTCTTAGTTTTGTGGATTTTTTTTTACATTAAAAAACCGTTTTATTGTTTTATTGTCCTATTATTGATAGGACATCAATAGTAAATGAAAAACCTTTTATATTAGCTATCACAATGATCAATTTATACGTCTTTGCCTTAAACAATATATCCTTGCATGATGAGATCTTTTTCAAAAATGCATTTAGTCCCATAGAAATAACATTTTACAATAGTAAATGCACTTTTAACAAAACTGTAAACACTGAAATAGCTTAGATGGTCCAAGTTGAACCCAGAACACCCTGTACCCAAAGTTTCATCAACTTGTTTTATTCACATTCTTGTTCAGGATCTTGCTCAGTCCTTGCTGGCTGAGTCTTCAAATCTGAAATTCCATATTATGGCTTGCTTTGCTGTGTCCAACCTCTTTTCCCCCCCAAAATCTTCATCAGCAGAAAGTTCAAAACTGATTGGTAACTTTAATTTTAATTGCCTGACAAGGTTTAAGACTTGTTGTTCAGGCCTCATAGAATTCAGTTCACTTTAATGGAGCCCAAGGTGCACCCAGGTTTCTTGCTTACCTTTACAATGTCCATCATAGTCCACCTGGATCTTGGAACCAGTGAGGCAAGCATCACGGTGCAGCTCACAGTGGTTCAGGTATGTCTTACCATTGCTGCCACATACTGGCCTCTTGTGAGTTTTACACTTCTATAAAAGAAAATGGCAGAAAAGGGGGAATCAAGGAACTCATGAAGGGAGGTCTGAGTTTGATTTTGAAAATTGAGTCTTTGCAGAATAACTTGATCAATCTACTTTTTTAGCATTAGATTCTAATTTAGTAATTTCGTTATCTTGAATGATGTGAACTGGCTAAATTATAAATGGCACAGAAAGGTCATGTAGGTATTATAAAATTGATTTTGCCTGGATTCAAATGCTTTCCTTGGCTTAACTATTCTTAGTTAAATTGCCCATTGTGGTTTAGAAATCATGGTAAATGGAACCATGATTTAATGGTTATGATTATGTGGTATACGTAACTATAAACCAATCAACCACATTTTAGCTTAAAGTGCTTTCCAACCTCAATCCAGCCTATCAGTGTGTCATGTGAATAAAAGAACTGGGATAATTAAATAAACTAGGGTAAAGTTAACCCTGGGTGTGTTATATGAACACAGCCAATGATGTGTATAAATCCAGTTGTGGTTTATTAAAAATATATAGTTAACCAAAAGATGATCTCACATGCTGTTAAAACTGAAGGGTCTTATGGAACATTTTTTGTGTTTGAAGGAGGATACTGCATTGCCTCACAATTTTAGAGGAAAAGGGCAGAGAACTCTTTGGCCCTTCACGTATTGCTGAATTACAAACGGCCAGCAAAGACAGCTCATCTAATGCCAATGATGCTATTGTAATAGTTATGTAAATATTATATATTTATATTTAATTATAACTATAATAGGCTTTCCTCCTCTGATTCTTTAATTCTCTTCATAACTATTGCGAAATCTCTACCGGCTTCAAGGGTGAAGGACAAAAAAAACCCTTTTAATAACACAGAGTTAGGGGTCTCTCTATTCTAATCATCAATTTCCGAGAGCTACTATAACAGCAACTTTTCTGCTTTCTGAAGTTCCTGCCAAAGCAACAAAATCTCAGGCCTCCCTTTAGATTCTGTTTTGGTTATATCCTTTTGCATAATGTTCAAGGAAATTGTGTGTGTGTGTATGTGTGTGTGTGTGTGTGTGTGTGTGTGTTTCTGGAGGCTTAGCCTTTATTATGATGATGAAAATTATCTTCTGATTGCAAATGATGCTGTATGTTATAGAAGTAAATTATTGAATGTAATGGCACTAAGAGAAGAATGAGCAAAATTAATGCAAGGCTTCAGGCATCCATTTCTCTTTAAAAAAATTTACAAACACCACAAATGGGAAAAGAAATATAAATATATTTCCTGCCTTGAATTATTTGTAAAAAATAAAGGTGGGATATAAATAAATAAATAAATTTTTTGGATGTGTTCGTCAGGGGACTGCAGATGGGGGAACCAGGGACTGTTGACTAGAAGATTAAGGACTTGGGAAGGAAGGCTGTGAAGGTGCCACTAAAAACAAACTACCCAGCAAGAACTCTAATAGCAGAGATGCAATTCAAATGCTTACTGAAGCAAAACCTGGGTCCTGGGACATGGGCTGCTTTTCAGACCTGCTCCCCAAACTATTCCTTGGCATACATGAGCTTGAACGTAAATTCTTATATGTGTATAAACATATATCCTTTCCTCATTTACCCTCACTCAAAGTTCCCTTTTAATCCATTATTAGAGGAGAGCAGTCCCTGGCAATATCTCATCCTGCACTGTTCTGATTGAATTTATTCATAATTTATTATTAATTTAATAACATTGAAAAATGTTAATATGACAAGATAGAATCATTCTCCTCTATCACAGGATAGCTAGAAAGTGAATATTGGTCTCCTGTCAACTTTGTTCTTCAGAATGTTTTTGAACCTCCTGTAGAGCCAGACGCTGTCTAGAAGTTAACATGTTAGATTGCAACCAGTTGATTGCATATTTTTATATGCTACAGAAATCTGAAGGTTTACAGACATAACTTGACTTAAAATTCCCTCAAAACAAATGCCTGAGAACAATCATTGGATCTACTTCAATACATCTGTTTCTTTTATTCTGCAGTGACATGTTTCCAGTTAAACTAAATTCTGCTACTAAAATTATATATTTTTTAATTAAGCTGAGTTGTTTCTCAGTAACTAATTACATGAATTTGTAATAGAAATTATTTATTCCTGAAACAATTTTAATCAAGACAAGTGTATAAATACAGCATATACAGTGTAGCCTTTCAACTTGGTATATGTATGGGAACAGTAAGATTGTTCCATGCTACGCTCTAGATGTTAATGAAAACCATATTTGAGCATGAAAATTACTTTAACTATGTCCCCTTACTTTTTGGCAGGAATTCTTTGACCCAAATAAGAATATTATACATAATTTCTGCTGTACTTGATGGTTTTATAGGAAGTCTCTATCTATGGAAAAGAAGGGTCTTGGATAATTTACCCCCATAATTCAGACTTAAAAAGACTTGTTACTGGAAATTATAGTTTGGAGAGTCATAGGGTCCTAATCCTGCTTTAAAGTCTGCCTAAGCATTTTAAGGCAAGGATCTAACTTTGAATCATACAATTCTTCAGGCTGATTAAGGTTGATAGGAATCAAGTCCAGACCAATAGAAAACACCAGGTCTCCGAGTCCTATTGTGGTCATAGTAACAGTGACTACTGATAACACTGACATAAAGGCTTAGACAAAGTCAGAAGACTGTTGGAGACCTTGATAGTCTCTGATTTAGTTGTTTGCTTGTATATGTTTTGTTACACAAATATGTGACATCATTAGTGCAAATGTGTATGGGGTTTGATCCCTGTTTATATACAATAGCTTGCTATGTCTCTTTTGAATGGTATGTAAATCTAGTTTATCTCTATATGTCTACTGATGGCTGAGAAGAGTTTGCAGGACTATATGACTTACAATTGCCACAAGCAAAAACAACAACACCTTACTGACAGAAATGTTTACGCTATAAAAGGATTTTTGCTGTTAAAGTGATAGTCTATGTCATACCTCAATGCACAGGCAGGTTGGCTCACTCTTTTCTGTCACAGCACATTCCCGACCAGCTCCACAAAAAACATTGGCACAGATTTTAGATTTGCTAACTGGCTCTTCCTATAAGATGTTAAAACAAAATACATTGTTGAAAGGACATAATTCAGAAAAAAACCTGTGCTTTTCAGTTTGGTGCTTTTTCACATTATGGTTTCTTTAGAACATGTAAACTATGTGTAGCAAATATATACAAACCATACATTGCACTAAATGAGAAGGATTTCACAGATGAAACTATGTCTCCTTCTATATTCAAGCAAGATATGAATCAGGGTAGAGATGTCTTAAAAGCAGAGGTTTGAAAAAATAAAAGAGAAACAGTGAGTGGTGTTAGTATAAGTAAGGTTGACTTAAAATTATTTTTATTTTCTGTCTTTAATTTCTCTTGCTCATTATTTTTTTATCTCGTGCTTTATGTAATGCTGCCTACTTCAAAAATAAATAGTATCATAGATATGCATAAATTTGTGTATTCAAGCAATTGCAATCAAACAAATACAAGTGATATATGCATATGATTTTGTGTGAACCTACGTGTGGTTTTCCACTGATTGCCCTCTCCCATGGTTAGTCAAGAATGGAAACTGTCTGCAAGTCATACAAATTGTTTCCCACACCCATCTGGCCAATTAACTGAAGCAATCTACAAAGTTTCAGTATTAAAATGTTCACTTTTCTTAAAGATTTTTCTGCATGTCTCATATGCTCCATTCCTTTCTACAGCTCAGCCAAACCCAGCTGCAAAACTCACCCCTTGGGAGGAAAGAGACCATGCCCATTCAATCAGAGCAAGTCTCCAGGAGGTTAGGCAATTTGAACATACCAGAATTATAAGGTCAGAGTGGTTGAAATCATTTTAAAAGCAGCCAGAGCCTCCCTAAGTTTCTGATTATCAAAAAAAAGTGTTCCAATTCTGTCAGAAGATTAGAATGCCTTTAATAATGATGCAAGTGTGTACAAGACAACTAACAGACATTTTTATGTCTGCCTTAGCTGCATTTAAAGTTTTTCAGTGATAAAACAGAAATGTAATGGAGATGTGTGCCATAAAATAAAAAAGCCATCTTCTATATTGTATAAATAGAGATAACAGAGATGCCTGAGATAACAGCCAATTTGTCCCACTGGACTTTTGAAAATGTGTGCAATTTTACACCTCAATTGCATATTTCTGCTTTCAAATTTCAAATTTTCACTCTTCCAAACATAAATGACAATACAAGTTTTGTTCGCGGCTAAGGGGAAAAAAAGTTCAGGAGAGCCAGCATAATACAATCCTTCTCTTTGCTCCAATACTGAAAAGTCTGACTATGAATACTATACAGTATTGGGTTTTTCATAAAGCTCTTCACATAGCATCATGAGCACTTAATATAATTATACAGCTCTTGATATAATTCTTAAAACAGCCCACAAATGAATTCCATTACAAACCTTCTGGAAGAGGATTTCTCTACAGCTCAGTTGCTGCAAAATGCCATTGCAAAAATTCTTTGCTATTGCAGCAGACTTAATTTCTGTAATAAGATAAGCCATTCGTAATCCAAGCCGATGCAAGTGACATAGCAGTAGGGGCAATATTGCTGCAAGAAAACGATAAGGGGCAGCTGCAACCCTGTGCCTACACGTCCAGAAAACTCTCTGACATGGAGCAACGTTGGGCGGTGTGGGAAAGAGGCATACGCTGTGAGATGGGCACTCCTCACCTGGCGGCACTTCCGGGAAGGGAACAAAATCCCATTCCAGGTCTGGACAGACCATAAGAACTTGGAAGCACTAAAAATGCCCAGAAAACTCAGCCCCAAACAAGCCCGGTGGTCACAACACTTCCACCGGTTTACCTTCAAAATCAAACACTTACCAGGGGGGAGGAATTTCCTGGCAGACGCTCTATCCTGCATGCCCCAGTACAATAGCTCCCGGCCAACCATCTCCAAGCCGCTCATGCCAGAAGCACAGCTGGCAGCACAAGTAACCACAAGAGCTCAGGCAAAACTAAAGCAGCCGATAGCCAGCCAAGCAGGGATCAAATTCAGGAAGGCTCTAGAAACCAATGAATGGTTCCAGAGCCACAAAAACTTATGCACTATCACTGACGGCTTGCCATGAGTGGAAGAGAAACTGTACATCCCAAAAGCCTAGAGGATCACATTTATGCAACTCTGCCATGACACGAAACCGGCGGGTCACTTTGGGTTCGTGAAAACGCTGCATCTAGTGAAAAGACAGTTCTGGTGGCCATCTATGAAAAAGGACATTGAGAGCTATCTGGCCAGCTGTCCAACCTGTGCAGCTGCTAAAAGACTGCAAGGGAAAGCCCCCGGATTGTTACAGCCGGTGGCAAGCCCCTCAGCCCCCTGGAGGGAAATCTCCATGGACTTCATAGTAGAACTACCAGAAAGTAATGGAAACACAGCGATCTGGGTGGTCACGGACCTATTCTCAAAACAAATACACTTCATCCCTTGCCCCAAAATCCCCACCGCTAAAGCCTTAGTAAAACTGTTTGTCCAGCACATATATAGACTGCATGGGGTACCCCAGTGCGTAATATCAGACAGGGGGGTGCAATTCATATCGGTCTTTTGGAAAGAGTTCTTATCCCTTCTGGGGACCACCCAGGGGCTGTCATCTAGTCATCATCCTCAGACAAATGGGGGAACGGAATGTTCGAACTCAGTACTTGAACAATATTTAAGATGCTTTATTCATTTCCAACAGACGAACTGGACCGACCTGCTCCCTTTCGCAGAAGTGGCATACAACAATGTGGTCCATTCCAGCACAGGCTACACCCCATTCCAAGTAGCTACGGGCCAAAGCTTCAACCCCATGCCAGAACTAAGCGCCACCGAGCCGACCATTCCCTCCTTGAAGGAGTGGATTGCACAATTAAAAAACACCTGGCCAGTAGTTAGAAAAGCACTAGATGAAGCTAGACAGACCTATAAAGCACAAGCAGATAAGAAAAGAGTCGAACCAAAACCATTCATCGTAGGAGAAATGGTTTACTTATCCACAAAATACCTAAAGTCCCTGCAACCATCCAAGAAACTAGGGCCGAAATACGTGGGACCGTTTCCTATCAAAAGGATCATAAACCCAGTAACAGTAGAGTTAGAATTACCAAAAACTCTCAGGCAGATTCACCCTATCTTCCACTGCAGCTTACTAAAACGAGAGCAGCGATCACCGTTACGACCAGCCATCGCCCCACCGCCTCCTCCCACTATGGTTGAGGGGGAGCAGCATTTTGAAATAAAAGAAATCCTCGACTCCCGAAAATACCACGGAGCAACTCAATACCTAGTAGCGTGGAAGCCCCTTCCCTCTTCCCAAAACGAATGGGTGCACAAACGCCACATTAGAGCCCCCAAACTACTAAAAAAGTTTCACACGGACTACCCATACAAACCACACTAACCTCTCACCATTTTTGTTTTGTTTTGCCTCTCAACAGATTGATCTCTCATATTTTTAAGGGGGGCAGGATGTCAGAACCCATATCTATCATTCTTCATACTTCCCTGCCTCTCCTTCTCTCGCTTCCCGATTCCATTCTTTTCTCTCCCTGGGTTCTGCCATACTCCTAGAGGCGAGGGGGGACGGATCGCGGGTTTATTGCCTTAGCTTCCTTTATCGCTACAATGTAACACTTTGCTTTCCTGCATTCTTTCTCTACTGCTACAATGTAACACTTCACCTTAGCTTCCTTTATCGCTACAATGTTGTTTTCCTGCATTCTTTCTCTATTGCTACAATGTAACACTTTGCTTCCTGCCCTGTGTCTCTCTGAACTTTTTTCTCCCTAACCTGTCAGCTAGCAAAGGGGGAGGAAGAAAGAAATACAACCTCCGGAGCCTGGCTTATCTCCCTGCTCTCAAGAGTCATTTAAACATCGCTGCTATGACCAGAGCCGGACCAATGTTATCTCCCCTTTCCCACGATGGACTTAAAATCTGGGGATTGGCCGGTTTGAATTGTCCGGATGAACTATGGGGTGGGGTTTGCTTGGGGATACTTTAACCGATCGATCTGTACAGGAGTCCCTCATATCCTGTCTAGTATGCCTGCTATCAGCTTCTCCTAATAAAAGTTCCTTTTGGAAGAGCTTGCTTCCATAAGTTCTGCTTTCTTGGGATGAGGTGTTGAAGTGGGTCCTGACACCTGCCTTAGATACAAAGCCACCTGGGAACACCTTAGGCCAGTCACTCTATCTCAGTCTTAGGAATGAGGCAATGGCAAACTACTTCCCGAAAAACTTTGCCAAGAAAAATTCAAGGGCTTGTCCAGGCAGTCACCAGGAGTCAAGATTGATTTGCACAAACTAATCCTCAAGTACTCTATCTACCCTTCATGATTCTGAAAGGGGCTCCAAGACCACTCAACCCTTTAAGACTCTGAGCTGTGACTGTCCAAGTTCTGGAGACTTAACAATTGAAAGAGGAAGTTTGTGAACTATTTAGAACTACCTATAATCCTGCATTTCTGTGACCTGCAATGAGATCTGAGTTTTAGCTAAGTCAAGGTTCCAAAGCTCATATAGTCACAAGGGCTTCTTGGTCCAATGGCTGCAACGTTGAAGTCTTTTTATAGAGTGATAGAAAAGTGTCAATAAATTAACTAAATTAAAAAAAAAAAACCTTTACTGTAAAATAGAGCTCTATTTCTTGCCATTTCATTTGTTGATTTAGTCCATAGCGATGGCTGCAAAGTGCTGATGGCATAGGAACTGTGTGAAAGTAGATTTGTTAAGTTTGGAGAGAGGCTAGAAGACCACTGGAAACACATTTTACTGCCAAAATGCTAAAATTCCAAGTTGCAGCATCCCCTCCAGGTACCTCTTATTAGAGCTAGGCCTGCAGAACACACCACTGGTCTCCTGTAAGGCTTAGCTGGGGAGCAAGGGAACAAGGCCAGCATAGCCCTTGAAGAACTAAAATTATTTCCACTATTTTTCCCCACCCTATATGGCTTTCTAATTTGCATTTTATCAGCAAATGTTTTATTTCTTTCTCACTGAAATGAGCAGTGAAGGTATAAAATTGAAGCCATGTGTGTGTGTGTGTGTGTGTGACAGAGAGAGACTGTTTTTTGCTAATTATTGTATCACACAATGTAAAATAATTCCCCAGATATCCTCAACATACCAAGCCAAGATCAGACCACGTCTGCATCCATATTGGTTGACCATGATCAAACTCTGATTTGGTGCATGCAACCCATATGTAACTCTGTATTTGTCTTGTTAATGTCAGTAGCTAAATCATTTTTTTCTACTCTCATGTCTTCCAAATAACCTGGAATGTATATTCCTTAATTTATACCTAAATTAAAAATTGTCACCCATCTTATAAAATACATCATAAAAGTTTTCAAACCATAATGGTTTGATTAATGCACATATGTACATATTGACATACACAGGGCTTTTTTTCTCATAGAACGCTCAGAACGGAGTTCCGGCACCTTTTTTGGATGGAACCTTGTAGGGTAGGCAAGACGGGTTGTATGACATGTGTGAGTTCCGGCACCTTTTCTTTTTACAAAAAAAGCACTGGACATACATACTTATCAATTGCACTATTTCTTTTGAAGGTAGACAATATTGTGCTAAGTACAGAAAACTGACAATAATAGAGAGCCAATTTGGTGTAGTGGTTAAGATGCTGGGCTAGAAATCAGGAGACTGTGAATTCTAGTCCCGCCTTAGACATGAAAGCCAGATCGCAGGGTTGTTGTCAAATAGAAGAAGAAGGAGTATTAAGTACATTTACCATCTTGAGCTACTTACATAGTAATAAAAGCAAAATAAAAATCTAATAAAAATAATGAAAGGCAAAAGATAAAAGAAATGAAAAGAGAATCTAACTAAATCTAGTTTATACAAATTACCAATAACTATATCTCTTTCATATCTTTAATTCCGCAAACCATTGTTTCCATCACATCCATAAAATTATTTATACACTGCATTTTATTGTTTCTCATCATCTCTTTTTAAGGATCTCACTCACCACCCAATCCTGTTTTTTTATCTCAACCAATTCTTAACATTTCTCTGTCCATTTCCCCAAGATATTTGCTTTAGTTTTTCATGTTTGCATTTGTTCACTGTATCCTTTCTGTCAAAGATGTTGTTGATGTTATTGATGTTGATGTTCTTGGCTTTTAATTTTCAGATACATGATTTATTGTATTACATAATCTATCTTCATTTGACTCTCAGCTAACAATACAGCATTATCTATATACAAAATACCATACATGTTCACATTCTCAACATCATAAGTGTTCCTTATACCATATTCATAAATATATTAAACAATGGGACATCACACATTACTGTCTTATTCCCTGCTGTTAGAAAGGGAAACATATTTTTAAATACTTCTCACTAGTCAAACTTTATGGTGTTTGTAATAATTTTCACTAAGCTTCAATCTACTTCCAGGTTAATCTTCCTTACATCCACCTTCCATTCATTCTGCTGGGAGTAAACTGAATTTGCTTTTCTTGAGTATCACCATTAATTGAATCATAACATGAAACTATTACCAAGCTATACTTTCTTCTTTTATACACACCAAAACAATCTAGATGAGACCAAGGGATATTTTTGACACATTTTACCTCTTTCATTCATAATAAATCCACAATTTCACTTCACATGTATTCTTCAGTTAATTATTTTAATTCAGTTCTATTACATCCTTCCGCTTTCTCTTAGTTTCACAAACACATAACATAGTTTTTCTTTTTTTTCATTTTATTGATTAATTATATCCTTTACTACATCCTCCTTTTATATTTCAAGACACACATATTATTATAATAATTATAATTTACTAAATTTGTATATCATGGAACTATTACAGCTGACATGAAAATAAGTTACAATAAAACATCTACTCTCAGGGCTATCAATAGCTGAGGCTATGAAATAAAGTATTGTCCACCATAGTGTACCACGGCTCAAGACTTTTACACATGGTTTTTAGTACAATAAAGAGTATACTCTATTTTCAACCTTAGTTGTTCCCAAGCCACATGGAGTCTTCCCTGCTAATAGTAAGGAACAGCATTGGAGATTTATTCCAGCATGCTAAAAAGGGTACCAAAATCCAGACATCCCCCATGCATGCTGATGGTATTACATGCAAACTAGGACTGCTAATGTTGCATGCTAATGTTGCATCATTTATATCTAACACCATCCAGGAGGTACAGATTTCCCTGAATACCAGTTCCTTCCACGTATTGTGCATTTCCTCAAAAGTTATTATTTGGGCTTCCATGCCTTTAGAAAATCGAGTGGTCTGGAAAGTAAAGTTCATAGAACTTTCATCGGATTTGAAATGTTCTTGTTACAGAGGTTTGCCAGATAATACTTTTTGCTAAGTTTGTTGATGTGAAATTACTGCACAAGGCTGGGCTCTCTAACAAGGGATACAGGGGCGTAAATGTGACCTTTCTATGCAATATTATTTTAACAACACAACTTTCAGAAAGTTGTATTTCTGCTATATAAAGCTCTGGCCAGCAATATCATATGTATTTCAAAGAATGTTGCTGGACCTTTAACAGGCCTGATAAGTATTTTTTAGAAAACTGGTAGTTGGTATAGGGAAGCTGCTCACAAAAAAGAAGAAAAAAGACAAAGGTAAACAAAGGGTGAAGGAGACCATTCTGGAAGGCTAGAGGGAGATGCTAAGGACATTCTAATCAGAACATCTTATGGGAAATTGATGTTTTGTTGTTGTTCTTCTTTGGCAGCCATTTTGTTAATGGATATCGCCCCTGTTCTTGCCCAGCCATTGTGCACAGGTGTCTTATTTTCAAAATTCCAAATATATGCACTGGCTAGATACTAGATAAAATACTTATGGGGTCTGTAAAAGGTCCAGAAACGTTCTTTGGAATAAATATGATATTGCTGGCTAGATGAAGTGATGATGCTACTCCCACTCAGCTTTCTACTTTTACCACCTTCTAAACATATTATATCCTGACTATCGCAGAAACTATCACTGCTCTGGCTTGTCTCTGTCACTGCTCCTTTGCTCCCTCTCACTATGGCACCATAGCATATTGCTTGCTTTAAAAATTCTTCAGAATAACAGCCAATTGGATGCCATGATTAGGGATCAGTTTAGTATTGGGGAGATTTGGGTTCAAATCCAATCCAACCTCAGCTGTGGGAACTCATTGGATGACCCCCAAGCTAAAAATCACATATCTTACATGGTTTTTGCTGTAGGGATGGAAAAAAGGGAGAACCCAGCTAAGTAGCCTTGAGCTCATAGAGGCAAGGCAGAATATAAATCAAACACATAAATACATAAATAAATTTAATAAAGGTGGGAAATTCAAAAAACTGCACAAGTTTAGAATTCTTGCACTTTTCAATAATTGCTTTGAGGAACCCTTATAAAGATAAACTCCCAAAGCGGGACATCTCAGAGTGAGGTAAAATTGCTTACATCACTGTAACACAGACCATCTCTAAGTCTACCATATTCACAGTGAGAAAGAGTTATTCAGGATAAATCAGAAAAAGAAATATTCATTATAAATGTAATTTTGATCACAATCAAATACAATAGTTCTGAGGTTAATATAAAAGGGAGGGAAATTTGTGTAAAGGGCAGGATGGAACTCACCAGAGATTTTTGTAATGGATATTTTGTCCCTTTGCCTGAAGCAGCTTGAATCTGGTTAGTTTAAAACATTTTCTATGGCAATTATTAAGTGCTTAGTCAATGACCTCACTTTTAGGGAAGTTTTGATTCTGGGAATTCAAACACTATTTCTCCTCCCTATTTCCAAGGGTAATATATTAATATGCATACAATAAAAAAGTGGAGTAAATATTCATAGGTTTTCAATAAGTTTATGCATCTTTAGAAGGCCTTCCAGATATTACTCTAGTCATTATAATTTATTTACTTGCTTTCTTTAACTTAATAAGGAATTCCTTCTGCAAACCTAAGATAATCAGTTTTGTTTCCAGATGAGGATGAATCATTTGCTGGGAACATAAAGAGTAACAAATGTTTTTCTTTCTGGTTGCACCCCTCCCAGAGGGCTTTTCTTTGCATCTCTTCAACATGTAGACTTCTTCACCTTAACAGACAGCGGGTGTGTGTGTGGGGGGGGAATCCCCTTCCTCAGAATGTTGCTCACTCTTAATTCTCTCCCCTTTTTTATATTTTATTTTCACCTGCTTAAATATCTGCCCCTGTAGTCTTGTTGAAAGATGGTTCACGGCATTGCTCCAATTAAAACCAAAACGGTTTTGTGCATTGTTTGAAACATCAGACAGTTCGTAAATAATGCCTTTGTGAATTGTGAGTGTATGACTTTTCTACCATTACTTTGCTCTATATTCATGGTCTGATAGCAAGGTTTAAAATTTAGGTGGGGAAGAGGATTGGCTGGGAAGCATGCACATTTAGGAGCATGCACAGGACCACATTCCCAAATGTAGGTTACAGAGAGGAAAAAAAGTAATTCAATTTATATTTAAATATAATGAATTACATGCTCTTCCCTATAGAACTATTCCCCCCCCCTTCTGTCATATTAAACATCATATTTGGTGGTATATTCTGGAGGGGCTCAACGGCCCAGATGTAGTTGTAGGGCTTCAACATTGTGCATCCTTATCTTGTAGGGAGTTTTCCTCAGTTTCCAAGTCTGCAATTGTAGGCAGAGAAATATGGGCTCTAAGTATTCAAAGACCACAGCACTCTTCCAGGCTTCCCATGGTAGGCAAGAGATGCCTGAGAGTCCACCTTGCCTTTGTGTGAAATGTGAATTTTCCTTCTTGGAGGAAAAGAAACTTTTTTCTCTCTCTCTCTTTCTTTCACAAAGCCCTCACTGGGTACAACATATTTTCTGTTACAACAAAGCAAAACTTTTTGCTCTACGGAAATGGCAAAACTAGCTATTTCTCTCTTTTAGGTCCAGAACCTCTATTTTTGAAGAAGACCCTTTTGTTTCCTCGGGAGGGGAGGAAGACTCCTCCGCCTCCTAGAGCTGGCAAGAGCAGAGGCTCTGGCCTGAAGCAGGCCGTGCTCTGGAATTCGCCCCGGAGCCTCCCTCCTTTCTTCCCATCCCTGTCCTGATGCCGGATCCTGGGAGGCATCTTTCCCCTAACGGCGGCTGCGCCGATAAGCGCCGAGCGAGGACGCATCTCCTACCGAAGTCTGGAGCCCCAGGGCGATCCCCGTCACAACGACGAAGGTGAAGAGTTGGCTGCACAGCTGCAAGAGAGAAAGAGAGAGGGGAAGGCTTACAGAAATCCTGTTAGTCCCCTGACCTCAGAGCAGGCCCCATCTCCCCGTCGGCAGAGCCCCCTCACCATCTTGCTGGTTCCGCTTGCGAGACTCGCCAGGACCTCGGCTTCGTCTGGGTAATGAATCCGAGGGTCGCGAGTTCTCGGGATGAAAGCGCGGCGCGGCCAGGAGCTCCACCCAGTCGCTTCGGCAGCTTTTTGGCTTGCTTTCCTTCCTTCCCTCTAGCCCGCCCACCATGCATCACAGACCGACAGGGCGGAGGAGGGTGGTCTGTAAAGTTGGCGGAACGCGCGGTTCCCCCAGCGAGGCCAAGCTGGCCGTGGAGACTGATGCTCCGGGCGGAGGAAAAGAGCTTTCGGGCGCAGCAGAGCTCATATATCTTCCAGTGAAACTCGGAATAATGTATACGTTCATTCATTCTTCGATTTGATTTATATCTTCTTCTTCTTCTTCTTCTTCTTCTTCTTCTTCTTCTTCTTCTTCTTCTTCTTCTTCTTCTTCTTCTGCTTATGCTTATGCTTATGCTTATGCTTATGCTTCTTATGCTGTTTCTTATGCTATGCTTCTTCTTATGCTTCTTATGCTTATACTTATACTTCTCACCAGTAAAGAACAGAATGAATAACAGGTACAATACAATAATTCAAACATCTGCACTGAAAAACACTATCAACCTCTTTGGGACAAGAATAGTTACTCTGGAACGCCATGAGTTTAGCTTGTTACTGCACAGAACTTTCACAGTTCCCTTGTTTTAATTTACTTGTTCATGTACCATAAGATGCTTTATTTTATTTTTTCCCCCTATTTTTTTCAGTCTTTTAAACCAAAACTGACCAGGAAAACCTTTTAGCCTCCCTTCCTTTCCTGGTAAGAATTCTGTGGATGGAGATTCTTAACTGAGTAGGAAGATGGTTCTCATGTAAGATATTTCAATAAGATACTTATATAAAGTGATGTTAAGACTTTAGGACTACAGTATCTGTTCATGATTTCGCTTCTTTTTTATTTTTATTTCCCACTGATGGATTATCACCATGGTCAATTTCTGATGGCC
The DNA here is from genome assembly GCA_023970755.1 of Azemiops feae. Taxonomy (NCBI): domain Eukaryota; kingdom Metazoa; phylum Chordata; class Lepidosauria; order Squamata; family Viperidae; genus Azemiops; species Azemiops feae. The sequence goes on along the minus strand of JALGBA010004292.1, from coordinate 4,677,215 downwards.
TCAGAAAAAGATTTACATGGAATTTTCATCACAAAAGATTGGTCAGGTTCAAATTACATTCTCTCAAGTTTTGAAGACATTCAAGGGAATCTGTCACCCTTAATACAATAATTTTATATGATTTTATATAATATGATAGGATTCCTTTGCTCTGCACCAGTGTTCAAATATTAACGCTCTTGACTGATGAGATCCAGACATTTTATCATGGAATTATAGAACTATTTGGAATCAAGCTACTATGGTACCAGTAATCATTTCTTTGGCAAAATTTATTCAAGAAATAGCAGAGTTTCCATCTATAATTAGATTTTTAATTCCATAACATCTTCTATTTTTCTGTTCCTGGTCTTAAGCAAATATATCTTTATGCTTAAAAAGAATATGATCAACTACAAGTAGTCCTTGACTTATGACCACAATTAAATGAGTTTTGCCCCATTTTACATCTTTTCTTGCCGCAATTGTTAAGTAAATCATTGAAGTAGTTATGTTAGTAACAAGGTTGTTAAGTGAATCTGGCTTCCCCATTGCCTTTGCTTGCCAGAAGTTCGCAAAAAATGATCACATGATCCCAGGACACTGCAACCATCATAAATATGAATCAGTTGCCATGAATTTTGATCATGTGACCACAGGGATGCTACAACGGTTGTGTGAAAAATGGTCATAAGTCACTTTATTCAGTGTCGTTGTAAATCTGAATGGTCACTAAAGGAAGTGTTGTAAGTCAAGGATTACCTGTATATGTTGCCATCCTGGCCTGAGACTAGGCTGTGGAGGTCTTGATCTCTTTGGAGATTTTTGGAGGTTGTAAAGATCTAAATAGATCACAAGAAAATAGATTAAATACAAGATGGAGTTGTTATTTGTTATTTGTTTCTATATTAGCTCTAGACAAGATCGTCTGAAAGAGAAGGCTCCCAACTTTGGGATCCTCACACAATCATGACTATTGCTTGGATAGCAGATGGAGGCTGTGATCAGGAAGTCCTTTGCCTAGCTTCAGTTATTGCATCAGAGCAGAGGTCCCCAACCTTTTTGACACCAAGGACCGGTTTCATGGAAGACAATTTTTCCATGGACCTGGGGTGGGATGGGATGAGGGGCATAGGGGGGGTTCAGGATGACTCAAGTGCATTACATTTATTGAAAAAATTCTAAATAAACAAACGAACAAATAAATAATGCACTTATTTCTATTATTATTACATTGTATTAGATTACATCAGTGACTTTCTGCTTCTAAGAAAGTGGGAAGGAAAAGACAATCCTAAAAACTCAGCCTTCCAGCAAAACCCAGCATGTTGGGGAAGTGCTGAGAACATCATTCAAAAGAGAGAGAGAGAGAAGACCAAACCAACTAGGCACTGCGCTAGCCCAACAGTCTTTGAAAAGGTGGAAATGAGGGATTCCCTTGGAGAAACAGTGCTTAAGGGGAAATGTAGCTTCTCCCCTCCCCCCTCGCCCTTGGAGACCTGCAGAAGAAAGGAGGAACACACATACCAAAATAAGCCACGAAAAGCAGGCAGAATGTTGCCAAAACATGCACCTGGAGCATCAAAACCAAAGCAAAAAACTCCAGTTGAAGTGCAACGGAGCCCAGCGGTCTTAGAAAAGGTGCAGACGAGAGAGAGAATCCCTTGGAGACACAGGGCTTAAGGTGAAAGGTAGCTTCTCCCTACCCCTATTTGCACTCGGACAAAATATACACACACACATACCTTGGGAGGGTCCCCCTCCAATGAGGCTTTGGGGAAGCTCCCGGTTACAAGCTGGGCTGGCGCACGCTTGTCTTGCTAACTTGGAGAGTTGCACAAAGGGCAAGCTGGGGTGCACAAGCTCACTGGGGTGCCAGGAGGGGGAGAGGAGGAAAGTGAGAAAGAAGAGGAGGAGGAAGAAGTAGCAGGAGGAAGAGTAGCCAGTTGCAGCTGGTGGAGGACCTTTGCACTGAGCAAGACAGTTTCTGCTCAGCCACTCTCCTGCCCCTGCCCAGACCCCTGCAGTCTCACCTCATGCCTGGAGGTGGAAGACGTGCCTTCAGCGCACCTCTAGCTGCGCGGCCCAGTTCCTAACTGGCTGCGGCCCAGTACCGGTCTGCAGACCGGGGGTTGGGGACCCCTGAGGTAAAGGTTTTTTGGGATAGGGTAGCTCTTACAACAATAAACTTCAAGAGAGTCTGATGTCAACCATTTAACAGAATAACAGAGTTGGAAGGGACCCTGGAGGTCTTTTAATCCAGCCCCCTGCTCAAGCAGAAGATGTTATACCATCTCAGAAAAGTGACTGTCTAGTCTCTTCTTAAAAACCTCCGAGATGGAGCACACACAACTTCTCAAGGCAAGCTGTTCCACTGGTTAATTGTCCTCACTGTTAGGAAGTTTATCCTTAGTTCTAGGTTAGTTCTCTCCTTGGTTAGTTTCCAATCCATTGTTTCCTGTCTTGCCTTCTGGTGCTTTGAGAAATAGGTTGACTCCCTCTTCTTTGTGTCAGCCCCTCAAATATTGAAACTCTGCTATCATGTCACCCCTAGTACTTCTTTTCATTAAACATATGGGATCCAGGTGAGCCCTTCCTGGTATTGTTGGCAGCCTTGGCTGGAAAATGTAGCATTCCATAATAAAATGGTCTAACTGGAAAATCTAATTCTTGTGACCATTCTTCATATGTTTTAGCCTCCACTCCCCTAATCATCTTTGTTGCTCTTTTCTACACTCTTTCCAGAGTCTCAACATCTTTTTTATATTGTCGTGACCAAAACTGCAGTATTCCAAGTGTGGTCTTACTAAGGCTTTATAAAGCAGTACTAATACTTCACATGATCTTGATTCTATCCCTCTTAACGCAACCCAAGACTGCATTGTCTTGTTTGACTGTTGCCTCACACTGCTGGCTCATATTTAAATGATTGTCCACTAGGACTCCAAGATCCCTCTCACAGTTAACTGCTATTGATTTGATGTCAAGCCTTTACAACAGTGACCTTCAAGGGAGCCTGATGTCAAGCATTTTGCAGTAGTTCTAGCTGCTAGAACTACGCAAAATGCTTGACATTAGGCTCCCTTGAAGGTAACTCAGAAGCTACAGGTGGTCCAAAATGCAACAGTCCAACTGCTGATAGGAGATTGTATCGATTACCAATAGGCTTCTGCATCTGGCTTTTCAAAGGATTTGTTTAAACCTTTAAAGCCATACATAGCTTGGTCTCTATATACTAGCAGAGTGTATACTCTCTGTATATTTTCCTGACCAAAATGATCAAATCCTGTGCTTCCCAAGAGGGGCTGAGAGCTTCCCACACCATGGGAAGTTAGGGGTGGAGTCCTTAAAATACACTATTAAGATATCAATCCTATGTTGTGGAACACCTTGGCCACTAAAGTGATGGTAGCTTTCACATGGTTTGCATTTCACAAGGCTGCCCTGGCATGTATTACCAAAATCTAATTAAGCCAAGACATATATGCCACTCTTCCAGAAATTTGCATCAGTCTTGATCTCAGGGTTGGGTATGTGGGATGCTATTGGTCCATTGTGATCGCTTATTTGAGAGTAGGCTCACATACCATTATACTATTTTCAAAGTGTGTGATTATCTTTATGCTAGTGTCAGGTCCACCATGCGGGTTTCCTGCCATTCTGTTGAGCGGGAGGGTGGAGGAAGGCTTTTGGCTTTCCTCACATACTTTCATTTCTCTGTAACTGTTTGGGAATTGGGGAGGGGGATTGTCTTTAGAGAAGAAGCAGACTCCTTCTCAGCTGGTTCCAGCCTGGTTTCAAGGTCGTCGTGCCCTAAGAGTGACCTGTTATCTATCCAGCACCTCAGTGTTCTCATGACATCTCTGCGGCATCATATTAGCTGCCAGTGGACTGGTCAGGGGGTGTTGTGAATCCTCGCCAGCCAGTGGATCCGGCAGCTGAGTCTGAGGAATCAGATGAATAGGAGGGGCCTGGAGTGACATTAGAGGAAGACTCTGAGGAGCTCCAAGACTTACAGTCGAACGAGGAGCCTGACCCCTCTACTCACGCTCAGGCTGAGACACAGCTGTGCTGGGAATCTGAGTTGGACAGTGATGAAGAACAGCTGGGACAAATCCCGGATGCACGAATGCGCAGGCAGGAGAAGCACGTAGGACAGAGGAATGCAATGGGGCGGCTCCAAAGGCAAAGGAGAAGGCATTAGGAAGCCACACCTTGGCTGAATTATAAAAGGGAAGGTGTGGGAGGTACTGGTTGCCAAAGGCAACCGTTCGTGTTGAGGATCGAATTTCTGTGGACTGTGTTTGTTTGCCTTGGACCCTGACTCAGGTCTGTGAGAATAAAAGGGATTGGTTTTTTTCTTGCGGTTCCTGCCTGTTTCTTGGAAGAAGAGTTTCTCCTTGTGAGCATAACAAGGACTCACGTAGGCTGGGAGTCCTTCGGCCTTCTACCCCCTACTACCATGGAGCAGTTATGTGCAGAGAATGCCCAGCTCTCCCGGCAGCTGGCTTTGCTGGCAGCTCAAGTTGCTCAGCTTCAAGCCTCCACTCCTGCTGCTCCACAACCCCAAAAGAAGTGTCCAGTCGCAGTGCCTGACAAATTCGATGGCACTCCGGAGATGTTTCCAGCTTTTGGGGGCCAATGCCAGCTCTTTATCAGCCTGAGAGCGGCTGATTTCCCCACTGACCATGATAAAGTGGGGTTTATGATCAGCCTCCTCTCTGGTGCTGCAGCTCGTTGGGCCACACCCCTGCTAGCCCAGCCTAGTCCGTTGTTGAATAATTTTGGGGGGGGGGTTGTGACTATATGCGTCTTATGTATGAGGACCCCATTAAGACGCAGACCGCTACCCGACACCTGAAAGCTCTGAGGCAGGGCCGACACCCTTTACAGAGATATATCAGTGAGTTTCAGCTGCTTAGCCAGGATTCAGCCTGGAACAAAGCTGCACTCATGGATGCTTTCCAGGATGGCTTGTCGGAGGAGCTGTTGGACAAGCTGACCCGTGTTGATGTTCCCCCGGACCTCAATGGATTGATCCATCTCTGTTTGCGGATCGACGCTCGGCTGCAGCAGCGTAGGAGTCGTCGTGCCACCCCAGAGACCCGGGCGGCCCCGGTTGTGCGTGAGACTCTGGTTCTGTGGGAGGAGCCTATGGAGTTAGGTGCTGCCAGACCTCACCTATCGGTGGCAGAAATGAATAGACGACTTTGGGGGGGTTGTGTGTCTACTGTTGGGACCCTGGGCATTTGGCCGCCTTCTGTCCCAAGAAGCGATGAGGGACGTCAGCTACTGAAACTGCCCCGCGAAAGCAACCTCATCTATTGGGAAACGCCCCGAGCCTGACCTAAAAGGCGTTTTGGGTCGGGCTTCCCCCAACACCGAGCAACGTCCTTCGGATGCTGCACTAGGACCTCCATGGCACTTGATACTGGTGGCACGCTTGATCCTCCCCGGGAAGCCACGGGGAATTCTGGTACATGCTTTGGTCGAATCTAGGCCCACCACAAACTTTATGGACGTAGCATTTGTGGCCAAATGGGCTGTTCCCCAATGCCCATTGGAACCGCCTCTGTTAGTAGAGACTATTGATGGCCGAGTGCTCCTGTCTGGGCCAATTAAGGCCGCCACGCAACCGTTGGGTATGGCCATCAGTTCGCATGAGGAGGCTATTCAGTTTTACATAACCTCTGACCTGCATTTCCCCGGGGTCTTGGGATTGGCGTGGCTCCGGACGCATGACCAGCAGATTTATTGGTCCCAGAACTTGGTCACTTTCCAAGTTTACAGTGTGTGGACCACACCCGCCAAGTCTGTGCCGGCCAGGTGGTGAGTCCCCCAGGAGTCTCCCTGCCCTCCGAACTGGTGACTTGTGCTGATGTGTTCAGCGAGACTGAGGCGGATCAATTGCCCCCACACAGGCCATATGACTGCCCCATCGACTTAGTTCCTGACGCACCTCTCCCATTGGGGCGTTTGTATTCCATGTCGGACCCGATTTGGCCGCGTTGCGGGACTTTCTGGACAAAAACTTGGGGTTTTATTCAGCCCTCATCTTTGCCATTGTGTACACCAGTGCCCTTTGTAAAAAAGAAGTCCGGAGAATTGAGGCTTTGTTGTGACTATCGAAAATTAAATGCCATTATGGTATGTAATCAATACCCGCTGCCCCTCATACCCGAACTTCTGGAACGGCTGTGGGAAGCAAAAAACTTCACAAAATTGGACTTGAGAGGAGCCTACAATCTCGTTAGGATTCGGTCGGATGATGAGTGGAAGACCGCGTTTGGCACCCGGTACGGGCATTTCGAGTATACAGTGATGCCGTTTGGGCTGACCAACGCCCCTGCAGTTTTTCAACACTTCATGAACGACATATTCTGGGATCTGTTAGATCAGTTTGTTGTGATATATTTGGACAACATTCTGATCTACTCTCCTTCGTGGGAGACGCACCACCAGCATCTCCGTCAGGTCCTGCAACGGCTCCGAGATCATCGTTTATATGCCAAACTGGAGAAATGCCAATTCTATCAAACGACCATTGATTTCCTAGGTCATCGCATTTCTCCTGAGGGCATCGCCATGGAGCCAAGCAAGGTTGAGTCTCTGCATAGTTGGCAATCCCCATGTCGTGTTAAAGATGTCCAGTGACTCCTTGGGTTCGCCAACTATTATAGAACCTTCATCCCTGGTTTGGCTTCCATGACTGCACCCCTCACTCGGCTTCTGCAGAAAAAGACCCAGTTTCATTGGGGTACCCCGGAGCAACAGGCTTTCCAAGCGTTAAAGGAAGCCTTCATGAAGGAACCCATCTTGAAACATCGTGACCCGCAACGGCCATTTGTCGTGGAAGCGGATGTGTCTGACATTGCCATTGGAGCGGTGTTACTCCAGGCTAATGCGCCCGGTGGTGCCCTCTTCCCTTGCGCATACTACTCGCAGAAACTGCATCTGGCCAAGTGCAACTACACCATATGCGAGAAGGAGCTACTGGTCATCAAAGTGGCATTTGAGGCCTGGAGGCATCATTTGGAAGGGGCTCTGCATCAAATTGAAGTCCACAAGAATTTGGAAAGCTTGCAGACCGCCCAGAAATTGAACCAACAACAGATTCAGTGGTCTCTGTTCTTCACTAGGTTCAATTTCTGCGTTACCTACATACCAAGCGGTCGCAACCAAAGAGCGGATGCTCTGTCAAGGAAACCAGAATATTCCCGTACAGAAGACAAGCTTCTGCCCAGGACAGTTCTCCCTGTAGAGTCTTTCTCTGCAGTTTGGGAGCCAATAGATGTACAGGCTCAAATTTGGGAAGCACAACAGCATGATGCGTGGTGGCTCAACGAAGGGAGGAGTTGGGGCCAGACTCCACATGGACCATCATGGATGGACTCCTGAAATATCGTGATTGGCTTTATGTTCCAGGAGGGCCACTCAGAGGGCTCATTCTCACCCAATGTCATGATAATCCGGCGGCGGGGCATTTTGGCCTGTTCAAGACACTGAACCTGGTCTCCCGTACATTCTAGTGGCCCCAAGTACGACATGATGTCCAGGCTTATGTCACATCTTGTGTACAGTGTAGGCAGGCCAAGTCAGCAACGGGGGCCCCACCAGTTCTACTTCAGCCCTTGCCAACACCCGAAAGACCCTGGGGGGCAGTGTCCATGGACTTCTTGATGGACGTGCCCCCATCTTCTGGCTTCACAATGGTGTTTGTGATGGTGGACATGCTGACCAAGATGGCATATTTCATTCCTTGCTGTGGCTTGCCGTCAGCCCGCGCTACAATTCGCATGTTCATCCAGCAGGTTTTCCGGCTGCACGGCCTCCCTGATAGGGTCATTTCAGATAGAGGGGCTCAATTTATGGCCCGTTTCTGGAAGGGGTTGATGAAGGCCCTAGACGTAAAAATCTGTCTATCGTCAGCACATCATCTGCAAACTGATGGCGGGACTGAGAAAGTAATCGGAATCCTAGAACATACCTGCGCTGTTATGTGAATCAGCAACAAGGCAATTGGGCGGACTATCTTGCGGTAGCTGAGTTCACATTTAACAACTCACAGCACACCTCCACGCATATGACACTGTTTCTAGCCAATGTGGGGTATCATCCCCGGCTTTTTCCCCTCTCGCAGTTTGACTCGGCAGTTCCCGTAGCTAACGAATATCTGACCGAGTTACGGGCTATCCATCAATTGGTGCAGTGACAATTAGATAAGGCCAAGGTGGATTACAAGAAAGTTGCTGATCTGTCGAGGCGAGATATGCCTACATTAACGATGGGAGATCGGGTGTGGCTGTCAACCAGGAACCTGCCGTCAAACTGGCCTGCCAAGAAACTAGACCACCGGTACCTAGGACTGTTCCCTATCGAAGCTGTCATCAACCTGGTCGCTTATCGGTTACCTTTGCCACGGTCGTTACAGGTACATCCCGTCTTTCACCGGTCTCTGTTGGTCCCAGAACAACCGGCGTGTCCACTCTGATGATCAGAACATCCCCCACTGGAACAACATGACAGAGACAGCACTCCCGAGTATAAGGTCGCCAGTATTCGAGATTCCCATTGGCTGAAAGGCCGATTTCAGTATTTGATTGAGTGGAAGGGCTATGGACCAGAGGAGTTCACCTGGGAAGATGCGACCACCATCCATGCTCCTGCCTTGGTGACGGTGTTCCACGAACAGTTCCCTTCATGACCGCTTCTGGCCCGCAGACCCGGGGGAAGGGTCCTGCGGTGCAGGATAGTGTTGTGATTTCTTGCCAGCCAGTGGATCCGGCAGCTGAGTCTGAGGAATCAGATGAGGAGGAGGGGCCTGGAGTGACATTAGAGTCAGAGGAAGGCTCTGAGGAGCTCCAAGACTTACAGTCGAATGAGGAGCCTGGCCCCTTTACTTGCGCTCAGGCTGAGACACAGCTGTGCTGGGAGCCTGAGTTGGACAGTGACGAAGAACAGCTGGGACAAATCCCGGATGCACGAATGCGCAGGCAGGAGAAGCAAGTAGGACAGAGGAATGCAATGGGGTGGCTCCAAAGGCAAAGGAGAAGGCATTAGGAAGCCACGCCTTGGCTGAATTATAAAAGGGAAGGTGTGAGAGGTGCTGGTTGCCGAAGACAACCGTTCGTGTTGAGGATCGAATTTCTGTGGACTGTGTTTGTTTGCCTTGGACACTGACTCAGGTCTGTGAGAATAAAAAGGATTGTTTTTTTTCTTGTGATTCCTGCCTATTTCTTGGAAGAGGGGTTTCTCCTTGTGAGCATAACAAGAACTCACGTAGGCTGGGACAGAACAGGGGGTCTGGATTTTGGGGGAAATGAAATAATTGCATTGCACTTTGTGCGGGATGTTCAGATTCTGCCTGACTTTTCTGCATAGTTCTTTTGATTATCCTTAATGGAGTCAAGAGTTTTGCTTTCCTGAGGGAACAGCTGGGGCAGACCCTTGCAGCTAGATTGTGCCTTAGGGACAAGCCAGGAGTCTTCTTGATGTACCAGCCACTGTGCTCCCCATCTGGATCTTTCTCTGATTTTGGGACCTGGTTGCTTGCCAGTTGGGTATTGGGGGACTTCAACCTTCATATTGTCGTAGCTGGGGATGTTAGAACTCAGGAGTTCATGGTTTCCATGGCAACTATGGGCTTGTCCTGGTAATCTTGGACCCAGCACATATAAGTGGCCATGTATTAGACCTCAGTTTTGCTTTGGAGCAGTCATCAAGTGATTTGGATATGAAAGGTATTGGCTATCATTGTTTTATCTGATGCACAAGGAGAAGCAAGGGCAGCCAAGATTAGAGAGGCCTTTGGACAGGTTTGCCTTGTGTACAATTGCACCCTTTCCTGGACCAGAAGGCCTTGCTCACTGCCATTTACATCTTAGCCACCTCTCAGTTGGATTACCACAGTGTGCTGTAGATGGAGCTGCCCTTCAAGACAATTTAGGAGCCCTAAATAACTCCTAAAGACCTTTGTAAGTGTTGGCTGATCCCATATGGCCTCTTGGTTTTCAAAGATCTTTTGGGAGAAGAACAGCAAAAGCAACTCCTAGAGAATAGGTTGAAAACAAAGCGTGAAACCCACTGAACATGGGTGCCAATGATTCAAGCTTACTCCAGGGTGATAAGAACGATGGGACATTCTTCCTTCCCTTACTGCATCAATGGGCTGTCATCCAGTGACCTTACTCAGCTATATGACTTTCTCCCTGGCCCCTCTCACTAGTTAGAACAGCATTTTGCAATAAAGTGATTCAGATTTGCTTGAGTCTTGACTCCATATGGCAATTACTTACCAGGTTATCTGGGATTCTTTTTGACCTGTTGCCTCCAATGAAGTGGATAGGATGCTCTCTAAGATTTCCTCTGCCACCTGCTAATGATGTACTTGCATTCATGGCTTTTTCATTCACTTGAAGGGGGAGGGGTATTTTCTGGCTCTGGGATGGGTAATTGCTGACAACCGTGATACTTTCTTTTTTGTAAACCACTGAAACTTGTGATATATGCGGGCACTATAGTGCAGTAAATAAATAAAAATGAGGACCCACAAAACATTACAGTTTCTGACTTCTTAATTATATGCATTACAAATCCAACTGAAAGGCTTCACAATTGTAAGGTGATAAACGAAGAGTGATAATAAATGTGTTTGGAAAAAGAATGCCTTTATGACTGCTGAGAAAATAAAGAAAAATATATTTACAAAAGAATACCATGTCTCTGGAAATACACTGTCTTTTAGTACAGATTTATAGAATAGCTGACACAAGCATTCATGACTAAGAAAGGAACAGCAATGCTAGAAAACAATGTTGTTGGTTGTTTTATTACCATATTTGAATGGTTCATTTCCAAAGCACATGAATTCAGCAGCTAATTCCCTGCTTAGAAAAGGGTGGAGAAGTAATTCTCCTAGGAACTGAGTCTATGATATCATCTTATTATAATGTAACTCACTCCCCTTTTGTATAAATCTTATTCACTAGAGAATGGGTAGTACTGTTAATTTCATACACAGAAATTGAGCCAATTATGTCATTAATTCTTGACCGCTCCTTCATGTCTCTTCCTAAGCTTGCCTTTTTTGTTCGGGTTAAAATGCCTTACTACTGTAATTCATATTCCGTTTAAGATAGAATGTGTTTTGTACTAGTGCTTTGAAAAGCAAGTGCATCAGAAAATGCATCATATATTTTGCACTAAAGCTATAAAAACCTTATTCAATATCATGCTGGCTTTTCATTCAAGTTGGGATTTTGTTTGGACTTAGTCTTTCAAGTCAACAGTGGATTTGAGAGGAATACGTCTAGAGAACATCTAGACATCAACAGAAGAATCCTCTCCAAATACTTCATAGAGATGCCCCTGCTGGAATTACACAGATACATCTATATATTATAATCCTTCTCCAAAACTAATATATAATAATTGCAGTATGCAGTTAGAAATCAATAGAAGAGAATATTTGTAGCTCGGATTGAACCAAGGGGTCCTTGGTGCTCTCTGAGATTGGCTGTTTTCTTGGAGACATTTCATTATCAAACTAGGTGACATCAGTGTTAATTTGGTAATGGAATGTCTGCAAGAAAACACCAAGCTCAGAGAGCACCAAGGAACCCACACCAAGAATTTTGAGAAATAGTTTTTATTATTTAATACTGTTTTTGTTGTAAGACTCTACTTACAATATTAATTTTAAATAAAGTTGTATAAAATAACCTGGAATCTTGGCAAATACAAATGAAACAGTAAAGGCATAGAGATGCAAGGAACCATTTAGAAACTGAGCTCTTCTCAGCACAGAAATTCAAATTAAGGAGTCTTCTCTTTATCTCCTCTATCATAGTCATTAGATAGATTAGAATATTAACTATTATACCCCATTTTGTATCTTCTGCAAATCTTATACATTCTTTTCACTTTCCTTTAATAAAAATGTTGATGAGTATCCCTTTCTTTAATAAAAATGTTGATGAGTATCAGAAACCTTGATATTTCAATAGATTTCAATTTACATTCTTGCTTATCTATCTTGTTATCATCCATCCAACTCAGACTTACCATAAGTAGTTTGCCAATCAGAACATTATGTGGTGCTTTACCAAAGAATTGCAAAAGCCAAACTCCCACAATGGAAGGAAGGAAGGAAGGAAGGAAGGAAGGAAGGAAGGAAGGAAAGGAAGGAAGGAAGGAAGGAAGGAAGGAAATAAATCAGTCTCTGAAACCTTGTTAAATTCATGTTCATTTCCACCAAGCTATTCCATTATTTTCCTGCTTCCACATTAATTGATGTGGGTCCCCACACTTGTGCCAATGTTCATTAGTGTACTGTACACAATTGTTATTATTTATAAAATGGGAAACAAGACTGTAGAAATGGACATCTTAATACTTGAGAGGCTAGGGGCTATAAATCAGTGGGATAATATATATGTTGGCAGGACTAGACTGAGGGTGGTCATAATTCACTAAAAATAATTCCTCTTAAGAGATTTCCTCAAAACTCTACTCTTTCAAACGAGATTACTCTTTACTGTTGGTGTTTACTATAATCAGTAGCAAAGTTAAAACTGAGTAAGAACCATGCAAGAACTAATGGGTGGAAGCTCTGCAATGAGAGAGATCCCAACTTGAACCAAGGAAGAATTTTCTCACTGAGGTTGCTGTTAAGCAGTGGAGCAGCCTGTCATCTGAAGCTGTGGGTGCTCCATCACTGAAGGTTTTCAGGAAAAGACTGGACAACAATTTGTCCAAAATATGAGGATTTCTGCTCTGGGCAGAGGTTGGACTAGAATAGATGACTTCCAAGCTCCCTTCCAGCCCTATGATTCTATAATCTAATGGTAGAAAGGAATTCACCTGCAAATAATTGAGTTCAAGAATAAATAATACCATCTTTTATATAAATTCATACTGTTGAATGACTACATTCCATATTTCCTAGCCATGTTGTACATAAGAAAAAAAGTCAACATGTACTGCATCTAAATAATTAGAATTTTACCTGAACAGTCTCTGTTAGAGATTTTAAAAACTCCCATTCCTTACTGAATAAAACCAGGAATAAAATTGTTTATGGCTTTATTGATTTGAATAGATGGGAGGGACAAGCAGGACTGGGCTAAGATGTTCTTTTTCTATGGAATAGAGTAATTTTAGATTGTATTGCACAATTGGCACAGTTAAATCTTTCTACCATTGCATGATTTTCTAAAGCATGTCTATGATAATGATGGGCTTGATCTGTATATAATAATAGGCTAACTTTATAAAGCGATATTTGCGCAATATAATTATCTATGATTTCCTTACCTGTAGTTTACTCTATTAATCCAATTTTCTGGATTCACACAACACACTGAATCATAAACAAATCACAGAAAGGAATTCACACAACAGACTAGACAAAAGTATAATTAGCTAATAGTTCTGTTGCAAGATGAAGAAGTACAAAATAAGAAAATAGAAGTAAAGTAGTGTTTTTTCTGTTTTTTTTTTCTTTTTTTGGTAGGCAGATTTGTCCCCAATCAAAATTCCATTAAAACCCTGGATTTCTTAGTGGGAATGATATAGCATCATGACAATATTTTTTAAAAAAGTTTTCCTTTTTTATTAAATATTTTAGGAAAGGCGTATAAACAATGACAGATAAATATAAGATGTACAAATTACAAATAAGTAAATATCATGGATATTACAATTTTCTAATATATCATTAGTTATTTATGAATTATAAAATACATCACTTTAGAAAACTACAAATCACTATTAAGCTTTATCCAAAAAAAATATTAGGTACCATTACAGCACAGTATAAATCATTCACTAAAATTGCAATAATAAATTTAATCAGTACTAAGAATCTATTCAAATTAGAATATCCCATGAAGACAAAGTATACAGCCTTTATGTAGAAAAATCAAAATTTGGTTTCCAGTTAACTAGTCCACTTTGCTCTCCTAAATTTTCCAAGTTCTTTAATTTAATATTTAGTCTCTTATTGATCGATATATAAGCCTTATTTTCTATGGGTACGGGAATCATTTGAATCAGAATGTTGAGATTTAGTAGGATATTCATTTTAATGTCCAGGACAAATTAGTTTTTTCTTTCTAGGAATATCTAGCATTATATTTTTTCTAAATCAGCCAGTAATTATTTTTTGAATAACTCCTAATTATTTTTTATTAAATAGATTCCTAATTATTTGACCTATTTAAAGCGTTTTTCTTCTTCTGCCAAGATACATATCAACATTTGGGTAACATTTATTAATCTGGTAACCTGACATAGAACCATATTGATATAAATATTCTGGTAAGACTATTAAAATTTGGATTCAGTAAAGCATAAAATACCATTCCAAATTGTCAAAAGCCTTTTTCTGCATCAAGAAAAATCACAGCCATTAATTTTTTTAATTTAACTTGTCAATAACATTGACCGGTTCTATGAAGCCCTACAGCACCTTATAGAATCAACACCAAAAAATGATGTCCTTATGCTAAAGTAGGAAGCCAAAAGATAACCGGAATAACAGGCAAGTTTGGCCTTGGAGTACAAAATGAAGCAGGGCACAGGCTGATAGAATTTTGTCAAGAGAATACGATGGTCATAGCAAACACTCTTTTCCAACAACCCAAGAGACGGCTCTACACATGGACATCACCAGACAGTCAACACAGAAATCAGATTGACTATGTGCTCTGCAGCCAAAGATGGAGAAGCTCTATACAGTCAGTAAAAACAAGACCAGGAGCTGACTGTGGCTCAGATCATGAGCTTCTCGTTGCAAAATTTAGGCTTAAATTGAAGAAAGTAGGGAAAAGCACTAGGCCACTCAGGTATGAACTAAATCATATCCCTGACGAATATACAGTAGAGGTGACAAATAGATTTAAGGAATTAGATCTGATAGACAGAGTGTCTGAAGAACTATGGATGGAGGTTCGCAACATTGTACAAGAGGTAGCAACTAAAACCATCCCAAAGAAAAAGAAATGCAAGAAAGCAAAATGGCTGTCTGAGGAAGCTTTGCAAATAGCTGAGGAAAGAAGGGAAGTGAAAGGCAAGGGAGAAAGATACACCCAACTGAATGCAGAATTCCAGAGAATAGCTAGAAGAGATAAGAATGCCTTCTTAAATGAACAGTGCAAAGAAATAGAAGAAAACAATAGAATAGGGAGGACCAGAGATCTCTTCAAGAAAATTGGAGATATGAAGGGAACATTTCATGCAAAGATGGGCATGATAAGACCAAAATGGCAGGGACCTAACAGAGGCAGAAGAGATTAAGAAGAGGTGGCAAAACTACACAGAAGAACTATACAAGAACGATAACCACGTCCCAGATAACCACGATGGGGTGGTCACTGACCTCGAGCCAGACATCCTAGAATGTGAAGTGAAATGGGCCTTAGGAAATTTTAGCAACAGCAAAGCTAGTGGAGGTGACAATATTCCAGCTGAGCTATTCAAAATCTTAAAAGACTATGCATTAAAAGTGCTACATTCAATTTGCCAGCAAATTTGGAAAACTCAACAGTGGCCACAGGATTGGAAAAGGTCAGTTTACATTCCAATTCCAAAGAAAGGCAATGCCAAAAAATGTTCAAACTATTGCACCATTGCACTCATTTCACATGCAGTAAAGTTATGCTTAAAATCCTACAAGCTAGACTCCAGCAGTATGTGGATCGAGAACTACCAGAAGTACAGGCAGGATTTCAAAGAGGCAGAGGAACTAGAGATCAAATTGCCAACATACGCTGGATAATGGAGAAAGCTAGGGAGTTCCAGAAAAACATCTACTTCTGCTTCATTGACTATGCTAAAGCCTTTGATTGTGTGGATCACAACAAATTGTGGCAAGTTCTTAAAGAGATGGGAGTACCAGAGCATCTTATTTGTCTCTTGAAAAACCTATATGCGGGCCAAGAGGCAACAGTGAGAACTGGACACGGAACCACTGATTGGTTCAAAATTGGGAAAGGAGTCCGGCAAGGCTGTATACTGTCACCCTGCCTATTTAACTTATATGCAGAGCACATCATGAGAAAGGCAGGGCTAGATGAATCAAAAGTTGGAATTAAGATTGCCGGGAGAAATATCAACAACCTAAGATATGCAGATGATACCACTCTAATGGCAGAAAGTGAAGAGGAACTAAAGAGCCTCTTGATGCGGGTGAAGAAGGAAAGTGCAAAAGTTGGCTTGAAACTCAACATTAAGAAAACCAAGATCATGGCATCCAGCCCTCTCAATTCCTGGCAAATAGATGGGGAAGAAATGGAGGTAGTGACAGATTTTATTTTCCTGGGTTCCAAGATCACCGCAGATGGGGACTGCAGCCAAGAAATTAAAAGACGCTTGCTCCTGGGGAGGAAAGCTATGGCAAATCTAGACAGCATACTAAAAAGCAGAGACATCACCCTGCCAACAAAAGTGCGTATAGTCAAGGCCATGGTTTTCCCAGTTGCAATGTATGGCTGTGAAAGTTGGACCATAAGAAAGGCTGAGCGCCAAAGAATTGAGGCCTTTGAACTGGAGAAGACTCCTGCGAGTCTCTTGGACTGCAAGGCATTCAAACCGGTCAGAAGAGATCAACCCCGACTGCTCTTTAGAAGACCAGATCCTGAAGTTGAAACTCAAATACTTTGGCCACCTAATGAGAAGGAAGGACTCACTGGAGAAGAGCCTAATGCTGGGAAAGATTGAGGGCAGTAGAAGAAGGGGACGACAGAGAATGAGGTGGCTGGATGAAGTCACTGAAGCAGTAGGCGTGAGCTTAAATGGACTCCAGAAGATGGTAGAGGACAGGAAGGCCTGGAGGAACGTTGTCCATGGAGTCGCGATGGGTCGGACACGACTTTGCAACTAACAACAAATCACTACTCATTTTACCTCTCCTTTTCTAAACTGCTACTGCAATTCCAAATTCAATACCTGGATTTTTTAAGCATTTATGACATCTATACAGTCTCAGATATTTTCCTCCTCTTGCCCTGAATATTTGAAATGAATAACAGCGTGTAGGATTATCATAATCTGAAATTGGAATTGAAACCCTTCTAGTTCTATATCAAAAAAGTTTGCTGCAACTGGCCAGGTAGACAGCACTCTTGACAGTGTGCCTTGTTCTTGCATGGCTTTTTAAATATATAATAAAAGGTTATAAATCTGAAATAAGGTTCTCAGATTGTCTAATCTTCGTAGTTTTAAAATATACGGACCTAAACTTCCGAATTCTTCAGCCAATACACTGTACTGGGAGTTGAAGTTCACACATCTTAAATTTGCCGAAGTTGAAAAACACTCGTCTCCCATTTATTACTGCAGCTATAACGGGATTCAAGGTTCGTTTTTGTGTACGTGCATAAAGTTCTAAACTTTCTTAGCTCTGTGGCGCAGATGAAGGGAAGGCGCCGTGCGTGCGCATGCGTGGAAGAGCAAGCTAAGCCTGTGTTTTGCCCTCGACCATGGTCGTTGTGTCCTCAGTCTCCCGCTTTGCGTCCAAGTACCGCCCGGCACCTCTAGCGCGGTTGCCGCCTCAGCTGGACCCCAGCGAATACCAATGGAGCCCCGAGAAACGCCGTGCGGAAGCCGAGCGGGTCGCCCTCCGCTCCCGCATCAAGCGCGAGTTCTTCCTGCGGCTTAATGACCCCCGACGGACGGAGCTCATCGTGAGCCGGGGCCAAGCGGCGGGCGGGCCGGGGCCAAGCGGGCGGGCGGGCCGGGACTTCCAGAAAGGGAGGTGTTGTGACGTGCCGTGGGGTCGTTCATTCTCCTTTCAGGGCTGTCGATCAGGTCGGGCCGAGGCTTCCGGGTCTTCGCCCCCCCCCCCTCGCCCGAAGAAGAGGCGTATAAAGTCCGCTTTGAAAGCTGAGAGAGCTCGTTTCTTGTTCCCCTCGACCTTAGGATGCAGTTGCTTGCAAGGTTTAGTGCTGTCACTCCGCTGCGCAAACTTAACTGCTTCCGGAGTCCGTGGGGAGCCCCACCCCCATTTTGCACATCTTTTGTATAGTACAGGGACCTCCAAGCTTGGCAACTTTAAGACTGTAGACTTCAACTCCCAGAATTCCTCAGGCAGCCAAGCTAGCTGGGAAATTCTGGGAGTTGACGTTCACAAGTCTTAAAGTTGCCAAGTTTGGAGACCTCTGATATAGTACGTAGTGCAGAAAAAGCCACGATGGCATTAAGGTGAGCATATGTGCTTGCTTCGATAATTGATTCCTTTCGCTGTGTAACTGGGCAATTTTTCATTCTCTTTGATTTAGGAAGATCCTGCTATAATTCGTTGGGATCATGCCAGAAGGCAAAATGTGTATCCTAGTTACCGTTTTACTCCTAAAAGCTCCCTATTGAGTCTTCTTTGGGGAGCAGGGCCCTTTGTTTTCTGGTGGTATGTCTTGAAAACCAATAGGGTAAGATTAAAAGTTTACATCATTTCTTTGCATGAGTATATCAATAGTTTGGTTTTTTGATAGAAGTGACTTTCTGCTTGTAAATGCTTTGAGTGTCTTTAAAGCCTAGGGAATGATGTGAAATATAATGCAGCATATCCTCTTTACTATTACTTTTGTGAATTATCTTTCTTCCAAGAAACAGACAAATAGCGACTTTTCTATGAAATTCTGCACTTGGAAATATCTGTATAGAAGGTGCTTATCTCATTGGGCTTAACAGTGGAGGCCTTTTGAAATCCAGGTCCTTCTGACAATTGGTATAGTTCATTTCTGAATTTAGAATTAAAGAGACTCTTCACTGACATTGGAACCCACTTTGAAAAAAATCCTTGCGGCATGCATCCTCTGATTCATAAAATCATAGTTCACCTATCATATATAGTGAACTAAACAAAGGGCATTCTTTTTCTGTTTGCTTGGAAATATTATTAAATTTATTAAATTTAAATTTTACAAAAATTTAAATGAAAAAGCCATTAGGCATATGTTTTGAAACTCAAAGATCTGGAAGTTTAGTTGTAGGCAACCAAACAATGAATTGTCTTTAGTTATTGCTGCTGCAAAAAAACCCCACATAGTGTAAATACCATTACTATTTTATGTCTTTTTAACAATCGCAACTATTTTTATTTCTTTAGTCCTTAAAGTTTTCCAGATTTCTGATTCATTTATCTTTTGTTACCATTAAATTAAGACTACTTAAATAACACAGAAGTAGCCCTGTGCAATGCAGCATGCTGTTTTAATTTGCTTAAGTGAAATTGAAAAAATGAATTTCTAAGTTAAAATACTGTTTAATTCGATTTGAATTCAGTTCTGAAAATCAAGCATTCACTACTCCCAGTCTTGATCAGTAACACGATTTATACTGTTAGTTTTATTTAGTTATATCAGATTTTACAAAGTATTTGTCAACATCCTTATTTATTATTATGCAGACAATTGTACCATGTGAAAGTAAACATTAAAAATGAAGAACAGTATAAACACATTATAACTTAAAGTGTCTACATTTAGTTTATTCCTACACATGTTTAGTACTGGAATTTTTTAAAACTGCCTTGCAATATTCAACAGTCTAGTATAAAAGTATTTTAATAAAACAAAAAGCTAACTCAGAAATTAGTTGGATTTTCTCCCAAGTAAGGATTGCAGTCTCATTCTGCAGAAATTGTGGATTCTCCACTATTGGAGTTTTTCAAGAAGAGATGGGACAACTATTTGTTCAGAATGGTTATAGGTCTCCTGATCAAGCAGGGGGGTTAGATTAGAAGACCTCCAAGGTCCCTTCCAACTCTATTATTCTGTGATTCTGCTCAATGCTTGGAAGAGGGTTTCTATTTTGAAATGATTTTAATCTTTGGAATTTCTGTTTGTTTGCAGGCTTATAAAGAAAGACTCAAATCAGAAGGCAGATATGACGAAGGGTTCCGTACTGGCTATTAAGTCTATGTGTGAAACTATGTGTGAAAATCTTGCTGAAGAAAATTTATTTCTCTGTAAGTCTACTTTCAAAATAAAGCTTACTAATTAAATTATGGTTTATTTCTTGTCAAGACTATTACTTTATAATGAGTCCTGTTGAATTAATAACTAACTGTTTTTTTTTTAAATGAGACAAACTATTCCTATTTCCCCTCCCCAGTTCCCATAATGGCCAGTAATTATGTCATTGAAATTCAGCCCTTATTTGATTGATCTTCCATATTTCTATGAAATTTTTCAAAAAAATTAATTTTAACTATTTAAACATTCTGAAAATAATGTTCCTCTCATTTCTTATTTCAACAGGATGTGAATATTTTCACCTTGAACTGTTCACATAATAATTTGTGGGTTTGTTTCAAGTATCTGATAAATTCCTTTCTCATAAAAGTTCCTATTGTATTAGTGACAATGGGAAAAAAACATTTTTCCATTGTTGCATCTTTACATTTCTTTCTGATAGATCCATTACTTTTTTTAATGTATTCTGAACTTTCTCTAACCTGGTTCAGATGATGTGATAGAATTCTCATGGAAACACTTCACTGTGCTGAGTATTTTGAATAAAAATATAACGATACAGTACTTCAGATTTGGAGTCATAAAGGCTCCATGAAGAGGAGCCAAGATGGTGACAAACTAGCATCTTCTGAAATAAGCTTCCAGTTGCACTTCTGGCTTAACCCAGCCCCCCAAAATGCCAAGAGCAAGAAAAGAACCGGACCAGCCCCAGCAAAGTTACTGGAACCCATAAATCTTAACAAGCTAGAATCATAAAAGTGTTTCAGTGTCCATGGAACCAGGAGCATGGCATCTACCTGCAATTCATTAAAGCAGTCGTGTCTTTTCCTGGGATTATTTGGCTGCCCTCCATATCTGCTGTGCAGTTCCTGGGAAACAAGTATTTGTTTTAAGTAATTCTGACAAGGGCTATGTTTTCATTTCCATGTGCTAGGAGCATTCAGAAGCTTCACCTGGTACAGAGTGTGGCAGCAAAGGCAATTCTTGAGGCCCATACAGCGGCCAATGTAACATCACTACTATGAACTGCCTGGCAGCCGGTTTACTTCCAGGTGCAATTCAAGGTATTGGTTATTATCTTTAAATCCCTGTATGTGATTTAACCTGGCATGAGTCCAGGTTACTTGATGAACTGTCTAACCCCATTGGAACAGGCTCACCCCACCCGCACTGGCAGAGGAGGTATGCTACGGACCCCATCAATCAGTCAAGAAATTCCAGTTGGCGGGGTCCAGGAGAAGAGTCTTATGTGCTGTGTCTCCTGCCCTTTGGAACATCGTGCCACTTGATATGAGATTGGCTCCCTCTCTTCTAACCTTTAAGGGCCGGAAGACCTTGCTCTCCCCCAGGTCCCAACAGGGGAGCATCACACTGGAGGTGATTGATGAATTAAGAGGCAGTCCCACCTACACATCCTGTTCCTTCCCTCCTGGTTTTTAACTATAATTCTATTTTTCATAGTAATTTCCATTTTTGTCTTAGAAATATTTTTTTTTATGATTTCAATACTTTTCATGCTTTAAGCCATCCAGAGTCACTTTAAAACGAGATGGGCAGCAAATAAATTTAATAAACAAATGTGTGTGTTTTTCCTTTCAGTCTAGTGATATATAGCCCTAATAGAAAACTTTAATTCAGAAGAACTAGCACAACAAATTAAAAGGAGCGGTCAGAACTTCTTTGAGAATGCGAACAAGCCAGGGAGATGGTTATCATATAAGTTAAAGAAGCAGAGAGAAAGGAGCTGGATTAATAATTTACAGGATGAAGAGGGAAATATACAACATCAAAGCGAAGAGAAGAAAAAGATAATTAAAAATTACTATACGAAACTATACGATGAGAATAAGTGGGCTACGGATGAAAAAATATTTCAATGTTTTAAAAAAGCGGATTTACCAAAAATTCCGGATGAAACAAAGTGTATGTTAAATGCGGAGATAACAATGATTGAATTAAATGAGGCACTGAAAAAACAGAAGAGTAATAAAGCACCGGGCCCAGATGGACTGCCAGTAGAAATATACAAAGAACTCCAAGACTCATTTAGCAAAATATTACTGGAGATGTTCAATGCAGTTCTAAAGGAAGCAAAAACGCCAGCATCCTGGACAGAAGCAAATATTGTGCTGATCCCAAAAGAAAATTCGGACTTAACAAAAATTAATAACTATAGGCCAATATCGCTTTTAAATTCGGACTATAAAATATTTACGGCAATAATTGCGGGAAGGCTTAAAAGATACCTAAATGAATTTATTCATGTAGATCAAAATGGGTTTCTACCGCGAAGGCAAATTCGATATAATATGAGGACGATTTTAAATATTTTGGAGTACTACGAGATTCACAGTGAAAAACAAGTAGCTCTGATGTTTTTGGATGCACAAAAAGCCTTCGATAACGTAAATTGGAATTTTATGTTGAGGCAGTTAGGCTATATGGACTTCGGCGGAAATTTTATAAACATATTCAGAGCAATATACGATAAACAAGAGGTGAGAGTTATAGTTAATGGAGAAGCGACACAAAGCTTCCAAATCAGGAAAGGTACAAGACAAGGGTGTCCACTCTCGCCGTTAATGTTTATACTAACTCTCGAAGTACTGACCAGAATGATCCGAAAGGAAAGCCAAATTAGAGGCTTAAATATTAAGAAAGAAACCTACAAACTACAAGCCTTCGTGGATGACCTCGTATTTATCTTAGAGGAACCGCTACATTCGGGTATAAGACTTGTGGAAATATTAGAAGAATATGGAGAGGTAGCTGGACTGAAAATCAACAAAGATAAAACGAAAATGATAGTTAAAAATATGACTAGTACACAGAAAAATGACCTGGTGGAGAAAGTAAATATCCAAATAGTGAAGAAAGTTAAATACTTGGGAGTACAGCTAACAGCAAGGTGTATTACAATTAAAGAAGATAACTATGTTAATTTAAACAATCAGATAAAGACTTAGAAAGATGGAAAAACTTGCAACTCTCCTTCATGGGGAGAATTGCAGCAGTAAAGATGAATATTTTATCTAAATTACTCTTTCTATTTCAGAATGTCCCCATAAAATTAGAGAAAAAATATTTTGTAAATTTGAATAAAATAACATTGAAATTTATTTGGCAGGGGAAGAATTAAATTAAAACTACTACAAGAAGCTAAAGAGAGGGGGGGATTCGGTCTACCTGACTGGGAGCTGTACTACCAAGCGGCAATACTCACTTGGGTGCGGGATTGGATAAATTTAAAAGACAGAAGGTTATTAACTCTAGAGGGTCACGATTTACAATCTGGATGGCACGCATTTCTGTGGGATGAGAGATATAACGTTCATCAATACTTCCAGAGACACCATATCAGAGCAGCACTGCTAAATGTGTGGATTAAAGTTAAACAACAGAATTATAGAGAAACACCGGTATAGCTCTCAACATTGGAAGCTCTAGTGCATCCAAATTTCATGAACTTTCTAGCAAGAGGTTATGTGTTCCACCAATTGTGAAAAGCAAGATTCCAGCTAAAATTTATTAGAAATTTAGGGAATATATGCTAACCTTGAACTAATATAGAGTTCCAGATAATATGGACTGTATCATATGTTCCTGTTATCTCTCCTCTCTCCACATCCCTCCACTGCATTTTTGTCTGCCATTCAGATTCTGTCTTTCTCCTTTTTCTTGCCTGATCCTTTCCAATCCATCTTTCCTGCATCTTTGGGTCATAACACCTTTTTCTCTGAATTTCAATTTACTGTTTTAGCAAACCACGTGTTCCACGAAGAACCAAAAATATGTCATTTCTCTCTTACTTCTCCATTCTTCTTCCTATCCTCTGTTTTTTTCCTACAAATGAAGTGAACTGAAAATGAGTCTTGTGAGTTAATGGCATTCTTTACTCATGAAACATAAATTACAGCTATTTTCCTGATTTCTTTTGCAAAGGAGATAAGCAGAGAAATATATTTTGTGTATTTTGTAGAAAATTAAACTGAAGATAAACAGTGCTTTCTATCAAAATGACAAATTCCCTAAATGGCAATTTCTCACTCTTGAGCCCAGTGATATGTATTTGAGAAATCACCTCATAAAATAAGTGCTTCAACAACATAAGTCTACATTGTAAAATCAAACAAGTTTTTTTGTGCTAGGCTTGGGAGAGGTTTTTTTTTTTTTTGCTCTTTTTTATACTGGGTATGATATGATGGGCTTACATATATTCCCAATTTCATAATGGACAGTTTTACATGAACAGTTCACACTAGTGATTTTATTTTTTTCAGCTGCTAGACTTTCTTTCATATGCTCATTTAAGATGGTTAAAATATTGTTCCATGATTTTCTTGAACTACTTAGGAATGAAGAAACTGGATATGGATACTTCATTTACATTTGGCATTAAAATTGATCTTCAGCTCTTCCCAACACTTGTAGTAATTCTTATCCAAGCTGGTTTTCAGTCCCCACTTGGTCACAGCCAAGCTAAAGGAAGATTCAAACATGAAGGCCTGTTGGGAAAATAAATAAGACATATTGCAAGAGTAAGTAAATCAGTATTGGGTTTGAATGAAGTGGACAAAAAAAAATACTATACACTATTTTAACTGATTTGAATGATGTTATTGCTATTTTGCTTTTATCATATGTTGATGTTCATTTTATCATTTGGCTTGTTTTATATAATTTTGCAGAGAATTTAAATTCCAATATGAAATAAAACATTAGGAATTATTGAGCTGATTGTCAAAAATTTAGTTTATGAACAAATCCTAACTAAAACAAGTTTAGCAGGAAGTGCTACTGTGCAGTGAAATGGGTTATTTCATGAGCTCAGTGGATAATAAGCATTCATATGAGAATTGCAAAGATTTGTAGTTTTGTAGCAGAGTTTAAAATTGTAACAGGAAATATTTTCTTTAATAAATTTGATGCTTAGAGTGTCTTAGTGTTTTACAGAAAAACTGATGGTTTACATACAATCAGAGTTAAAGCCAGAAATACTGAAATCAACTATTAAAACACTTTTTACAAATATGTATTTAGGGTCTTGTGAAAGAGCAAATCTTTGGTTTCCTCAGCTCAGCACAAAATGAGAAATATAGGCAGATTTTCTCGTTGGAACTCAGCAACTACCTGTGTTTCCATTCATGCATACAGTTATTCTCTTCAGGGTTATCAACACAACTGCCATTTTCTATATTTTCCCCCATCTTAATATTCCAGTTAGTAATGAGATTATAAGCTATATTTAAAAAAATGTTTTCTGAGAAAAGGAAAGATTCCGATGTGGGCAGGAGGAATCCTTGCAGATTTTAATTACCGACTATAAGGAACGGTGCTCATCTCTGTTTCAAGGCCATTGAGCCATTACTGTCCGAAGACATTTCTGTGATCAAATGGCCAGCATGACATCAAGGAATGCTGTTATTTTCCCAACAAAATGGTACCTATTTATCTACTCACATTTGCATGGTGGGCAGGAACTGGGGCAAGTAACGAGCTCACTCTGTCACATGGCGCTGAGACCCCGGTTGTCAGCTTACCAGCCGACAAGGTCAGCGTCCTAACCGCTGAGACAGTGTGGGCAGCTGTCATGGCCCCATTGGAGTGCGGTTCAGAGGAGGAGGAGGAGTTGGAACCAGGGCCATCTAATGTGGATGGCATGCCTCCTGATGCTATTAGTCTTTGCCAGGAACAATAGTTCTTTTTGGCATACACTCCCCTGCCTTTGACTCGTGTCTTTTGCCTTTTGCCTTGCCTTGAGCACTGCCTTTTGTCTTGTGCCTTGATTTTGCCTTGTGGACTAGAGTTGCCTCGTGGACTTGCTTAGATGGGTGGATTGGACTTGTGACGGGACATTGGAAGGCCATTTGTTGGAGCATTTACTTAGAGCAATAAAGGATTCCGTAGAGGCCTGCCTTTCCTTGACCACCTGTGTCATAATAATTTGTTCCTGGCCCAACAACTCCACCCCATCCAATCTCTTGAGCAGGACTTTGAATGCAGCAAGACAAGATGGAACATCTCCTTGCCAATAGTGCTCATGTAGTTCAACAGGTGGTGCTCCTCTCCTCGCAACTTGCCCAGTTGCAGGCTGCTAGTCCCGGCCGGCCTTGCCACAAATGCCCTGTGGTAGTGCCAGATACATTTGATGGGACATTTGCCCAATTCCTCACCTTTTTTGAGCAATGCCAGCTGTATATGAGCCTACGGCCAGAGGACTTTCCCATGGAGCAGGACAAAGTGGGATTCCTGATTAGTGTCTTGACGGGAGTCTGGTTTGCACGCAGCTGTGTATTATGTTGAGGATCCCTTAAAGGCACATACGGTGATTGGCGTTTGTGGGAGCTACGACTGGCGTTGGCCAGTTGCAGATTACATCAGTGACTTCTGAGTGGTCAGCCAGGATGTCCAGTGGAACAAGACCACTTTGATGGACGAGTTCCCGGAAGGGTCTATGATGATTCACAGTGGCCAGGTGGGCGTGGCTGGGTGGTTGCAGCTGGGTGGGCATGACTAGGTGGGCGTGGTTGAGAGGGTGTGGCCACCTTGGTGCAGCCGGCTCAATGCCGCTCACTCAGCATGGCTGACTGCCGGGCAGTCATTGGATTTAACCTCTAAGATCACTGACTACACCAATTGTTTGGGGGGAAAGCAGGTGGACCAGTTGCCACCTCACCGCCCCTATGATTGCCCAATAGACCTGGTCCCAGATGCAAAATTGCCAGTGGGCTGGATTTACTCCCTTTCTGAACCCGAGTTGATGGCTCTCTGGGAATTTTTGGATAAAAACCTGCAGAAGGGATTCAGCTGGCTCTCAACGTTTTCTTTGGCTGCTCCCATGCTTTTTGTAAAGAAAAAATCCAGGGAGGTAAGACTCTGTTGTGATTATCACAAACTGAACAGTGCTCAATTGGTACCCTCTGCTGTGGATTGTCAAGGGTATAGAGGCTATGCCAGGCCCAGATTTTCACCAAACTGGACCTGTGGGAAGCCTACAATTTGATCCGAATCAGGAATTCTGGGAGTTGAAGTCCACAAGTCATAAAAGGGCCAAGTTTGAAGACCGGATTTATACAAAGGGGTTTTAGTTTATCTTGATGACATCCTGATCTACACTGAAACCATGGATGAGCACATCAAATTAGTCCGTGATGTATTAAGAAAACTGTTGAAAACCAAACTGTATGCAAAACTCTCAAAATGTGAATTTCACCAGACACACATTGACTACCTGGAGTATTGGATTTCGAATGAGGGAGTAGAAATGGATCCTGCCAAAGTCAAAGTAGTTTTGGAATGACAACCCCACGCACCCGTAAACAGCTTCAAAGCTTTCTAGGGTTTGTCAACTTTTATCGTTAATTTATTCCTTCTTTTGCAATGATAGCCATGCCAATCACCGACTTACTAAAGACAGGCAAAGGGGGGGGGGAACCCCGACTTGTCAGCCGTTGCAATGGTCATTAGAATGCCAGGTGGCATTCGAAATCCTAAAGAGACTCTTTGCAGCTGAACCAGTCCTTAAACACCCTGACCCCGGGCAACAATTCATCATTCAAGCTGATACAAGCGATGTGGCCATGGGTGCCGTTCTGTTGCAAAAAAATCACAGATGAGAATTACAACCTTGTGCTTACACTTCCTGGAAATTAACCTAGACCACGGGTCGGCAACCCGCGGCTCCGGAGCCGCATGCGGCTCTTTGAGGCATTACCTGCGGCTCCGGAGCCTCCTCCGCCATTTTGGGGAGCGCATGCGCGTGTGCGGGTGCGTGGGGGGTGCGCGTGCGGGGGTGCGCATGCGCGAACGGGTGCGCGTGCACGAACGGGCGCGCGCAGGTGCGCGGGCGCGCGCACATGCGCGAACGGGCGCAGCTCCCAGGGGTTTTTTTTTTTAGGCCAAACGGGTCCGTGCGGCTCATTCGACGTTTCGGGTGGCCGACCCATGACCTAGACCGAGAGGAGGTGGGTGGTTTGGGAGAAAGAGGCTTTTGCAGTTCATTGGGCATTGCTGACATGCCATCATTTCTTGTACGGGGGGAATTACCTTTTGAGGTGTGGACTGATCACAAAAACCTGGAGGCTCTCAAGACCCCTTGTAAATTATCCCCCAAGCAAGTTCAATGGGCTCAATATTTCAACTGTTTTAATTTCACCTTAAAATATTTTCCTGAGGCAAGAACTTTCTGGCAGATGCCTTGTCTAGAATGCCCCAGTACAAGAGCAACAGAGAGGAAGTAATTAACTCCATTATTCCTTTGCCACAATCTGCTTCCCAAATAAGAACCAGATCGCACACACAGAGACCCCCTGCGGGTCCTGATGATCAATCGTTAAAGGAGCTAAAGGAGAAGTTAGAGACTGATGCCTGGTTTAAAGATAACAGGGATTAGTTTGGAAAGGTTCTAAGTTATACCTCCCAGAAAGCCTCAGACTCCAGGTGTTGCAATGGAGTCATGACGCTAAGCAAGCAGGTCACTTTGGATTTTTAAAAACATTGCATCTAGTGCGGAGGCAATTCTGGTGGCCGAACATGAAAAAAGACATTGAGAGTTATGTAAAAAGTTGTGCCACTTGTGCTACCATGAAGAAACGTCCTGGGAAACCACCAGGTTTATTGCAGCAAGTGGCCGACACCTCTCAGCCTTGGGAGGAGATAGCCATGGATTTTATAGTAGAATTATCTGAGAGCAAGGGAAACACTGTGATATAGACTGTGATTGATCTATTTTCCAAACAGGCACATTTCATCACTTGCTCGGGACTTCCTTCTGCCCAGAAACTAACCAAACTGTTTTTGAAGCACATATACCATCTCCATGGTGCCCCAAAGCAGATTATTTCTGACAGGGGGGTACAGTTTACTGCAAAATTCTGGGGGGAGTTTGTTAAACTGATTGGGTCTTCCCAGGGGCTTTCATCTGCTTTTCATCCGAATACTAATGGAGCCGCTGAAAAAGCTAACACAATAGTGAAACAGTATCTCAGATGTTATGTAAATTACCAGCAGTCAAATTGGACTGACCTTTTACCTTTTGCAGAGGTAGCCTACAATAATATGGTGCACAGTAGTACTGGTCTCACCCCATTCAAAATAGTGATGGGTAGGGATTTTGTGCCCATGCCTGAGTTCCCACAGGAGCCACCTACTTCCCAGACCTTGGACCAATGGGTGACATCTTTCCAGGGGGTTGGGTGAACGTGAAGAAAGCATTGGGCAAAGCTACAAAGGTTTACAAGGAGCAAGCAGACAAATGACGTTCCCCTCAAAAACCTTTTTATGTTGGACAATTAGTTTATCTTTCAACGAAGTATCTACAGTTAAAATTGCCTAGCAAAAAATTGGGTCTGAAATTCCTTGGTCCTTTTCCCATTGTCAGGATCATAAACCCTGTGACGGTAGAGTTAATGTTTCCGCGATTGTTGGGGAAAGTTCATCCTGTGTTTCATTGCAGTCTTTTAAAACCTGTGTCAGAATCCACTTTAAGACCTATTCCAAAAGAGCTGCCTGGTCCAGTAGTGGTGGAGGGAGAGACACATTATGGGATCAAATATATTCTGGATTCTAGGTTGCACAAGGGAAAACTACAATATCTTGTCCAGTGGAAAGGTTACCCCCTTTCAGAGGTTACATGGGTGAAATGTACGAATGTGAAGGCGGATAGGTTGATAAAAATGTTTTATGATAAATACCCTCACAAGCCCCGAGGGGATGGCTAATGTGATTTCTGTTTCCCCTGCAGGAGACTCTTTCTTTCTGAGGTGGAGCCAACTGTCAACTTTAGAATGAGCATGGCTGCAGCTATTTTTTCCTTCTCATTTCTAGTTGCCACATAGCACGGAGGGAGGGGAGTTGCCAGGTGTTGCACTAGACAAAACAGACTTTCTCTTTCAGATTTTCTCTCATGGGAACCAAGGTCATCGGCTGCTCCCGAGATTGTGGGCTGGGCGTTTCATGAAAAGCCCACCAACAAGCTGCATGGGGAAATGTAGTTGCTTACATAGCCTTAGTGGTGGGATTTGTTAACTTTGTATTGGGGAATTGCTATGCATCTCTTAAGACTTGGTTTCACTTTTGAAGTGCCGATACTTTGTATCAATAAACATGTTCTTTGAGGAATTGCAAGCCTCGGAGTTCTACTTTATTTGTCTCTGTCTGTCGGAACCTTGATAGGGGGATAGTGGCATGGCCCCACTGGAGCCCAGTTCAGAGGAGGAAGAGTTGGAACTGGGACCATGCAATGGGATCGCACGTCTCTCTTGGCATGTTTGGAGAGGACAGGGGCTGAGGACAATGCTGTCCCAGTCACTTCAGGCATTGGGGGAGGTGGTTATCTCGATGGAGAGCTGCCTGCCCTCACAGACACAAGGGAGAATTGGCTGCTGATAGGCAGCAGATCCTTTCTGATAAGGAACAGCTGCCTCTCCCACTCAATCCAAGGGCACAGAGTGTGGAGTGTAGGCAAGCTCAGAGAAGGGCTGCAAGGCTACTCAGGAGAAGGTCACCCCACCCTTCCTCACAAGGAACACCTGGATTGGATTGACTTAAGGAAAAGCCATGGGGAGTTATTTTTGCCAGGAACAATAGTTTGTTTTGGTTTACACTTTGACTTGTGCCTTTTGCCTTTTGCCTAGCTTTGAGGACTGCCTTTTGCTTTATATCTTGCCTTTGCCCTAAGGACTGCCTTTTGTCTTGTGCCTTGACTTTGCCCAGCTTAGCCGGGTGGATTTGACTGGGCAACCTGGACCTTGCCCTGTGAGCGTGTTCCTACTCTGTGGACTTTCTTTGTTATATATGGGCTGTTGTAGGGCAGGGCTTTTCAACCTGTGGTACGCGTACCACTTGTGGTACATTAACAAGTGGCAGGTGGTACGCAGTCCTGCCTAGCCAAGTGTAGTGGGGGAGGGAAAGAGCCAGCGCAGGCAAGGACTTACAGTGAGAGAGTCCTCTGGAGCTGCAGTGGCTGGGGAGAGACAAAGGGCCCAGGCTCAGTTCTGGCTCACCCTCCCCCATGAGAAAGAGGGAGGAGATGGAGAGTGGAAGGATTCTTATGTGCTTTTGTGACTTTGAAGTTCTGGGATTTGTGCAATGTGGGCTTTGTGTTCTTAAGGAGTGTTTGGCAATTTTTATTTGGCTGATGGCTGATCTCTCCTGTTAGCTTCTATTGCTCTGCTATTGTTAGCTGTAAGTTTTGCTGCAAGGGATTTTGGAAGTATTTTTCTCCTGAATGGATTTTGCCTGTAGATTCTTTTACTTATGAATGGAGCCATTTGGGGAGGCTGCCTTAGCCAGCAGCCAATACTTACTACATTTTTTTTCTTCCTTACTTTCCTTTCTAGCCAGTAGCTAATTCTTAAAGGGAAATGTGCCTTTTTAAGCTAGTTCACTCAGCAGTTTGTCTTTTCTGTTTCTGGAGGCTTTTCCTTGTTTGTTGAATATATGGAAGAGAGAAAATATGGGGAGGGGGTTCAAATTCTTCCTTCAGAAGGAGGTGGGCATGAGAAAGAGGGAGGCAGGGAAGGAGGGAGGGAAGTCCTGCCTTAGCACTTGGCCACCAGCAGCCCTGCCATTGACTTTACTTGTCAAAAGGTTGCAAAAGGGGATCACATGACCCTGGGACACTGTGACCATCATAAATATGAATCAGTTGCCAAGCATCCAAATATAAATCACATGGCCCTGGGCATGCTGCAATGGTCATAAGTGTGAAAATGGTCATAAGTCATTTCAGTGCAATTGCAACTTTGAACAGGGTTTTTTTTTTGGTCATCAAGTTTTTGACACCTTGCTAGGTGGTACTCGAATATTGCCATATCCTAAAAGTGGTACAATCGGTGAAAAGGTTGAAAAGCCCTGTTGTAGGGGGACTGAGGGTGGCTGCCTTCAGGGTAGAGTGGGGTGGAGCCTTACCGGCCATTGGAGGGCCATTTGTTGGGACATTACTTAGAGCAATAAAAGACTCTCTAGAGGTGTGGCTTGCCTTGAGTAACTGGGTCATAACAGCAGCTTCCACATTAATATGAAAATGCTTAGATTTTCCAAACACTTACCATAGTTCCCTCTGCAATTTTCTCAGGCTCCTGCCTGCTTGTGCTGGCCTTCTCAAAACATTCAGCGTCTGGTCCATGCGGTATCATCATGCTGTGCAGAGTGGCTCCTCCTGGTAGAAATCCTTGTTCCTTTGCTTCATAATTCCCTTTGATTAAGCCCATAAATTCACTCATACAGTTTCCTGTGGATTTTTTTAAAAAAATCTTGACTTAAATTTATTAAGATTTGATCAATTAAATTGTAGTAGCTTAAGTTTCGCATGAGTATGAAATGAAAGAAAATACACCGCTACAAATTGGTATTTGGCATTTAGTGGTACAGAACCAGAACTGTCCGAAGTTCCACTGGCTGTTTTTTTTTTCTGGACAAGCAAACAGCAGAGTATTCCTTCCCTTCCTTCTCTTTAGTTTATACTGTATTTCCAAGAATTGCAGGAAATACTTCTCATCCACTTGATTTGCAGCCCTTTATCAAGGGTCTTTCAGACATCTGGCCTGGTTAAAAACTTCTGTTAAGTAAGTCTTCTGTATCTTGCAGATACAGATAACTCTCAACATAATGATAATTGAGTCTGAAATTACAGCTGCAGATTGTTGAGTTGTAAATCAAGGCAGCACATGATTGGATTTGAAATTACAACCATTTTTACAGTTCTTAAATGAATGCCATTGTTAAGCAAATCCATTTCTCCCAATAGCTCTTTTTGCCAAAAACTGGCAGAAAATGTGGTCACGTACCCGTAGGACACTGCAAACAGCTATAAAGGTGAGGCAGTTGCCAAGCATCCAAAATGCAAATGTGTGTGTATGGCTGATATAACTCTGAAAATGAATCATAAGTAGCTTTGGTGTAGGAGGAGAAGCAGAGCCTGGGGGCAATATCAAGAGAGGGATCAGCTTGGAGTCATTACGTTCCCATAAGTGATCCAAGTGCAGCCCCTCTTGAATTCCATTAACTTTTATCTAGTGCCAATTTAGAGCTGACCGTTGACTAGATTCTTAGGTATAGGCATGAGCAATAAAACAGCTTAACTGGAACTTAACACACAGTCCTGATTCTTTGTGCCTGACATTTGGAGTTGGTCTGTTGTAATTTCAAGAAATTATTAAGTGAGTGTAAGTTGAGGACTATCTGTATGTGAAATCACACAGTAAAAATGACATACATACTGTGATAATAAGGTGGACGGAAAGTGTTGTTGGCCACTGCCCAGCGGGGTGGAAATATAACAAAATCAGCAATTGCCACTCCAGGACGGGTTGATTTTGCAGTTAAGACAGTAAAGATGGAAGGATCCTTAAAAAACAGTGGAGTGAGGGGAAATTGGCAATTATTAAAACAACTGTGCTAATCTGAAAAATCAATTACATTTAAGGCAAATTCAGAGTCATAACTGTAAATCTTTGAGTTCAGGGTAAATTACAAAGCAGAAACTTGCAATTTATTTGAGGCTTCCTGAAGTCCGAAGTCTGTTTTGTTTAATTCAAAAGAACTAACCAAAGTACTCTAAGATCAGAATTAAGACCTAACAAGAACTTACCGCATGATCAAAAGCTACAGAATTTATGACCATGAACTTGCTGAAATTATACTTGTATGGTGTGTAATTCCCATGCCAAGCCACAACATTGAAGGGAGACCAGTTCTGTAAGATTAAACAACACAGCTATCTTAAGACATGGAAAGTATCTGATATCCAAAACTTGTATGTCGCTTAATTATCAACAACTCAATGATTTTTTATTTTTGTCTTTTATTTCTTATAGGTGCGTACGTCAAGCACTTTTTATATTTCCACGCAGCATGCATGAATCCTCATCTAAAGTAAGGTTACTAGAAACAGGACAATTTTCACTATTTTTGGTTGATTCCTGAAAACTACAGAAGTATCCAACCCCAAAGCACAAACACAT
This sequence comes from Azemiops feae, assembly GCA_023970755.1. NCBI lineage: Eukaryota > Metazoa > Chordata > Lepidosauria > Squamata > Viperidae > Azemiops > Azemiops feae. The sequence goes on along the minus strand of JALGBA010004292.1, from coordinate 4,643,299 downwards.
TCATAAGTCAAGACAAAGAGGCTTTCTTTGAGTAAGGTGGGCTGTTTAGAAATAGGAAATAGAAATAAATAGATAATTCACAGTTAGCTAAGTAATGAGTATGCTCAGCAGCCTTCAAATGTTGGGTATTTGTTGAAAAGAAAACAGAATACTGAGGGAAAGCAGAGCACCCTTCTTGATGCTAATAATCAGCATTTATGGTAAGAGATGGATGGACTTCGGTATTTTGTTGTAAATTTTATATCTGATTTCTGATTGATAAAAATAAGAGTAATGATTAATGCAAAAAGGCATAAATACAGGGAAGCTAATTTTTAATGAAATTCCTAATTCTCTAAATTCCCTACCTGTTTTGTCTCAAAGAGTTTCCCTTGGTACTTGTTGATCACTGTGTAACCCTCAGCTATTTGGCCCTCTTCATACCAGGCAACTGGCACAAGGAAGTCTCGTGGATTAGCTAAGCCATTGGCTCCTAAAAAAAACCAAAGACTTTGTAACCAATTGTATATTTGAAATTTGAGATCAGTCCAATCATGGTCATTGGATACTTTACCATTAAACATACTAAAAATACAACTTGAACTAAAGAATAAAATTCAAAATAAAAAATCATTAAAACTAGTCAACTGCAAGGTCAAAAATTCAAATAAAATTCATATAAAGCAAAATGAATTAAAACACAATTAATAGCCAGTTAAAAACCTAGGAAAATAAGAATGTTAGAGTGAAGACCAGTTAAACCACCCAGGAGAGGGCATTCCATAAATTGGGTGCTCCTACAGAAAAAGCTCTCCCCTACTAAGAAGGCCTCATTAGATGATCTTAAAATCCAGTTACGGGTTTTACAAGAAAAGGAGCCTCTTCGGGTAACCTGGTTCTAAGCCATATAGGGCTTTAAAGGTCATAATCAGCATTTTGGCTCTAAAACAGCCAGCCATCTAGATAGCAAAAAATGGCATAGTACATTCACATTAGCCAATCCCAGTGAGCAACCTAGTTGCTGTATTTTGAACTAACAGAAGTTTCCAGTTTGTTTTCAAAGAAAGCCCCACATACAGCATTCTGTAGAGTATTTTTAACATTTTTAACTTGAAGCAGAATCTGGCTTCTTCTAAGTTTAAATGCATTATTCCATGCCTTCCACTCTGGAACAAGGGAAAACATTCTTCTGCATAACACCCTTCTATAAGACATGCATTCAAATATTTCAAGAGTACAATCATATCCACATTGTTATCTTTTTTTGAAGGCTAAACATACCCAGCACCTTCCATAGTCCCTGATCATCCTTTTTGCCCTTATCTGAATTATTCTAATTTCTTGAATTCTTATTAAAACATGTCACAACTGGACAGAATACTCAAAGTGAGGTCTGATCAATGCACAATATACTGGAAGTATTACCTTCCATGAATTGAAAATTACACTTCTGTTGATGCAGTCTAAAATTGCACTTATATTTTTGCAGCTATATCACATTGGCTTCAGTGTGCAATCAATTTTCATTCTGTTACCTTTAGCTCAATCTTTATGAATGTTATGAAATTTATTCCTGTTTTCAAGGATACTATACAATCCATATTTGTCATTCTCAAATTTGATATGCATTCCCTTTACTATTTAGTCAAGCAATTAATGAAAATACTGAAATAATGGACTCAAGACTCATCCTTGTGATGCCCCATTCAATTTCTCCAAATTTATGACAAATATTGAGACGCCCTCTTGAATATGGTTTCAAGCCAGCTATGTATCTACTTAATTGTCACAACATTCATCTCTCACCTCAGTAGCTTACTAACCAGTATGTGCTGATGTTTTTAATCAGCTGCTTTGCTGAAATCAAGATACAAAATTCCCACAATTTACCAAGGATATTAATCAATCAGAAGATAACATAAAATAAATCCAGCAAAATTTGTTCTCGACAGATCCATGCTGAATTCCATAATAGTTGCATTGTTTTTAATGTCCTTACAAATCTAATGTAATACTTAATCTCCGTAGGTATTGATGTCTGCTAGATCTTGTTTCCCCACATTTGAAGATAGGGACATTTGCTGTCCAGTCATTTCACATTTCACTAATACTCTTTGTCTAGGATAATATACTGTATAAGGGCTTCAGCCAAGCCATTAACTCATAGATGTCAAACTCGATCGCGTCAAGTGACATATTGTGACGTATCGCAACATTTTTTGCCTTTGCGGAGCCGGGGTGGGCATGGCCTGTGCATGATGCATCCGGCCCGTGGGCTGCCAGTTTGACACCTCTGCATTAACTAGTTCCTTCAGTATTCTAGAATGCAATTTCTCTGGTCATAGGGACTTAAAGTCATACCAAGTGAACAGGTATTTCCTGACTATCTGTCTCTCAAGTCTCTGATTTGATTCTCAAGGGAGAGGCTATGGGAAAAATGAAGGGAATCCTCAATAGACAAAATGTTGCCTTTTTGCCTTCAGTTCTTTATACTCTGATTCAGAGAGGGGTAAGTCAAAGATGCATTTTAGCTTCCCCACTTTTTCACTTGTATACTAATTCAATCCAGATTCTTTTGTTTCTACTCATCACCACCATATATTAACAACTGAATGCTTCCAGCAAATTTATATGGAGACAACAATGTAATCAGGTCTATATCTCAAGTGGGAATGAGAAGAGCACTGAGCGCATTGGCATCTTTTTGTCCAGAAGATAATATACAATAAGCCATTAGAAACTCAGGTTTTACTACTTTCATGAATTGGGAAATCAATTATATTTCTATTGAGCAAGTACATGCCTATAAATGCCTTGGAGTGCTGTTCCACACCTCACTATATTGAACAGCTCTTTGCTGGTGTGTTTAATGTAGTGTTTAGTATAGTTCTCCAGTTATCCTGAGGTTTGTCACTTTTTATCACCACAGTTTGTAAGGTCTTTATAGTCAAGGTCATTTTTCAGCTTCTCTATGGTGCCTAAGACTGTAATTTACGAAGCTTGACATCCTCAAAGTTATTCACTATACAATTATTCTTGCAATTCCAAGATATATTAAGAATGCTACTTTATGTTTAGAGCTAGACTTGATCTTGATGCTAGAGCTCTCTTTAGCTTCTGGATAAAGACTTTTTTCCCCAGTGGGTTTTGCCCTTTCAGAGACCACTTACTGAAGTTGGCAAAAGAAAGAGAGAGAGAGAGAGAGAGAGAGAGAGAGAGAGAGAGAGAGAGAGAAAGAAAAAGAAAAAGAAAAAGAAAAAGAAGGAAGGAAGGAAGGAAGGAAGGAAGGAAGGAAGGAAGGAAGGAAGGAAGGAAGGAAGGAAGGAAGGAAGCTAGCTATTGGCAAGTTCCATTCCATAGGATCTCTTTGGAGAGACTTTGCCCACTAAACTTTGAAAATGTCACAAGTGTTCTTAAGCAGCATCTCGACACACAGATCTTCAAATTAAATCTAATTTCCAGTCTTAAATTCATGGGATTTTCCTAAAAGTATACATGCCAGCTTTTCTACATCACAGTTCTGAAAATGTTTTGGTATTTGCTCTGGCCAAGTGGGAAGCATTGCATTCTGCCACTTTTGATAAAAAATACCCCTCTCCCCCCAACACACACACCAAGCAAATGCTTCCCATGGCAACAATTTAGCCATATACTCCTTTTTTGCTTACTCTACATGGGATCCTGGATGACTTTTATATATCATATCCAGAAGAAGTTCTGTGGTAGAGGTTCCATGGAGAGAATTCAGATACATCCTCCCCAGTTGGTGAGTTATGTGCTTCCCTATGCACTGTCTTTCCTTCGGATTGAAGAAATATATGCATTTTAAAAATAGATTTGTGGTTTCATATTTTTATACTTACAGAGATATGTGTGCATATGGAAGAGAAGTGCAGGTAGACCTCATTTAATAACCGCAGTTGGGACTAGAAACTGTTGCTAAGCAACATGACAGAAAACAAAAAAATCATATGCTAACTTGGATGATAGTTCTTGTGGTTCTGGTTGCGGTTATTAAGCAAATTACACATGGTCATTAAGTATGATGTCACATGAGCACATCACATGGCTCAGACTTCCTGACAGCTTCCCCATTGACTTTCTCCTCAGACGCCAGCAGTGAAGGTTGCAAATAGTGATCCTGACTGAGGAACACTGTGATCATCATAATTGAGCACCAGTTGCTAAGCATCCAAATTGCAACCATGTTAGTGTGGGGACATTGCAATGCCTGCATCTTCAAGAACCAGCCATAAGGCTCCTTGTTCAATGCTATCATAACTTTGAATGGTTACTGAAGTGGTCACTAAGTGAGGACTACATGTACCTGTTTTAACTGTACAGGAATTTATTTCTGGCTACATGATCATAATAAAAATGGTTTTGATTGTTTCAATCTCTTTATTGCCCTCTCTCTTCAGAAATGTGGAAAATAATATAGAGTAAAAGTTTGGTTGGTTACAATCAAGATAACTCAATTGGAAGAAACTGGAAAATGAATTCTGAGAAATTGCAGCAATGTTGGCACACTCAGGAGAAAGTGAAAGAACTATAAATGTGCATATTTTGATTCAGTGCATAATATCATCATATACAGCTTGTCTTCCCCAAAGGCTATTTAAATTGCTAATCTCAAAATTCCCAGCAAGCACCAAAGGTATTCCAGTTATTGTTATGACTAGTAATTGTTTTCTCAGTGCCTTTATTAGCATTATGAAGGACAGAGATGCTTATCCATTTCTTTGCACTAGGTTTAATACCCTCCATACCTTGGGACAGAATTTTACTTTTTTTTTTTTTTTTGCTGTCATGAATAATTTGTCACCCAGTTCCACGTGTCTTATAGATAAAAACATAAATGTATGCTAGGAGTGTTAAATAAGTATTATTAAGAAAAATGACATCATTATTTTTGGAAGCAGAAATAGTATTAAATATATTTACCAATTGGTCCTAGATCAGGTAACTCAAAATGTACACCATATATTTCTAGGATGTAGCCTCGAGTTTCTCCAAATACTTCCACATTAAAACGCATTCCTTTCTAAGGGGGAGACAAAATATGAATGTAAATATTAGGACTGATTATTATTGTTCCACTATCAGAGAATATATCAAATTCCAGCTTATTTCCATTAAGTTCTTCCTGAAAATAATGCAGTTTGCATTGCATTAAAGTATCAAAAAAGTTCTATTAAAGGTAGTCTTGAGATAAAGCTATCTCTGTTTATCAGGTGATGGCGGTATCTTTACAAAAGCATTTGAATTTCTGTTGATATTACAAAAAAGTATAGCTATTTATTTATTTTGTTTTTATGTTATCATTCCAGGAGACTGTCAACATAAAACAGTAACTCCCAAACCCCAAGAACATATATATATATAATAATGACAAAATCAAGAAAGATAAAAGCTAGATGATACAAACATCACTTATTCTGTCCTCCAGGGCAATTTTCCTAAAATCCCAGAGGAATGAAGGTCACCATCTCTCTGCCAGGAGGTAGTTCCAAAGTGTGGTGGTATCAACTGAAAATGCACTTTCCTTTTCGGAAGCCTTCCATTTTCATAACTCACATTTCTTTTATTTTTCTCCTAATAAAATCCTTTTGAGATATTTTCTGAACACTTACCCTGACAGTAGTTCTACTGTCTATACAAAAATTATTAATCTTAATTTGACAGATGTGCTAATTTGTGAGACAGTTGTGGATAACTGTAAGCCACCTGAAGTAAGAACAAAGACTGCAGTACAAAGAGATTCCCCTCAAAGCAGGCAGGCACGTTGCCCAAACTTGGATTCAGCTGTAGAATATAGGTGTTATGAGAAAGCAAGAAAATATTTGAGCCTATGTTATGCTTAGTTAGCGTGGTTGTAAAAGAAACAAAGTCTTGACAGATACATGGAATTTATTTTTCTTCCTAGCATTTTCCCACAAATGCAGGGTCCAGTTTTTTCAAGTCAACCAAGTATTGATCCAGTGGTTGTGAAAGGAATGGCCAGCTGGCTTGTCACCTGAGCCTGATATCATGGACTAAGAGAGAGTGCTGGCCCAAAAACATCCAGAAGACTTAACATGCCACAGTCTTGCACATAAACAATAAACAAATTATGTGAAATATATTCACATTACTTAAAACGTTAAAAAGTTACACGTGGTTATAAAAGCACATCTTTTCAGAGAAAGTATAGCAAGCAGGCTTTTTTTTTTTTAAAGGACCCATGGAGTAACTTCAAACGTGGATACACATCAGTGTTCATCTGTCCATTTCACTCAGGAGTTATGAGGTAAAGAGTGAAGGATAGGCATATGGCTCCAGTGCTTACCTGAATGACACAGATTTCATTCGGCTCCACTAGCAGCTTGCCAAACTCTGTAGCGATGAGCAGTTTGCCTTGCTGTGGTACTGGATAAAGAAAATGCAAGTACAGAATTATATTTGTTTACCTCAGACAATATTGTGATACTTTAAAAAGATCTTGCTTTTAAATTAATCTTGTCAATTTTATGAAGGAAATTTAGGAGAAGGTATTGAAATCTATAAGTTTCTATGTTTTAATATTCCTTTTGATATTGTGTTTAATTCCAAACTCCTACTAGGCATGCCTGAATGTTGCTTCTGTAAACAACCAACATGTTCAGATCATATGGAAGGCAAAGACTGCAGCATTAAAGATGTGGAAACAGAATGGCCAGGAATTATGATTATTTAGAAACACAGGATAAAATTCCAGAATCATGGATATCATAAACAAATTCAAAATAAAATGTGGGCATTCATAACTAGAATGTAACATGATTATGGACTTTGGATTTTGTTCAAAATGAACCAGTTGAAATATTTTGGGTTAGTTCATTGAATTAAAATGTTTTGTAAGAGAAGTGGTGGGATTCAGCCGGTTTGCACCACTTTGGCAGAACCGGTAGCTAATTTTTTGTTGCCCAGGCCCAGAATGGACTTCCAGAAGCGGCATCCACACAGAGAACCGGTTGTTCACATATTTGAATCCCACCACGGTGTAAGAATAATCATGCTGAGATGCAAAATGAATTGACATTTTCACAGAGCCCTGGTTCACAGGAAGCAAGATCTAATTACAATCAGAAACAATTTGGGAGGCATTACTCACTATAGTGAGAGCCAGTGTGGTTAAGGCAGCAGACTAGAAACCAGGAAATTGTGAGTTCTAGTCCCACCTAAGGCAAAAACTAGCTGAGTAACTTCGGGCCAGCCCTGTGAGCCCTAGGAAGCAGGCAAGGGCAAACCAGTTTTAAAATCCTACCAAGGAAACTGCAAAGACCTGTTAAGGCAATTGCCAGGAGTCAACACTGACTTGAAGAGGGGAAAAAAAATCACTATTGTAAGTAGCATTATAATGGGAGAGAAGCTGGATTTGGAGTATCAAAAACTGTTATCTAATGCCTATAGATTTTTTTTATCTCAAACTATTTAAAATAATACTTGATACTTGCGTTTCCTTTTTTCAAGTCAGACTGATTTTTCCTTTTTTTATTTCTGATTGCATAATTGCTAATACACTTTTTTTCTATGATATTGCTATGAAATAGGATGATTTTCTAAGTTCTTGATAAACTTGCCAATCTGGATGTCATAGATGATATCTTTTCATGACTTATAACATAGAAAAAATATTGGAAGAATATACAGTACTTACAGGATCTTGTTCTAGGACACGTGTCTTTACAAAACTTTATTTTATAAAAAGGGTAGCCCAAGTTTTATTTTACTTGATCAGTATGTCATCTGACTGTGTAATAAAGATTCTTCATATTCTTTCATTAGCCCAATTAACATTCCAGTTTGTAAAAGAAATAACAGAGTAATAGTTCGCAACTCACCAATCAGAAAGTCTCCATCGGAATTACAAAAACATCTATATTGAAAAAAGAATAAGTGATTACACAATTCTGGGGAATATATTATGAACTCTAGATTCTAAATTCATACCAAGTACCAATCCTTGTCCGGAGAGGAATTATACTTGCAAGGTCTTCAATCCACTCTGTTCATCGATAGAACTGTTTTCAGTCTGCCATTTCTTCCCCGGAAGGTCAATGAAACTTAATTTTTAAGTAAAGTCTTACAAAAATTCCATGCTAATGTATTTGTGTATGGAACATTCAAATGTCTCAAAACAGCTATATTTTTATATGATTATGTTTTATATTCCACTATTCTGCCCATAGGACATTCAGGATAGTTTAGAGTTATTTAAATCACTTAGTACACCTTAGTATATCTAATACTCAGGAATTACAAGTACTTCAGTGAAATCAGGAGGAGTTTGCTTTATGTTTGGATAGAAACATGAGAATCCAGAAGCTTGTCTTTGACCTATTAAATGTGCTTTTACACCTTCCCCTCTTAATGCTAGATTTGAAACTCTGGGTAAATCCTTCAGTGAAAATATTGGGTTCGCCCTCTATTACTACTACTCTAATCACCTGATAAGAACTTTCTGGTGCACTGCTAGACATTACAATCATAGTATATATTATGCTGCTAGAGCTTAAATCTATAATTTTCAGAGGCTTCTATTATTAAGTGTGGGAAGTCACACATACCCTCAGAGAAGGAAATATTACAAGGGCAGAATATTATATTTCCTTAAAGGATCTTAAAGAGGCAGAAAAGCATGCCCAGTTTTTCTTAATAGCCCCAAGTCTCCCTCCCCCAAGCAGAAACTAGCTCTGTAGAAATGCAGATGTAATAATCCATTCAGGAAGGTTGGAGCCCTCCAGCTAGAAGCTTAGGAAGACAAAGACACCTAAAATCTACATACCCCACCCAAACTCTAAGACAGGACATTAGGATTAACCCACAGATGCCAAAGGGGCACACTCAGTCACAGTACATGACACAGGAAATACAAAGCCTCAAACAGGAATAGGAAACAACTCCAAACAAAAGCCCAAGAGGGTATAAAAACCCACTCCCTTCTACATGTGCAGACTCTCTTTTCTTCCAGAGCCATCTTTCTGTTTGGCTCTCCTCTTCAATAAACTACAACCTTCTTTCTAAAGCAGTCGCCATGTTGTTTATTCCCAGCTTGGACTGGACCCTGATGAAGACTTTTCCTTCGACATAAGAAAGTCTTGTTCATCTACCAAGGAACAAACCAGGCTAAAATCTGAGCTTCCTTCCTGATCAGGAATTGCAGTACATTCACTACATTCACACTACATGGGAGGGTGTGTAGGAATGCAGATTTCACTTGGAGTAGGATACTGTCTCCCCTAACCCAGTCTTTCCTGCCACATGGACTTGGGAAGAAAACCCTGTGGGAGACTAGAATTTTTGGCTTAATTTGAAGAAAATGGGAAAATATGATTATCTTTCTGGGTGAGTTCTAATGAGTCAAAGAAGCAAGCACTGAGAGACTCCATTTGTCTAATTGTGAAAGAAAAGCAGATATTTAAGACTTTGACAAGATTTGTTTTCCTCTCAAGTCAACTGAGAGTCAGATAAATCAACGGAAGAGTTCTTTGCTACCACCTAGGGAACTGCATGCCAAATTACTTGCCTTTTATGGTTTTATTGAAAACAACCTTTCATTTTTCTGCTACATGTTGTCTGGGGTTCACATATAGCTGCCAACCCTAGATTTCTAAATTACTTTTTACAGCATATCAATTACTTCCCACCTAAAGGTTAAAAAGGTCTAATGTAATCTTTAATGAGAAGGTTAAAAGGAAGAACTGTATCCATCAATCAGTCAACAAGGTTTGGTAAGTTGGGAATTCCCCCTCCCTAAAATATTAACCCTCCTTACTGGACTAGTCATCAATTTCCTGGTTTCTATTGCTAGAGAATATGCTTTTCTTCTTACAAAATGAAATTCCAATATTCAATTGCTTGTTCTAGTGATGCATAGATTTCTAAAAATTCTCTAGTCAAATAGATTGCTATGTCTTGTTTCAGACCCACTGAGAAAATATTATTGTACATTTCCTTCTGCCTATTGTCACTTTTACTTTTTTACTATATTTACTTGAAAAGAAGGTGATTTCCCAAAATAATGAGCCCAAATCTAAGATCAGTAAAATGTTCTGTTTAACTTTTTTTGGTGGGGGGGGGGACGTATGGGGCTAAACTTAAATTCAGGGCCTTCTTCTAAGCCAGACATGTTAAACTCATGTGACGTCGCGCAACGTATCGGGACAGTTTTGCCATTGCCGGCAATGGGGTGGGTGTGGCTTCCAGATGACGTGTCCGGCCCGTGGGCCGGGAGTTTCACACCCCTGTTCTAAGCAGACAAGGCCTGAATCAAGGTTCATCAAAGTTGTAATGAAATTTGCAACATTTGGTAAAGAATCAGGCTAGAACCAATCTAACACATTTTGTGATATAAACCTTTCAATTATTCATAATATATAGATGAGGAAAAAAAGGAAAAGTTCCTTAATAGTAGTCAAGTCTCAACAAATAGTCAGAGCATCTGGGCTATCTCCAAATATCCACTCTTTTAGAAGTTTAGATAGAACCCATGAGATACTCTGACTCCATACAGACCTGTTAATCATGGAGTTGTTACAGATGAAGATATGAATTGCCAGCCCATTCCCTGACTTTGGCTCACCAGCACCACACAAAGTATATAGTCCCTATGAAAAAAAATAATTATAAGAAAACAAAGGTATAATCATTAGAATCGCTTTGATTTCCTTTGGTTACCAGAATAATGCATGGCAGAATCAGAAATTCAGAACTTTAATACAGTAGTGTTTGAACAGTTCTGCCTTCCTAAAACTACAGAATATGGACACTTCTGGATTTAAGAGCCAAGATTTTTAGCTTGCTGTTTCAGAATAATTGAGAAATTCTTTAATGCAAGGTTTAATTGCCATGAGCATCCTGGATTCTAGTTTACATAGACATCTATTGGAAGATTTCGACCTGACCTTGTAAAAAGTTGAAAAGCAGAAATGAGCTGGTAAAGTGTTCATACAGTTGAAAAGGCGCAGGGTGAAATTTAACGTGGAGAATATTACCAAAGTTAATGATCAAGGAGAGCTTTAAATATTGAAAGATCAATTTATTTAGTACTTTTATTTAGTACTTTTAAATATTGAAAGATCAATTTATTTAGTACTTTTTCAAAAGAGTTATTTGCCATTATAGTAGGAATTGGAAGTCTATAAAAGTTGTCATCTTTTGGTCGCTAATCAAAACAGCTATAAAATGAAGACTACATGAAGGTTAATGTGTATGCATACAAGAATTAAGATTGGAGGTAAGTCTACCATGACCTCAAGTACCTTCCCTTCAAGTTGAAAACTCCATTCTTATTCATATCAGAAAGATTAAGTGAAAAATGCTTTTAATGCTTCTGTATGGTTACTTACAGTTACAAAGTCCAGCTTTTTTTGAAAGATTGTAGGGATCTCAAATGGCTTCCATCTCAACTGAAAGAAAGACAGACATCATTCTAAAATAATTGATGCCATCTGAGGTATTTTATACTACAATTAACATGCAACATATATAAAATGTCCAGGTTTGGTCATCATAGTACAGGAAAAATGCTGAGGAACTGGAAAGAGGTGCAGAGAAAAGCAACAAAAATGGCAAGAAGTTTGGAGGCTAAATCCTATGAAGAACTGTAGAGAAAGCTAAGGAGAGACAGGATAGCAGTTTTCTGATAACTACTGTTGCAGGGAAGAGATTGTGGATTTAGTCTCCATACAGTCTGGGGAAGGGAGCAGTCAGCAGGTGAATGCTTTGCAGAGCAAGATCCATACTTGAAATAAGGAATAATTTCCTGACTGTAAAGGCTATGATGTAATAGCCCCCTAGAATCATAGATGCTCCAGCACTGTTGGGTTTTTAAAAAAAATATTTGTCTGGGATGGTCTGAAGATTCCTTTCCTGTGCAGGGGGTAAGATTTGAAGACTTCTGAGGTTCCTTTGAACCCTATTGTTCCGTATTACTCTGCTTGATATCTCAGTTCCAGTTTTTAGGATGATGAACCACTAATGCTCAGTCTTTAGTACCGTAGGAGTTTTGAAACAGCTGTTTTGAAACAGTTGTAGCCAGCATACTTAATTTTCAGCCATCATCTTAATCTGATTATCAGATTTATTATTAATTTATTGGCCACACAACTTGGAGTGGACTCTGACAAATGTAATGAGGGTATCTTGACAAGTACTTTCTTGAAATCAAAATACATTTGCTAAGAAATTTAGCAGATCAAAGCATGAGATAAATTTAAACTCTCAGGACTTGTTCTAATAAATCCATGCTGATTTATCTGCAATTTATCTGTTTACTGATTGAGTTCTCTTCCCAAAAACTTTCCCAGATACTTATCTTTGACAGTTTGGTAAGCAATTCCTCAGTCCATTTGTTCTGCACACTTTAATCCAGGGATAATGTTTGATGAGATTCATTCAAAGCAGATCACAGAGGTGGAAGGGTTTGCTTTGGGAGATTTTAGTTTATGCAGCCTAAACAAAAACTTGTAAAAAACTCAACCAGAGGTGGCTCTCTAAAGCACAGGTGATTCCAAATTGAACTAGATAAGGAAAATGGCACTCAAGTAGAAAAGTACCAGAAAATATGAGAACAGCAGCCAAGCTGGCTCTGGCTAAGCCTGTTGGAAAGTTATAAAAGTGAACAACAACAATAGCATTTTGGACCCAATATAGAGAAACAGGAGATTCCTTGCCAGATATGATTACCTGGTTGGGTTCTGGTTCAGTTTCATTCCAGTTATGTGTCAGATGACCCTGATCAATAGGCTGGAAGGGCTTGTGGCAAGCAGAAGGCAGAATTCTATATAACCAGCTAGGGAGAAAACAAATGCAGAGAACAGAAGATGTGATTATCCAAGAAATGATAATATTCAGTGCTTTGTTGAGCTCTGAAATAAGCTACAACTTTCTCTAGAAAATCTAGAAAATACACTGCACCTTCCAGGTAATTATATTACAGCAACAGGGGAGGGAAAACCCCTTAAACATATAAATCTACTTTCCATTGGAGTCACCTTTGGTCCCTTAGCTCCCTCTTGCCTCCTGTGCTTTACATTGAACTCTGGGAAGTCAGCAGGAGTAGCATGGTATTCCCAAGGGGCAGAGGCAATCAATATCCAGTAGATTTGAATGGGGGGGGGGTATAGTTAATGTACTATGATGGCCAAATGAATAGTTGTTTATGGCCTTAACCTGAAGGGTAAAGGGAAAGTCCTAGGAAATTGGACTTACAGAGAGTTTCCCTTTAACTGGTAGAAGTTCTTCTAGATTGGTGCAAATACTCAGACGGTGGACAGTTGAGAAGTACAGATAGTTCTGATTTCTAAAGATTGTTACTCCCTGCTTTAAGATCTATGCCATCAACCCAAATCTTACTTGAAAATTTAATGGAAATGAAAGAATCTAATACATGAATATAATCCATGTTCATTTAATACAAATTCTGTTGTCTAGAGATGGCAACCAGCAGCTTAAATGATACTCAGAAACAACAGTGGTGCAATAGGGCAATCTGGAGACTGACAATAAGCATATTTTCATTGTCACAGCTGTATTTTGGACCAGCTGAACTTTCTTGGTGATTTTCAAAGGCTGCTTCATGTATTGCAAATTGAGTAATCTAAATCAGATGTTCAAGTCTTTTATTACTTTCTCTGTAACACTCCTAAATCATGAATACCTTTAACACTGCTGCAATCAGTTCTTTCATAATTGTTCAGTCTCCCTCCCCAGTGCTGGACTGTGTGCATGTCCTGCTACTTGAACATTTATGTGTAGGGAAGAAATGAATGAACTGCAGCACAGTCATCTTTTCTAGAACGTTTTGCTGATTTTGTCAGAAAGTGTTACTATGGCAATTTTGAGCTTGCAATTTTTTTTTAGAAGCCTTTCCACTGTCCCTTGCTGGTTAGAATGTATATTGCAGAAGGTGGCAACATTCTGGTGTCTATAGCTGCTGATGAGCAGAGCTAGTCACCTATATGGTACAATATATTACCCTGTGCATACTTGATACTACTCCCTGCCAGAAGAAGGTAATATTACAACATTAAAATGTTGTTCCAAAAGGCTTATTTATTAGGGATACATAAAAATTTAAATTTGAAACATTTTGAGGGTCAAGTGCCCCATTTTGCCATTCTGGAAATCTGCTTGAAACACCAACACTTCCAATTCAAAATAAAAAATCCCTTACAGAAAAGTTGGAACAATTTATTTCAAACTTAAAATGGAGTGTTTTGAGCTCCAAAATATTTCAAATTTGAAAAGTTTGGGATTTTGTTTTGAATGATACACCATAATTTATTATTTTTGATAAATAATATGTCTCATCTTTGCATGGGTAAATAAGGAATACTACCAGACACCATCTTGGAGAATACAGTTTTCCTGGGTGGGAATATGAGTCAGAATTTAATATAAAAGAAGCACAAAGTTACTAAATCCAGGTATCTAAAGGTACCCAAGAATTCAATTTAATTGTTGAGACTGATTTTGGTGTAAAGTATTAAGGGGTTAATTGTCGTCTTCTTGCAACTTTTAAAGATGTGGTAAGTTTCTTTGACTCTTCTTTTTCACATTTTGTTACACCAATATAAAATTCTGGATTTTTTTTTTTTTTTTGGACAAAGCAAGAAACCATTGAAGGTAATCTAGAACACACATGAACATGCATCAGTTATGTCAACTGATTTCAGCATTCATCACCATACAAATGTTTTCTTTCAACAAAAACATGTATTTTCTTGTACACACCAATTTTTTCCCACTTAGTGGGAATTCATAGAAGGGAAAAGGCACACAGTGCTATTCTCAGATATAAAGGTTCGGTTTTTATGCCATGCTGGGGGAAAAGGACATATGAGAAAACCCTTTGCCCCAGCCAACACATCCTTTTTTTCTATTAAAATCTGACTCAACATACTTTTGCTCTTCTCCCTTCAATTGTACACTATGGGAAATGTGTTTGTTCTGCTTAGTTGCAGCATCTGTCCATTTCTGCTCTGTGCTTACTTAGTTCTCACAAGTGAAACTATCATTGCACAGTGTGATAAGGAGTTTTGTTTTTCATCCAGCTTACTGTAGATGTGGATTTAGCATGAGAGAAAGCGACTGGCCCGTAGGCCACTCCATTAGCTTTTATGCCTAATAAAAGGCTAGACCCTGGGTCTCCATGCTTCTAGTCCAGTACCTCAATGGCTTGCCATTTTGTTCTGATGGCTAAGCCCAGGGCTTTTTATGTCATAGAATGCCCAGAACGGAGTTCCGGCACCTTTTTTGGATGGAACCTTGTAGGGTAGGCAAGGCGGGTTGTATGACGTGTATGAGTTGCGGCACCTTTTTTTTTTTTTTTTACAAAAAAAGCACTGGCTAAGCCTATCACTAATATAGAAGCCAAAGTGCCTTTCTCTTTGAAAGGATATTGCAATGGATTTCATGGCCAATATTATGATGCCGTTTCTCCTAAATTCACACATACCTTCTCCTATTGGAGGATCGTGGACAGGTAAAAGCTGAACCTGAGAGCTGTTCAGCATATAGACCATATGGGCAGACCTGAGGATTATTCTAAATGAATAGAAATAATTAATTAGAATTAAGTTTTTTCTTTAATATGCAGATTACATAAATGTTATAGTCCTCCTGGATTCAACTGAGAGCGATGACATATTTTATGTCATATTTTGACAGATTCCTCAAGAACACTTTGCATCTTCTTCCATAGGATACTTCTGAATTTCCAGTACAGACCAATAGGTCCTGTAAAGCTATTCAAGGACATAACTGGAAAAATGAAGTTTCTGTCCCAAGGTTTATGAACAACAATAATGAGCCAATGTGACTCTAGTTCATGGGTCGGCCAGCCGAAGCATCCAACGAGCCGCACGGACCCGTTTCCCTAAAAAAAAACACCCCTGGGAGCCGCGCCGCCCGCGCATGCGCATTCGCGCATGCGCGCCCGTTCGCGCATGCGCACCCGTCTGCGCATGCGCCCGCGCACCCGCCCGCGCATGCGCACCCGCCCGCGCATGCACCCGTGCACCCGTTCGCGCATGCGCAACCCCCCCCGCGCACGTGCGCATGCGCTGCCCAAAATGGCGGCGGAGGCTCCGGAGCCGCAGGTGATCCCTCAAAGAGCCGCATGCGGCTCCGGAGCCGCGGGTTGCCGACCCGTGCTCTAGTTGAACATAACCCAATTTTGCTTCTGTTATAAATAACATAAATATAACTTAAGATAGTTATTGACAACCATGCTTTTGGAGAGTATCTTTGAACTTAGAGATGAAAAATGACTGCCAGAAGTTAATTATACTCAGGACAAGAGTACTACTTCAAAAGTTTGTTTTATAGGAAGAAGGGAAAGATTTGAATCTGGATTAAGGACTGAGTTCAGTTCTCTGGAGGAGGCAAATTACCTCTTGAGATTGAATTTGGAGGAAGTTCCTCCTGCTGGGCAAAATCATGGAAACATCTGTCTTCTTCAAGCACAAAAAAGTCAGCAGAAAGTCTCTTCACCTTCTCAAGCAAGGTTGTCTAGGTAAGATGAGCTCCCTGGTAAATGTGATGTTTTCAATCCCTACAACAGGCAAGGAAAAATCTTCTTGCTGTTCTAATCTCCAGGTAACTTTCCTTTTATAGAATTATTTTGTTAGAAACAAAAGAGGGAACCCCATTTTTTAAATTGATGACTCAATGTGTTTCACACAAAATTCATCGTCAAAGAGAAATACATTCTTCTAGTTATGTTGGCACTTGGGGGATACCCCCTTTGTTTGCCTATCCCCCATATGAGGTTTTATTCACAGATTGGTGTCTCTTAAATCTTCTGAAAAGGCCAGGCTGAACAATTCTCTGGTCTTTTGGTCAAATCCATTTCTGAATATTTTAAATACCTGTCCTTCTGGTAAAGCTCCAGGGCAGCGTGGATCTTCAGAGCTGAATTCATTACCAAATCCTGACATGTACTACAAAACAAAAGAATATTTTATACAAAGAAGTATTTCTTATCTTATTGAAAAATTATAGTTTTGCTTTTTCAGATTGATCATAAGATGGGCATGTCATTTTCGGTTACAAATTGGATTCTAGCTGAATTTCTGAATTCAATTTCTCTTGTGGTCATTTGATCTATGGTGGAGGGCATGGAAAGTAACTATTTCTCTTATCCCACTACCATGGTGTGGGGTTTAATGGAACAACTTCATTCTCTTAAGCCCTATGTCACATGGCTTGCAGGACAAGTGGATATTTGGAGCTGGTCTCCACTCTGGTTTTTAATCAACAACATTACATTCATGGTTTAATAAATCTGACTCTGTTTTTTTCTCACTGGACTACCTCTAGAGTTAAAAATGATACAGGCTGTTGTCTGTTTCTTAAGAAAGAATCCTATTTCTAGAAAATGTTTAATGAGAGAGAAGTCTAGCCATTCTAGAATCTGATAATGAAATGACTGCAATTTTCATTCCTATTGTCTTCTGTTTTATTGATTCTACAGAGTTGGATAGCCTCTTCATTAGAACTGATAAAGAGAAGTTTGGCTAATTTTCAGGTTTTAAAAATCTAATTGGGAAATAACTTCCAGGCCACCTACTTTGAATAGGAAAATTTAAAACTGACAAGAAGCTTCCAACTTGTGGCACAGCAGAGTTGGCAATGGCATCTACTCCCTCATTGTGAGGCGGTGAAAAACCAGGACCATACATGAAGGTTCAATTTCACTGATTTATTACCCTGCTGCCTGATATGCTACATAGCATGGAAGGATCTAATGAATAAAAACCTGACTGTAGATTTTGATTAATATCCTTTTGGCCTATCCATCCCGTATTGAACCTCCCAATCTTCCCTCCCTGCTACTATAGCTTTTACTACTGCCAAAGTCCCTGCATACTGTATCCCTGTCTATTTAATCTGAAGTTTGCTAAACTGAGGTCTGTTAAATGAAATTGTTTGCTGTGATTCAGAGTAAACTGATTTAAACAAATTGCTGTTAGAAATTAGTAAGATTTGGTTAGACATGCCTCATTTAAGCTGAGTATTGTACAGTATTGTGAGTTCTGGTCCTGCCTTAGGCACAATGTCAGCTGGGTCACCTTGAGCCAGTCACTTTCTCCCAGCCCTAAGAAGAAGACAGTAGCAAACCACTTCTGAAAAACCTTACTAAGAAATTTGCAGGGACTTGTCCAGGCAATCTCCAAGAATCACAATTGAACAGAACAACAAAAAATTAATATGAATATAGTATAGTATACTATAGTCCTAAAATGTATTTTGTGAACTTAATTCACTGTTTTGAAATTTGGGGGATTTTTTTCCTTGTTTTTCAATCAGAACTTTTCAGTTGACTGTTGAATTTCAATTTTTAAGATTCAAGCTTTTATCATAAAGAGCTTTAATAAGTTGGAATGTGATCAATTAATTTGTCTAAAATGAGTTTTCCCCCTCCTAATTTATCTACAAAAGAGGATTGCATTCAATAACTACTTATTCATTCATTCATTCATGTGTTTTATTTATTTATTCTGATTTCCACAGCTGCCCAACTCAACCAAACTGAGCAGATTGCAATTGTACATGAACATTATGGGAAATTGAACCTCAAAAACAGTAAGGCAGTCTTTTCATTGGAGAACCTGAGTGGAACGTGAAATGCATGTCTTAGAACAATTAATAGTATTAGCTGATGATTTTCATAATACAGATGGCTGCCAAAAATGTATAGACTAGCAATGCCCTCAATTAAAATATTGTTTGATATGTTGATGTGGCTGGAGATCTTAAAGGATTTAATATGTTCTCTACACAATAACACAATGATTACTTATTTTTAAAAAAACAGTTCCTCCAACACATAAATTAGATGTCCAAGATTATAAGAAGGCTTTAAATATAAAACTATGATGTCTTGATTCATGAAAATCAATGGAAGAGCATTTTTACTGTTTCTATCGCAGTAAAATTTTAATTTCAGAGAATTAGTGAGAAATGAAAGAAATGACATATAATAGGTGTATTCTTACTGATTAGAAGGATAGAAAGAAAGAGACAGGCTTTATCAAGGGGGTTCAAGTTAGGATTTTTCAAGTGAAGTGTCAGGTAAGTTGAACCTGGTTAGACTGATGGATCACCAGTTCTAGAAATCTCTTTTCAGAAATAATGAAAAAGCCACTTCTCCAGCTGCACTGATAAAATATATTATGTGCAATTAACATTTAGTTTGCTTGATGAGCTAGCTGAGAAATAACCTTCCTACAATTTGTTAAAATATGAATTTTATCTGGAATGGTCAGGATATATTTTCTGCCTTAATGAATCAGTTCTCTCTTAGCTCTGCATAACTGATGAAATTTAACCTTCCAAATCGTTTTCTAAGAGATAGCTATTAACATTTAATGGAATGAGGTTCTTATTCAAAATCTGTGTTTTGTTGCATCAGACCCTCTTGGTGAAATGGATTGGTTTGATTCATTTGGAAATTATTATAGAAAGCTGTTTTAGATTACTCCAAAATGTTAAGAAACTGAGTCACGCTTGTTAAATATTCTTCTCATGTGTTTAACACATTCCATATAATTTTAAAACAGTTCTTTAAAAAGGGAAAGGTGTTGTAATTCCTGTTTCCCAGAATTTTCTAGATTTAAGACTTACAGTTTAAACATGTTAAAAATCTGACTATACAGCAGTTAGATCCGTCACAATCTAAATTTGAAAAGATATTACAAAGAATGGAGTTTTAAATATACAGCTTTAAGTGAACTGGGCAAAAACTCCTTACTTCAAGTAAATGACCCCATAGACAAAAGCAATCAAAGCTCTAGCAAACATCTGGGGCTGGTTTCTGCCTGCTCATAGAAAGCATTTGTATCTGCAGCAAGGATTCCCTATAAAAAAAGTGATTTCACTAGTTCATCACAGAAACGATGAAAGCATTCTAGAATTCTACTCTGTTTAGAAGTATGTTAATGAATGGGAATGAAGAAATTCTGAAATCTTTTAGTCAAAGCAACAGGATACAAATTTTCACCGCTAACTTACCTTTAACTCTGTTATTTCTTCCATATTTCTTATCATTCCTGAGGACATTGCAAAAACTAAATGTGTTTGGTCAAATGACTGCCAAAATGGTTTCCAAAATTATTTTCTTTTAGCAACTGAAGAAAGTTAAAATAGTATGATGGCAACCAAGCTATTCTGCAAGTGAGAAAGTCCAAGAGAGATTTCAAACTATTTACTCAGTTGAGCCTGGGTTTAATGAGAAACAGGCTTCTCTTCTGGAACCAATGGAAGGATCTCTGCGAATCAACAACCAGGAAAAAGGGGGAGGAAAAAGCTGACTTGTTTTTGCAATTTTATTTCAGACAATGTTAGCAATGGAACCCAGACATGAGTAAAAAAACAGCATTTCTATTCCTAATCCTTCAAAACTACGCTAAGAACAACGATCAAAGAATGTCTAATTGTTGCAGAGCCTTATTGCTACTCATTCCCACTCCACAGGAAAATGAAATAAACTAAAGAAACTTCATGTTCTTCCTTCATATTACGTACATTTGTCTAGACATTTGTCTAGGTTGTGGGGGAGAGTGGAACTGAAAAGACATTAAAGCCTCCTTTATTTGTAAAAGGCTTGCTAGTGAGGCTGAAATCAAGGAAGCAGTGTGGAAAAAAACCTGGCAGGTCAGAGGAAATGCTAAGGAACTATTATGGTCGATATTAGCCTCATTTAAAAAATGTTCTTTTTTTATTAATAATGCTCTAGTAAGTAATGGACAAGCTGGTTTCAGTTTTTACATTCATTTCCAAAAAAAATGGGTGTTTTACAAAGGGCTAGCATCCATTCAACTCCTGCCTTAGGCATGGAAGCCAGCTGAGTAACCTTGGACCAGTTGCACTCTCTCAGCCCAACTCACCTCACAGGGTTGTTGTTGTGAGGAAAATAGGAGGAGGAAGGAGCATTATCTTCAGACCTCTACATTAGTAGGCAAATTGGAACAATCTTTTAAAAAAAAATCTTTATTCTGTGTCAAGAGTGCTTGCATATAACAGGTATCCTCATCTTCATAATACAATTATTACTTTGGGCTTCTGCTCAGAATATAATCACAAGCGATAAGTTATTATACTTGCATAATGCTTCAAATTCAATTTCTAAACTGTGCTTTAGAGTAGGCAAGTGCCAGATTTGTCTGCATTCTTTAAAGCAGCAGCATTTTTTTACTGGGCCTCATGGCAGTTGCTAAGGAATAAATGAAATTGCACCCAGCTCCTATGGGCAGGCTCTAATAGAATTTGAAATGTTGCACACCCCTAAAATATAAACTTTCAGACTCTTCTATCTGGAAGGCAGAGGATACTACAGAACAGGAACACAAAATATTTGTGGCCACTAATGTGTACCCCTTCACTGAGTTGTTTTGTTTTCCTTCTTTCCCAATTTTTCTTTATATATTTTACCATATAATGACACTTAAAATTGTATAAGTAGAATATATTATTAAATAGGTATGCATGGTTATTTTTAAAGTCCTGAATAGTATCATTTATTTGCAGGCTTGCTTTGCCGATACTATTCCTTCATGTTTGAGCCATTATTATTTATAGATATGTTTAATTCAGATGTCCTTTAGCTCTGATTGCTATCAGTGACATAGCATCGGCTCGAATGGGAATGCTGTTGGTATAATTGCTGTAGAATCTCTTTCCTAGTCGTCCACTTATCATTGACTTGTTATTTGTATTTGCAAATTAATAATAACGAACAAAAATGTAATACGAGACAGCATACTCTACAACAAAGCTAGGTAGTCATTATGCTTCTTGGATAGTGAATTGCAGCTTCTTTCTAAATAAATCTGGGAAGACACAGTTCCATACACTGTGATTGGGAGAAGATCCGACTTTGCTTAGCACCAGAATGCTGCATTCATTTCATTTTGCACACTCTATAGATGGCACAGCAGAGGATCAGTCATAGTGAAAATTCTTTACAAAGCCACTCCCCATTCTCTTTTTTTCTGAGAAGCTAGGAATCTGTTGATGGATAAAAATGTTTGCATTAGAATTCACAATAATTGTTATTAAAATATTATATAACTTATACAAATTAGGCCTTTAGAAATTATTGAACAAAGCACTCCTCTGGGTCTGTTCTTTAAGGCTACAAAGTATCCACAGTTCTAAGATCTTCTTGCGGTTCTTCTGGACATATGTTTGCATAAAACAGTATTACAAATTTAAAAAAACCAATCAATCAAAAGGAAGATATTAGGGAGAATTAGCTGTTCGGAAAAGTAGTATATAAAATATACTTGCAACCTCTGATTGCTGGAGTAGATAGGAGCCATCATAGAGAAAGTCTTTGTTTATGTGGCCACTAAGTGGCAATCCACCAGCATGGAAAATATTATTGCTACCCAAGTCACAAATGCTTATAATCTGAAGATTTTTTTCACGGCGATCTGATCTTTCAAGGCTGCTTCGTCAGCCAGCCAATGCAAATCTTTTACAAGTCTGATATTTGAGAACCTTCTAGATCACTATCAAATACACAGGTTGCATCAAAGTAATCTACCCAGAAGTTACCAAAGCAGCTTTTACTGAGATAAAAGATTCCATGTTCTGAAATAAGCACGTTTAGACAGAAATGCCTTGTTCTAGTCAGAAGCCCAAACTAACCATTATAGATTGTACCTTAAGGACTCCAAGAAGACTTCATGTCTTCAAATACTTATGTGACATTTTCTAAACTGCCTTGTCCCCCAAAAAATACTTGGTCAGGGACATATTTAATTTTGGATCGCCAGCTTTCAAGCCATTTTCCAATCTGTTTAACTGCTTCTGGAAAACCATCATGCTTACAACTTATAGTATTGCAGAGACCACTCAGGAGCAATCAGTGGCCCACTGTATCTCATCAGTCTAGAGTGAGACTCTGTACTTCAGCTGCTGAAATATCAACTACTTTATTCAGAAAACTATTCAACTGATAATTGTTTTGATTGATTCAAATGATAATTCAATTGGTAATTTGTTTCATATGTGTTTGCAGAGCCAATCTCTCTTTCCCTCTCTTCCTTTTCCCACCTCGCAGTAATTTAAATCTATCAGTCTAGCCCAGTGATGGCGAACCTTTTAGAGACCGAGTGCCCAAAAGTGCAACCCCAAACCCACTTATGCATCGTCGAGTGCCGGGTGGGTGTGGCCCATTGGATGGGCGTGGCCCATTGGGTGGGCATGGCTATGGTGGTAACGGCAGACTGGGTGGGACTAAAAAGTTCAATCAATCAATTCCAACTTTGCAAGATCTTTTTTTTTCCCGTGAGAAGTTGAAATTGACTGATTGAACCTTTTTTTTTTTTGCATATGGCGGCAGAGGCCTAAAGTGAAAAGGTTTTATAAAACCCAGTTGAAGGCCTAGGACTGGGGTGACAGCGCGCGTGCCCACAGAGAGGGCTCTGAGTGCCGCCTCTGGCACCCGTGCCATAGGTTCGCCACCACTGGTCTAGCCATTCTATGCATCTGATGAAGTGAGCTGTAACTCATGAAAATGTGAGCCTTTTAATAAAATGTGTTAGTTGGAAAAAAATGCCACCAGGCTCCTCCTCTTTATGGATTTCACTTGGAAAGGATCTGGTCATGACAATGTAGTTACTATAAATTTACATGTGTTCAAATTAATTCCATCCCTTGGGGCAAAAATCTGTGCTACGCCTTGTATTCTACTGATGACCATGTGAGACAACCATATAGCTGTTATGAAGACCCAAACTAAATTGAAGCAATCTATCAGCGGTTTTTCAGCATCAGGGATTTTGTTGCATGAGCAGTAATCCAGGAGTAACCCTAATGGGCCTACTATGTTTTGTGTTGCGATTTTCTACTAGGTCTCTACATCCAGCATTTTTGATAACCTCTCCTCTTTCTCAGTTAATTGCAAATAGCCTAACATTTTGCACTAATTGTAGTGGTATAGGTTCTCCTACTTGAGCGGGGGGCTGGACTAGAAGACCTCCAAGGTCCCTTCCAGCTCTATTCTATTCTAGTGTTTTAACCTATTTCTAGATCCATATAATTTCAATAATTTAGTGTAGAAGTTACAAATGCAAGGATTAAATACACCTGAATCCTGACAAAGCAGACTCATTGCCATAGAGGCCACTTGTATCTCCACAGAGAAAGTGAGGACCTCTTTCTTTTTTCCTAATCCAATGAAATTATGTCAGTGCACTGTACAAAGGAGCTTGCATTTAAAAGATTTTAAACATCAACTCATGTTATTTATAAAATAAAAAAGAGAAATGACACATACCTGATTACCATCTCGTATATAGTATCTCTTTTCTATAACCTAAAACACAGTAAAAAAGAAAGGTTATGAAATGTGATCCATCCACGATACTGTGTCATGCGGGAGACAGAAATTTACTTTCTAAGAACTGGGTTTGTGCCCCCTTGATGACTCCATGGAAATGGCAGAGTTTGGAGATGTGTGTGGGGGAGGAGAGGAAGTAGGTGATTTAGAATTATAAACAGCTGGAAACAAAGCAGAGAGGCAAAGCCCAACAGCCATGTTCACTTCTACAGCAGCGCCAACAGCCCTGATGCAAACTTTTATGTTTCCCCCCTGGGAACAGGGGAACATCCAACAGCAGCTCAGCCTGGCTGATGTGCCCAGAAACCATCACTTAGCAATCAAAGCAGCCAAACCTTGGTGCTGAAGGGTTGTAGAACTTAGGCTGAGGAGAAAAGGACCTAAGTTTCTCTGTACAATGGAGAGAGAGCAGCTTGCCCTGATATTTAAGACAGGCATGGATGATTCAGGCTTACCAGGGGGAGAGAGAGAAAAATGTTTATAGAAATTCATAGAAACTACACAGTAAGACACAGTTAGAAGAAACCTGTAGAATAAGATACATAGTAAATAAGGTTTAGAAACAAACTTGTACCATATGGATAAATCCACAGGAAATCCACACTATAAAATGAACAATAACATTTAGAAATAGATCTAGAGAGAGATACTCCCTGTTTTCTTTAAAAATATATTTTTAGATAACAAGTCCAACCTGCAAAGGAAGACCAAACTTCACTTCTTATCTGTAGTCTGTACTATTTTCCCAAAAGACCCTGTGATAGTTAAACAAGGGTCAGTTCTCATCTTAACTTGGTTCATAATTTTAGGAACATTTGTTTTTCAAACCTTTTCTCAAGTCTTAGTGTTTTCTGTAAACATGCTTCTATGTCATACAATAATCATCATGGATGGTTCTGTATAACGAAATCCACATTATATTGCAGTTTGGATTGTAGCAACAAGCCAAAGTTTAGCGTTATAGAATCATTCATAGTGAGGACTACAAGGAATATGAATGAATACTTAGACTATCAGTTAAAGAACCACAGTTATAAGAGACCAGATATATCACATATATAAAAGAATAACAAGATTACCATATAGAAGTGCCATATATATAAAAAACACACACACACATAAACACACACAGATAGAAAGCAGGGATTATCTTTGGCAAAAAAGAAACATCTGGTCAGAGTATAACTGTCTTTCTGCCACATGAGATAAGATGGATAAATAATAATGGCACAAAGTTCAGTAGCGTGATTCACATAAGTAACTGGCAAAAGAAAAACACTTCCAAGATAAGTGAACATTAGGAAGAATGGTCTCAAGTATTTTCGAAGTTGACTAAGAAAGAACCATTGAAGTCTTCCAAGAAAAAGCCCATCTCAGAAATGGGGATACCTGTTAGATTTAACAAAGAAAACTGAAACCAAATGAGGAGAAACACTGACTAATTCTGGATAAAAGGATGAATAGTAAAAAAGGCTACAACAGGCCTGGGTTGATGGCCTTTCAAAGAAAGCCGAAAGAGACCTTTGGAAAGAAACCCATTCAGAATTAAAAGAACAGAACAGAAGGCTTCAAAGAGGCATCAGGACCTCTTGTTCAGCAGATGGCATAAGACAGGCTTTAACAATGTGTAACACCTAAATGTGATGGATGGAGGGAGGGAGGGAGGGAGGAAGAGAGAGAGAGAGAGAGAGAGAGAGAGGGAGAGGGAGGGAGGGAGAGGGAGAGGGAGAGGGAGAGAGTTATAGTTTATTCTGATCTTCTGAATCAGAGGCGGAAGGGCCTGATCAGGTTATACGGAAATTAAAAGTATGATTGGATAAAGAACCAACTCCTAGAATTATAAAAAGATAAAGTTTAAAAGTGTAACAAATAAAAATCACATTCTTGTTTATGTAAGCACTTAATTTATTTTTAATCTATTTTGATAATAAAGCACTCTTTACTCAGTAAGAGCCAAAGGAGTCTGTCTAGTTTGTCACCATCACTAAAAAGAACCCATGACAAGACTGTACGCCTTTAATCTCCATGTTCAAGAAAAAATATTGAACAAAGGGGATCAAGAAAACTCCTTTCCTTGTTAATACAGGAAGTCCTCGACTTTCAACAGTTCATTTAGTGACCATTCAAAGTTACAACGGCACTGAAAAAAGTGACTTATGACTGTTTTCACATTTATGGCCACTGCAATATTCCTATGGTCATGTGATCAAAATTCACACATTTAGCAATTTGTCCATATTTATGACAGATGCAGTGTCCTGGGATCATATGATCATCTTTTGTGACCTTCTGACAAAGTCAATGGGGAAGCCAGATTCACTTAGCAACTGCATTACTAACTTAACAATTACAGTGATTCATTTAACAACCGTGGCAAGAAAGATCATAAAATGGGGCAAAATTCACTTAGCAACTATCTCACTTAGCAACAGAAATTTTGAGCTCAATTGTGGTCGTAAATCAAGGACTACTTGTAAGGAACCCATTAAATCTGAGGGTCCGGTTTGACATCGTGGCATGACGGGCGCAGGAAGACGGGGCTCTGTGTTTTGCATTCAATTTTACCCCGCTGGGGACCCTAAAAAGGGTCAAAAGTCACCCCGAAGAGGCGACGGAGAAGGAGGGGACCCTCGTTGATTGCGGGAGGGTGGCAGCCATTCTGTTTGATCTGAGGAAGCCCTCCAAACCGGCGGGGAAAAGATTGGCTATATTCGTGTGGCCAGTCAGAAGCTGTTGACAACCGAAGAAAATAAGCATTAACCAGCAACTTTTGAGCAACATGGATGGAACTGGGTGAGACCCTATCCTCTCTTTATGATTTTAAGACTTTTTCCTGGGAAAAAACTGCCCAAAGCAAAGAATCCTCCCCGATGAGAGAGGGAAGGGGAATTTCCACTCCATTCCCTCAGGAAAAGAAAAGTGGTGAATTAATTGCTTGGAGGGAAAATAGAGAAAATTACAAAATTAATTTGGAAGCAACACACATATATAACTTTGAAATTTGGGGACTAAAAGTGCTTTTGAGATATTTTTTTTTAAAAAAATATAAGTTTGGATGTAAAAAGCTGGAAGACCGCGTCAACGACATCTAGTGGCAAACTATAGCACTACAATTTATTTTGCCTAAAGGAAACTTGGCTGGAAGCCCAGACCCAGATAAGACTCTTGTTGCTAAGAGGGTTTGAATAAGGGAAGCTTTTGGTTACCCAAATATTATGAGAAATTATAAGCGATAGAGACATTTTGAACACTGATGGGAAATTAATTTTTTTAAAAGCGGAAAAACAGGATATTAATTGAACAAATGGATATTAAACGCAAATGCAATTAAGATATATTTTGGTTAAAAAAATATTTTAAACTGACATTATTGATATTATTAGGAAAATGTAACAAAGATGTTGATATTCAATTGTATATGTATTAACAACAATAAGAATTATATTTGCCTAATGTGGGAAAATGTGTACTATCGGAAGAAGAGAGGAAGCATTGGATGGTGTAATACTGGGCCTAGATTGAAGAAGTTAATATGTACCACTGAATTACTAATGGAACCAGGACAACACATTGTTTATGAAGTACTTATGATTGTAAAACTAGAAAATTAATAAAATATTTTTATATAAAAAATCTGAGGGTCTGATCTATATGCTGTGGAGATATCGCTGTTCTGCTGATGCCTGAATGTGCAAGTACTTCCTGGGCATCTTAGAAAAACAATCAATGATACAAGAACTTTCAAGCAATCAAAGTATTCAAGCAATCAAATTCTGCACTAAAATACCAACTGTGACAGTAAAACCATGGGAACTAACAGGCTGACTGTCTAAAGGCAGCATGAAAACATAGGCTTCAGATAGCATAACAACCCTAATAACAGCTGATCTTATTAGTAATAGACTATTAAAAGCATCCTAAATGGAGATAGTTTTGCTTTTAGAAAAGCTGAATAGTCCTGACTTTTTCTTTGGCACTAAAATAAACATAACCCTAATTTAGGTTATGCTCTTGATGTAATTCTACAGCCCTGATGTTCATAAGGTGTTAGAAAGAGATTAACAGAGAGATATAACGTCTCTGAGCACAGTTCAAGCAATCCGAGTTGAAATATTAAGGCAGAGGGCTTAACATTGATAGGCAAATTCAGGTAAAGCACAAAAGTGAGGGAACTATGCCAGAACCCTACAATTTCTTCTACTTTCTCAAGAGGCTGCTGAGGCGCATACTCTGAGAGGTCTGTGCAGGTCTTATGCAATTTATAATTATATAATTTAGATCAGGTTGCAGACGTTTTTCATTCCATAATCTATCAATTGAGAAAAATAAACGCTTACCTTATCAAAAAATCTGCTGAGCTTGACAGCATTGGAGGAACCGGCAGCCAAGTAACGAGGACTTGTACAATCCTGAAAGACCAAATAATTAATTTTTTCTTTAATTTCTTAATTTTCTCATTGGTAGATAGTCCCTAAAAAGTACAGAGGAGTTTTGAAGTGTGTGCTACAAGCACATGTTCAAAGGAAGCTATTGTTAACGTTAATACAATATGTCAGGCATTTCTCATAAAATACTTTTTTCAATATGTGGAATTCACTAGAAAAAGCAGATTCAGTATTTTTTCCTTCCAAAGAACATAATAAAACTTTCTTTTTGGTGGGGAGAGGCACTTGTAGAATATATCTATTGCTTTCAGATAATTACAGAGAACTTATCGGACAGCTGTCATTAGATCCTGAATATCTGAATCTCTGGTTTTTTAAAAAAATAAATGAAACTCTGTTTCTCTAGGTGCTGTATTAATTTAACTGGAGAATAGTGATTTTTCTAAAACTTCAATCCTGTTTTTACCTTCATTTTCGACTAGCAGCTCTTCACAACTAAAATATAATATTTCTTCCTTAATTCTTTTTTTACACTTAGCATCTTCATTTGTGTATTCATTCCACCAAATACAAGCTGAAGCAAAATTTTATTTTCACATCCAATGGTAATAGTCTTTCTTTCAACATAAATAATCAGTGTTCTTTCCTTTGGCAGCTTTATGTATTTACCCTATTGTAATCTCCCTCCCACCCCTACTGTATTGATACCTGGTTTTGTAAATCATTAGTTAGTAGCAATCAATACACTTGTTGCCCCAGAAGACAGAAAACATGAACCCTCCATCCCAGAATTACTTGTCAACGACAGAGCAAGTGTATCTATATACCATCATGTATGTGACACACTTATTTAGGCACGTGTGATCAGTGATCATTCTTCACCTAGACAGCCAATGTGGTGTAGTGGTTAAGGTGTTGGGCTAGAAATGGAAAGATTCAGTTCCTAATCCTCCCTGAGCCATGGAAGCTTACTGGATACCTTAGGCCAGTGCCAGTCATTCTCTGAGACAAATCTTTCACAGAGTGTTGTTGCTGTAGAGCAAAGGAGGAGGACAGAAAGATATATGATACCAATTTTCTTATTATCACTGAAAAAAAATATTTTTGAAGAAAGAGTAGGGGTAGGTTGCTAATAGAAATTCCAGGTAACTGAATGGTAAGCATACAGTGAGGGAAAAAGTATTTGATCCCCTGCTTATTTTGTACGTTTGTCCACTGACAAGGAAATGATAGGTCTATAATTTTAATGGTAGGTTTATTTTAACAGTGAGAGACAGAATAACAACAAAAAAATCCAGAAAACACATTTCAAAGAAATTATAAATTGATTTTCATTTTAATGAGTGAAATAAGTATTTGATCCCCTATCAATCAGCAAGATTTCTGGCTCCCAGGTGTCTTTTATACAGGTAACGAGCTGAGATTAGGGGCACTCTCTTAAAGGGAGTGCTCCTAATCTCAGCCTGTTACCTGTATAAAAGACACCTGTCCACAGAAGCAATCAATCAATCAATCATATTCCAAACTCTCCACTATGGCCAAGACCAAAGAGCTGTCCAAGGATGTCAGAGACAAGATTATAGACCTACACAAGCCTGGAATGGGCTACAAGACCATCACCAAGCAGCTTGGTGAAAAGGTGACAACACTTGGTGCGATTATTGGCAAATGGAAGAAACACAAAATAACTGTCAATCTCCCTCGATCTGGGGGCTCCATGCAAGATCTCACCTCATGGATTTTCAATGATCATGAGAATGGTGAGGAATCAGCCCAGAACTACATCTTGTTAATGATCTCAAGGCAGCTCGGACCATAGTCACCAAGAAAACAATTGGTAACACACTACGCCGTGAAGGACTGAAATCCTGCAACACTTGCAAGGTCACCCTGCTCAAAAAGCACATGTACAGGCCTGTCTGAAGTTTGCCAATGAACATCTGAATGATTCAGAGGAGAACTGGGTGAAAGTGTTGTGGTCAGATGAGACCAAAATCGAGCTCTTTGGCATAAATTCAACTTGCCATGTTTGGAGGAGGAGGAATGCTGACTATGACCCCAAGAACACCACCCCCACCATTAAACACGGAGGTGGACACATTATGCTTTGGGGGTGTTCTTCTGCTAAGAGGACAGGACAACTTCACTGCATAAAAGGGACGATGGATGGGGCCATGTACCGTCAAATCTTGGGTGAGAACCTCTTTCCCTCAGCCAGGGCATTGAAAATGGATTGTGGATGGGTATTCTAGCATGACAATGACCCACAACACATGGCCAAGGCAACAAAGGAATAGCTCAAGAAGAAGCACATTAAGGTCCTGGAGTGGCCTAGCCAATCTCCAGACCTTAATCCCATAGAAAATCTGTGGAGGGAGCTGAAGGGAACTGCCAAACGTTAGCCTTGAAACCTTAATGACTTGGAGAGGATCTGCAAAGAGGAATGGGACAAAATCCCTCCTGAGATGTGTGCAAACCTGGTGGCCAACTACAAGAAACATCTGACCTCTGTGATTGCCAACAAGGGTTTTGCCACCAAGTACTAAGTCGTGTTTTGCGAAGGGGTCAAAACTTATTTCACTCATTAAAATGCAAATCAATTTATAACTTTTTTTAAAATGTGTTTTTCTGGATTTTTTGTTGTTATTCTGTCTCTCACTGTTAAAATGAACCTACCATTAAAATTATCATTTCCTTGTCAGTGAGCAAATGTACAAAATCAGCAGGGGATCAAATAATTTTTTCCCTCACTGTAAAATTGAACTATGGCATTCTGTTAGCAATTTTTTTAAAAAGCCAAATTAACTGTTGCCATTTCCCTTAAATGTATAGTTCCCAAATTTGAGTTCTCTGATGCTATTAGCTTGCTGTTTCAACACTGTATAATTAGCAATTACTGTTTAATTTTTACAGTAAAATTAATATCTAGACCTATAAAAAACCTGCAATAAGTGCATTAATATCAATTTTAGTTAACATTTTTATTTTTGTGCCTGCCTTTCCTCAAAGAAGTTGAGATGGTATACTAAATAAATAAATAGCAACCTTCAATTAAAACAAAACCAACAATAATAAAAGAACAGGTGTTGACAGTGAGACCTGAGATTTAAATGCGTTGAAGCAAAGTTCACTTGGATACAGGAATCTGAATGACTGTTATGTCTAGGTCCCCTTTCTTGTGGATCTCCAGTGTGGTTAGAGCGTACTGATCTCATCTATTGAATAACATTCTGTACAAACTAAATACGGTCTTGATGAAAGTCATAGTTGTGCGATAGCCTAAGGTTTGCAAGACTTGAATTTCTCAGTCCTGGCATGCAACTATAAGTATGCTGGGAAAAACTGTTTCCTGACTAAAGGGAATCGAATTAGTCTATAGGACAGGGACCATGGTGATGTCTTTCTTCAGGGTTATGAAGGTCTTCTGGGCTAGTAACCTACTTTCATCCTTTCCATGTTAAATCTTGCATAATATACACACTTAGAGGAAATGGAGGAAAGATGCAGAGAAGATCCTTGGGCTCTTTTGATGTTCAAGATATCTGATGTTATGGCTCCCTCTGCAGGGAACTGGAAGACAAAATGGCTCAGCTTACAGTTAGCTGGAAATACAAGTCTACTAATGGAACTTTAAACCTTGTGGTGATCTCATGACAAACTATGAATGAAGAATTTATTCATTCATATTGTAAGACATAGACTCTGGATGTGTTTTGAAGAAGTTGAGACTCTGGTCATTCCAGCATTCTTGAGGTCTTCCTCATGAAGGACTGGGACTCAATTCTATTTAGGTATAAACAATATGCTTGGGCTGTATTGTGCTTTGTCGAGGACAAACATATTAGACGCCTGAATTCCAGATTGGCTAGTCCAATCACTGTTAATCACCAGAAAAAAATAATACTAGGTTGTAGTCTGTTGTTGTTCAGGGACACTGAAACATCTACCCAGACAGTCATACACCAAGAAAACTTATTTTGGTGGTGTTTAGGGTGTGTGTTGACACCTCCGAAATGAATTTCTAGGTTCTAGGACTTCTGTTATCTGAAGGACTATTTCAGATGCAAGTTTAACTTAATTATGATGTCCCATTTTCATAACTTTATGTAAGAAAAAGACTGCTTGCCATGGGTAAATTATATAAGACGGAGCATGAACTAAGTCAATGCATAATGTTTTGGGAGGCAGGTCAGAATTGTTTGGCACATGAGATACTGACCTTAGCTCAGATATCTTTTGAGCCAGACAGGACTTATTTGACAGTCAGAATGTCTCTGAAATTCTAATTCCTTTTAGTCTTTAGAGAAAATTGTTGTAGCATTCTGAAAACTATTCTGCTGGTGGAACTAGTTTTATGGCCTTGATTTTTAGCAGATGACTGATCTAAATTTGGAAATGCTTTTCTGTTGCAACTTGGGAGGAAAATATAAATGTGTATGTCTTGAAATTCTATGGCATAGCCACAGGCAACTGTGAAGCACCAAGTGTCTATGATGAGAGGAATTTACAGTGGATAAATAAGACATAAACTGTCCCTTACTGCTGCCTCTTTACAAAATTGGGAAGGATCAAAGAACTGGTGGGAAAGTTGCTCTGTGGAGGTTAGGTGCTCCATAACATTCTTTGATTCTGTCTGCAAGGGAAAAAATAGCTTAAGGGTACTCTCCAGCGATAATGGAAAATGAGTAGGATTTATTTCAGGGAAATGACTATTCTTTGAAATATACTTATGGCCAACAATAGCATTAATCCAAGCTGACAAAATAAAGGATAACACAAACCAGATTGATTTCTTCTGCAGTGAAATCCTCAACTAGAAAAGCAGTTCGGCTCAAGACCTCATTGCGTTTTGTCTCTGGGATTTGATCTAATTTTGTTCCTATGACGAGCAGTGGAATCTGGTTATCAGCAAACTGCTCCCGATCATAGTCTCTGTGAAGGAAAGTGAAGATAAGATATAAACCAGTTTGTGAAATATTGCAGGTGGCATACTAGCTAACGTTCACCAAATATACTCCTTGCCACAGCTATCTATCAAGATCTGCTCTTTCTTGGGGAATGCAACCCCATCTTTAAGATGCTTCACCCCAATCCCTGAGTACAAAAGTACTTCCATCATGTCTGGATTTAATTTCAGGATGGTGACCAAGCATGAAAAGTAGAAAGTATCACTAAGGAAGGTGACAGCAGCAGCACTTTTCAAATTAGCACAGAACATATTTTACTGAAAGTGTAAGGAAACTTTATTCCGGGCAGGAATCTTAATCTATTTTTTAATCATTTATTACATGTTTTCCCTACTTAAGAGCTCTTACATCACAATATAACAACAACCAAATCTAGGATGGATATGGCAAATGAAAAGTAAAGATAATATAAATGTACAAGGCATGTTTATGAAAATCCAGTGTCAGGCCTTCGAGGCAGGCTAGATCAAGAAACAGACATTGCAACGATTCCAAAAATGATTCTTTATTGTGGCAGTATATAGTAACATAATTTTGAAAGCCAGTCCAAGTTTCTGTTAGTTCCATCTTATACTAAACAAAATCAAAATGTGGTTATTTTAAATTTCTTTCTCATGCTTCCTTCTATCTCTTTTGATCAAGTCTCTTTTTAATGGAATGGATTGCTCCTTCCTTCCTCCTTTGACAGCTATCTCATATCTGCCCTAAGGTTAGTTAGTTCTCTGGTCATTTACATCAAGATACAGCCCGAGTTTTAGAAAGCTACATGTATATTAACTCTTCCATTGCAAAGACAGGATCTGATCATCTCTGAAATTTAGCTACAATAGTGGAATCCAATTTTATACGATCTCTTTAAACTACCCAGAAAAAAGCAACCATTTGCAATAGCATTTCACATGCACCTAAAGATTAAAATGGGGCAGGCCTCCACCCTCCTAACCTTTCATAAAGCATTGGCTTTTCTCCCAAGCGCTAGGATGAGTTCTCTGCCGACTGGAAACTTGACTTCATGCAAGATTTTTGTTTTTAAATATATTTGGTTATTATAGTTTTAATATGGCCTTCATGTTATTTTAATTTTTGATTGGGAGCCACTCAGTTTGTTGTAAGATGGGAGAATATAAAAATGTTTTAAATAAATAAATAAGGTCAAGTTGATTTCATTTCTAGCTTTCAACATTCTATAATCTGACAATGGGATCGATGGGCTACTTTTTTTCTGGTAAAAAAAAAGCTCTTTAGCACTTTAGCAATATCATATTTTCCTATCTCCAAATCCCCCAAAATCTGGAAAAAAGAGCCTGTTTCTATTATTTTTTTATTATATATTTTTCATTATTAAAATGTATTCAGTGCAAAGCTATGAATCATTTTTAATGAAATAGGTTTCATTAGTTTGTTTAGGAGATAAATTCTGACTAGCTGTGAACATTAGCCGAAATTGATGTATTTTTCCCAAAGGTTTTTTTCAAAAGGCAACTGGACTTTATTTTTTCCTTGAAGATGTTTCACTTCTCATCCAAGAAGCTTCTTCAGATCTAACTGAACGGTGGGGAATTGAAAAGCACCTTTGGGACAACCGTGATCTGGATTATTGAGAATATCCATAAACAATGCATTTTTTCCTATTCTACTTCATAAAGTTGAATATATTTAGATGTATTTTTGCTACTAAAACTGTGGGTCACTGCTACTCGTTATGTATGAAACATATACTATGACTTTCACGTATCCTTTAAGGACAGATTTCTAAAGAGAATATTGCTAGAGGAGGTGGACCTTCTTCTTTTTACTGACAGAAAATAGCCTACCCATTTTTCCCCATTTTCAAAATCTTACAACATGTCATCCCTCCATCTAATTCACATGGTTATCACAATGATAGTGGACAGCTGTATATTCTGCCTACTTACCCATTTGTCACCAGGACACTAGATGGAGTCACATCTTTGTTAAGAGCTTCCAAAGACCATCGATACAAGTTTTGGGAGGACTTTTTGTTGGTTAAATCATGCACTAAAATTATTCCTAGGTAAGGAAAAGGTTTTTATTTTTTCCTAAAATTACCAAAAGCACATTGAAAGATATAGCAATTATAAAAACAAAGCCAGGCCTCCAAGGAGCACAAAAATGAGAGTATTATTCAGTCTCTCATTAAGGACAGAATCAGAATGAAAGCAAACCACGTTTAGAAGTAAAGTATTGCAGAAGACAATTAGAAAAACCAGTTTTGCCTAACAAACAAGGTAATAAAATCAATTATGATGCATCATGAAGCAATCAGGCATCATGAAGCAATCAGCTAGGGCAAGGGAATTTGATGGATTATGTAAGGAAACAATACTGAGGCTTCAGCTGGAAGGATTTTGGTCTAGATATGATAGCACTTTATAATGAACCATAGAATTGAATGCTGCAATGTAAATATTTTCAGTTCCTTGATTGCCTTTCTCTAACTTTCTTGAACTGAAGAGACTATAAGCATGTTCCCTGTTTTAATAAGACCTTGACCCCAAGTGTTATTCTTGCACAGTACTGATTTATGATCCTGTTTCCTGGTTATTTTTTTGTTTTGGTTTATACCTTGGTCTTAAGTTCCCACAAAAAAATGAAATGTTCTTAGGTCTAACCTCCTGGAAAAATTCCCATTTCTAATTCCCAATCACTTCTAACCAAATGCTATTGGCTGTAGAATTACTAGATGCTGTGCATGGATTCAGTCCTTTTTCAGATGAGGATGGAACTATTTCAGCAATAAAAGTTATGTAAAACTAAACAATAAAAAATATGTAGGATTTATTCTAGAATATTATAAAAATGAATAATAGTTTAAAAACCTTTGTTAAAAATAATCAAAGAAACAATAGCAACAATTATTTTTCCTTCCCCATCTTTTGTTTTGTTTATTTTAGTTTAAGTGTGAGGGAAGGCTTCTTACTTCTACTTTTATAATCCTCAATAACAGAAATTCTCAAAGTGATGTATTATAGTTAAAGCATTCAAAAAAGTAAGCTATGTAAATTGATGTAAAAATCTACACAGACAACAGTACAACATACAAGCAAAAATCACAATTCAAAGTAAAGTAAAAATTTACAATAGCGGCTGGACCAAAGAATTTTACTACTGCTGGAATTTTACTAAATGTGAGATCTAACTTACAATAGAGGTCAGCAATTTATTTTCAAAGAAATAAAAGATATAGAAATAAGAGGAACAAAGAAAGACAAAGGAGAGAAAAAAAATCAAGAGCAATCTTTTCTAAATTTAATTTAAGTGGCAAGAATACATCTAGTTGGAAATTCCAGGTAAAAAGAACACATTGCAACACTGAAGACAGGACCAGACAAATATATCTGGATGAATTTCAGTTGAAAAGAAGATATCAGAGAACCCAGAGGCTAATTCACAAAGTAAAAAACAATTTGAAGGAACATTGCAGATAATGGGAAACAGAATTTCTTGCGGGGAAGGGGGGGGAGGGCAAATGCCATTGATGAGTCTAGCAGAACCAATACTGATTTTCCCATTGCCAGAGGCCCAAGCTAATGCTGATTTGGTAAAATAACCCATATGAAACTCAGACTAAAATGGGTCAGTGAATTTATTTAACTGATAAAACAATTAAGAAGCTGGAAGAGAGTAACTACCTCAATAATCTCAGATGAAAAAGAATGAATGAAAACCAATCAAGAAACCTTTAGAAAGAGAGAGAGAAAAGACAGGTATAATTTTGGGTGCCTGAAAAAATCCTGCCATAAGAGGAATTGATCGGCATACTTAAAAATGACGGGGAAAAGTCATTTTGTCAAAAATGACAAAAGGAAGGAAAAGGGCAAGTAATACCGGGAGTAATACAAGCAAGCAATAGTACTATTTTAGTTACCGTTGCTTCAGTAACTAGAAAAAATGAGGAACAATTTGCAGCATCAGAAGTACCACATAAGCCCTGCATACAGATGGATAACTGGAGCATCTTGATTTTAGACAAAAAAGTTCTCAAATGTAAATAGCAACCCACCGGCAGAGATGACAATAAAAATACCTCAACATAGCAAAAAAGTGTCATGTGGACTTGGCTTGAACTGCAATTAGATTCTGATAATTTTGCTTGGCTTGTTCCAAAAATATAAAAAATCAGTAAGAGCAGATGGCCCTATTCTATACTTCTATTTGAGTTTATGTATGTAACTTGGAATTTTCTGTAAATCTAGCCACAGATAAAAGCTCTTTTCAAAGGTTGGAACTAAGAACCAATGCAGACATAGAATGGATCAAACTAATAACAAATTTGAAAACATGCCTTGGAAGAGAAATATTTACAATGAAGTTGTTAGATTAGGCTCCATTAAATAAATCATAAAATGCAAGCTGCAAATCCTTAGCCCAAATTAAATCAAGGATGTTACCATGTGAATGAACAAGGGGGAATCTCTAACCTTTTTAGATCAAAAGAAATTAACAATGATTGAACATCCTTATCAAGTTAGAGGAAATATCAGAAACAGGGAAATCTTCAGGCAATAATAAGATACAGACAATGCTCAATTACTGACTGCAATTGGGAATGGCAACTGATGAGAAGCAATGTGGTTGTAAAGGCAAATATCACATGACTACACCTGACATATCGATTCCAGCTAACATTAAGTGAATCACTATTGTTCAGTGCAACATCACATGACTGCAATTTGTGACTTCCTGCCAGCATCCCACTCACTTTGCTTGTTGGAAGCTGCCTGTGAAGATTGCAAATGATCACGATTGTGGAACACTGTCATAAATGCATGCCAGTTGCCATACACCTGAATCGTGATCACATGACCACAAAAATATTGTGATAGCCACAAGTTTGAAGACTGGTCATAAATCTTTTTCAGCACTGTCATAATTTTGAACAGTTGCTGAATAAGCAGTTGGTAAGCAAGGAATATATTTTCCATTTTTTAATATATATGTATTATATAAGCTATTTTATATTTTCAAATGTGTTTTATTAGATAATCTGACTAGTGAAGCAGAAATGTATCATTTATAGTCTCTGAAAGCTTTGAAAGTAGCTTATGGAGCCCTTAAATATTTTTTCCAAATTATAATTTAATGTGATAAAAATGGGACATTCCTAATTTCATGGAGAATAAACAAACCAACTACATTCAACTGAAACTGAATTTAAATTAAACCACATTTAGTTTTTATTTGTTGCAGCAGTTTCTGAACTATAGTCATTCAAATATAAATTGTGCACCAATGCAATCAAAGTCCCAACCTAATCAGATTGATCAGATACAAGAAGTAATTGCACTATTCTACACTCTACTATTCTGTAAGGCATGCTGGCCAATGTAATTCAAGGCTGGCAGAAAGAAAGGAAGGACACTGAGCCAAAAAATCAACCCATGATTAGTATACATTAGGCATCACTTGTGCAGAAAAGCAAACTAAAAAAATAATAGTGATGATTGGATTGTACCCAAAATGTAATTATAAGATCTATACATGGAATTGCACAAAACCTCTGGGTGATCATTAATGGGTGGTGTTCAGTAACAATTCACATGCTAGTCCTAATACAAATTTAGAACAGAATATCTTTAGCTCCAAGTATACATAGCTAAAGATTAAATCAGGTATCTAATAGGAATAGTTGGTATTCTACTTTGAAACTAGTATTGGCTATTAATTATTTAATAATCTCATGAATATAAATAATGGCTCAGAAACCCTTAAAGTACATATATGTGGCAATGATACAGATACAGAATATATACAAGTCCATAAATTGCCTCCAGATGAGATGGATGGCATGTAAGTTGCAAACTAGAATGTACTGGTTTTTAAATAAACATTATGAATAATAAATATACCCAGAAACCTGTTCAGGAAAAAGTTAAACAAATTTGTCGACACTTGCAAATATACGTTGTATCCAAGAAAGTAAAGTGTTTGAAATTGAAATCCAGCCAATAACTGTTCTTTAATATAAAATTCTTCTTTGCAATATTTAGGGAACATAGTCTACATAAATCAAACCAAGTTCTGTAGAATGTAACAGAGTGCATCCATTACCATTTACTGAATTGTAGAACATAAGACGTGTGCTTTTCACACTACTAGCACTGCCTACAGAACCACCAACATCCCATAATTCGATGAAATAGATCTTTTCTTCTGGAGTTCCTTCTTTGTAGTCATGAATCTGGTAACAAGAAATCACATAGCATAAATAAATTTAAAATAACAGTAAATTAAAACCGGCATTCCACTACATAATGAAGTAACTCTGTAGAACATAGTAAAGGTGGGCTAAGGAGAGAATTAGTTAGGTTCAGAATGAGTTTCTAAGAATGCAGCTTCTTTGGCCCATGCACGCTATACAGTAGGTTTTTTTTTTCAAATGGTAATGAAAGTAACAAGGTGAAATATTCAGAAACAGAAAATAAGTATTTTCCTGAAGATACTCGCTGTATTATATGGTGGCGCAATGGTTAGAATGCAGTACTGCAGGCTACTTCTGCTGACTGCCGGCTGCCAGCAGTTTGAGTGTCACCGGCTCAAGGTCGACTCAGCCTTCCATCCTTCCAAGGTTGGCAAAATGAGGACTCAGACTGTTGGGGGCAATACACTGACTCTGTAAACCGCTTAAAGCGGGGTATAAAGCACTGTGAAGCAGTATATACATCTAAGTGCTATTGCTATTGCTACTTGTTCTTATAAAAAAATCCAAACATGATTTTTATGGAGAATCAATTATCTGCATTTAGCTTTTATGGGGAGAGAGAATGTATACCAAATATCTGACACATCTATCAATATATTACTGTATGTACACACAAAACATACACACAGATAGGCTACACAAATCATTTGGAAGAATCATTTAACTGTGGCAGTCCCTTTATTACCAATTTTGGTAAAAAAAATTAATTGCATGAATACACAGATGAAGATGATCTGCAGGAATCCTCAAAGCAGCTGCACTAATTCTTCAGGCGGATGCAACCATTATGACATCTGTTAAGAGCCACAGTTTATTTACAGTCTGCTCAAATACACCCCAAATAGTTCACACAGATCTAATTCATTTTTGCATGCATGTTTATACTACAGATAAATTAAAATACTGTGTCAAAGTATAATAAGCAAACAAAGAATACACTATAAAAAAATCTGCACTACAGAACAATTTCATATTTATTCTTTCTAGCTCCTTCTGCCTCCAGAACTCTAATCAACAATTCGCTTTGCAAGTTTTCTGTTTTCTGGTCAGAGAATGCTTCAAAAGGAAGCCTGGTTAGTAGTTATTCATTATTTGCTCCTAAGAAAAATTCTGCATTCAGAAGCATTTTTTGAAATAAATATGGTTATATATGTCTTGGTAGCCAATCGGTATAAAACATCATATTTCAAAGAATTACCTGACCACTGTACTCTCTATAAGAATTATAATGAGGATCACAGAATCAGAATATATTTGCTAAATTCTGGAAAGATAATTTTTCCTACTCTTTGGCCAATATTTTTTACTTTCATTCAATTCCTACCCCACTCACTTTATATATAGTACATGTACATCTCTTTTACTAATTTTCATTGCATATTTTTGCAAAGATACAGAATAAAACAGAATATCAGTTATAGAAAACATCTGTAAGTCTATGAATATTTAAATGCCTCCTTTAGGCCACCATATTTTAAGCTTAAACATGCCTGGGATAAACATATGTCCGTCATCCAACAAAAATTAGAAATTAAAATTAATTAAAAATAATAAATAAATTAAAAAAGAAAAAAACCCTCAAGGGGTAGACTCTATGGACCATTATGTCTTTTTCTGTGGTCTGTTTTCTGTTTCTATATTTCTGTACTTCTTTCCTTCTCACCTCCACCTCTGGCCCTGTTAGAGTTATCAATAATGGATAGTACTCATCAACTACGAAACACTCTTACATTCCAGTTATGCTTTACCTCTGCAGTTAAATTTCAATAAATTTCTGTATGTAAAATATACTATTTCAAAGACAATATCACAAATTATCAGTATTATGTTTATACTTCCACATACACGGACATCAACAGAGCAGCCCACAGTCCAGGATGGATTTCCCAGCATCTGATTGTGACATAATAGGTGTACAAGTGATGATTTTCCCACACCTGTAACAAAGTAATAAAATAAACCTTCAAGAGTAACTAACATTTCTGCTGTCATTTTAGTTTTGCTATATAACTGAAATTAAATAGGAGCAAACCATCCTAGATAGCTCTTATAGGGTCTCCTGCTTGAGCAGGAGATTGGACTAGAACAGGGGTCCCCAACCCCTAGTCCATGGACCAGTACCGGTCCATGGCATGCCAGCAACCGGTCCGCAGAAACAACCAAAGCCCCATCCGTGGGATGCAGGCAACACACAAAACCACGCACTCTCCGGTCCGCGGAAAAACCTTTCTCCACGGAACCGGTCCCTGGTGCCCAAAAGGTTGGGGACCTCGGGACTAAAAGACCTCCAAGGTCCCTTCCAACTCTGCTATTCTATGTTCTATGTAACAAGTGCAAAAATTAGATTCAGCTTTGTACAAGTTGGATTTTCCAGAAAATGATAGACTAGACTGTCTTATATCTTCAAATGATTGGAATCTGATCTTCCATGTCTGACATATTTATTAATAGCATTAGAGGAGTATGTCATAACTGATAGCAGCCTGTAGGTAACTTGTCTTATCTTGAATAAATCTAAATAAAGTTGGTTGTTAAACCCTGGACAAATATCACGAAACCTAAGATCTCTGGTGGATTATGCTAGTAAGAGGACGCAGTGGCACAGTGACTTATGATGCTGGAATTGCTGCCCAGAAATTTGCACTTTGGCGGTTCAAGCCCGGCTCCATAAGACCGAGTGAACTCCCGACGCTCAATCCCTAGCTCCTGCCCATTCAGCAGTTCCAAAGCATGCAATATTGTGAGTAGCTAAATAGGTACAAAAACCTAGCTGTGTTCATGTATGCGGAGAGCAGAAGCCAGCACTGGACCTGGCCAGACATGAGGCATCATAACACAAGGTGAGGCGAGGCAAGGCAAGAGCAGCAGAGGAGTCTGGAAGAGCCAGTAACCTGACTGCCATTGGTTAATTGGTGTAAAGCTAGTTCACCACCTGTAGTCCACCAAACAGTCCACCCCTTGCAAGCGCCAAACAGAATGAACTAGCAATCTAGGCTGTCAGAACTAAATAAATTAAATAAACTGCTAAGTAAAAAAAATAGTCTCTGATTGTACTCTATTCTCTTTTGTTGTTGTGTTTCTTACAGATTGATTTGACTTAATATTTAAAACCAGAGAGTTGCTTGGAGGCGGGCGCCATATAAATTTAATATGTTATTTCTCTTCATAATCATAGTACTTTAGCAATTCCTGCAGTGAGTAAGAGGCTGGATTGATTATTTCTGTAATCCCTTCCAACTCTGGGATTCTATATTCTTGGTTGCTTTAATAGGGATGAAAAAGACTAAATGAAATTTAATAAGAGACAAATGCAAAATTCTGTACTGCATTCAAGTATCAAATACACAGGCGTAGAATGACATATGAAACAAATTACAGTAAGATATCATAAATTTTATTTTGCTGAATGAGTTCAAGTGAAGGCTAAATAGCCATCCAATGGAAATGCTTTAATCTGGATTCTTGTACTGAGCAAGAGAATGGATTCAATAGTAGAAATGGCTCTTTCCAATTCTGAGATTCTATTGCACCCAGCAGATATATTTTGAAATATCTTAATAGTTCTCCCCGTCCCAAAAATGGGGTGGGGGGGCAGAGTACAAGAATACTTTTATTAATTAAATTATACGTCCCTCATCTTGCCTAAAGGTGACTCCAAGAGGCTAACCAATCATTAAAACACCAATAAAAATATTTGAACTTTAAAACAATGATCACATTACATTTGATTTAAAATTGACAAAGATAGGGAGGGAGCAAAATGCACACGGGAAGGAGGTGGGCTCTTATCTTAGTCCATTAACCTACTGCAGAATGACGCGCAAGAATACCAACAGTTATTGCAAACACACTATACGCAAATATGTTTGTATGAAGGGCTAATGTTTCTGCAACTGCGCCTCTGTAGTATGTTATTAAGAGAAACAAACAGGTTAACTAAGTGCGTTCGTAGAATTTTTTTTGAAACTCTTGTACCATCGAGCGCTGTGGCTTCATTTATATACACAGTAGAGCATAGATCTAAAACTCTGATTGGATCAAACCGGTTGAGACTGGAAGTAGAATATTGGTGCGTTAAATTACCACACTTTCTAAAAAACAGGGGAAAAAATAGCTGAATTGTCTGTTACACTGTTTCTTATTTTGTTTTCTAGAAATCACATTTTAAGCAGGAAAGGAATTCCAAATAACAGCCAATTTGGAGTCCTGCTACATTATTTCTGCCCCTTTCCACTAAAGCGGCAGAGTCTGGCTCTTCTTCGTGGAGCACGGCTGCGGTCGCTCCTCACGCCCTCACCCACTCACCTGAATCACCCAACACAAGCACCTTCACCCTTTCTAAGGCAGCCATTTTTTTTTCCTTCAGGGGCAATTGTCAGAAGCAGCTACCGACGTAGGCCACCTCTCCACTTTCATTCTTCCTAAAAGAGACCAATCACAAATCGATTCCTACACGCGTATCTTCTATTGGCCGATCGTACACTCTTTTCATTTCAATTGGCCCCAAGAACTGCGGGGGAGGGGGGAGAGGCAATCTTAATGAGGTAGGAAGTAGAACACTGTGTGGCGCACAGTAGTGACGTTTCGCGACGGCCAGACTTTCATTTGCAGCCGCCTTGAAGCAAACTTGTTTGTGAGGTTAGTGGCAACGTGTTCGGGAGCTTCGCATGTCAGTCAGACTCGTTGGGTGAGACAGTCTTGATTTGCTTGTTTCCGAACGCGGAGGCGATTGTGAGTGAAAGGAAGCCGTCGTCCTCCTGTCTCGTTTCACTGAGGTATTGGGCTTCGGATTGAATCCTCCTCCATGTAACACGGTC
This sequence comes from Azemiops feae, assembly GCA_023970755.1. Classification (NCBI taxonomy): domain Eukaryota; kingdom Metazoa; phylum Chordata; class Lepidosauria; order Squamata; family Viperidae; genus Azemiops; species Azemiops feae. The sequence goes on along the minus strand of JALGBA010004292.1, from coordinate 4,598,552 downwards.
GTAATAGCCCGCTTTCTGCAGGTTGAAATGTAGTATGCCAGGGAGAAAGGTTCCATTGTGTAGTTTCTTTCTGTTGGCAGCATCGGGAGTCGAGTGCGTCTGTCATAGCACAAACACGGATTATCCCGTTTTATTGATCATTGAATAAATTTACTGGTTGGTCATTCATCCACTTAACACAAGCAAAGGAAAAGGTCTGACTTTTCCTTTGGAAAGAAGTATATAAGTGGTTGAAGCAAAATACTTCCACATCTTATAATCTTGCAATCTTTCAAAACCATTTTTTTCCTCCTAGGCTGCGCCCAAAAGTCCAAGTGAATTTTGTTGAAGAAAGATGCTTAGTGCAATGGCTCAGGCTACCGGATGTGGGCTACAAAAAGCAATCTAGTGGCCATCAGGAAGTTTGCAGCTCACATTAGGTAGACAGAGCAATAGTCCACATGTAATGTAATTTTTCACCTATTGGTCCTCTTAATGAAACATTAAGTGCCTTAGATGCTATATTAATTGATACAGTCTTGACAGACTTGTAGTGTATAGACTGGAAGACAGGAATACAATATTTTTTTCTGCGTGTATAAGAACAGTGAAGAAGGCAAGAAGATTAGAAGTAATGTTATATATGCAGTTTTCTAATTTTGTTATTTATTATGGTTATAGTTAACTATAGTGGACATTGGATTTGACACTGCTAAGTGGAAGAAAACAAGAATTTGAATATAATATTTGTTTTGCAAGATAACAGCTATGACAGATCCAGACATTCTCACTGAAGTCCCAGCTTCTCTGAAACGCCTTGCTAAGTATGTAGTGCGTGGTTTTTATGGTACTGAACATGCTTTGGCCCTGGACATTCTAATTCGGAATCCATGTGTAAAGGAAGAAGACATGTTGGAGCTTCTGAAGTTTGATCGGAAGCAGCTGCGAGCAATTCTCAATACTCTTAAAGGTGACAAATTTATCAAATGCAGGATGAGAGTGGAGACAGCTGCAGATGGAAAGACCACCAGGCACAATTTCTACTTTATTAATTATCGTCTGTTGGTCAATGTGGTGAAGTATAAGTTGGATCACATGAGAAGGAGAATTGAGACAGATGAAAGAGACTCCACCAACCGAGCCTCTTTCAAGTGTCCTATTTGTTCCAGTACCTTCACAGATTTAGAAGCAAATCAGTTGTTTGAACCTAATACAGGTAAGATACAAGAATTCCCCAAAGGGCTGAAATAATAATTTGCCATCTTATCTGGGAGAATTGATTTGGGAATAGAAAAAGCCTATATATTGTGTTGTTCCAAGTGTTTTTTTTTAAAGGGCTGCAGAGTTTTTATTGCAATTGAGTTAGCTAAACATCAAGACTTTCTAGGAATGAAAATAATGGAAGTGTATTTATAATATAAATATTGGGAAAATATTAAAAGAGACATATTTCAGAAGCATATAACCAAGACATGGTCACAATGCATATCATAGGCTTAGTAAACATTGAGAACTGCACCAAAGAAAATGCATCTGGGAGAGAATGCTTCATTAGGATAGTCTAGTTGCAATCTTGCCCAAACATGTAAATGTATCATTATATAAGAGCGAAGTTTATTTATTTATGACTTATTCAGTTGAAAAATTGGAAAGATTCAAAACAGCTTATATTAAAAACTCAGGAAAACAATCAGAATGCAAAAGGTATAAAAACTAAATGATGTAATGGGGAACTATATAAAAATTAATTTTGGTTTGTTCCAGTGAAAATGCTTGGCTGGAACCCAAAGGACCTTAGCCCTAGTGTTTTTAAAGTAGTGTAGCGCCAAATGGATCTTTGTAGGAATGATGTACCAGAGGACAGAAATAGCATGCCTCTGGGATCCTGCAAAACTGCATTTTTTATCTGTAAAAGCTTTCTTGCCACGAGGCCATATGTCAGAGCATGTTGAGGACTGCCTGATAATGGATAATAACTGCACCACACCATAACCAGAGCTGATATCCTCTCCTCCACCATATCCTTTGCACTTCATTCTCTGTCATGTTCACATCGGACTTCTATACATTTTTTTCTCTCCTATGTGTATACATTCATGAACATGGAGGCGTGACATAAGGGAGAAAACAACAGCCCTGCTCACTCAGACTAACTGCCTATTTTGTCCAGTATTTTGTGGCACTTCGGCCAACAAACTGCTAACAGGAAGCTCAGTAGCCTAGCCAGGAGAGCAGTGGCAGCTGCTATTGAAGGAACATTGTTTCTAATTCAGAAGATAAAACAGCTTTCAAGTCAGTTAGCCACTCACTGACTGATCCTCCATGAATTTGTCCTGTCTTCTTTTAAAACCATAAATTGGTGGAGTCATCAGTTAAGTAAATTAACTACTACCTTAAATGGTAGGTAAATACTTTTTGTCTTCTCTATGTTTTATTTTCTCCCTAAATAAAATGCATCTTTTCCATGATAATTTTGCTCTGCACAACTCATCAAATTAACAATTAGCATTTTATATTCCTAATTTTTACTGATTTATTTTCTGTATAGGAATATTTCGCTGCACATTTTGTGAGACTGAAGTGGAAGAAGATGAATCTGCAATGCCTAAAAAGGATGCAAGGACTCTTGTAGCACGATTTAATGAACAAATAGAACCTATTTATGCATTGCTTCGTGAGACTGAGGATGTTAATTTAGCTTATGAATTACTTGAGCCTGAGCCTATGGAGATTCTTGCACTGAAGCAGAGGTGGGCCAGAGTATTAATTTGTCTGAACTTAATAGTCAAGTGTTGACAGTCTTCTCAAATTCTGTTTCTAAAAATATATGTCATTGGATATGGACGTTTATGATTTATCTAGGTGTCTACAGATGATAGCTGTATAATCCTAGTATACTAAACACATTTGCCAGCATAAATATCTGAGAAATTGTAATAAATCGGGTGTAATCATATGCACTCACAGAAAAAAACTATATTTAACTGAGCTGGACTTCTAGCTAATGCCTGGAATTATACCTTTAGACTTTATTTAAGATATATTTAATAACATTTCATGTTTTATTTTACTCTGTGGTTCATTTTACTGTGATTTTGATTTACACATATTTTTTTCTTTTTCAGAATTGAAGACAATTTTTTTATTCCTCCAAATACATTTTTATATAATAGAGTGTTAAAGTACACTGAGATAGTTCGAATCTTAACATAGAGAAAAAAGTTAAGTTAAAAGAGTATTAAGGGCTTTTTAAAAAGAGTTCTTAGTATCTTAAAGACTGAAACATTTTCATTGCATATCTGAAATCTTATGCATATGTAAGTGAGATTCAATTCCACTAATTACAACAGTGCTTACTTCTGAATACATAGTTTCAATAACTAAGCAATATTAAGCAATAACACAATAGTGACATATTAATATTGACATACAACTGTAAGAGCAGTTTGACAATAGAATGAATTACTGAGAGTTGGTAGGCTCTTTGCTGAAAAATCTGTTAGGCTTTTTTAATAGGTATTCTACAGTAAGCAGGAGTTCAATCAATAATTATGTTATCAATGACCAGCAAAATGTAAAAGAACAGAAACAGTGAAGTAAATAAATGCAATAATGTACTAACAACTAGCAAAATAAGTCATATAGTATAACATTTTACAATGGTAATACAGTTGTTACCTGATTGACAGTAAGCAGGCATTGGATTCAGTAACCTACAGGCCCCTTTGAACTTAAATATTCTGCTGTACTGATTCCATTTTATTTGGCACTGGCTACCCATTCTTAATTTTAGATCATCTATAGATTTGATAAAATCCCGTCTGCAGAATAGACAACTTATTGCCTATAGTACCACTCAAGATGCCTATTTCATTCTGTACCCTGCCTGACTAATATTTTTAGATTATGTTCAGTAAAAAAATAAATGGGAAGCTGTTACGTTGCAGAACACCAGTGTTACTTAGGCTGTTCTCACTTAATGACCACTTTTTATTGAATTTGCAATGGTGCTGAACAAGTCTTCATACTTAGGATGGTTGCAGCATTTCCACGGTCACATGATTGCCATTTGCAACCTTCACTGCTGGTTTCAACAAGCAAAATCTGTGGGCAAGCCAGCAGGGGATTACAAATGGTGACCACATGATAATTGTACTCAGCAATGATATGGGGTTTGTTTAGCAATAGAAACGAAGTGCTGGAACTGTTGCTAAGTGGCATGATCATATGATTTTGCACAGACATGTCCCTTAGTGATTGAAATTCCGATTCCAGTTACCATCACAAAGTGAGGACTACCTGTATTTTTTATTTCCAGGAGTGCATAGGTGGCTCCCAGAAGCGTTTATAGAAAAGAAACATTGGAGATAGCTATAGTCATGTGTTTATCTGGAGCTGTGTCTTTATTTGTACAATGCCCAGAGTTCCTCTGTGAGGGAGATGGGTGGTTTCTAAATGTGATAAATAAAAAATAAGGTCAAAAGTGAGCTTATGGACAAAAATGGTAATGGCTGCAATACCTTCGAACTTTATCTTTCCATTGCTCTAGAACTAATGGCATTTCTGCAATACAGTTGTAATAAGTGTATTCTGCTTTTTAAATCTTTTAAAAATGTGTATCATTGGTGGAGATTCTCTGTGTGATCCAGTTGAGAAGTCTTAATGACCTTTTACAATATTAGGTAAAACAGTATGTATTAACCTTTAAATTGTACTGTATAAGAATTTTATTAAAATAATGTACAATATTTCTCTAATCCAAACATGTCTGTTTATGATTGTGTGCAGCAAAGAACGAGCTGTTGGTGCATTGGGAAATAGTAGTTTACCAAGTGGGCAGCACAGAGAAGCCTGGACAACAAAGGGTCCTTCTTATGGGGACATGTACACTCAGAATGTAATTATTAACATGGAAGATCAAGAAGACACACATCAGCCAGCAAATGAAGGGAAGCTACCCAGAGAGAGACCAGTCTGGCTGCGGGAAAGCACAGTGCAAGGTGCTTATGATCCTAATGAGGTCACTGAAGGTAAGAAAGGCATAAGAGGAAAAATCCAAAAGGGTGTAAATAGAGAAGCATGTACATTACAAGAAGTACTCAATTTCTGATGGCAAATGGGACTGGAATTTTCATCACTAAGCAATGTGGTTATAAAGCATGACCACATCGTTTAGTGAGGATAATTCATGCAGTCCCAGTTGCCATCGTTAATTGAATCCCATCGTCATTAGACGAGGTAACTTCCTGCTTGGGTTCCTACAACCAAAGTCAGTGGGGAAACCAGCAGGAAGTAGCAAATCCCAGGCTCACAGACAGTTAAGTGGTTGCTACTGGATGAGGAAGGGAGCAAGAGGGAGGGAGGGACGGGGTGCAAGAGATGCTGCACAGATTGGGAAGGTGCACAAGGAAGAAAGGGAGTGCACGAGCGGCACCATGCTGGGACAGTACATAGGAAGTGCCATCTGGATCATGGAGAGGGCAAGATCTGAGAAGAACACTTTCAACACCTAAGCCTAACAATGGATTGTATAGGGAAAAACTGGCTTAACCATAAATCCAGAAAAGTGCCATCTAGGATATAGGAAAGCCTGATATTTGGGGATCATGGTTGGTAAGGGGGAGATAAAGCCTGAACAGGGAAAGGTGGTAATCCTGAAACAGGTGGAAGTCCCCAAAACAAAGAGATTCACTCTTTCCTGGGTTTGGTGGGGCATTACCAAAGGTTTATTCCTCATTTCTCTATTATAGCTCAATCCCTAACAGACCTAATGAGAAAAACAGAACCCTCCAAAGTACAGTGGTCTACAGAATGCCAGGAAGCGTTAGAGAAAATAAAAGATGCATTGTTTGTCATTAACCAATATATAATTTTGCTTATATACATTTATATTTACATAAACTCATGTTTCCATATACTCATTATCACCTTAATACTTAATAGGTAGAACTTAAATTTAAAATATTGTACAATTAATATTGTTTTCTATTACTCCACTTCTGTTTTTGTTATCATGCTATTTGTACTTAGTGCATTGTAGTAACTAACCCTAACCCTTATTGATGTTTTAAATTTTAGGCATTTTTTAAATCCAATCCAATCTTTATTAAAGTCATAGTCCAGCATAAGATTGTGAGATAATGTCACCAAAAAGAAACATAAGCGAACTAAAAAGTGAAAATCTAAAATGAATTATAAAAATCTAGAAGATGTAAAAGTTAAATAAATTAAATATATATTCTTAAAGTTAGAATCTAAAAAGAAGGGGTGGTAACGTTAGATGGGTGTAGGGGAGCACTAGTTTTTGGACTTTGTCAAGATATAAAGCATCTTAATATGACTTATTAGGTGCACACTGAATCTACTTTACAATGCTGAGTCCCAACCACAAACCACACATCATTATCCAACAAATTTGATTGCATAGTACCTAGCAACGTTGTCTGTTGTGGCAGGGTCAGCATCTGAATACTGTCATGTCCAAAATGAATATAATTATTTAAATACTTTCTTGCAGGTGGTCAAGACATAAACATGTCACATGAAGATGAAGAGGGACAGGCAGCCCAAATTAAAAATGAAGAGGTAATGCGTGCTCTGCTCATCCATGAAAAGAAAACCTCCTCTGCCTCTACAGCTGCTATGGGAGGAATTGCTCCTTTATCTGCCACAAATGCCAGTGATTCTGAGAGTGAGACCAGTGAATCGGATGAGGACTCCCTCCCTTGTGCAGCCCCTGCTCCCACAATGCTCTGTGGGCTGACAGAGGACAATGATGAGGATGAGTTTGAGGTAGTGACCGAAGACCCCATTGTTATGGTGGCTGGACATCCATTTTCTTACAGCCAAGTAAACCAGCGGCCGGAGCTTGTGACACAGATGACTCTGGAGGAGAAAGAGCAATATATAGCTATGGGCCAGCGTATGTTTGAGGATATGTTTGATTAACTTCTTCTGCCTGAGTAGCAGTGATAGATGATCTTCTACTGGAAATTCTGAAAAAGCAAAAGATTGAATTAGAACCAAACAGAGGAGTCAAAGATCAGAACGAAGGGAGAGAGCTGCTGCAGATGCAAGAAGGTGTGAGAAACCTGCAGCCAATCCAGCTATGTTCTCTCTCTCATATTTGCACATGTGCACACACCGCTGTATTTAGTCTACAAGTTTTCCATTGCATTATACTTGTGGGTTGGGTTTTTTTGGCCTGGAAAATATGAATGCTCTTTTGATGGCTTATTTTTCTTCCTTGAAAAAAAGGATTGTACTATAGAAGGCATTATCTTTAGTTTACTCTGAAAATAACTGCTTGTATCATATAGTTGAAAGAACTTACTGCCTTGCAGTGGGTTCTTATTTCCAATGGGCTGACAAGCTAAATGCTTGCCTGCCATATATCTTTGGCGAGGGTGGGCAGAAAGAGAACCTGTGGTTGAAGAGAGTATAAATACAATCATGTTAAATCAGTGAGTGTTGGTGACTACAGTGTACATTTTTTTTCTGCAGAAGGCATTCTGAAGGTAGGAGTTATTGTTAAAGGACAAAAAAACCATAATCCAGACACTGCAATGTTTTCAAATTTATCTGCCTTTTAAAAAATGCATATTAGTGAGTGACTCTTCTTTGCTAACTTAGTAGATTTAAAAAAATATTTAACACTTTCATCTGCAGTGCTAAAATTTCCAAGGAGGTGATTTTGTTAAAATATAACTTGAATCTAATTTTCTTATCTTTTGCAGAAGTGGTGTTATACATCCCATTTTTGGATGGTTAGCCTGATTGAATCAAGCCTCACAGTTTCCAGAAAGACTAGTCCAAAAATGTGGACTGTGTGTCTTTACACATTACATAATCCATGAGGACAAGGCAAAAATAAAAAGTTGCCTCTTAACAAACAAGAATAATGTGGAAAGCAAAACGTTGCCTTTGATCAAACCTGGACTCTGTCCAGTAAAATATATGTGTCATGACTAGGAACTACCATCCAAATAAATTGTGGGGAGAGCAATATATTGTTTTAATAGAAATCTAAACAGCTTTAGTATTTTTTTTAAAAAATGCAGATTTTAGATGCCACTATAGAGCATGACAGAGTCTATTTTAATATTTCAGTGGTACCTTCATAAATTCAATTTTGTTATATTTAACTTTCTAAAACATTTTTTTTTAAAAAAAAAATCATTGTGCATTTCTTCTTTGGAATAGTAGTAGACTATAGATAAAATAATTGTATTTCAAATCTCCAGCATTTATTGCATATTCCATTTTTATATATCAGTATTGTACAAGTTAACAGGCTTGCAAATTGAAAAGCTAATGACTATGTGTGTTGCCTTTTCTAACTTTCAGATACTTTGATAGAGTCAAATTTTGTTCTATTTTAAAATAAAAATAAAATAATGTGATGCTTCCATTAAGGACTATTGTTTGTAGATTACAAATAAGCATTTTAAACAGCTGGTTTTATTTTACTTTAATACTGAATATTAATTGAAGAATTACTGAAATATATGCAGCTGTTCCCACAAAATGCTTGTCTGTCCATCACAATGTCCTTGTCCTACTGTGTATTTGTATTTCATATTAAAGCTGTACAAATGAGTAGATCAAAAGTACTTCTTGCATTCAAATACCATTGTGAATGCAGATCTTCTGGAGAATTTGACCATGATGTATTGTATTGACAGTCAAAAGCAGCCTTCCAACTTGGTTGGTCTCTCTTTTTTCAAATGGAAGAAAGAAATACATAATTCAAGGGGAAGGTTGCTCACCACTAAATAGCACTGCATCAGAATTAAATCATTGTTATACAGATAGTAACAAACCTGAAGTCTAATTCTTTTAATGGTAAAGTATATTTAATAGTGAGCACACTGTAGACAAAAAGTATTCATAGACATAAAGGCTTGCCTCCAGAAGTGGTGGATGCTGAAGGTTTTTAAGAAGAGACAGGACAACCATTTGACCAGAATAGTATAGGGTCTCCTGCTTGAGCAGGGGTTTGGACTGGAAGACCTCCAAGATCCCTTCCAACTCTGTTATTCTATATTCTCTATAAATGCAGCATTTTAGATTCAATTGCAAAAAAGACACAGTGAATCATATGGGGATGCTCACTTAGCTCCTGTCTTTTTCCCCAGGATTGTGTGGCTTCCTATTACAGCTGCAACATGATCTCAGAAGAAGATGCATTTTGTTTTAGGATATTTCATGTGCATCCCACATGGCCTGAACTACTTTTTGGGCTTTGAATTTGAAGCTTAGCATGGATCTAAAATCTTTTTTGGAACATAAGAAATTCCTAACTTTATAGAAAAATGGAATATTGCAACAACTGCTAACAATAGTGACAGTCTATATTATATGCTATGGGCTGAGACTTTTCTCATGTTCTTTTGTATCTTTTCTCTGCCATGTCTTGGGCCCTATTTAAAAATATGTTTCATATAAGACTCTATTTCTAGTTTTCAAAGGTGCCACTGTCTGCCTTTTAGAAAACAAAACTATCCATTTAGTAGTAAAAAATTGGATATTATTAATAGACTCATAGAAGGGGCTACTGAGTCTCATCTGAGCCCAAGTCGATACCACAGTGGTCTCTTTCACTGGTATTTGCTGCCATCTTTTTTTCTTCCTCATCTTCCCAACTATAGGAATAAGATTAAAAAAGGGAATGCATCTTCCCTTTTTTTCTAACAAAAAGGATGGGGTGAAACAACTACAAAGACTACAAATCCAGCAACATACACTCAGTTTGCAGAAACTGATGCCATCTGAGGCATGTTTCCTGACAATGTGGAGTCAAAATTGTTTAAAATAATTATTAGAAAATATTTAACAGTGAAGTAAAACAAAGATGAGTGTTGGCCTTAGAGAAGCAGCATTAGATTCAAAGAGTAAATGTAAACAAAGCTAAGCTATTGAAGACTCAGCTTTGGAGAAAATAGTAAAAAGAATCAGATCCTTGACTTCATCCAACTCCCTTTCCCAATACAGTCTAGAAGACAAGGTGGATTGGATTTCCCTTAAAATCCTGGAATACTCCCATTCATCAACCTGGAGCTTCTTTCCTTTTTTCTATCATTTTTTTAAGGATTTAATTTCTATAATTCCTGGCCATACTGGATAAACAGTCTATTTGCTCGTAGAAGTGTTTATTCTGAGCTTATTCTGAGTGTATTGGGACTGTTCACCAACTTGCCAATACCATTCTAGGGTGAGCTCCATTTTGGAAAAGGCTGCATTAAACAAAGTAACTTACTTTCTGCAGCATCAGAATAAAAGGTGAACTTCTTTGATGCTTGACTCAATTTCTAAAAGCAAGTGACTCTGGGTGGCATACAACAAAGCTGAAGCAATATCAAAAACCATTATTGATTATTAAAAAAAAAACTAAGAACAGAGCCAAAACAAATAACATGAAGCGATGTTAATAGTAATGGAGCTACCTCATTAATTTAGCTGCCCTTAGGATTCCCAAGGCCTACTGACATCACCAAGTCTTGAGAGACCAGAAGCTTGGAATTGATGAGGGGGGAAGAAGTGATCAGGGGGAAGAAAAAACGACGACATGGACGTCACAATAGAAAAAGCCCACTGCCTAGGGCCCACCAAATGTAGTTCTTAGAAAACAACCCGTATCCTAGCCCACTTTGCAGATGAAATCTGTGACAATCACTCAAATAACCCAATCCCATGCCATGTGGGGCTTTAAAGGTCCTGGAAATGGACCTGGAAACAATACAGCCTGTGAAACAGATGTAACGTGTTCTACCAGAAACATAATTGCTTGCATTGCTGCATTTTGCACCAGCTGAAGTTGCTGGATAGTCTTCAAGGGCAGCCCCATGTACAGCAAAGTTTACAGATTCTGCTAAGGCAAATCCAAAGAAGTCATATTACAAATTTGTACAAGTGAACTCAGCCATTACCTTTGAATATAACTTACTCTAACATCTGTTGCATGTTTGAAGGCTGCAAGGGAAAAAAATGGAATTGCTTACAGCGGCTTGCATTGTTGGCTGTTAATCTTGTAAGTCAGATAAATCTGAGGCTAAGATTCCCAGTCAAAAATAAGTGAACATTTTGTTTCAGAATATACTACAATATTAGGTTATTCATAGGTAGTTAAAACAGCACAAATTTATAAACTTATTGTTTGGGGCAGGAGAGCAGGGGAAAACCTGAGAGCCTCGGCCACAAATTTGTTGTAGCATTACACTAGGAAAAAAACCACTTTTAAACATACAGTATTTACACTCAAGCTGTATTATATCTTCTCATAAACAATATCATTTTCAATTAATATCTTCACACAAAAACATCTGTCATTGAGAAAAATGTAGAGATGAGAAAGAACAAACATTTGTGATAATATATAACCAAATTGCTATTATAACTGTTTTCAGGATGATTACTTTTGCTACCTTAATTATTTGTAACTAAATATTTTGCCTGATTTTTTTTTTATTATATTCATTCTCAAGAGTGAGAATTTACATATGTATAAAGCCCAAGCCAAACAAACTGCATATTGGCAATGCAGTATAAGAGCCTAGTTATGTAAACTACGGTGTATCATCCAATGCAATATTGTGATCCCAGCCTGTGGATATTATGTGCACCTTTGCTGGCTAGTGTGATGCCTGATGAGGCAAGGGAATTGGCAAATAACCTCTCCATTTATTTCCTTCTATCCTCATCCTCCGCAGGTTTCTTCTTCATCTTTTAGTGGCTTCCTTACATTCTTAGCACTGGCTCCTATTCGCCAAATATCTGCCTTATTTCATTTTTTCTTCTTCCTGATTTTCTGTCCATAATCTTTATAAAAGACTTCTTATTGGAATAGACTGCACACCAGCTTCTTTGCTGACCTATACTTGTCTAGCCTGAATGGAAGATGTGCAGTAGCAGAGATCATATCCAGGACTTTTAGCTTTCAAATACATGAATGGGGGTGCAGGATGAAGGGATGTCTAGGAATGACTGACAATGGTTCCCCACAGTAATAATGATCAAGAACAATAACATTTCAGGAGAAGTATTCATGGTTCTTAACCATAGAAGAAAGTCTTTAATGCATATCATAGTCTGTAACAGAGTTGAAATATACGTTTACCGTAAGAAACATTGTATACATAGAAAATGATCCAAAATAATTGAGAATATAGACTAAATTGTGATTATAAATAAAAGTGCAGCTCTTCCATTTATTTCCCAATTCACGGCATATTACTTCCTTTAGATAAATAGAAATAATACATATTTTCCCTATTTCTAGAGATATTTAGAATTTTAGCATTATTTTTGTAAGAAATATTAAACATATCAAAAATACAGAAGAACAAGCCCTATTAGAGAATACATATAGTAGCCATGGTGTTAATTTAACAATACTTATAAATCAATGCTATTTTAAAAGGCAAATTTTCGGCAGCTGAGTTCAGTCCCTGTTGGCTTTCCCCCCCGCAATTCCAGAGGTTTCAGAAGCAAACTTCACTGGGTTTTGGTCCCTTTCCCTATGGAACTTACCAATTGATGCTTACGATAAATTTCAGAGTTCGAAATACTTCACGACTCCAAACTGCAGTCTGAGTGTTAGAGCGTCGGATCCTTGAGTGGTTCAATATTTTTCTCAGCCCCGCCTTTAGAGTGGAGTCAGAGAAGGCAGCAGGGTGGAAGACAGCAGCGCCCCCTCTAGCTCACCTCCGGTCAATCAAAAAGGACAATGACATGGCAGCAGGTACCACCCGATGAGGCTATACGGTTGCGCGCGCACGCGCTCTAGCTATTCCCACTCACTCCCCTCTCTCCGATAATCGCCGGCGTTTCCTCTTTCAGCCATTTTTTTCCAGCGCTGTGATGGGAGGAAGCGGCAAGAAGGTTCCTGACCCAAGCTGCAGCATTTTGGTCCTTTTGCCATTCCTTACTGGCCAGCGGAGACTTCTGTTTAAGCGGAATCAAATCCGGATTCTATTGAGTTATGTTTTAGCTTTCCTCTAATCTGACCTCCTCTATTGCAATATCTTCTGAGTTGGGGCATTCTTTATTTCCTCGATTCTTTTGCTTCGTTCTGGTTTCTTTCAACTCCGCTTCTTTTAAAAATTGCTAGCGGATTACCTAACAGTGAGCTCATCATCGTTCACCAACCTTTCCCACAGCGAAACAATCCTCCCTAGTTTTGGCGCGCGAGACGGGTGAGTCCGGAGGAGGAGTCGCCGCCGCCGCTGCTGCTGCCGCCGTCTTCGCCGGTGGTTTCAGGACCTTGGAGAGCTGCTTGGTCGGGGAACTGCGGCACCACCAACAGCTAAGCGACCAGAGGATTGCGCAATCCTCCCTCAATTTGCAGGCGATCCTGGCCCGCAATTCATGAAGTTGTGATCCAACACTCTCTTTTACGTCTATTAGCTGTGACCAGCCTGCTGGGACGCAATTTATGTCCAGGCGTAATTCATGTTCCTCCACTTTTCATTGGTTTGGATGTTGTGGGTCAGCCCCATAGCTGATTTCATCAAAGTCTAATTGGGAACCCTACTTTTTTAGGCCTCTTTGCAGCGAGGACAATCAGCCTTGTATCCACAACTTATTTGCAGACAAAAGAATCCTTATTTGGTTTTGTTTTGATTTAATTAGAATATGAGTGGATACATAAAAATTAATAAACTGTGGTTTTCTGCTGGAGCTGAACAGTATAGCAACATTGCAGTCAGAGTGGGAGGCTGGCATTGTGAGGGAAGAGTGTAGTTGTGAAGCAGTTGTGAAAATACCTCAGATTGCAAGAGAATGTCATTTATTTACAAAGATGGAGGTTAATTGAATACTGAAGAACAGTTGAATACTCACTGTAAAGACTCTAAATATCAAGAAAGATCAAGAAGATTCTACAAATGTTCCAAAACATGGACTATCTAGAGTAGAAGCGGGGATTTTAAAAAGCAAGCAAACACAGTAGCAAACAATTCTTCAGAAGAATCATATTTAAGATGTAATAAAGTAATTGACCATAGACGTTGGTTTTCAGGACTCAATTACTTAAAAATAAAAATATATGTCCAGCAAGAAGGTGTGATCTACTTAAATCAATATTACTAGTTTTATAAATTTTAATTCTTTAAGAAGGAGCCATAACCAATCGCTGTTAAATGCCTAGCCTTCGGTTTTTTCTTCCCCTAATGTCATTTTAGAATATCCCTTCTTAACATGCCTTCTTTTTAAAACAAAATTAACATGGAGTTGTTATATATTTCATTTGAGTTAGTAGAAAATGGCATACTGCTGTATCATTGGAACATTTGAGAGATTCTTTGTGAGAGGAAACAGTCTTTGCTGAATGTGAAATTATCAAACCCAAGGAGTTCTCTTAAGTGAAATTAATCTTGAGACTTTTTCTACAAAATGAAGAAATTTAGTTTTCACAAAGTTTTGGATGGTTTAACTTCATCCCCTAGTGGAAACTGCAGTAGTAGTAGCAGTGGCAGTGGGCCTGGAAGGAACTCTGGGAACTCCGGAGAGGCTGCAGGGACACCCAGGGATGAAATTCAGGAAAGGCTGACTGCAGACGACTTTCAGATATGCAAGGTAAGAGCTGAATGCTTTCTGTAAGCATCAAGATTAAAAAAAGTAGAATGCTAAAGATCAGTTTTAACAGACCAATTTAAATTATCTTAAATATTGGCTACATTTCATTTTTCTCACTCTCCCCCCCCCCAGCTTTATATTTTGTATAATGAAATCACAATAAACACTCAGCACCTGCAATAAGTATCAATAATGATTTAAAAATGGGATTAATATCTGAGTTGCTCATATGTCATTTAAATTTGGGAATTTTACTCAAAAATGAAAAGCAAAACTATTTTTTTATGTTAAACATTCAAAAATTTTAAGTATGGGTAAAGACATTCTCTCGTTTTTGGCTTTGCTTATCAGGATTTCATTATTTTCTGTTTCATAATTATCTTTGATAGCAAAGTTATAACCTAAGTTATAAAAATATCATATTCAATACCCAGAACTCATATCATCTTTGAAATAAAAAAAGATATATTTTTTGCTTCATTTATTGTGGAAGACTTTGCATTAAACCTCATTTAAATGATGATTAATAAAGTTTGCTCCTTTTGAATAAATTAGCATTCTTAGTATTAGTATTGCAAATTCCATCAGTTTATTTTTAACTGTACTATGATAAAATTTAATTCCTTTGGCTAAGGAGTAAGCAATCTTGACAGACCAAGGATCTGCTTAGATCTCCCTTAAATCCTTCAGTGAGATCAAAAGGCTGGTGGGCAGGTTAGCATACATAGACTCACACAAATTCTGATCATTTATAATCACAGATTCATTTTCTTTGTGTCTTTTTCCTGTACAGTACACATTTGATATTGCTGATTCAACCCCATATGGAGGTCTCTTTTGCCACTCACCTCCACCACCACCCCAGCACTAAACAAAGGCACCCCTTTTAGGACTACTTTTAGGATGAAGTTAATAATGAACAGTTTCATTAGGTTTATTTCAGTTTTTAAAACTTGCATTAATTGCTGTTTTAATTATTATTAAATCTATTTTGAAAACATTGACTTTAAGTGACTGATTTTAGATATTTAATTTTAAAATGTTTTACAAGCCAATTTAGAAAAAATATTTTCCTTACCAATATTTTTTGTGAAGGACTGGGCTTGTGGTATCTTAGTATAGGGAGCAGGAATAGATTGGGAACTCTCTTAGGGTAACACCTAAACCAACATCACCACTAACCAAAATCCTTCACCGGAACTGGCTTCAGAGCTGGTGCTGGAATCCTGCAGGCCTGGATTATTTTCATCTTCTGATGCTTGTGTGTCTGGAATGGCTGAAAAGTTTAATTAAACAGTTAGGACCAATTATGGGTTTATACTAGTTGGTAACAGGCCTAAGACATGATACATACAATATGCTTAATTTGATTTTTGATGAGGGAGGTGTTTCATAGGTGGGGATGCCTCCAATCCTTCAGTTGCCCTAGGTGGGCTGTTATATGGTTAGTTGGATTTCTGGCTACTTTCTATGAAAATCCATCCTTTAGGATGGAGCCCAAAAGGGTATTGGATCTAGTTGGATTTTAGGAGTCAGTGGAAGGGTTTTTGTTGTCTAAGTGGAATTAACAAATTCATGGCTCAATGTATTGTTTTTGCTTGTGAGGAAGCTGACTCATACAGGACCCTTACAGGCCATGAATTTGTGACTGTCTCTGAGGGATCCATCCAATGTACCATTCTTTAGAAGTGGTGTACTAATGTCTTCCAGTAAACCAGTATTTAGGAAGGAAGGAAAGAATACCTGTCTACCTATATAGCTATAATTATAGGATCAGACAAAAGTCTAGAACTGGGACCAGAGGCTTATGCAAGATGTTCAAAGGAGAATTAGCGGTTTCTAAAGTCCAGTTTAGCAACACTGAATAGAACTTGCGAGAATCTATAAATAAAGAGTTGTAACTGAGAACATAAATAAAATATTTTATACATCAGTTGAAAAGAATAGTCCAAAATAACAAATGGAAGAGGTAGAAGAACTATTGTGCCACATTATAGTAAGTATCTTGACATAAGAATGACTCCTACAGGTTTTCTTTCCCACTGAAATGCTGAAAGCAGGGGTGTCAAACTCGCAATGTCACGTGATGTGTCATGACTTTTTTTTCCATTGCCGGCAATGGGGTGGGCACGGTTTTGGCATGACGCATCCGGCCCACGGGCCGGCAGTTTGACACCTCTGGCTTAAAGGAAATCTTCCTCAGTTTCCATTGCTCATAATGGGCTCCTCTCTTTCCCATCGTACGCCAACAGATCTAATCAACTAACCTTTTTCACCCTGAAAACTGCACTTTCTCTTTTTGCTACAGTAGATTGGCTATTTTTTTCACTTTTTAGAGCATTAAACTTAAAGTCTTATAAAGGCTTTACAAGTGTCACTTTGTTCCTCTGAATCTTTTTCGAAAATGGGGTGGGGTGGGGTGAGGTAATGTGTGAAATCATTGTCATTCCATATGGAAGATTGAGATTTTAATGGGCATGCTTTGGGGGGAAAAAACCTAAAAATCTCCCAAACACTGTAACATTAAAAAAAATGAAATCCAGTTTGATTTGAGGGATCTCTAAGAACACTGCACACAGCCTGTCATCAGTTACAATACAAAATGCCCTCATCTGGGACTTTCAGCCCTTGAGTTCTGACAGTGGATGGAAGAAAAAAGATAATATATTATCTTCACTTTCCTGCAAAAGCTAGGGGGGAAAATCACAAGGAATCTTTGCCAGAAATCACTCTATCCTTTCCTATCCTCTAACATCTGAGCTGAAGATAGAATTTATATCTGGTGCTAAAGCATAATGAAAATGACCTTAACAGACATATAGGAATCATTGTCTTGGAAAAAGAGGTTCTAACATTATTTTTGGATATAGCTCAGGCGAACAGCTCTCTAATTCACTGAACTGTAAGGAGGAAGAATAAATATGCCCAGTCAGACTTGCAATAGTCTAGTATTATAGTCACTAAAAGTAGTTTCAGCCTACCTGTGGAATTGATTTCCTTAACACTTGTACTTTAAAATACTTTATTCCATTCCTATGGCTTATTATACCAATTTTTCCCCTGTCCCTTTTAATAAGAAACAATTTTGTGTTTCTTAAACAAACTATATTGAGGTATTTACTTATTGCAAATGAATTTTACATTTTCTGATACAGGAAGATGACATGAAGAACTTCATAAAATAATTCCATGCTTTATTATGAAATGTCTACAGAAAAAGGAAATGCTTATATATAAAAAATATTTTAAAAATCTCAAAAATATGAGCCTGGAGAATATGGCAATTGAGTCAAGGAGTGGGAGGGGGAGGAAGACTTTTAAAGAAAACAGTCTCAGGGGGGATTGATTTGTTAGATGTTTTCAGCAAATGCCATCAAGAATCTTATTATTCTATGATAAATTTGTTTTTTCATCAGAGGCCACAAGGCTGTTCTGTTGATACAATCCAGAAGTCTGGATGACTGGTTTGCTCAGGTTTGCACATACAAGGTTTAAAAATACATTGGAGGAAAGGCTATGTACCCCAGCCATGGCCCTTCTTGACTCACAGTCCACATTTCTGTAAATGGGAGATGGCTTTTTGCCATGTACCTGCTCAGATTACCACTCTGGTGGTTTCTTTGTTACAAGAGAAACAGATGTATAGTATGTGGAGAAGGAAGGATGGGGAAAGAAGGGTGTGTCTATCATCCACAGTAGCCTTTGATTAACGTTGGGAATCTCTAAGATGTTAGAGAAGCCCAAGAAATCACATATCTTCAAGAAGGTTTCTCTTTCTGTAGAAATAATAAACACATGTCACTTGGAATTTGCTCTAAAGTTCTATTTCTGTATGTGCTAAGTCTGATTTTCTTTATATCTCTGTACAAGTTATGATATTGGGTATTTAATTTCAGCCTCCATTCATAAATCTGTCATGAAGTAATAATTTTGTTGTTAAAATCTTCTGGATACCTGTCATATTTTAAACTTTCTGCAATTTATGCAGAGATATCTGCCCATCTGAAGCAGATCTTGTAGTCTGTCAGAAATACTAATTTATTTGTTTGTTTATCACACTTATATAGCCATCCATATCATAGTAAAATGACCTTAAGTGGCTTACAATAAAAATAATTAAAGTAAAAAACTACAACTACAATTAAAAGACATCAACGATATTATTAACCACAAGATAGTGGAGAAAATTGGTGTTAAAACCAGATGAAACTCTTTGCAGGTGGAACCCAAAGCAAAACTCTTCTGC
Source organism: Azemiops feae (assembly GCA_023970755.1). NCBI lineage: Eukaryota > Metazoa > Chordata > Lepidosauria > Squamata > Viperidae > Azemiops > Azemiops feae. The sequence continues at coordinate 4,579,753 of JALGBA010004292.1, read as the reverse complement.
CAGAATGAACAGATTTAATCAGGTGGAGGTGGTCCTTTAGATATCCTGGTCCCATGCAATGAAGGGCTTTAAAGGTCAAAACCAGCACCTTCAATCAGACCTGCAAACAAACTGGCAACTAATACAGCTTGGACAGCAGAGGTGTAACGTGTGCACATATAACTGCCCATGTCACTGCATTTTGCACCAGCTGAAATTTTTGGATGCTCTTCAAGGGCAGCCCCATGTAGAGTGCATTACAGTAATCTACTCTGGAAATAATGAGGGCATGAGTAACTGAGAGCAGAGTCTTTTCTTTTGGATTTTTGTTTTTCTTAACTAACTGGTGAGCAAGTATAATACGGTGAAGCTCAGAAATTCTGTAATTATCTCCTTCCACATTGAATGTTTGCTTATACTGGAAAGTTTTTAAAGTGTTTGTCTTATAATGTATATTTTTCCCCTGATTTGAGCTGCATTTTGCAGTCCATAGGCTGTTCTAGACTATCTGCTGCTATCCAAAATTCTCCACACTGCAGAATAAATTTTAAATTTGGTCTTGTGTTGAACTTTGCAATATGTATATGCATGCATACAATTTATCTGGTCAATGCATTAAAACCTATATGATTAGTTAATTGATTTTTTTTTATCACTGAGTGGCCACTCAGCTTTTTATTTGCTTTAGGAATTAAAGAAAGCATAGAAAACATATCTAGGAGTTACAACTATTCTTTCCAACTAAGATTTATATTTTCTATTGCAGACAGTTCGTCATGGATTTCCATATCTGCCCACTGTCTTAGCTTTTGACCCAGTTCAAAAGATTCTGGCTATTGGAACAAGAACAGGTGCAATACGAATGTATCCTTTGCTGTTGGGCAGTATGATATTTTCAACTACATTTTACAGGTTTATCAGTTTGTTTCATTTCATCTTTATTTAGATACAGAATAATTTTTAAACTATGCTTTGCTATTTTTTGTGGCAGTATAAATCAAAGTTTCTTTCTATTTCTATGTGCCAAGGTTGATTCTGGGATCTCAGTTTGTTTCATAATTATGGACTTGGCTAGATAACTTGATCTTCTTTTGGAACTAGTTTTGCTCTCAGTCACCGTGGAACCACTGAAGGATGATGTCTACATTTAAGAACTACATTTAAGCCCTTAAAGATGGTAATATAAGGCTATTTGGAAAAGACCATAATTACATATCAAATAATTGAGAAGAAATAAGCATTTTGAATTAGTAGTGGGAGATTATTTTATCATGCTTTATACAGTAGCATAAAATAATCCATATAAACAACTGCATCCATTCTAGTATTTGCCAGATTTCCTGCTTTGGAACAGAGTGATGCTATCACTATCCAGACATTTGATTATGTGATTTATATATTATTTCATTTATATAGAGAGCACCTTCATCCATAATTCTTCCCAAAGACTAACTATTCTCATTCTAGTTAGAAAGTGCCAACTGAAATTGGACATCAGTCTGGGTTCCAGTCCTTTTGGCTAACTTCTGAATTAGTTGTCAACATCTGAGATACACAAAACACTTAAGAATACCAATACTGGGCAGTAACATATCCCAGAAAAGTCAGCCTAATAAGAATCAAGAATGCTGTAGGATATTTGAATACTATTACTAATATTGGGGTAGATTGAATAAATTGCTCTGTATGAATCCTTTGAACTCATAATCTAGGATGAAAATAAACTCTAGAAGTCTCTAAACCTTTTCACAGACAGCTTTTAATTATCTTCTCGGATTAGTAAAAGCAAAGGTTAATTCTGCTTTGATTCTGTATTTCTCTTATTTCATCAATCAACCTAAGCAATCTGATCCTTGACTATGGTACTTAACAGATTGGGAAGGCCAGGCGTTGATTGCTATTGTCAGCATGAAAGTGATGCTGCTATTCTGCAGCTTCAATTTTTAATTAATGAGGTAAGGCTTCATTAATAAGAATTGCACTACAGTGACATTTGACTGTTTTAGTCATTATGTCTCAGAAAATAAGGTTTTGAAGTAAGAAAGATATTAATGAAAACGAAATCTCGGTCTAGACACACAAGTCTGTTTCTTTGGATTTTAACTGTTTTATAAATTAATAGCTAATGCTATCAAAATTTAGGATAAAAATTTGGGCAAGTATACTACAGATCTTTCATTTCCGTGTACATTCTACAATTCCATTGTAATTTATTTTTTTGCTGTAAGACATCGAGAGTCATTGGATACAAGATGGACAGCAAATAAATTCCATAAATAATAAAGACATAAATTGAATTATAAATATAATAAATATTTAAATTCAAAATAAACGCACAATATGTATATCCTAAATGTGTATCAGTACACCACATACGCCTCCTAGATGGTGGGATACACATAATAGTATTTTGGCTTTCAATCTGGAGTCTAAATTAGAGACGCTAGAATAGTGAGAGTATGCTTGGAGAAATACTGGGCTTCAGATGAGCTTGTGGCATTCTGCTTAAAATGTGCTACAACTGATCAGTATTATCCTTGATTTTTTTAAGCAGGGAATGCTGCATGTACATGAATATGATGAGGGATAATGTACTAGTTTATTCCTTCTCAGTCTTATTAAAATCATTCTTCAAAGCTTTGATTGATCAAAACTGTGGTGGGCAGCAGAGAACATTGTATATGTACATTGCCTATCTGTACCATCATGGCTTACAAAAAATGTAACTTGGAATATAAGAGAAAATTTAAAAAGTATTAATTATTATTAATAATTAATTAATTATTAATTAACAGAAAATGGGGAAATAAATAATATGATGTCTACTTGTGACAAAGGAAGAAGGTGATTTGATGTTATTTATTTATATTTCATGCTTCTTAACTGCCGATCTCTTTCAAAGAAGGGCTCTGTGCAATGGGCAGTTCCGGAGCCGTGTTAAGTAGAGTTGAATATGCAAAAAGTGAAGGATAGTTTTAATGAATTAAGGGGCTAAAACCTATATCCGAAAGTATGAATCAATATCATCTGGATTATTATGGTTTTGTATATTATGGTTTTGTAGGCTGTTAATAGTTACGTGCTATACTCCAAGGAACTATAATAATTTAAAAAATACATATTGGTTTTGGAGAAAATTGTGGGGGGAAATGTGATCTAGAGGAAATACTCTCATAAGGTGAATGGATGGTGAAAATTAAATAAGAGAATACAGATAAAATGGGCCATTTGGAGACCCCAAAATGAATGAATATAGTGATTCTTTGATGAGCATCTGGTTGGTTGATCTGCAGGTTTCAAATTGACAGTTTAAGCATGAAAGCTGACTGGATGACTTTGAGCCAATCACTCTTTCTCAGACCTTACACCTCACAGGGTTGTTGTTGTGGGAAAAATACAAAGAGGAGGAAGGAGTATGAGATATGTTTGCCACCTTACTTATAAAGTAATAGAAGTGGTTCTCGACTTACAACACTCGGTTTAGTGACCGTTTGAAGTTACAACGGCACTGAAAAAATTGACTTATGAATGTTTTTCACACGACCATTTCAACATCCCCATGTCACATGATCAAAATTCAGAACTGACTCATATTTGGCAACTGACTCGTATTTATGATGGTTGTAGTGTCCTGGGGAAGCCAGATTCACTTAACAACCATCTTACTATTTTAACAACTGTGATGATTCACTTAACAAATGTGGCAAGAAAATTGTAAAATGGGGCAAATGTCTCGCTTAGCAACAGAAATTTTGGGCTCAATTGTGGACTTAAGTCAAGGAGTATCTGTAAATCATAGAATCATAGAGTTAGGGTTAGGGTTAAGGAATCTACCAAGAATTTGTGAGGAAACTCTGAAACTACACTATAGGTGTGGTAATGTAACAAACTGAGGCCTAGTTTCTAGGCCATTGGGGTAGGTTTCAAATATTCCAGCACTGGAACAGCCTCCACCAGCCCAATTGTTAATGAGGGTTGTTTTTTTTTAACAGTTACTCAGTTTTCTATGAGCAGCCATTGTGAGCAAAGCCTGAGTCAGCAAAAGGGTGTTTTTCTCTGTGTTTCAAAGATAATTTGCCCTTGCAAATGGACAGCAGCATTGTCTAAATTTGAAAGCAAATTAAGACATTGATCAATGGCTCAACTGGCATGAGAGTATGTAGTCGTGAATAGTTTTTAAACTTCTAAATTTAATTCGGCAATTAATTTTCCCAAGGGGCCACATAAGAAACTGGGACTGTTTTGGAGAGCCGAACCAATGTAATCTGATTTGATGTCCTCAAACTCTGTCACCTCAACTCCTCAGGTTGCTATAGGTGGTGGGGGAGTGCTGCACAAACTCAGAAAAGTGCTCCTGCGGCCACCAGCTGCATGAAGGAGCACACCGTGATTGCACAGAGTCAGACCTGACTCAGCTTCTTCCCCTGCCTCATGCAGCACTCTTATTTTACATTTGATTTCCGATTTCTGATTAACCTCACTTGGGTCAGACAGGGACAGCCAAAGAGCCAGATGTGACCCATGTCTGTCCAAGTCTGTTCTAAATGGATGCTGGGTATATATTTATTCTACATGGTCTACAATAACATGTACATTTTTTACAATATTACAACCAGTACCTAGCTTTTGTTACCATCGACCATGGTATCTTTTAGGGCCAGCTGGAGGGGATGGGGATGGGTGGCACAGTTCTGTGCTGGTTTGGCTCCTTTCTCTGTAGCAGGGTTAGGGTTAGGGAGTGAGAGGTCCAGCCCTCAGCCGCTATTCTGTGTATACTGCAGAGCTGGGAACTTTTTCCACTCCTTTTCAACAAGCATATGAAACCGCTGGGTAAGATCATCCATCACCACGGGTTGACGTTTATACTGTATGCTGATGACACCCAACTCTATATTTCCACTTTTGTGACCCAAGTGATACTATGGCTGCCCTTTCGTGGTGCTTGGAGGCTATGGGGGCCTGGATGGGGGCAACAGGCTTCAACTGAACCCTGGTAAGACCAAATGGCTTTGGGTTCGCGGGGATCCGGGATCTGGGATTTTGTCATCTTTGACTCTGGATGGGGTGGCATTGCCCCAAAAAGACCCAGTCTGCAACTTGGGGGTTCTCCTGGACTCCCGACTCCTGTTTGAGGAACAGGTGGCAGTCGTGGCTAGGAGAGCCTTTGCCCAAGTTTGTGTTGTGCAGCAGTTGTGGCCTTTCCTGGACCAGGATCCCCTATGCTCAATCGTTCAGTCCCTAGTCATCTCACAACTGGACTATTGTAATGCGTTCTACATGGGGCTACTCTTGAAGAGCATTTGGAAGCTACAGCTGGTGCAAGTGCAGCAGTGTGGATAGTTTGGGGGGGTCCAAAGAATAGCCCCTTTAACACCACTGCTCCGCGAGCTGTATTGGTTACCAGTCTGCTTCCGGGTGCAATTCAAGGTGTTGGTGATCAGCTTTAAAGCTCTTCTTGGCATGGATCCAGGTTACTTAAGGGACCCTCTCACCCCACTGGGATTGGCCCGTACCACTCTGGCCATCAGAGGAGGCAGGCTGCAGGTCAAGCCCGAGTATTCTGGCTGGTGGGGACCAGGAGAAGAGCCTTCTCTGCTGTTGCTCCTGCCTTCTGGAACATCTTGCTCCCCATGTGAGGTTGCCCCCAACCCTCCTATCTTTTTGTAAGGGCCTAAAGACGTGGCTATGCCAGTCAGCTTAGAGCCCCAGTGGGGGATCAGCGCAATGGAGGTGGTTGATTGAGTAATAACAGATCCTATCTCCCCCCGCCACTCCGCCACCGTCCTCCTCCAGGTGTTTTTGGTTTTAACTTTTTATGTTTTAGTTTTGATGTAACTGTAAGCCACCCATAGTTACCCTAATTTATAAAATAAATTTTATAAATAAATAAATAAATGACCATGGGGATTCTGCAATGATTGTAAGTGTGAAAAATGATCATAAGTTACTTTTTTGAGTGCCATTGTAATTTTGAATAGTCATTAAGCATGTAAGTCGAGGACTACCTGTACACAGAACTGAATGATGGAAACACTGGAGCACATTCCTTTTTTCTTTTCTTTTTTTAAAAGTTGGGCAGTTTTATTTTATTTCATGTTGCCTTCTGAGAATAAGAGTACTGAGAAACTGACAGTGCTGCTGCTGCTGTGAAGAAACTAGGAGACACTTTCTCCTGAATCAGGTCAGTTTGCCTAGTGAGATGCAGATATAGAACAGCAACAACAGATCCAAACTACCTTCTTAAAATTGCCATTTTCCCAGGAAAGTCTGCATAATTACAGTAGTGGCCAAAATTGTGGAAATCTTTTGGGAAAAGTGTACATTTAAGGTTTGATGGCTAATAATACCACTTTTAGTTGGAGTAGTACCATAAAATTATATATCAATGGAAAGATAAGTTGATCAAGAATGTAATGCAACAAAGTTTGTTCAATTATCTGTATTCTATGAAACGTTATAGCCAAATAACCAGAAAAAGGAAGCACAACTTGCTTAGGTTGATATCAGGTAGCTTTCCTTCATCTGATTGTAGCCAATGAGCATGAGTGTTTAGAGAGCCAATCAGGTGTCATCTTGTTTTGGCAATGAGTCAATCAGATCACAGTAGGATTCAGTTATTGATGTCATGTATTGAAGCTGAGAGGAGGACATTTGTCAGTGTGTTATGTGATCGCTATCAAGTTGGTTGGGTTTTTTTGTGTACTTTCATTTAGTGAGCTTGTAAAACATAATAAAATCAAAGTAATGATGCAAAGAGTTGACTGGTCGCCCAGAAAGTGATGTAAAATAGTATTATTAAGTGAACAAGGCTATGGTTATAAAGAAATTAAAAGAAAAATTGGTGGAAACTTAACCAAAGGTGGCATTTCTAAGTTTTTGAAGAAGTATAAGGAGACTCAGTCACTACAAAACCACACTGATAAAGGCAGGAAAAGGTGCACAACAGCAAGTGATGATAGAAAAATTAAGAGACTGTGCCTACGTGACAGAAGAAAATCATCTGGGTGTATGCAAGATGAAATGGCGCAATGCAATGTGAAGTTGAGTGCAAGGACTGTTCGGCGCAGACTGCAGGAATTTGGCCTAAAATCTAGAATTCCACGAAAAAAGCCACTTTTATCTCTCAAACAAAGGTTGAAAAGACTAAACTGGGCTAAAACCCATGTTACCTGGACAGAGGAACAATGGGACAGTGTTATTTGGAGTGATGAGACCAAGATCTCCCTGTTTGGTAGTGATGGCATAAAATACGTAAGGAGAAGAATCAGAGAAGATTTGCATCCTGATTGCATTACATGTACCATGAAACACCCAGTCAGTGTTATGATCAGGGATTGTATGACATCAAAAGGTGTGGGCAGAATTTGTGTGGGAATATAAATGGCCAAAAATACATTAATGAAATACTTGAGTCCAAACTGAAGCCTTTCACACATGATATTTTCCAAGACAATGAAGCATTTATATTTCAACAGGATTCAGCTCCATGTCATGTTGTTGCTGCTGTGTGCAAAAAGTGGTTTCAAGATAATCATATTCCACTGCTGGAATGGCCTGGGAATAGCCCAGACCGTAACCCAATTGAAAATCTATGGAGCCGACTAAAGAAACTTGTTAGTCAGAAGCGACCCAGCAATAAAACCCATTTAATAGAAGCAATCATTCAATCTTGGTTTCACATTATAACAGCTGCAGAACTAAAGGACTTGTTTCACTCCATGGGAAGACGTTGTAAGGCCGTAATTCATGCTAAAGGTTACCCAACTATTAACTGACGTGATAATTTTTGTATATCTCGTTTTTTCTATGGTGATAATTTTTGTATATCTCGTTTTTTTTAAGGTGATAATTTTTGTATATCTCGTTTTTTCTACGTGTTTCACTTTTCTTCTTTATAGCTGCTATTCTAAAAGCAAATCCTTCATAAAAGTTATTGCATTACATTCTTGATTAAATTATCTTTCCATTTATATATTAGTTTATGGTACTACTCCAAAAGAAAGTGGTATTAACCATCAAACCTGAAATGTACACTTTTCCCAAAAGGTTTTGGCCACTACTGTATAATAAAACAAAGTATGTTCTTTTCTTGTTAGGGTGCTTTGATTAGTGCAAGTTCAGATGACATGCTCCATTTGTGGAATCTAAGACAGAAACGGCCAGCGATTCTTCATTCCCTGAAATTTAACCAAGAACGGTAAGACTCCAAAAGTTTTTGGATCTACTTATCTGATTTGACTCTTGTGTTTTTGGATACTAAAACCTTATTATATTTATGCAAGCAAGCTTAAGCAGCACATGGACCAGTCCCAGATGAACCAGGGGATAAAGATGCCCATGAGTCCAAGGACCCTTGTCTCTGCCCTAATTCACAATTTTTTATTTAAAGATTCTTCAAATAGTATAGGCATTGTTCTGCCCAAGCATTTTGCATGCCATGAGCGAGTTTCCACTTTTCACATTCTTTGTCCAAAGCCATCCTTGATGGATTTAAGTATGATTAATAGCATTATAGAAATAATATAGAGAAGTGTAGCCTGCAGAAGGACATCCTAATTTATTCTGAATCCAATTTCTGGTCTATATTGTAGAATTAATTTTAATCTTGCTGAAAGGTTATTGCAGCTTTGAATGTTAATGTAGTTGTGTTTTGCAAGAAGATGCAGCCCACAAATAATAGTTTTCATCCTAGCTCAAATTCAGTGGCATATAAAGCAACATTTTAAAACTTAGTTCATAAATACTAATCTAATTATTTAATAATTTAATTTTTGTTGGGCAAGCCTGCCTATCTTGATTATGTGATAAGCAGTAGGGCAATGTCTGCAGGAGAGGGGAGTGTAACTTTGCCTTCAGAATTTTTACATAAACTCAGGAGAGAAACTGGTGACTGTGTTTTATATTTTTAAATATAGTTTTCAGTAATGGCTTTAGTATGGTTTTATATGTTTGTTGTTTTTAGTTGAATTTGTTTACCGTTATTGATGTTGTTTTTAATTGTTGTGAACTAGTTAGAGTCACAGATATGAGATGGACATCTATATGAATTGAACAAAGCATAAAATATATAATAAGTAGTAAACACTTATGCGTGTGCACATACACACACAGAGAGACCAGGAGATGATGCCACATTTTTTACAGATCTATATGATCTGTAAATGGCAGATTCCACTTGGATCAAATCATTCCAAAGCTAACAAGGTCCCAAGCCATCAGAAGCTTGAATTGGACCCAGAAACCAGCAACCAAGGCTCCTCCCCCAAAATGGAGGTTATTTTCCTTGCAGGATCCAATCCGGGTCAGTCACTGGGACCAGGTGTTTCGTCTCCTGAGCTTTCAGACTCGTACTGGAGCCCATCTTTTCATACCTGTTAGGGCTACTTTAAAATAATTCTAAAATCTAATTTTTTCTTTAATTTATCTATGACTGGGAAGTAATAGTTTTAACTCAGCATCCCAAAATTAATTCCATCATCATTTTAGGGTTGTTTTTTTAAATCTGAGTTTGGGGGAAAAGAACCATACAACTATATCCATATTCTAGAAGATTAAAGTTAGAATTAAGATTGAGCGATGGGCATGAAACATCTATTTTAAATGACTAGGAAAATGCTAAAACAGTGCATCAGTAGACATATAAAAAGGAAGAGAAGTCCTCCAAAAGATAGATAACTCAAGGAAAGAAAGAAAAATAGATTTTTTTTTCTAGATTTCAAATGACCTATGCTGCATGTCAAGCAAGTATTATACCCACTCTACCTCTACAAAAGATTTTAACAGACTGTGAGACATTCTTGAGGAAAAGCTCAGAAAAAAAATGCAAGAAATGAAATTTCATTTTAAAGCTGGTTGTCTATGGAGATTTTCAGTTATCTAGATCATGGTTGTCCCAAAAATGCTTTTTTTCAAAGACAACTGAACTTTCTTTTTTTTCTTGAAGACATTTCACGTCTCATCCAGGAAGCTGCTTCACCTGTCACTTTAGGGCTGGTTATTGTGCATTTTGCTGCTTTCTCTTTAGATATATAAATTTAATCTAATTTAATTTAATCTAACACCTGTATGCACAGAAAAGAAAGCCATTGGCAAGAGCCAAGAGCCAAGAAAGTTTGGAGACTACAGGAGGATTATCTAATGGAAGGCTGGAGTAGCCTATAGCTTGGACTAAATTCCTTGCCAGCATTGTCTTGGACTGGATAGGTTTTTCTTCCACTATATTAGTGTGAAGCTGAAGAATACCATAAGGATACAATCCATCACAAATGTGGACCTGGAATGGGCCAGCCCTGATTAGGTTAAGGGGATGAGGAAATTAAACAAATGTATGACAACCTCACAGCAGGATCAAGTGGTATCTTCCAGTTTTCTGAAATGTTGCATCTTCTCTTGAAGATCCAGGAGAGCAGTGGTAGATTGTAGGAAGGGGTTGTGAAGAACATTTGATTACAGTGATTGACCAGGAGCCATATGTAAATGTGCATATGATATAAAGAGCAAGTTTATCTTTTCCCCTGCACACTGTATCTGGCTCCCTACTTCTTTGGGAATGTGTCTTAGCACTGAAGCAGTGTCAATGTCCTCTCTTATATTGTGGTAAAAGGATCTTTGCTGTACCAAAAACGTCTTGTGATATTGGTGCAAATATATCTAGACTGGGTATTTTATACTTTGTCAATCCAATATTTTGGTCTAGCTCTGGTCTTTCATGTCTGGTCTAGGAAAGAAATGGTCAAATACTCTTACCTCCTCTATATTAATTACACCTGGGGCAAAATATTGCAATATGAAAGGAACTAAAGAAAAAAGGTAGATGTGGATGAAAAGTCTCTGTTAGAATGTCAAATCTTCCCAATAAGGAAAAAATGAAGAAGTACTGGATGTTTGTTGATATGCTAGAGAAGCATAATCCTGAGAATCTTAGCTTTCATTTATTACACACACATACAGAAACACACATACACACACACACCCTAGATGTGTTGTCACTGCTATATGTACTTATTCCAAAAGAAAGACTTTCCCACCTTTTTGTTCAATTTTACCAATGTACAAATAGCAATCACTGGTATATGTGGTGTTTAGAGAAGGCTAATTTGAGTTCTTGCCAATATGTCTGGATTAGATATGCAAATGCTGCACAAATCATACCAGATGTTGAGCAATTAAATTAGCTCAACTGGAAGACAACCCAGTTTTTGTTAAGTTCATTTTGTGACTGGGAATGATAGTGGAGTTACATTGGAGTTACACTGAGAGTAGCTATATCTTTTTTTTTTTTTTTACATAATGGTGTTCTTATTCTGTATTGGAGTTTTTTTTAGTGAAAACAGCACTGATGCATGAATGATCATGGATAGTTTGCTGACGTGAAGATTCAAAACCTTAACTAATAATTTAGGGTGATATTTGTTCACTCCTTAGGAATAGACTTTAATTCAAAAGTATGATCTGTTTTTCCCATACTAGTTTAACAACTACTATTTTATATGATCTGAGATGAGAAATGTGGTGTGTGTTTTTACTACATTTATATAATGTGATTGTGGTGCTCAGCTGTGACCTCTTTTACTCCTCTGGAAAAGATGCAATCCAAATTCCTAATTAGAGCCAGATTTCGGGTAGTGTCCCAAATGTAGTACAAAGGTGGGAGGCAAGACTAGCCAAAATCGAAACAGGTGCATGGATTTACATTTTTTAAAACTCCTCTTTTCCCCTACAGGTTTGAGTTCTCTCTTTATAGAAGTCAATTTTGAATCAGTATGGTTCAGGACCATCTCACAAAACCTCCAGTATCTTGGTTTCTCCAGGGAAGTGCTTTTGATGATGGGGTATGAGTGTGCACTTAGTGCACTCAAATAACATATTAAGGATCTGGAAAACCAACAAGATTGGGCTGCTTTTCCCATAAATGTTTATTTGAACAATCAAACTTCCCCTTTAAAGCAGTGAGATACCTATATCGAATAACTGTCCCCAAAATCCGAAGGGCATTAACCTCAGCATGCTGCAACACACTTCCCACAGCCGTTTGGGAGGGCCGATACAAAAAGAATACCATATGAGCTGAGATTGTGCCCCTGTAGACAAGGAACCATTGAAACTACAGCCCACATCTTGCTATACTGCATCTTCTCTAAGGGCTCAGGGACTCAGTTGATAACACCTCATCTAATAAAATATCCAGGAAATACTGATCTTTTTCACAGGGCAACTACTGTTACCAGATCAGTATGAAGTAGTTTCTGTGAATTTTGTTATTCTGTATGCAAAATTAGGCGGACTCTAACTGCCCATTAATAATCCACCATTAATCGTAATATATAATTTTGTCTATTTTTTATATTTATTTCTTATTATTATTATTGTTGTTGTTGTTTTTAATGCTTTTATTTGTACTGTGGTTGGTGACTGTAATAAAAACTGATTGATATAATGTGATTGTCTTTTCCCCTGACATAGGATTACCTTCTGTCATCTACCTTTCCAAAGCAAATGGCTCTATGTGGGAACAGAGAAGGGAAATACACATATTGTAAATATTGAATCCTTCATACTTTCTGGATATGTTATCATGTGGAACAAGGCAATAGAATTGTGAGTTGAGAATTGTTCATTATTTTTTCATATTATTGGTATTTTATAAAATAAAAACCAAATCCTCTAATCTATACCATAGGATGCTGTGGTGTTGTTTTTAATTATCAACCTGATTTTTATTACAGTATTTGACTTTTTGCATTGTAGCAATGTATTCTACTGAAAACAAAGTACTACAACCCAGTCCCAACCTTGCTGCTGCAAAGTGAGAAAACAGTAGTTGCTTTTAGTCCCACTATCTTTCTTTCCTTAGAGCCTTGCAAGTTACACTCATGATTCTTGGTATCATAAAAGCCTACTTATCCATGCAGACCCCCTGAGCTACACATTTAGGAAAGATTTTAGGAGAACTTAAAATGTCTGCAAATTTAATATGTGAGAAGTGGTCCATATGATTCACTGCTGCTTCAGAGCAAGATTAGATGCCAGATGTAGTGAGTGAGTCAGTAGTGAGATAATTTTCTCTGATGAACCAGAAGATCACTGATAATGACAAGCATGGAACTCTGCTATCCAGCCCATCAAGCTGTGGAGAGGGTACTGGGAATAGTAGCCGTCTGGCATAAGATATGGCTCTCAGGTTGAAAAGACTGTTCACCTGCAATATTAAAAGTTTGCCTTCCAAGTTGAATATGATCCAGTAGATCAGGCATGTCAAACTCGCGACGTCACATGACGTCGCACGACGTATCGCGACTTTTTCCCCATTGCCAGCAATGGGGTGGGCGCGGTTTCAGTATGATGCATCCGGCCCGCGGGCCGGCAGTTTGACATGCCTGCAGTAGATGGTCAGGTGCAGCCCACAATGCATCCTGTTCTCCACTGCATTTCTTTCTGTTGCTTCTCTTTCGCTCTTTGCTTTTCCATTGCTATGACCTTCAAATGTTAGCCTTTCCCTTGTTTGGCTCTATTTCTTTATCTACTATCTAGTTTCTCCATTTATGTTCCCAGATGCTCTCCTTGCTCTGCATTCCTGCATCATTTTCCCCTTCTCTGTTTGTCTTCATTTTTCCGAAGAGGGTGTTTTTGCATCCTTATTGCCCATCTCTAACCCATACTTCCTACAAAACAAATCTCCATCTTCTTTGTTCCTCAGGTACTAAAACAATGTTTTCATATTATTTTTCTCAGACAATAATTCTCAAGGCTACATAAATCCAGTTCTCAAATTATATTCATAAGTCTTAATCTGCAATCCCTTGTTGCATTTTTTCCACTTAATTCACTTGAATCTTTCTTAAAATGTGCAGAATGAAGTACAGTACTTAAGGTGGGATATGACCAATGCCAAATTAATGGAATTATTCCTTCCAATCATTTAGAAAGTTTACTTCTATTGAATTATCCTAAAATTGCATCCACCTATTTAGTAAACACACTGCACAGCTAACTTTTACAGTATTTCAGCTTGTGATCCATTACTAGACTGGAATAATTTCCACTTGTTTTATTGATGTCTTTTTCTTCTATGAAGACCTTTGCATTTGTCGCTATCAAATTTCATTTTGCTATTTTCACTAACCTATCAAGGTCACTCTCAATGGCATTCCAGTCTCCTAAAACAGAGGTGCAAAAGTGCTATTCGGGGGCTGCATGTGATCTATCCCTTTTGTTGTTCCCAGATCCCCCAGTGTTTGGGGCTAAAAGCCTCATTTGTGCACTTGGGGGAGGGTTTTGTTTTGTTTTTTTAAATAGCCCAAAGAGGTCCTTAAGTTTTCAGATTCTTAAGACTCCAGTTTCATCCCATAACATTCCTGAATACCCTTTGGCTCCTTGCTCTGCCCTCTTTGAGAGTGCAGCCTAGGCCTAGGGCAGGGGTAGGCAACCTTGGCTCTTTTATGACTCGTGGACTTCAACTCCCAGAATTCCTGAGCCAGCCATGCTGAGGGAAAAGGGAGAGGTTTCCAAGCTGAGCCATGCTGGCTCAGGAATTCTGGGAATTGAAGTCCACGAGTCATAAAAGAGCCAAGGTTGCCTACCCCTGGCCTAGGGTGACTTTTAAGCTGATGGGTATTGTGACGGAAAATTTACACTATTAACTTGCCTATCCAATTTCCTATCTCCTTCAGATTTGATGAAATTCTATTTATCTCTCCAGCTCATTAAAAATATTACAAGAGTACTATTCTCAAAATAGTACCGTGTTTGTATCATACTTGAGCCCTTGTTATGACTTCCCAGAGCAGAAACAGCCACATTTCTCTTATCAGGATTGATACTCTTAATAAGACAACCAAGTGAAAAGTTGTTTTACACTTTTCAACGTCATCCTGCATTAGACACAGAATATAACTGTAGGATTGTTTTGCACATAAGTATGGGATCAGATGTGTGGGTCTTCTAAAAGAAGTTAGTGTTAATTATTCAATTATTTCAAGGCCAGATTATTTGAAGGAGACTTCTGGAGAGAACTCAGGCAATTACCCCACACAGTTCTATTTTCAGTAGCATCTGTTCAGGCTTGCATGTATTTTTTCAGAGAGAGAAAAAACACTATGACATAGAGCAGCCCACACATATCCTTCAAAGGTTCAGCCCACGCCCTGTTGTCATACATTTCCCGCTCTTAAATTTAAAATATAAGGGATGTAGCTCATCAAGTGCACTTATAGGCATGAGCTTCAAATTTGGTTCCCACAGTCTTACATTTAGTTCTCCTAGCCCTAATGCAATTTTACAGGAGCTTTTTGCATGCAAAAATAAATATCTCTCTCTTAAAGTGGAGTTATTAGTGGATAGGAGTTAGTTTTAGGAACCTGTTAGTCCAAGGAAATTACTTTTTGGTCTGGGTCTAAAATAAGCACTGTGAATTATATGCCTTCTCTGATGAATTTTTATTGAGACTGTGAGCAGCTTCCAGTAAAATCTGGATCTTTATTCAGCAGACTGGGATATTCACAGATAGAGAAATCAGACTGTCTGGTATAAGATAGTCAACAAATGCGAGCAACATCCTGGACTCAACTTTTGAATTCTGTCCATTTGCTAAAAGTTTGTTACTGAAGAATATTTTCTGTTGTGAAAGATTTAGGTGGCCATAAACTTTTATGTTCCCCTACGTTCACTTAATGTTTTTATCCCTCCTTTTAGATTTTTAAACTCTTGTTTTTATATATACGTTTAATATTTTTAGGGCTTTTTCTTTTTTAATTATACTTTAATGTTGTTGTTTTTTGCATTGGGTATCCCATTCTTCCTATGTTGGTATATGTGCATCTTTTAGTTTTTTAAAAAAAAAAAAAATACTAGTCGTTTGTATCCCACCCTCCTTTGCTGATCTATGACTGTAATAAAGATTTCATCTGATTTGTTACAAGCTGCCCAAAGTCATCTGGAGTCTGGCGGCCTCTAAATTGTACAAATAAATAAAATCTGCCCTGAATCAAAACCTACCCATGACAAAAAAGGCAGATTCAGCTCAGCCAGAAGAGAGCAACTTTTTTTTTTTGCATTAAGCAGCAACATGTTAACCAGCATAGTTTAATGGATTAGTCTGATCAGGATTACTTGTGTGCAGAAAATAAAGGAAGAGAAACTAAGCACAGTGCCATTTATAGGGCCTACTGGAATTATTCCTTATAAAGCTAATCATCCAGAGGAGGCATCATCCTTATGAGTAGTCAAAGCAAAGCATGCTGTGCAAGCTGCTTGGGAACAATTAATTGTAACAGCAAGACCTAAATAGCAAGCTACTGTATGTTGCTGGAGATTTGCAGCATCTTCCTAGGCTGCTCTAGCCTGCAAGTATCTAGGAAGACCATTTCTCAGAGCAGTCTGTGAAAATTTTTTGCATTACCACAGATCCCTCATAAGCTACCAGTCAGCTTCAGAAAAATACAAATTAATTAGACAACAGAAATTTCAAAAGTCCCTAGAAGGAGATTTAATCCCCCCTGAATTGATTCTGAGCAATACAGTTAGATTCATTCTTTCCTTATATTGATAGATTAGTTTGTATAACTAAAGAGAGGAACCTGGCCTTTATTATCCTAATTTCAAGAAGGGTAGAAGTTCCATAGCAAAATTCTGTAGTAAAAGCTGTTGGCCAGTGTTATGTACTGGGCTTAATTGAGAACAGGTGCAGGGAGCTGCACCAGAACACCCAGCAGACCACGTGGCCTGCTGGGTCAGACTTGCTGTCTGCAAAGAATAGCTAGCCTGCAATTGAGCGGGAAAATACGTTGCAATGATTGGCTGGTGACGTCCCAGGCTGAATGTATAAAAGGAGGCGGAGCCATTTTGTTCTGAGTTCTGTTTAGCTGTGAATAAAGAAGTACCTGTTGTTGAGTCCTGCCTCTTCAATGCCTACCAACGCAAGAAACAGAACACTGGATGCCTTCAAATATTATATATTGATTGATATATGGGCAGTTACAATCTTCTCAGGCTTGTTGCTGAGAGAAACTAAACAGAAGTATCTGGTCTTTTCCACAGAGCAGTTATTGCTGTGTTGATCAGTTTCACCTTCCCATTGTTTACCAAAATAATATGAAGTGTGTAATCTTTCCAGCAACCCATTAACTTACTTCCTGATTTGTTGTGCTTTGTCTTTTTTGACTTGAAAGATTAGCTGTGTGGAGTGGCATGTGGGGGAAAATATTTGAGCAGGACTTTGCACCTTGTGGTTCCTGTTAATGGATCTTCTTTATCCCAGGGACTGTCCCTGGTCAAGAACACAGATACACAGAGAATACTTCCAGGGAGTGGAGACCTTGGTTGCGGAACTAAACCCCGCTTGGTATGAAGCACTCTTGTGTTGATCAATGCCTCTTCAATGCCTACCAACACAAGAAACAGAACATTGGCGACGAAGGTGGGATCGTGCTGCTGCAAAAGTCAAGTGCTGACTCACCACGGAAAGCCTTGAAGACGCTGAGAAGTACGGCGTTCCAACCTCCTTCACTCTGCCTGCCAGTCCGGAATCACTGGAGGAGAGTACCGCTAGGAGTTGTCCTGGAACCACTTCGGAAGCCTGCGCAGCACGAGGCATTGAATAGGCCACCAACATTACACCATGGCAAAGATTGGTTGTCTTTCTGAATTCGACGTCAAGCATCCAGAACGATGGAGCTCCTACGTTGCTAGGGTGGAAAATTATCTCAGAGTCAACCAGGTTCAGGAGGACGGACTGAAGGCAGCGACGCTGTTGTGCGTTTGTGGTCAAGAAACCTTCGATATTGCGGAGAACCTGGTTGCTCCGGCACCCTTGGAGTCCATCACTTACGCAGAGCTGAAAAGAATGCTCAAACATTTTGAGCCGAAGCTGTCGGTCATAGCTTGGCGACATGCTTTTGAACAGCGGGACCAGTGTCCTGGGGAGTCCGCTGCTGACTTCATTGCTGCTCTATGACAGGCTGCAAGGCCGTGCAAATTTAAGGATCTGGAAGAGCGGCTACGAGACCAGCTCATTTGTGGTCTGAGAAGCCGCGAACTTCAGCAGAAGATATTCGCCAGAGAAACCGTTTCCTTCCAAGACGTTTTGAGGGAGGTAACGGCCAAAGAAGCAGCGGGTGGAGCTGTTAAGGCCTTGCGGCTATCGAAGAACCCTCCAAGCCCCGGAACCGTCCACCAAGAGGACACCGAGAGAGTTGAAGACTCCGAGTCGGACAGCGAGGTCGATCGGTTACAGCAATCGCAAGAAAGGAGGCCCCACAGGCTTCCTGAGAAGGCAGTTTCCTTCCCTCGATGCATCGGGTGTGGAGGCCACCACAGGCAGGCCGACTGCCGGTTCCGCACTGCAACTTGCCGGGTGTGTGGCAGGCAAGGCCACATTGCCGCCGTTTGTTTGGGTCGCACAAAAGACCGTCCATTGGAAGAGTTGCCTTGGAAAGGTACCGGGGTCCCCAGTCAGAACCGGGTGGTCTTTTGCACGACGAGGAGAAGCATGTTTAGAACAGGTGCCCACCGGCCATTGAAGAAAAAGCTGCATCTTAAAGTCACACTGCAAGGGGTTCCTTTAGACATGGAGCTGGACACGGGCTCCGCTCTGTCCATAATTTCTCAAAAAACCCTGGGACAGATTTGCTGTAGAAGCGGCCATCGAGTTAAGCTCAGGCCGTCGAATCTCCTCTTGACCGATTTCCAGAATTCCTGAGTCAGCATCAAGGGGGAGGCCACACTCAGTGTGAAATTCAGGGATTTCAAGGGCCCATTGGATGTCATAGTGGTTGAGGGCAACCGCACGAGTCTGATTGGACTCGATTGGTTTGATGCACTAGGCATTCAGGTGACTGGGTTAAACAGTTTGCAAATGGCAAGCCTTGCAGAGGTTTGTAAGGAGTTTGCTGATGTTTTCAGGGCGAATTTGATCAGGCATGCTACGTCGGCACCATTTCACCGGGCCTCAAACGGTCAAGCGGAACAGATGGTTCGCACCACCAAAGAAGCCTTGAAAAGAATGACCAAGGGAAGCTGGCACCATAAGTTGGCGGACTTCCTCCTCTGCCACCGCACAACTCCGTGCACGTCCACGGGCAAGAGCCCAGCCAAGCTCCGCTGGGGTTGCTGTCTTATCACCAAGTTAGATAGATTACACCCAGACCGGGTTGCATCACAGGTGTCACAGCCGCGGGCACCGAGGCAATTGAAAGTGGGTGATCCGGTTTGGACTTGCAATTATGGTCCAGGTCAACTGTGGGTGGTAGCTGTGGTTTGCAAGGTTACCGGGCCACTGTCATACGAAGTGGCGTTGGAGGATGGTCGCGTGTTAAGAAGGCACATTGACCAGCTTCGTTGGAGGTTACCTAGCCACTCTTCCGCTCCTTGCTCTGCTCTTGGGGGAGAGGAAACCCATGATCCTGATCGTGAAGCTCAGCCGCTCAGTGACAGCGGGACACTGCAATCACCAAACGGGGGATTTGCTAACGAGGCGGCTCCTGACTCCGGCACCATGTCCATGGGACATTGCACTCAATCAGCTTTCCAAGCCATTCCTACCTCAGGCCTTGCGCCAATGGAACAGCGCTCCCAACCGGCTGTTTACGCCAATCAGGGGAATTCCACTCCACAGCGGAACTCTGGCTTGGGCCTACCGGAACAGGCCAGCCAAAATCAAATGGACAAAGGTTCAGGTCTACTGGGACAGGCCAGCCTTAACGATCCGGGCTCACCCATATCAAACGGGTCCCAAAGTCCCGGTCTGCCGAGTCTGGCAGGCGAGCTTGCAGATCGGGCGCTTGCAGCAGTTTCGAGACGATCGGAGCGGGCCAAAGGCCCACCAAAGTTCTTAAGGGACTATGTAAGGTCTCTGTCTGTAAAAATGTAAATGCTTATGTGTTAAATATAAGTATAATGGAGATGCTTATATATGTTCCAAGGGAATGGAAGACCTATAATGTTGTGTATTATTGTTCGTTATACTGTACATTGTGAAGGAACGCTTGTAGTATTGTAAAATATTATGTATCTGCTCCTGAACCAAGAGGGGAGGGGTGTTATGTACTGGGCTTAATTGAGAACAGGTGCAGGGAGCTGCACCGGAACACCCAGCAGACCACGTGGCCTGCTGGGTCAGACTTGCTGTCTGCAAAGAATAACTAGCCTGCAATTGAGCGGGAAAATATGTTGCAATGATTGGCTGGTGACGCCCCAGGCTGAATATATAAAAAGGGGCGGAGCCATTTTGTTTTGAGTTCTGTTTAACATTGAATAAAGAAGTACCTGTTGAAAGTCCTGCCTCTTCAATGCCTACCAATGCAAGAAACAGAACAGCCAGTCTGGAGGGAGAGAATATCTTGGCAGCTGAACAGGCAGGCTTTAGAACAAGCCAAGTCCACTTTGGATTGGGCCTTCATGTTTCACCATTAGATCTAAAAATCCATGCTGTTCTCTAAAGCAGATTTATCTTCTGCCTTCGTATACTCTGCGCAGGCTTTCAGCTCAATATCTAGGACAGTGTTTTTCAACCTTAGCATCTTTACGATATGTGGACTTCACTTCCCAGAATTCCTCAACCTGTCATTTTTATCCTCATATAGAGGATTTATCTAGCTGGTTCAGTCAGATTTGTGATAAATGGTTAAAATTTTTACACACATTCAAATTAAGCCAAAACCCACATGTGAAGAAGAAGACTTGTGAAGGCTTCCTGACCTTTGTCTATTAAGGTGTTAGAAGTCCAGGCCAGTGTGGTAGATGCAGAATAGACATCTCAGTGTGTTGCATAGTTCAGTTTCCATGTCAGTGTCTTACAGTTGGTTATCTCTATATATACTGTGTATTTGTAACTAAGGTATTTTTTAAAAATTATTTTGAAATTGGTTAGTGAGAGCAGTTAGTGAGAGAGATTGGTTAGTTTAAAAATCAAATTTGGTTTGAGAGCCAGTGTGGTGCAGAAATTAAGGTGCTGGCCTAAAAATCAGGAGACAATGAATTTGAGGCCTCCTCTTGGCATGAAACTGCTGGGCGCTTTGGGCCAGTCCCTCTCTCTCAGCCCAACCCACCTCACAGGGTGGTGGTTGTGGAAAAATAGATGGGTAGGAGCATTAGGTATGTTCCTTGCCTTGAGTTATATATGAAAAAGATGGGATAAAAAAGAACAGTATCCCAATGTTAAACAGAGTACACATTATAATTCTATATAATTTAGATTGCAGTTTACATGTATATAACTTAATAAAATACAACCCATTACATTATACAGTATATGTGTATGAGACAAACCATTTTCTAAAAGTCAAGAAAAAGACTTACCTTTCAGCACTAGGTTGCCCACCCTTTTAGTAATAATGCTTAGAGCCCAGTCCTCTTGAGCTCTATGCAAGTGCCACGAGGTGGTTCCGGTGGAAAAGGCGTACTTTGAAATAGGGAAAAAAGTGATGAAGTTAAACAGAAAAAAATAGCAGACAGAATTGCAACCCTTTGTCCTTGCACCAAATTCATCAAGCAGAAGCTGCCAAGCTAGCCTGTTTGGCCTCGTGGTTGAGGCACCAGGCTTGGAACTAGGAGACTCTGAGTTCCAGTGCTGCCTTTGGGCCAGTCACTCTCTCTCAGCCAAACGCACCTCGAAGAGTTGTTGTTGTGTAGAAAATAGGAGGAGGAAGGAATATTAGGTGTGCTCGCTCTCTTGATATATGTAAATATATAAAAATAAAAGCAGGATATAAATAAATAAAAATAGCCTGGAGCTGTGGTGGATGTTTACAGGAGCATGAGTAACATACAGACTTGAGATGAAAGATTTTGGTTGTTCATTCCTGGATAATTGCTTTATTAGAATCCCTCCTCTTTCTAGGTTTACTTTTGCTTAGAGCAGCTTTTTACAATTTGGCATCCTTCGGCTGTTTTTTACTCTAATTCCCTTAATCCACAGCCACAGTCACCTTTGTCCTAACTGTTTAAGTTTACAAAACAGAAATAAATTGTACTTGATTTTTATAGTCTCAATTTTGATTTGCAGATCGACAAAAACTCACCCTGGGCCCGTTGTGCATCTAAGCGATAGCCCAAGAGATGAAGGGAAAGTGAGTAAGAAGAATTCAAGTATTTCTCAGTATTTTTGTTTTAGCAGTTTTTTCCTTTTGTTACAATTAATTGGGCAACTTAAATACATAAACGTCCATAAAAAGTATGAAATGCCACGGACAATACAATAATATCGAGAAAAAATAATGCACTTTCCTTTTGGGTAAGGTTAAACAAGTTTTTATTAACCAGAGATTTTATTGACCTGAACTTACAAATACAACAAAAACTTCTGAAATGTGCAATGTATATATTAATATTTTGTAACTAGGCTGTTGGTTCATTATAAATATGTACTTTCAATCAGTTTATTTTGTTTTGCTTAATGCAATGCTGTTTAATCTATAAATAAAATATTATAACATGCTTCAATATAAATATTGATTTAAATTTTTATTCCCCCTCTCCTTACAAGCAAAATGACAGTCAGATCAGAGGTGCTGCCTCTCCAAGATCAAAAAGACAGTCTCCAGTGGTCTTCCAGAGAAAGTTCAAGTAAACTAACCTCTGGGCTACCCTGGAGATAGTCCAAGAATGCCAGTTCAATTAAAGAAGGAAAACCAGAACTCTCTGTCTTCCTTGGTAGATAAATATTTAGCTCCATAACTAGTAAAAATAACTTGTTTCAGTTCCATAACTAATGAAAAATTAAGGCAAAACATCTGAAAGAAAACTCCTTGTTTAAGTAGATATATATTTTGTCAATCCCTAAATTCCGTACCAGTAGAAGCTGATGAGAAAAATACCATGAAAAAAGTCAACTAAGTGATCTTTCAAACAAAACAGGCTTCTTTTTTTTGCCTGTCTTCCCACCAGCTGGATGCCTAAACTCAGCAAGCCGAGAAAGGAACCAGGAGTCCAATTACTATTACCACCTACTAAATTACTATTACCACCTACTAAAAACCATCTGTTCATCTAAGCCATTTAATCATGAAAGATACTTTGAATTCTCCATGCAAAGTATCTATAAAAGCATTTAAAAACTTTGGCAATCATTAAGTATCTCTTCATATTTAGATTACTATTCCAATTCTAAACTTGAGAAAAAATCCAGATATCTCTTGGATTAACAAATGGAAGTTTTCTCTAATCAATATCCTGTATTCACAATCCTTTCTAAAGCTTAGCTGAAATGGTGGACCAGAATACTCCCTATCAAAGACTTATTAAACCAAGAACCAGACTATGTCATTTTCATAATGGATGCCAAACTGAAGGAACGAGAAGCCTTGAAAGTTCTGAAGCATGCTTGCCAATTTAGATCTGAATACTTCATACCACTAAAAAGTTGTGTGCTATTACAGGATTTGTATGCCTTCCCAATCACAGATTCTCAGAAGCTTTGCCATTGCCTTCTAGGATTCATTTTGAAATACCTTCTCCTAGATAGATTGACTTTTATGCTCCTTTTGCAGGTGGTTATTTAGATTGATTCCTGAGAGTAATAGTTCTTAAATAGATATTAATCAGGCCTCTTTTATGGTATTCTTAAAACACAGATCAGGGAACAGAGATTGCTGCATAGCTAATTCCTACAGATTTTCAGTCATCAAATGGTATTCACCAGATGACCTGCTTGATTGAAAATATTGAAAAAAGCCCATTTGCTGGGGGTTTTAAAATATTTAATAGACTTCAAAGAAAAAAATGTCTAGCAAACTTTCAGAAGAACTGAAAGTTACAATGTTTCATTTGTAGTGTCATTTCTTACATGGCTGAAATATAGTTTTTAAAAATACATCTGTGGATCTCGTGATTTTTCTGTCTATAAATTTTTATTCTTCAAATTATAATTGTAAAATAATATGAGAGCTTCTTTGCAATTAAATTATAAAGGTGAGCTCTGACCACAAGGCAAAGTAATATTTGGAGACCAGCCTTGAGGATATTATAAGAGGTGTTTTTTTATGATTTCTATTAATATCCTCAGTAATGAATTTTTAAAGTATGAACACTTGCTAACACTAAGTGCGTATTCCTCATCCCATACACACATATTCCATTACTGTTATGGACTTGAAGAATCCTTGACTTCCGGTTCCGGGTTGTGGTGCTGGCGGTCGTGCGAAGAGTCTTTGTTCTTCGCTGGCCGGCTTCCCTCCACCGGTAGACCCCCGCGGGGGTCAAAAGTCACCCTGGAGGGGCGACCACCACTGAGGAGGCCCCTCATCAACTGCGGAGGGTGCAGCAGCACCTCCCGTGGTCCGAGGCAGCTCCTTTGGGCCGACGGAGAAAGGACATGGCCGATCATCTAGCCGCTCCAACCGCAAGTCAAACAACATCTAAGCGTCAAAGAAGCACCATGGAAGATCCGGGTGAGACTTTCCCCTTCCTCTCT
Source organism: Azemiops feae (assembly GCA_023970755.1). Taxonomy (NCBI): domain Eukaryota; kingdom Metazoa; phylum Chordata; class Lepidosauria; order Squamata; family Viperidae; genus Azemiops; species Azemiops feae. The sequence continues at coordinate 4,555,371 of JALGBA010004292.1, read as the reverse complement.
CTACCCTAATTATTCTCCTGTGAAAGCTTTTGAACTATTTCCCTAACCTTATGAAGCAGCGTTTGTGCACAGGGGACTATAAGCCTTGAAACTATAACTAATCTACTTTGATTATTTTTTACCTTTATTTTTGGGTACTCTGATTCCCGAAAAGTTTCTCTTATTGAACTTTTTTTTATCTACTTATTAAACTGAACATTTTTTTAAATTATTATTGCTCTTTTAATTGAAAAAAATACTAGCTGGAAAAATACTTTACAGCCTACTGGGGACATCTTGTGGTGAAAATTGACACTACAACCATATTATTTTTTGATTATGGCTATAACTTGGCCTTCAAATTATCACAAAAAAGCAGCTGTGTGGAGGTGGACTGCTGATTGTTATTAAACATAGCCTCCACTAAAATACTAAAAGACTACTTGATTATGGAAACGGAGTATTTTTCCCCACAGCTTGACTACAACCTTATATTGGAAAAAATTTTGGAATTTAATGACAATATATACTTCAGGAGGGAAACTGAAGATGACTCCCCAGAACTACAAATTGAGGAGCTGATCAATACCATAGAGGTTTGTGTCCAACCCTATGTACAACATGAGACTGAGGAATTTTATTTACAACTTAACTATGAAAAAGCCTCTGCCTCAAAACCACAAATTGACACCCAGACTTCAGCTGATTTCTTCATAAATCAAAAGTCAACAGAACAAGAACTTACTACTACCAAAGAGGATTCCAGACAATTCTGTCTACAATCTATTTAATATATCAGAACTATGATATCCTGGACAACCAACGAATAACTATAACACCAGATAAAATTGACTACGTCACCCAGATGACAATGGAGGAAGGACAACAGATACAGGACCAGATTGAATTGAGGATGAATATCGTAAACAAAACAATGAGATCTATTGACATAGTGGCCCTTTTATGGAAACCGGCCTGGCACAAAAAGAAAGCTAGAGTCAGATTTAAAAATGGGATTTAAATCTATACTTGATGGCTAAAAAAGGTTTTTTTTTTAAGAAATATGGTCTGAATTAATAGTACTGAGATGGAAAATAGATCTGGGATTGATTTAGCTTAGGACTTAGATTTATAACTGTGAGGGAATTATTGGTTAGATCATAATTTGGAACTTTGAAATGAAAAATGTTTTAAATGTATTCCTATTTTGATTATATGTGGTTGAAATAGAGTAAGAAGGTATATATTTTCTCTTTTATTTTATTTCTATTTTTTATCCTTTCTTTTTTATGAAGATAATATGTTTACCATAGGTATATCTATTTTGTAATGGAATGAAAACAACGGAAATTATTGGTTAGAATATAGTTTGGACTTGTGAAATGAAAAATGTTTTAAATGCGTACCTATTAAGATTATACATGGTTGAAATAGTGTAAAGATATACATTTTCTTTCTTACCTTACTTTTATTTTTTATTTATTTTTTGGAAGATAAGAGGTTTATGTTAGATATGATACCTATTTGCCAATGGAATGGAAACAATAGAATGAGAAGGTAATTGTTGGAATATTATTGTAGACATGATAATGGTTATGTTATGTAATTTGGGAAATTAGGGATGCCGAAAATATAAATAGTATGTTTAATTAATGTTAAATTGGAATGTGGTAATTGGAATGTAGTTAAACTTAAATACAGGACTTGGAATTTTTATAGGTAAAATGTGATTGAAATTTTTTTAGGGATGGATTGAAATTTACCTGGAAATGTATTAACCTGAATATGTTATATTAATGGAGGGAAAGAGAGAGGGAATCTACAAGGAGTTAACCTGACTAGTAAATGTATGTTTTTGATTTTAAACAATTGCTGATTTGTGCATGTATGTTTTTGATTTAAGATGACTGATTACCCTATCCCCACGTTGTTTCCCAAATACTTTGTTCAAAAATGGAAAAATTAATAAAACTTGTTATAAAAAAAAAATCCTTTACAGAGAAGAGTTGCAATTTCATGACCTAGAAGCATTCCTGAATATCCTGAGTTTCATCTCAGAGTACATTCTGGATAGGCCCCATTGCCAGACAAGAAATTCATCCAGATCACTTCCTAATCCAATTGAGACTGGGGAATCTATTATGATGATCTGAGGGCTCCCAAGAAGCCTTGGAGAGTATGTGGGGAGTTTCCTAAAAATCTGGCCAGCACTTGCCTCAGTTGGCCCTTCAGTCTCTGGGTCTTGACACAATCATTCCCAAGACACTACTTGCTATTCACCAATTCATGAAGGAAAGGGGGAAATGATGCTTGGAGCATCAGTAGAGAAATACTGTAAATTTATCTTTACACTTAGAATAATTTTAAGCGGTCTGTAATCTGATGGTGTGTTAAGTTTTGGAATGATGTGCTAAAAGCCATTAGAACATATATACAGTAGTCTCACAACTGCTGCCCTTGTTTCTCTTGATAGGGATAGCCTTTGGTCCTCAGCCAATACTTCAATTGCTGTAGCTCCTGCAGTTGCTCACTACAGAATCCTATTTTTGCCATGGGATCTGGGTGGGCACTATAGGCTTGTTGGGAAGACCTACATCCCAAAGGGTGGGACCACTTTTATTCTGTTAATTATTTTAATATCACATTGCTCTTTTTTATGCATTATTCTTATTCATTTTAATACATTTTGTTATATTATATTTAGGAAGTATAATAGCATTATAAAAAGCATTGGGGTTTTTTGCCCATTAATACAGCAGTAAGATCATTTCATCGTCTTCTCTACCAATGAGAAAAATTGCTTCTTCCATCTGTTCCAGAAGTAGGGGAGATGCAGAGTTTGTTCTAATTAGCAGAGAAGGCTTTGCTAAAGAAACAAATTATCCTCCTCTCCTGGGCTGGAGAAATTTCAGTGTTTCCGCAGAAAAGGAAGAGGGAATTGAGCACAGGGAAGCTGGAGAAGAGTGGTGAGCTGTTTGGAAAAGCTTGGGTGAGAGTTGCAGGAAGTTGAAGAGACAGAATGTGCTAGGCAGAATCAAATAGAGGAGGGGGAAACAGAATGCCAGGGTGATGCAAAAGAGGAACAGCCAAGCAGAAATGCAGAGATGCAATAAAGAAGTGACTGAACATTTAAGAACACAGATGGAGGAAATGGAAAGTAAAGTGAAAGAAGACCTAGATGGGAGAGAAAGGCTGCATTGGAGGGGGAGGAATAGAAGGAAATGTGGAGGGCAGCCAGGCAATAAAGCTGGTGGGAAATGGAGTGACAAGTGGATTAGGGCAGGGGAAAGGTTGGGGAATATGAGGGTCAACCTAGGGTAATGGTTGCTTTGGAGAATAAATCGACCCCTTCTTCCCTGTGACAACCTTCAAATATTAGAAGACAGCTATCATGTCACTCCTAAGCCTGCTCTTTGTTAGGCTAAGCATACTCATCTCCCTTAACCAATTGTATGCTTTAGCCTCCAGTCTCCTTGTCAACTTTGTTGCTTTTCTCTGCATATTTTCTAGGGTCTCAGCAGTTTCCAACCATTGTTTCTCCTTCCATCTGGTGCTCTTGTGAACAACCTGACCCCCTCTTCCTTGTGGCAGCCCCTCAGATACTGGAACACTGCTATCATGTCACCCCTATTTCTTCTTTTCTTTAGACTAGCCAAACCCAAGTTCCGCAACCATTTTTCGTATATTTTGGTCTCCAGGCCTTTGATCATCTTAGTTGCTCTTCTCTAAACTTTTTCCAAACTCAACCGGCAGGGGGGGGGCAGAAGTGGGGATGGTTCTGTGCATGTGGCAGGCAAGTGCCCACGCATAGCTCCATTTGCATGAGCATTGCACAAGTGAGGACGTGCATGTATGCGTGTGCTCACCCGCCACTTCCATGGCTCAGTTCTGAAAGGCTCAAGGCCTGGTAGTGGGCCGCAGCCCGGGAGTTGGGCACCCCTGCTATATCACATCTGCCAGCTCCTTCAGAACTCTAGGATGTAAACTATCTGGTCCTGGAAATCTGAACTCATCCAAGCGGGATAGGTATTTCCTTACCAATTCCTAGCCTATTTTGACTTGCATTCTTTTCCATCTCCAATGCTGCTAGTTTTGATTAGGTTGGGCTATTTTTTTCTTTTTGCATAAAGACATGCAAGAAGTTTTGCATTCTCCCTGCTGCCTGTCATCTTCTTGCCATCTTTTCCTATTAATGCCTGCCATTTCCTTGTCTTTCTTCTTGTTTCTTACAAATTGAAGATTTTTGTTGTTATTTTTGGCATTTGTTACCAGTCTTAATTCATTCTGATCCTTAGCTTCCTGACTCCATTCTTGCAGATTCAGACTATTTCATTCTAGTTATGTGCCCCTCTTTCTATTTTTTATACTTATTTTTTTTGTCCCTCAGTTTGTCAGAGAGCTCTTAATTCAAACATGCTGGTTTCATCTAAGTATCTTATTTTTCTTTTTTTTTGTGGTATTGTTTTTGTTAGGCCTTTATTATCCCATTTTTCAGAGTTTCCCAAGGATTTCCATCCACGGAATCCTTCCTAGTCTCTCTCTTAGTTTATTGAAGTCAGATCTCTTAAAGTCTAAAACACTAGTCTCACTTTGTTCAGTTATCTATGGCTGCATTATGGTGAATTCTAGTATGACATGGTCACTCTTTCCAAAGTTCCTACAGCTTCCACTCCCTCAACCACAAAGTTCATCTATTTCCTCCACTTGATTGGGTGGCCAGTAGTATATATCTATAGCAGACTCATTCCTTTTTCCTCTAATTTTCACCCAAATACTTTCAAGAAGGTTTTTATCTCTAGTATTGTGTATTTCTTTACATACAGTGCAACTTCTTCTTTTTTGTTGGATCTGTTTCTTTTGAACAATTTATATCCTTCTAGTAGTGTATTCCAATCATGGTTCCATCCCACCAAGTTTCAATAATAGTAACAATATCATGCCTGCCCTCGTGTACTACGATTGCAAATTCTGTTTGTTCCCCATGCTCTGAGCATTAGTGTAGAGGCATCTGAGCTCTTTATTACTGACTCTGCATATGTGTCCTGTGTCACCTGTTTTACACCTGAGTGCAAGATACACTTGCTCTGATATACTGATTAAATGAATTAGTGAGTTAACTGTTGTTGCAAAGAGGCATCCCCTGACTTCAGTGCTTCCATGATGACCTTGTCACATCTTAAAGTTTTGCATGGCTTTAGTTGTTTTATTGCCCCTTTGATTTATCCAGTGGAACTATCAAATGAATATATGAAAAAATCTATATAAATATAGTTTTATCGTACGTTGTAAGGACCCACCTCAATTTACATCTTAAGAAGACAGAATTCTTGGAACGTTTCTTCCAACAGGAATCTTTATTAAGAAAAACTGACTGAAGGCATGCTAGACAGGATCTGAGGAACCCCATTGACCATTCAATGTTTTAAAGTGTTCCCAGGCAGTCCCACCCCACATTCCTTCCGGTCAATTCAAATTGGCAGATGGTTGGGTGTTAAATCCATCGGAATCCCAAATGTTGCAATCTTTCCCCCCCTTTTCCTTGCTGCCGGTAAAAGGAGGCTTCATAGGGAGTGAGATCAAAGGCTGATGGCCGCATTGTTATTGTTAGTACTCCACAGAGGGAATCCACAGAGGATGTTCCTTTGTAGTTGATAGTAGGAATGTCAGTCATAAACACCCGTGTTTACTCCCCCCCTTTGTAGTATGACAGAATCCAAAAGAGAGTAAGAATTGGGTTTTCTCAGAGTAGATAGCTAGAAATAAGATATAATTGGATTCTGACATACGTAATGCTCTGTATAAGAATCTGAACTACTAATGGTCAGAGCAAGTTGGCAGTAGATAAAGGTCAGCGGAATTCAAGGTGGGCTTAGATCTCTTGTAAGTGTGAAGGGACTCGAGACTGATGACACATTTGACCCCTCCCTTGGAGTCAGCTTAGTCATTTCCTATAGTTTCCATCACTTCAAATTTTCAGTATTGAAATGTACAAAGATAACTACTGCAAATTGGTATTATGCATACAATTCCAAAATAGCACAACATGTATATAGGGTGTATAGATATGCTTGGATATGCTTGTTGATTTGCAACTTTTTACATTTATGCAGTAATATTGCTTATCTGTTTTTTCATTCCAATCTGAGGGCATTTAGGCAGGACATAGCAAATAGGGATAATGGTATCTTCTTTTGGAGGGGGCATTTCCCAGCCCTTGGCAAATGTAATAATTTCTTGTGTCATTTTGTTATTTTATCAAATTAGTTTTATAAATTTCTAAAATTCTAAAAAAAGCATGAAAATAAAGCATGTTTGTTTGCTTTATACATTTTATAAACTTTTTTAAAAAATACAAATTGCAGCAGTTGGGTGTGGCAAATAATTATTGGTTTACAATAGGTGTTAAGGGACAATAGTCTTCTGCTTTGATTCTGGAACATAGAACATAGAATAATAGGGCCAGAAGCGATCTTGGAAGTCTTCTAGTCCAATCCATTGCCCATGGCAGGAAACCCAGTACCGTTCCAGACAAATGGCTGTCCAGTATCTTTTTGAAAACCTCCAGTAATAGAGCATTACAACTTAGCTGGAGCAGTGAAGGGTTGGACAATGAGTAAGAACACATAGTTGTAGTTAATTGGTTGAAGAGAGCTGTGATTGGTTATTATGAGTGTAAAGGGGGAGTTTCCATGTCTCCTGTTTTTTTTCCTCTGTGTGCCTTGTGTGCTCTGTGATTTACCTCATGATGTTCCTGCTGTGTTGATTTACCTGACGATACTTCTGTTTGCCTATCTTATTTACTGTAAATATATTTATATATATAAAACTGCTTTGTGTCAGCATCTCTGACTCCACTGGCTGCGCGATTCCCTGATAAGTTGTGGGTCCAGAAATGCCCTGAAGAGCCAGTAGTATTTTTCTGAGATAAAAGTTTCTTCGTGTGCCTGAGGGAGGTTGAGGACTATTGGCCTGAAAAGACAGCACGATGCTATCTGTTACAGGAATGGAAGAAGGATTTCTTTTGGTTCGTCTTAATGAGACAAATTATCTCTCATGGAGCGTAAAGATGAAGATGTTTCTGCGGAGGGAGGGTTTGTGGATAGTTGTAAGCAATCCTCCAGCAGATCTCAATAAGGAGGGGCAAAGACAAAATGAAGAAGCACTAGCCAGCATAATTTTGTGCTTGGAAGATAGTCGGGTAATACATGTGTGTGGGCTTCCATCTGCTAAAGAATGCTAGCTGGACTTACACAGAAGTTATGTAAGGGACACTGCAAGCAGCAAAGTAACTCTCACCAAAAAACTTCATAGAGCAAGGCTACAATCTATACTATAGAAAGTGTGTCAGATTACCTCCAGGTTATGAGGAAAACTTTCCTTGAATTAGAAGAGCAAGGAATGGTATTTTCAGAAGCACACAAAGTGTATGTTGTATTGAGCTCCTTTAATAATGAATGAATAGAATAGAGCTGGAAGGGACCTTGGAGGTCTTCTAGTCCAGCCCCCTGCTCAAGCAGGAGAACCTATACCATCTCAGACAAGTGACTGTCTAGCCTCTTCTTAAAAATCTCCAGCGATGTAGCACCCATGATTTCTGGAGGCAGGCTGTTCCACTGGTTAATTGTCCTCACTGTCAGGAAGTTTCTCCTTAATTCCAGGTTGCTTCTCTCTTTGATCAGTTTCCAACCATTGTTTCTTGTCCTGCCCTCTGGTGCTTTGGAGAATAACGTGACCCCCTCTTCTTTGTGGCAGCCCCTCAAATACTGGAACACTGCTATCGTGTCTCCCCTATTTCTTCTTTTCTTTAGACTAGCCAAACCCAAGTCCTGCAGCTGTTTTTTGTATGTTTTAGTCTCCAGGCCTTTGATCATCTTAGTTGCTCTTCTTTGAATTTTTTCCAAACTCTCAACATCTTTTTTGTGATATGGTGACCAAAATTGGCTGCAGTATTCCAGGTGTGGTCTTACTAGGATTTTATAAAGTGGTACTAATACTTCACGTGATACATGGGACGTGTTAGTAATAAGTATTGAGTCCATGGATGAGTGTGATTAAACTATGAGGTATGTGACTGGGAGACTTTTGGAAGAAGAACAGAAAATGCCACAGTAATTTGCAGCTCAGACAGAAAGAAACTGTTTTCCAGTGAGAAAACAAGGTGGAAGTTTGCTTTGCATATGGATACACTCAGCATATCCAGAGAAATTGCCCAGTAAGAAAATTAAAAGATTCAAGCAGGAAAGAGAAAGCACAGAGACAGAAAAAAGAAGACACACAGATTTCTGTGGTGAAGGCAAATAACAAAAACAACAAAGACATTTGGTTGTTGGACAGTGGAGCAAGTGAGCATATTGTAAATAATCCAAAACCTTTTTCTAGTCTGGGATCAGCTACCCAGGAATATGTAAGCCTGGCAAATGGTAATCATTCTTTTGTACAGGGGCAAGGCACAGTATATGTACCATGTATGGGTAAATCGTTTGATAAGGTTTTATGTGTACTAGATTTAGATCACAATTTCTGAGTGTGTCTCGCTTAGACAATGAAGGGTATGAGGTAATTTTTGCAAAGGGTACATGCAAGGTCATAATGAATAACAGGGTATTTCCACAAGGTTTGAAACTAAACAATTTATATATTTTGAACCACAAGGAAACTGGTGGCAGTGTACAGACAATCTTTTCTAATGAACCAAAGCATAATGAGTGTGCACATTTATTGTACAGAAGGCTGGGTCATACAAGCATTAAAGTATTGCAGAAAATGCCTGACCTGGCTGTAGTTTTGATTGTAAAAGATTGTGACAATTATTTGGATTGCACTATTTGCAAAGAGGCAAAATTGAAAGTATACCCTGTCAGCAAAAGAAGTGATAGGAAATCTGATAGAATTTTGCAGTTAGTACATGCTGATTTAATTGGCCCTCTATCCCCAACAATGGGAGGTGCCAAATATGCTTTGGTAATTGTTGATGATTTCTCTAGATATTTATTTTGTTATTTACTATAAAGAAAAACAGAAGTGTTCCAACAATTTAAGCAGTGGATAATGTTTATAGAGAGGAGGTATAATCAAAAGGTATGTCAACGACAAACAGACAGAGGTACCGAGTTCACGTCTTATATGTTTCACCAGTGGCTGAGAAAGAAAGGCAGGATCAAAGACATATAGTTTTACAGATGGACACAAAAGTGTTATTATTTTACGTTCTGCAAATTTTTCAAAACATGAGAATTGGGAAATACTGAAGTTTTAATGCCTGTTAGTCAGAAGTCTCCAGTGGATGAGCATTCCCACAGGCACGTTGAACAAAAATCCAGGTACAGCTCAGAGAAATGTTTAGAAAGAGAGATCCTAGTCAAACAGGAACAGTTTATTCCAAGAAGGTCTGAAAGAGTAAACAAAGATGTTCCTCCAGAGAGATTCATAGCAGATGAGGTGAAGTTATGTGGCATTTTTGTGAGCCTTAAAATTACCAGGAAGTGTTGAATTTGCCATATTATTGCATACGTTATATTTATCTGCATGTGCTTTATAATAAATATTCTTAAAACATATTAGTTTGAGTATTTGATTATGTTTTCTTTCTCCTCCCTCTTCCTCAGTTATTAATAGGTTACGAAAATGGGACCATAGTGTTATGGGATTTGAGATCAAAAAGAGCAGATTTAAGAGCATATTATGATGAGGTAAGCTATTTCTGTTTTCTTTAAAAGAACAAGGTATGTAGAGTTTTCTGGTTTCTAAAATATATACAGTGATTAATTAATATCTTCCATTTGCCTCAAGCATGGTGCATACTGAATGGATGGCAGCAAAAAGAAATAAAAGTGCAAAGCTTAGTGGTACATGAGATAATCAAAATCAGCCATAATTGTGTTATGCTTGCTATATTCATCTATTCAATTTATTAAAACCACATTGCCATGTTACTCTGAGGAGTTCCAGTTCCTACATGGCATTTGCTTCCAAACTAGTCATAGCCGCCTTCTTAAGAAGAAAATTGGATAATCACATATACTAAGCTCTGTGCTCTTTGGAAGAATAATGAGATATTGAATAAATATTTATTTAACCTTATCTCAGATTTTAACTAGGCAGAAAGCATACTTTAGAGCTAATGCTCATTAATGTAAGAAACCAAGTCATCTTATTATATATAGTAATATGATGATAAGAATTTAGCATTCCCTTTTAAGATAAAGCACCCTAATTCCTATTTGCTGGAATAGTGTACCAGCTGGATTATTACTATTATTAATTTTTTCTTCTCCAGATTTTGTGACTTGTTTATACAGGAAATTCCATAGAAAGTTGTGAGCATTAGAGAAGGTAGCATACATTAATTAAAATTGTCTGACAAGCATATATGTGTTAAGAAAATCTGTATATAGAGACTTCCGGTCTGATGCTATGATGAGACGGGTGGAAGAAACCGGGGCTCTGGCTTCTTAGCCCAATTTCGTTCTGTCCGGTGACCCCAAGGGGTTGGAAAGTTGCCCTGGAGAGGCAACGAAGAAGAAGGGAAGCTTTGGGAGTCTGGACCAGACGACGGTTAGTCCAAACGAACCGAGGAACCTCTTCAAATGGACAGAAGAAAGGCTGCCTGTAAGCACAGGCAGTCCAAGTCATCGTCAGCCAGAAAAAAAAGAGAGGAGCTGCAGCGCACCGCCAAACAGCTGACTGTCAACAACATGCTGAAACTGGGTGAGATTGTTTTATTCCTCTTCCTTATGGACTTGGAAATAGAGATCCCCTGATTGGAAAAAAATTCCGAAGCAAAGACCCCAGAAAGATCAGGGAAGAAGAGAGTTAAAAGCGGCGAGAAATTACAAAGAGGGGAAGGAAATTAAGGAATATAAAAGAATACTTAAAAATAGAATTTGGACCGATTTAAAGAAAAACCACTTAACCCCTAGGGTGTGGAAAATCTTTTTATGTTCAATTTCTATGAGAAATAATTTAAAAAGAACTTTAAAAGAAAAATTTTCAAAAAATCTTCTAAATATGGATATAGACCAGGCATGTCAAACTCGCGACATCACGTGATGTCGCACAACATATTGTGACTTTTTTCCCATTGCCAGCAATGGGGTGGGTGCGGTTTCGGCGTGACGCATCCAGCCCACGGGCCGGCAGTTTGACATGCCTGATATAGACAATATAGCAAATAAGGACATCTAGTGGTGAAAGGAGATACTATAGCAATACCAAATACTAAAAGAACTTGAGAAGCTCTTGACCTTGAAACAACACCTGGTGTAAATAAAGAGCTTTATATGATTTTACACTAGAAAAGACTCTCCACAATCATATCTTTTGACCCTGGATATAACTACAACAGGAATTATTTGGAGACAGAGGGCTTTTTACATCTTTGAATTGACTGGAGCATCTGGATTTAGCCTAAAATAGTTGGCTCGTTTTATGGTTGGATTTTAGCCTAAGACAGTTGGCTTTTTTCCTTTTTCTTTTTTTTATCTTGATTTTTCTCCTTGTGGATTTATAAACTCACTCAATTGAAAAATGAGTGCACCAAATCTCACTAGACTTATGAAAAAAACTTCCTCTGCACCCTCTGTTGGAACATCTAGCCCAACAAGCCAGGGATTTATTGAAACAATGTTGCAGCAAGAAAAAATAAATAAATACTGCTCAAACTGAGATGCAAACTACACTAAAATTAATTCAAGAATCAATACAGAGAAATCATGAAGAGACAAAACATAACTTTGATAAATTAAACAAACAAATGCTGGATATAAAGACACAATTTGAGGTTCATCAGCAAATGATTGTTAAAAATGAACAAAGAATTCAGAGAATGGAAAATAAATCAGATGACATTTACAAAAAAATGGAAGCACTAATGCAAGAAAATGTAAATTAGGACAAGCAAACCAAAGCTTAGAAGAAGCAGTAGCAGCTTTAGAAATGGAGAAAGCTGTACACTACTTAAGATTTCAAAATATTCCTGAAGACAGAGAAGAAGACATAGCAGAAGTGATTATTAATCTACTGGCAGAGGCTTTAAAAACAGAATGAGCAGAGATACAAATGGAGATAAATGAAATATTTCGAATGAATTCAAGCTATGCAAGGAAATATAAACTACCCAGAGAAGTCCATGTAAGATTTATAAAGAAAACAATAAGAGATACTGAGAAGAGTCAGACATGAACATTACAATATAAGAATAAAGAAATTGTGGTGTTAAAGCAGATCCCCAAGAGAATAAGAGATACCCGAAGACAATATCACTTTCTAACTACAAAGCTAATTGCAAAAGGTGTAAACTTCAGATGGCTGATGCCAGAAGGGTTCTTAATCAACTGGAATAATACAAGATATCGACTGGACTCAGTTTGGAAGGCACAAGATTTTGATGAAAGAAATCAAGCATTCCTAAATGAAAGAGTACAACATCAACAAGAGGAGAGAAACGGCCAGAAACAGACAGAAGAAACAATGGAGGAAGCAACTATACAAACAGAAGAACAGAAAGAGAACTACTGGAGAAGATAGAACAGTATGGAGAAATAGCAGGACTGAAAATAAACAGAGAAAAAACTTAACTAATAGTTAAAAATCTCTTGGATAAGCAAAAACAAAAACAAATGTCAGGAAAAAATAGAACTACAACTAGTTAAAAAGGTTAAATACCTGGGAATATACTTAACAGCAAGATGTTCAACGATAAAAGAAGATAATTATGCAAAATTATTGAATCAAATAACACTGGACTTGGAAAAATGGAAAAACCTGCAAATGTCATATTAGGAAGAATTGCTACAGTGAAAATGAATATATTACCAAAAATCTTGTTTCTATTCCAAACAATACCTATAAAACTTGAGAAAAAAATATTTGAAGATTTAAATTCATTAATTTTGAAATTCATTTGGCAAGGAAAGAAAGCTAGAATCAAGATGAAAATGTTACAAGAAGCCAAGGAAAATGGAGGTTTTGGTTTGCCAGAGTGGGTCTTATATTATCAAGCATCTGTATAAATATGGGTAAAAGAATGGATAACTGTTAGAAACAAAAGGTTGTTATATTTGGAGGGACACAATTTACAACTGGACTGGCATGCTTTTTTATGGTATGGGAAAAACAAAATCCATAAGTACTTTCAAAACCACTATATAAGAAATGCATTATCATTAACATGGGAAAAAATAAAATGTAAAATATACTTGAAAATTCCAGGCTGGCTTTCAACAATGGAAGCATTTGTACATCCAAATTTAGTTAATTTTGAAAAAAATTGGACATACAGAGATATTCTAAATTCTGAAGGGAAATTAAAATCTAAACAAGAAGTGGAAAATCAGGGTATTAATCTATCATGGTGGGCATACTTACAAATGCAAGTTAGATATGATAAAGATGTTAAACTGTGAGGATTCTATAAGGAGCAAACCTTGTTTGATAAGATATTATTAACCTCTGATGAGAAATTAATTAAGAAAATTTATAATTTTCTATTGAATTTGAAAATAGAAAGCGAACAAGTTAAAGAAACAATGATAATATGGGCAAAAAAATTGGATATAATATAGAATTAGAAAAATGGCAAAACTTGTGGGAAAGAAATTATAAATTGACAATGTCAACTTCTTATAAAGAAAACCTATATAAAATGTTTTAAAGATGGCACTTGCCACCAGCAAGATTAGCAAAAATGTTTAAAAACATGTCAGATAGATGTTGGAAATGTAAACACAAGTCTGGTACTTATTACCATGTTTGCTGGACATGTGCCAAAGTAAAGAGTTATTGGAAAAAAATACATATATGGCTAGAAAAGATGTTGGGAAAACATGTAGATTTTAAACCTCAACTTTTTAAATTAGGTATAATGTCAGAAAAGACTGATAAACAAAGCATATATTTGATTTTACATGTAATAATAGCGGCAAGAATTATATTCACACAATACTGGAAAAATGAAGAAATACCATCAGATGAAGAAATAATTAAAAAAATACTAGAATGTGCGGAGATGGATAAGCTTACTTTGAGGTTGAAAGAAAAAGAAGAAAGAATATTATCAAACTTGGGACTTATTTTATCAATGGCTAGAGAAAAGAATAAAGGATTATGAATTAAATCTGTATTAGTAAAGATAAAACTCAGACAACACGTTTGTTGAACAAGTACTATTGAATGGATGAATAAATCAATAGAAATCTTATAAAAAAATAAATAAAAAAACAGCACATATTCAACAGGCAAAAAAAGAAAAAAGAAAATCTGTATATAAACATATTTTTAATTCTTTATAGTAAGAAAGCACCTGAAAATTAATATGAATTTTTAAATATTTGTAATGCAAATTGGTGTGGCAAAAGGTTAGAACAAATGTATATATACCCCAAGATGGGTGAAATTCTTCTTGAATCTGAAGTTGTTGTTGTTAGTTGCGAAGTCATGTCCGACCCATCGCGACCCCATGAACAATGTTCTTCCAGCCCTTCCTGTCCTCTACCATCTTCTGGAGTCCATTTAAGCTCACGCCTACTGCTTCAGTGACTCCATCCAGCCACCTCATTCTCTGTCGTCCCCTTCTTCTATTGCCCTCAAGCTTTCCCAGCATTAGGCTCTTCTCCAGTGAGTCCTTCTCATTAGGTGGCCAAAGTACTTGAGTTTCAACTTCAGGATCTGGCCTTCTAAAGAGCAGTCAGGGTTGATCTCCTCTAGGACTGACCGGTTTGATCGCCTTGCAGTCCAAGGGACTCGCAGGAGTCTTCTCCAGCACCATAGTTCAAAGGCCTCAATTCTTTTGCGCTCAGCCTTTCTTATGGTCCAACTTTCACAGCCATACATTGCAACTGGGAAAACCATGGCCTTGAATCTGAAGTAGATTTACCTAAAGGAACACTAACAGTGAGGATAGGACTTTCTCATTTCATCCCTTTTCTCGTCATATTTATTTCATGTATGTTTTAATCTTTAGTACTGCCTATGCATTCTGTTTAAACAGCTTTTGCTTTCTGTTTAAAAAAAGGAGAATTGACTAGGGTTTGGGCTGCCAGGGACAGGATGGTATCAACTTTCCAACATCCTCTTAACAGAATTGTATAAATGTAATAAATTATGTTTGGGTAATCTACAGTTAGATTCACAGTCTAGATTCTAAATCGTAGAAACCTAATACTGTAACTCAAGTACTAACCAAGGACCTAAGAGTAATAAGTGCCTTGGGTACAATCCCAAAACAACCTGAGCACCACTTGAACACCGTCAACATTAACAAATTTACCATCAATCAATAGCAAAAGGCAGCTTTACTCAGAACAGTTTACATCCTGCAACAATACCTTTCACACCATCAAACATCAACATCTGCCTATCCTGGGTCCTTGAGAAGGATTCAGTAGGTAAATAGAAATGCTAAATTCAATCTGAACATCTGGCTGACTATGCAATGTACTATAATAATGCACAGACTGACTACAAACAACAGTAGCAACAATGGTGCATTGGATGATCTGCAAGAAATACCATTTGCCTGCAAGCAAAAACTGGTGGGACCATAAAATAGAGAAAGTAATAGAAAATGAAGAAGCTAAAGTATTCTGGGACTTCAGAATTCAAAGCAATAGGCACCTGCCACATAATATCCCAGACTTAATAATTGTCAATAAGAAAGAAAAAAAAGTCTGGATAATGGACATGGCAATACCTGAGATAGCAGAATAGAAAAGAAGGAACTGGAGCAGATAACAAACTACAAAAACCTGCAAATAACAGTTGAATGACTGTGGCAAAAGAAAGCAAAGGTAGTGCCAGTTGTAATAGGCACTTTGGGTGCAATCCTAAAACATCTGGAGCACCACTTGAACACCATTGGCATTGACAAACTCACCATCAGTTAACTGCAAAAGGCAGTTTTACTTAGAACAGCTCACATCCTGCGACAATACTTTTAACACCATCAAACATCCACATCTGCCTATCCAGATCCTTGTGAAGGACTTAATAGGTGGATAAAAATGCCAAATCTATTCTAAACATCTGGTTCACTGTGCAACAAACCATAAGAACACCCTAATTATACAGAAAAATACCTTTCTTGCTTAAGATTTGAATTTTGTTAATACACAGATATCAAGGTGTAAGGTTTTTAGCTCAGAATTCCGATAAATCCAAAAAGATTCTGAACACGAGGCTACTGAAAGAACACAGCTTTATTCCTTTGATCAAAGTAGTAGCTGGGGTGTCCTAATCTCTTGTCTCACACACACACTGCGAGACAGAAGAGAAAAGGCACACCTAATCAAGAGGTTCTTCCTTTTTATAGCTAATACATTTTTCTTAACATTATAAGGTTTTTGCATATCTAAAAGATTTCTTCTTTCGTTTGAATTTCCTTATCTATTCACTTTGTTACAGCCCTGCATCTCTAAGCTCTAATACACAATAGCTCAATAGCTGGCAGTTAGCCCAGAAACTTTCGATACTTTTCAAGCTGCAGCAGAGAAGCAGAAGCAAAGCGATACATTTGCGAGTCAGAGAAAAAGGGGGGAGAAAGAACGATAGGTTGCAAGCCAGTGATGGCGAACCTTTTAGAGACAGTGCCCAAACTGCAACCCAAAACCCACTTATGCATTGTCGAGTGCCGGGTGGGTGTGGCCCATTGGGTGGGCGTGGCTGTGGTGGTAACAGCAGACAGGGTGGGACTAAAAAGTTCAATCAATCAATTCCAACTTTGCAAGATCTTTTTTTTTCCCCGCGAGAAGTTGAAATTGACTGATTGAACCTTTTTTTTTTTTGCACACGGCGTCGGAGGCCTAAAGCGAAAATGTTTTATAAAACCCAGCTGAAGGCCTAGGACTGGGGCGACGGCGCACGTGCCCACAGAGAGGGCTCTGAGTGCCGCCTCTGGCACACAGTAGGTTCGCCACCACTGTTGCAAGCTATAGCAGACACATTTTAAAGGAACAGAAAGCCTTTTCTTTTTCTTTGGTCAGCACAATTTAGATTACATTGGAGCATGTACAGAAAGCAAGCAAAATAAATAAATAAATGAACAATAGCCGGGTTATGTTATACATGAAAGATGGATTATACATAAAAGATTACATTTTGATCCCTTCAAAGGCATTTAGGTATGACACTCAGTGTGCTGATAACCACCGCAACAACCATTGCCAGTTTATGCCCTAATCTTTCAATTTCGATTTTCTGATCTTGATACTTTAAGATCCTCTCCAATTCTTTGTCTTCTGTTCTACTGTCCCCAGGTATTGCCACATCAATATCTACACCGTTTTTTCAAACAGTTAAATCTGGTGTGTTATGTGCCAAGACTTTATCAGTTTGCATTCAGTAATCCTACAATATTTAACCTGCTTATTTTCTATTTTTTCAACTAAATGTGCCCACCAGGTTTTCATGATTTTCAGCAGCAGCAGTATTCCCAGTTTCATTCCTGCACATTGCTTGCAATGTATAACTGGCTTATAGAAAGATGATAACTGAAGAAAGCTAGGTTTGGGTCTGGAGACTCCAATTATAGATTTCTAAAACTAAACCATATGAAATCATTACATTAAATGTAATCATTAAAAATATTCATATGGTTACTGAGCCAAGGATTGCACGAAACACATTTGGTATAAATTGGGAATTTTCTCTGAGTTTTGTTTTATAATGAATAAACTAAAACAACAATATCAAGCTATTTAAGGCTTCTAACAAGTTGATCCATTTGGCTCTAGCCACTTCACCAACATCGTTTTCATTTTCCTTGTGACTGTAAGAGTAGAAGCAACTACAAAGTATAGCTCCAGGTGCCTGAGTCTGATGGATGATGGCTCCAGACAGCAGATATGCTTTGCAATTTTTAAAAATACTGTATGACTTTGATTAGAAATTATAGGGATGAATAACACATTTTCCACTCAGAGATTAAACCACTTTGAGAACAGATAATATGCAACCCAAGTAAGAAAGGGCTGTTACTGTCTTCCCCCATTTATTAGGAGGGAGGGTTGACAGGGGACACGAAGGATTCAGACTTATTCTCACTTGTGCCCAGTACATAAGCCTAGAACTAATAGCATTAAACTTTGAGCATATAGGAAAAATTTATGACAGTAAAAGCTGTACATTAGTGGAACATATTACCACATGAACTGGTTTCTTCACTGGACATTTTCAATCAGACACTGGATCTAGTGGGGATAGGGTAGTGAATCGTGTTAGTGTCTAGAAGCTGGACTTGACCTCTTAGATCTCTTCCAACTGTATGATTCCATGATTTGTTTGTGGCATGACCATTTACTGAGGGATTTAAAAGATTTTTAAGCTTTAACATTAATCACATATACCAAATCTGCTGCCCTGCTCTCTGCACTTGGCAGAATAGAACTAAATCTTTATTGAACAGTTATGCAAAGAACTGGCCTCTAAAAGTTTCTCTTTATATATTTAAGTGCAACTGAGCTCAGTGGGATTTGGTTCTAAGAGAATAGAATTCAGTGGTTAATCAAATAATAAAAATGGAAGGGGCTGTAGACCTTTGACTGAGTGCAAGAATCTAATTTATCACTGGTAGCTCTCAAGCCTTTGCTTGAATAGTGGAGGGGAAATTGGTTCCTTTATCAAATTGGTCTTATCATTAGAATTTTTCTTCCAGACATTTAGTAACTTCCTGTTACTTAAAGTCATTGTTCCCCACTTGGAAGCAGAGTAGCTATCACATTAGCAGAAGGAAGAGGAGAAGAAGGAAGGTGAAAGTATTCAAATTTAATTAGAAACCCTAAAGAATGAAGAAAGTTTCTAAGAAACTTCTCTTGTTTTTTCCTACCCGTTTCATCATGTATTCTTGCTCTTCAAGGAGGCTTAATAAGTTAACCAGACCGTGAGCATTTATCATTTTTCATGTTCCTGGTGTTAAACCTTGGTGAATTCATTCTGCATAAATTTGATTTCTCTAGATGTGGTCTCAATAGGCCATTATATGTATTCCCAACAATAAAGAAAAGAGGATATCTTTATTTGTGGGAGCTCAAGGTTCTCTTTGTGATTTATTGTTCTGCTTAGGCTATTCACTCAATTGGATGGCATCATGAAGGGAAGCAATTTATGTGCAGTCATTCTGATGGCAGTTTAACTGTATGGAATCTAAAAAGTCCCAGCCGGCCTTTCCAGATCATCATTCCTCATGGTAAGATATATCCATTGTTGCTGATATATGTAAGATACAATTAAAGCATTAAAGTTCTGACTTAGGCAATGCACTTTTGTACTGGCTCTAACTGAGCAATGGACCTTGTTAATTTCAAACAGAATTATAACATTTGAATCCGGGATCTATTTATCACAGTTTTCATGATTTTTTATTGGGACTGCTTTCCATAATCTAGCCTGTTGTTGTGAATAATATGGCAGGGGACTCACTATTCTCTTTCTCTCCAGAAGTCAAAATCTAATAGAAGGCAAGCAATACTATCTATACTAGGGGCAAATCTCAGCAAAGGGCAATAGCCTTAAGGCTAAGGTTATCTATCTGGATTAGCCAAAGACCAGCTTGGTGAATGGGCAAACCAGAAAAGGGCAATCTTTTAATGCGTGGACTAATTTACCTCTTGTCTAATCTATCCAGTTGAGAAAAATATTTCCATATTTCCTTCAAAGACAAGCAGAAGCTTTAGAAAGCAAGCTGATTGGGGAATAAAATTCTGACAGAGCAGCTGAACTGCTTGCAGACAGGAAATGATGATGCAAAAACATACAGAGAAAATGAATGGTGAGAAAATGTTTCTCTAGAAAAATGACCCAAAAAGAAAAGAGAAGTATTGTGAAATATCCTGTTGCTGGACTGTGCTGGTCTTTGACTGTGGTAAAGGTTGTTTTGATTTGATGCTAGAATGGGACAATTTACAGAGGAGAAATAACAGAAAGAAAAATGGCCTTGGGGCACATATGTAAAATCAGGTCTGGCTTTATGCTAAGGTCGAGTAGACACTGGCCCAGGAACTCCAGAATTGAAAAGGCTTCCAAAAACACAGTGAAAAACAGAAAAGCAGTAATGGTGCACTATGTGAGCCAGCACAGCCACTTGAACATTAAATATAATTTCTCTGAATTGTTGCCTTATGATGACAACGGATACTGTAATTAAAATTACTTACTGTGTAAATAAGGTGAAAATGTCTGAGAAAAAAATTGTCCTGAGTGGAAAATCCTAAGGATAACTTCCAAAACTCAAAGAAAGAAACAAGAGGGCATCTTTTTTGAAATTCCTCACTGAATGGGAAGATGAGCCAAACTGTAGGGAGAACTGGAATAAGATTTTGCCTAGGTTGCCAAAGTATCTAGAACCAACCCTGCATTAAATATTATGAATATTATGAGACTAAAAAGGAGAAATTCTCCAGAAAGGTTGTCTAGAAAAATGAATTGTCGCCACTGCCTGAGATGTGCTTTTAGGGGACAAGCTTGCTCTCTTTGTCAGCTGCCCAAGACTGCCTTATTTAGCAAAGATTTAGTATTTTACTCTTAATAATAATTTATTATTAGGCCACATCTGAATCACCTAAATGTTTCAGCTCTTTTTGATGCCATAGCCCCAGCTGAGCTTATGAAGTACATTGGAATGTTGTTCTTTGTTGTATCCCTAAGGTCATCTCCAATCCACGGAGGCCCCTAGGAACATGATCACTTTACTCTTGTAATTGTTTGTTATTGCTCAGAACAGCCATAGCAACTCTATCTACTGGCATTATGGGAAAATAAATGGGTCTTTTCTAAACAATTCCTTTACAGGTAAGATTCTGCGAGATGGGAAAAAAGTTGAATCTTGTAAGCCCATTCTTAAAGCAGAATACAAGACCTGTAAAAACAGGTAGGTACTCTTCTTGATCACACTAAGGAGGCAGCTATGATCCTGAGACAGGGCCTTGTACCTGCTGAAGCGAGGGCACTCATGCGATTAGATTCACTTTTTTCTGCCTCTCTCAACTGTGAACATGTACGGTTCTGTTAATCGATGCGACAGTTTCTGCTTATACCTATACAGGATCTATAAGAAAAACTGAGAGCAGGAAAAGTTTTTGGTTCCTTTTAAGTGTTTCAGGGAAGCATATAGAGATTGACTTCACACACTGAAATCAGGTGTAATTTGTTTATCCTTTGTTTATTGAAAGCCATATATTATTGATATCAGTAGGGAGAGAGAGATACTATTTAAAGGAACTTCTTGCCTGTAGCAAGTGAGCAATGCATTTGTGATGCAGGAGTTCAGTATATAGTGATCATCTGTACTGTAAGAGAGCCCACCTCCTTCAACGTTTGCCATTACTTCTGGATTCAACAAGCAACTGAAGTTACTGTTTGGGTTGGCCGAAGCTAAGGAAACAGTGAAAGCTGCACAAATGGCTACTTTCAACTTCACAATTATAAGAAAGAAATTTGATAATCTCATGAATCTTAGAAAGATCACTTAGAAAGATTATTAGTTTTAATTACAATTTGGATATAATCTGTTCATCTCAACTTGCAAAAATTGCAGTTTCAAAGTCAATGAAAAAATGTGAACTATAATTACTGTATTTTATTTTTTAATATAGTGACCCTTTTATCATTTTTTCTGGTGGACTTTCTTATGATAAACCTTGGCGAAGGCCAGGTCTGACAATCATGCATGGAAAAGCAATTACAGTGCTTGAGATGGATCACCCTGTGGTTGACTTTTTAACTCTTTGTGAAACTCCATATCCAAATGGTAAGTATGTGTAACAAGTTTAAATAATAAATAACACAACAAACAAAGAATAATAACTGCATTGCATAACATTGTCCATGAAAAATTCCATAATCCATAATCTTTATTAGGCCAATTGAAATTTCGTAACAGTTTCAAGCTTTGTTTTTTTTTAAAAAAATCCTTCATGAGATAGATGTTTAAAAGCCAGGAAAGAAAACAGTGAAGCAGGGAGAGGCTGATTAAGGGTTTAAAAAAATGGAAAAGCTGGCAATAATTATAAAAATTCAGTTGAGTTAATTAAGGTACTGACTCTGTGTATTTTTTAATATTACAGTATTAAGTATTTTGAAACAGATAAAAACTAACAAGAATTAATTTAAAGTAGAGGAAAGAAAGAAGGGAAAAAAGAAAACAAAGAAAAAGCCAAAAGTGAAAAAAAGAAAGGAAATAGAAAGAAGTAGCTTCTAATTTTCTTTACAGCAATTATAAGTACAAATATAAAATTATTCCTTTTTTATTATAAAAACTCTCTTTTTTCTGTTATCCATTTTTTTCTAATCATCACAACATAAACCATAAATTCATTTATTTCTGTTTCACCCAAAAAGTCTATAAGAAATTTCCAGTCAACAATAAATACAGACACTGTCTTTTCTCTAATTAAACCATCTCTGCAAGTTTCATCATCTTCACCAACCATTCCTCCATTGTGCCAGATCTTTCCATGTTTCTGCATATGATTATAAAAACAAAGTTCTATGACTTTTTCCCAACTATTTGTCTATCACTCAAAACAAAGAAAATTCTCCATTTCTGTGGATTTAGATTTACTGCAATTTTAAGACAACAACATGTTGTCATCTGCAAAGAATCAGGACCATACATTAAGTTCCAGTTAAGAAGTTCATTGCTCAAGCCTGTACACAAGAATCTAGTCAACTGTCAACACTAAACTGGCACTAGATGAGAGTTAATAAAATTCAAAAGGGGGCTGGACTTGGATTATTTATGGGAACCAGACTGATTCCTTTCTTGACTCTGCCCCAGGTTCTGCCTCTTAATCTGCTACATCACCCCCCCCTCCAACCTGCTCCCCCCCCCCTGCTACTTCCACGGATTGTTCAGAGACACCTTTCCCTTCCTGCATGGGCTCTTCAGAATCTGAGTTCTCATGGTAACTTGATAGTGGAGGCAGTGAAGCAATTTCTAAGGAATCTTCCTCCCCCTCTTCTGAAATGGCCAGGGAGCCAGGTGGTGGTTGCTGGAAAACATGAAAAGCTTAGTAGGTCCCTCCCCCCTTACCTTCAGGGCCTGAAGAGCAGAAGTGAAAGGCCCAGCATAATCAGGTGCCCTGCCTGCCTCTGGATGTGCCCACAGAGGTTGGTTAAGGTTGATTCCTTGAGTAGCACAGGGTGGGGGACCAGCAGCTTGGTTTCCTGCCTGAGCAGGGGGTTGGACTAGATGACCTCCAAGGTCCCTTCCAACTTTGTTGTTGTTGTTGTTATTATTATTATTGTTGTTATTATTATTTCATTTTATAAAAAAATCCTGCATTTGTTCAGAACAATGGTTGTATGGTTATTATTTAATAATCTAATTTGTATTTATTTGTATGTAGAAATTCAAGAACCTTATGCTGTTGTTGTACTATTGGAAAAAGATCTAATTGTTGTTGATCTGACTCAAAGCCAGTAAGTATAATTCCATATGGTGTTAACAATAATTCCTGGGAGAGAAGCATAGATTTGCTATTGAGTTTGGAAATATAAAGTAATATGACAAACCAAAGCCAAAATGTTTTCAAAACAAACAACTCCACTATTCATTGATACTATGATCAATATTTAGATATCTTTAGCTGTCTGTTTCTTTGTTAAACATATCCTTCCAAAATTATGGACTCTAATAAATTATCTAATAAAGATTATAGCTTTAAAAGATACTTCTCCGTTCCCCTATTTTCTGTGTTCACTAAGTTTAATCACCATGCCTTATTTTTAAAAAAGCTATTTCAGAATCACTTGTTTTATAGATTCACTAATGGAATCAGTAATCAATTTGCCTAAAGCAGGTACTTTGCAAAGCAAAACAATCAACAATGTCTCAACAATACTGTTCATATAATTGTATACTAAAATACGATTGTGGAGTCTTTGGTGCTAAGTTTGGTTGTTTGCCTGCAGACGTTTGTTACCAAAATAGGTAGCATCTTAAGTGTTGTACTTCATACTGCATCAGCTACAACAAGCTCAGAGAGCACCAAGGACTCTACCATTCAACCTTGAGCTACATATATTCTCTTCTATTGGTACTAAAGTAAAAAGCAAGAAGATAAAATTATCTACATTGTGCCATACTAAAACTCAATCAAAGATTATTTTTTCATTCCCTTTTCTAACCTGGTGACAAGGTCAAAAGTCTCATAATTTTTTTTAGGGGAGGCAGTTGAGCGCATCAAGCATAAATATTCCAGAGGACGTTTTTATACAAAATGCCTTGTTTATAAAATGTAATGGGAGGGAGAGTTATTGGGAACTTTTTCAGATCTTCCTTTTGCATTTTTTCTTAGTACAAAGGAAAGGAAATGGAATCAATGGATAGTACTATTTGATTAGTCCATCCAATCAAAGATCTAATCAAACTTTGAGAGAAAGGGTTAACCAGCCATGTTGCCTTCTTTCTCTCTCTACTTCACTGATTATTTATCTTTTGTTGCTTCTTTGCAATACATGAAGTAGCTCAGAGTTTTATTTTTTATTAGACTCTGAGGATATTTGGAAATGCTATTCATTAAAGCTCCTTCATGGATTACTGCCTTGTTGTGGCGAAGGGGCTTGCGTAACTCAATGAAGTTATGAGCTATGCCGTGCAGGGCCACCCAAGACGGACAGGTCATAGCAGAGAGTTCTGACAAAATGTGATCCACTGGAGAAGGAAATGGCAACCCACTCCAGTATCTTTGCCATGAAAACCCCATGGACAGTACTAAAAGGCAAAAAGATATGACGCTGGAAGATGAGCCCCTCAGGTCGGAAGGTGTCCAATATGCTACTGGGGAAGAGCAGAGGGCTAGTACTAGTAGCGCCAGAAAGAGTGAAGCGACTGGGCAAAGCCGAAAGGATGCTCAGCTGTGGATGCATCTGGTGGTGAAAGGAAAGTCCGATGCTGTAAAGATTTTTTCTCCATAGGAACCTGGAATGTAAGATCCATGAATCAAGGCAAACTGGACGTGGTCAAACAAGAGATGACAAGACTGAACATCGACATCTTAGGAATCAGCGAACTAAAATGGACAGGAATGGGTGAATTTAATTCAGAGGACCATCAGGTATACTACTGCGGGCAAGAATCCCTCAGAAGAAATGGAGTAGCCTTCATAGTCAATAAAAGAGTAGGAAAAGCAATACTGGGATACAATCCCCAAAATGACAGAATGGATCAGTGCGAATCCAAGGCAAGCCATTCAATATCACAGTAATCCAAGTCTATGCCCCAACCACTGGTGCTGAAGAGGATGAAATTGACCGGTTCTATGAAGCCCTACAACACCTTATAGAATCAACACCAAAAAATGATGTCCTTATCATCATGGGGGATTGGAATGCTAAAGTAGGAAGCCAAAAGATAAACGGAATAACAGGCAAGTTTGGCCTTGGAGTACAAAATGAAGCAGGGCACAGGCTAATAGAATTTTGTCAAGAGAATACGATGGTCATAGCAAACACTCTTTTCCAACAACCCAAGAGACGTCTCTACACATGGACATCACCAGACGGTCAACACAGAATCAGATTGACTATGTGCTCTGCAGCCAAAGATGGAGAAGCTCTATACAGTCAGTAAAAACAAGACCAGGAGCTGACTGTGGCTCAGATCATGAGCTTCTCGTTGCAAAATTTAGGCTTAAATTGAAGAAAGTAGGGAAAAACACTAGGCCACTCAAGTATGAACTAAATCATATCCCTGATGAATATACAGTAGAGGTGACAAATAGATTTAAGGAATTAGATCTGATAGACAGAGTGCCTGAAGAACTATGGATGGAGGTTCGCAACATTGTACAAGAGGTAGCAACTAAAACCATCCCAAAGAAAAAGAAATGCAAGAAAGCAAAATGGCTGTCTGAGGAAGCTTTGCAAATAGCTGAGGAAAGAAGGGAAGCGAAAGGCAAGGGAGAAAGAGAAAGATACACCCAATTGAATGCAGAATTCCAGAGAATAGCTAGAAGAGATAAGAATGCCTTCTTAAATGAACAGTGCAAAGAAATAGAAGAGAACAATAGAATAGGGAGAACCAGAGATCTCTTCAAGAAAATTGGAGATATGAAGGAACGTTTCATGCAAAGATGGGCATGATAAAGGACCAAAATGGCAGGGACCTAACAGAGCAGAAGAGATTAAGAAGAGGTGGCAAAATTACACAGAAGGAACTATACAGAACGAGCTTAGCATCCTGTAACACGATGGGGTGGTAACTGACCTCGAGCCAGACATCCTAGATGTGAAGTGAAATGGGCCTTAGGAAAGCTGAGCAAAACACTCAATTTGCCAGCAAATTTGGAAAACTCAACAGTGGCCACAGGATTGGAAAAGGTCAGTTTACATTCAATTCCAAAGAAAGGCAATGCCAAAAGAATGTTCAAACTATCGCACACATTGCACATGCAAGTAAAGTTATGCTTAAAATCCTACAAGCTAGACTCCAGCAGTATGTGGATCGAGAACTTCTAGAAGTACAGGCAGGATTTCGAAGAGGCAGAGGAACTAGAGATCAAATTGCCAACATACGCTGGATCATGGAGAAAGCTAGGGAGTTCCAGAAAAACATCTATTTCTGCTTCATTGACTATGCTAAAGCCTTTGATTGTGTGGATCACAACAAATTGTGGCAAGTTCTTAAAGAGATGGAGTACCAGACCATCTTATTTGTCTCTTGAGAAACCTAAATGCGGGTCAAGAAGCAACAGTGAGAACTGGACACGGAACCACTGATTGGTTCAAAATTGGGAAAGTAAGTCCCGGCAAAGGCTTGTAATTCTGTCGCTGCCTATTAAAACTTATACTGCAGAGCACATCATGAGAGGCAGGGCTAATTGAATCAAAAGTTGAATTAAGATTGCCGGGAGAAAATATCAACAACCTAAGATATTGCAGTTACCACTCTAATGGCAGAAAGTGAAGAGGAACTAAAGAGCCTCTTGATGCAGGTGCAGAAGGAGAGTGCAAAAGTTGGCTTGAAACTCAACATTAAGAAAACCAAAATCATGGCATCCGGCCCTCTCAATTCCTGGCAAATAGATGGGGAAGAAATGGAGGTAGTGACAGATTTTATCTTCCTGGGCTCTAAGATCACCACAGATGGGGACTGCAGCCAAGAAATTAAAAGACGCTTGCTCCTGGGGAGGAAAGCTATGGCAAATTTAGACAGCATACTAAAAAGCAGAGACATCACCCTGCCAACAAAAGTACGTATAGTCAAGGCCATGGTTTCCCAGTTGCAATGTATGGCTGTGAAAGTTGGACCATAAGAAAGGCTGAACGCAAAAGAATTGAGGCCTTTGAACTATGGTGCTGGAGAAGACTCCTGCGAGTCCCTTGGACTGCAAGGCGATCAAACCGGTCAGTCCTAGAGGAGATCAACCCTGACTGCTCTTTAGAAGGCCAGATCCTGAAGTTGAAACTCAAGTACTTTGGCCACCTAATGAGAAGGAAGGACTCACTGGAGAAGAGCCTAATGCTGGGAAAGATTGAGGGCAGTAGAAGAAGGGGACGACAGAGAATGAGGTGGCTGGATGGAGTCACTGAAGCAGTAGGCATGAGCTTAAATGGACTCCAGAAGATGGTAGAGGACAGGAAGGCCTGGAGGAACGTTGTCCATGGGGTCGCGATGGGTCGGACACAACTTCGCAACTAACAACAACAACAACAACAAATTCATTAAAGCAGCTCACCTTTTTCCAGACCTCCATGTGGGGTCTGTTTTAAGAAGCTTCACCTGGAAGCCTGAAAAAAGCCAGGCTACTTAACTTCATAAGAAAGAGGAAGTGCTTTCTAGATGACTTTTTAAATTGTACACAGCCCTACACTTTAGGGTGAGGCATATCTGCACTGCCACTTGTAAGTCAGTTTAACTTTCATCACCTGCAACAAATGAACATTAGGATCATAATTATACAATAGTGTCGATTTATTATATACAGTAGTGGCCAAAATTGTGGAAACGTTTTGGGAAAAGTGTACATTTGAGGTTTGATGGCTAATAACCACTTTGTTTTGGAGTAGTACCATAAAATTATATATCAATGGAAAGATAAGTTGATCAAGAATGTAATGCAACAAAGTTTGTTCAATTATCTATATTCTATGAAAGGTTATAGCCAAATAACCAGAAAAAGGAAGCACAACTTACTTAGGTTGATATCAGGTAGCTTTCCTTCATCTGATTGTAGCCAATGAGCATGAGTGTTTAGAGAGTCAATCAGGTGTCATCTTGTTTTGGCAATGAGCCAATCAGATCACAGTGGGATTCAGTTATTGATGTCATGTATTGAAGCTGAGAGGAGGACATTTGTCAATGTGTTATGTGATCGCTATCAAGTTGGTTGGGGTTTTTTGTGTACTTTCATTTAGTGAGCTTGTAAAATGTAATAAAATTAAAATAATGGTGCAAGGAGTTGACTGGTCGCCCAGAAAGTGATGTAAAATAGTATTATTAAGTGAACAAGGCTATGGTTATAAAGAAATTAGAAGAAAAATTGGTGGAAACTTAACCAAAGGTGGCATTTCTAAGTTTTTGAAGAGGTATAAGGAGACTCAGTCACTACAAAACCACACTGGTAAAGGCAGGAAAAGGTGCACAACAGCAAGTGATGATAGAAAAATTAAGAGACTGTGCCTACATGACAGAACAAAATCATCTGGGTGTATACAAGATGAAATGGTGCAATGCAATGTGAAGTTGAGTGCAAGGACTGTTCGGCGCAGACTGCAGGAATTTGGCCTAAAATCTAGAATTCCATGGAAAAAAGCCACTTTTATCTCTCAAACAAAGGTTGAAAAGACCAAACTGGGCTAAAA
The DNA here is from genome assembly GCA_023970755.1 of Azemiops feae. NCBI lineage: Eukaryota > Metazoa > Chordata > Lepidosauria > Squamata > Viperidae > Azemiops > Azemiops feae. The sequence goes on along the minus strand of JALGBA010004292.1, from coordinate 4,526,598 downwards.
CCCATGTTACCTGGACAGAGGAACAATGGGACAGTGTTATTTGGAGTGATGAGACCAAGATCTCCCTGTTTGGTAGTGATGGCATAAAATACGTAAGGAGAAGAATCAGAGAAGATTTGCATCCTGATTGCATTACATGTACCATGAAACACCCAGTCAGTGTTATGATCTGGGGTTGTATGACATCAAAAGGTGTGGGCAGAATTTATGTGATTAATGGGAATATAAATGGCCAAAAATACATTAATGAAATACCTGAGCCCAAACTGAAGCCTTCCGCATATGATCTCTTCCAAGACAATGAAGCATTTATATTTCAACAGGATTCAGCTCCATGTCATGTTGCTGCTGTGTGCAAAAAGTGGTTTCAAGATAATCATATTCCACTGCTGGAATGGCCTGGGAATAGCCCAGACCGTAACCCAATTGAAAATCTATGGAGCCGACTAAAGAAACTTGTTAGTCAGAAGCGACCCAGCAATAAAATCCAGTTAATAGAAGCAATCATTCAATCTTGGTTTCACATTATAACAGCTGCAGAACTAAAGGACTTGGTTCACTCCATAGGAAGACGTTGTAAGGCCGTAATTCATGCTAAAGGTTACCCAACTAAGTATTAACTGACGTGATAATTTTTGTATATCTCGTTTTTTCTATGGTGATAATTTTTGTATACCTCATTTTTTCTACGTGTTTCACTTTTCTTCTTGATAACTGCTATTCTAATAGCAAATCCTTCATAAAAGTTATTGCATTACATTCTTGATTAAATTATCTTTCCATTGATATATAATTTTATGGTACTACTCCAAAACAAAGTGGTGTTATTAGCCATCAAACCTCAAATGTACACTTTTCCCAAAACGTTTCCACACTTTTGGCCACTACTATACTTTTTTTTACTTTGCCCATTTAATCTGAAGCAAATTATTCCAGTTGTTGACAAGATTATGTACAACGTCCTCCTCCTAAAACAATTTCCTTTAGATTAAAAAAACAGCATAGCCAAGGGCCTAATTTGTACCAAAATGGTAAAGGTGTGTCTGAATTATAGGGTGGAATCTTGCTTGCTAATGAAGCATCTTATTGGAAAAACAAATACTTCCTGACATTTCCATCTTCTAGGTGCCTTGACATTTTTGAGTCAGTCCTTGTGGCATTCAATCTCCAGCAATAGTTAAGCAGATTGATTATCTTTCATTGAGTGATGCCATAGCAAGAGATGAACTGATTTAATCTTACAATTCTTTTGTAAGATTGTCTAGAAGCGGCATCTGCAATCTAAAATGCCATATTCACCAACACAGTGAGACAGTGAGACAACCAAATAACTGAAGCACCCATAAAAACCATGATTCTCTAAGACACAGGTGTCAAACTCGATCATCTCACGTGATGTATCGTGACATATTGCGACTTTTTTGCCATTGCGGAGCTGGGGTGGGTGTAGCCTGTGCGTGACACATCTGGCCCATGGGCCACTAGTTTGGCACCCCTGCTCTAAGAGATTAAGAAAAAGGATTTGAGCCCCATTTATCTGGTTGAGTTAGGAGAGCTATAAAAGCCTGGGAGAAGATCCAGTAGAAGTTGGGAGCTCCATCCTGGACTGTATTTGTATGTTTATTGTTCCTTGGTGATTGTATTCTTCTTTATAATTGTTCTCAGTTATTGTTTTTCTACTATTATTGATTTGCCCTTTGTTAAATTGTGTTACTCTTTTCATCGTCTTAGTATTAGAAGGAATGTAGGCTGCTCAGAATCTCTCTGGTTTAGAATGGTATATAAGCCCCAATAAAGAACACTTAAATTATTAGTATGTAGTCATCTTAATCTAATTGGCATACAAATAGTCTTAATTTTTATCTCACTGTCTACATTTGTGTCAAGAATTGTTAAAAAATTGTGTGTCTGTGTATATACTCGGTAATATGTTCCTTTTCAAATAATTAATATATTAAGTAATTTCGTCTTTAAGGGGTATGCTAATAAATGTTTTTCTCATTTAGTTTTCCCATTTTTGAAAATCCTTATCCCATGGATGTTCACGATTCACCTGTTACCTGCACAGAATATTTTGCTGATTGTCCTCCAGATCTGATTCCTGTGCTATATTCTGTAGGTGCAAAACATAAGAAGCAAGGATATAGCAATAAGGTAAAGAATAAAAAAGGGAAAGTGTTATTGAAGCAGCACTAATTAAAACAGATTGCTAGTTTTCATGGTAATGTTTCATTGTTCTTTGCCTCTAGTATTTATGATATTTTGTTAAGGATACTGTGTCTTAACAGACTCTCTCATGTTGGGCCTGTCCTGTCCCCATGTGCAGGTTCCTGCCCTCTTTCTCCCTCTCCCTCTGTCCCCGTCCCTTGTTTCTGAGAAGCCCTTGCTCTTTCTCTAAGACAGTGATGGCGAACCTTTTAGAGACCGAGTGCCCAAAAACTGCCCCCGCTGCTGCCCCACCCCCTGCCCCACCCCCTGCCCCACCCCTGCTCCGCCCCACCCTGCCTGCCTGCAGGGCCACTCACCGCCTGCAGGGCCCGCCGCAGATCGCCCAGGCAGCCCAGCAGCACCATGGTGGCCACACCCTCTGCCCACACCCTGCAGCATCAACTGTGCATGTTGGGGCGTGAGGGCAGAGTCTTGTCTACCCTGTCTGGCTGCCATGTCCTTGACTGCGCTGCTCCGTGTGGGCCACGCTCAGGGCCGACTCTCCTGCAGGGAGGCTGCTGGTGAGGAGGGGGTCGCGGGTGGAGGCAAGGCTGGGGCAACAGTATGTGTGCCCACAGAGAGGGCTCCGAGTGCCGCTTCTGGCACCCGTGCCATAGGTTCGCCACCACTGCTCTAAGAGAACAGAACAGAAATAGAGATGGTGAGTAGAGGTGTCACTTCCAACTTCTTGTTACTCTTGTTACAAGAGAATCAGGTTGTTATTAATCAGCCTAATTTTTGAATCCACCGCACTTTAAAAAATGTCAAATGTACCCAAGACCCCAAATTTGCCTACCTTTGTCATATCTTATGTAGAAACAAATTATAGCTGATTGTTGATATTCAGCTACCATAAACGGGAGGCAGGGATTTCTAATTCAGGGGTTGAATTTGAATCAAATGGGGAAACAAGCAGCTGTGAATCATATAAAAATGAATCTGGCTGTTTTCTAAATGACTGATTCAGAGTCCAGACTGAATCTGTTGGTTGGAATACATCTCTGCATGTAGTTTAGGGTGCCTGAGTTCTGAATTCTATCTGAAATACATATACAATCACACAAGATGGAATTCCAGGTTTCTTAATATTGAATCAGATTCTGTGAGCTTGCAGAGCCTATATTAGTGAGGGCTAAACATTTATTTATGCTTTAAATACAATTGATTTCCTTAGATAAATTTTACTCTATTTTACTTATACACCAAAAGGGGGGGAACACCATGGTTAAACATAATATAAAACAACCTAGTAATTAGCTATTAAGTGTTTTTCTTAAGCTTTTGTATCACCATGTAAATACAAAAGATAATAGTTTTGTGAGTATTACATTGTCACTGAATCTATAGTGAAGTAGCAAAAACATGTTATTGCAATACTTTAGACAGACAGATAGATATAAAAATTAATTATTATTTTTTTAGGAGTGGCCTATCACTGGTGGAGTATGGAACCTAGGATCACAAACATATCCTGAGATTATTATTACAGGGTAAGGAAAGTGCTATTATAAGATACTGGGTGTTGGAAATAGTTGTAGGTTTGTTATTTGTTGCTTAAAATTTTACTCCATCTTTCTTCACCATGTATCCTTAAGGTGAATAACACCAAATATAAAAGAAAAAAACTAAAAAACTAAAAAATTACTCCAAATCAAAAGGCATGACTGAAAAGTCCAGTTGGAAGTTAATAAACAAATATCTAGACAGTCCTGAGAATTCATAAGGACCTTGTTCCAATTTGAAATTTCTCCTTAGTTCCAGGTTGCTTTTCTGTTTAACAAGCTTCTACTCATTCCTGTCCTGCCCTCAGGTCTTTGGAAAATAAGTCAACACCTTCTCTGTGTCATTCCCTCAAGTATTGGAAAACAGCTATCATGCCACCCCCTAATCTTTGTCTTCGTTAGGGTAGACCTACCTAGTTCCCTTAACCATTTATCATATGTAGAGAGAGTCCATTCTGAGGAGCTTGCCCCGTTATCAGATTATTATCTAGACTGTGGCTCTTCCTCCTGTTTCCGAAGATTATTCTCACATCCCATTACATCTAGTTAGAAGCTAAACGGAAAAGAGTCTAGATAATCTATAAGTCTCCTGCTTTGGCATGAGGTTGCAATAGAAGACCTCCAAGGTCCCTTCCAGCCATATGATTCTATGTTTCTAAAGGCAAGGATGGGGAGAAGTGCTTTGAAATTTGCAAGATTCTGTTACTGTAACATTACAATAAAGACAGTATGTATAAAGTCATAGTTTTGGTTTTCCCTCTGGGGTTATTATATTTCTCCAATAAAATATTTTTTTAAAAAAACCCTCATCTGCTTACCTTCTATTAAACACAAACTTGCATGCCACTTCCCAAATTTTGTTCAGTGTCATAGCTTCTAACTTTTTACCAGAATTCTGCTATTTTCCTAGGCATATTTAATAAACTTATTTAGAAGCCAACACGGGTTTGTCAAAAACAGATCATGCCAGACAAGTGCATTCTTTGACAAAATGACTAAATTAGTGGAACAGCAAAATGCTGTAGATGTAGTATACTTGGACTTCAGTAAGGCACTTGACAAAGTAGACTACAGCCCACTTCTTGGTAAGATAGAAAAACTATCACCACCAGATGAATTTATAACTGGCTGTCCAACTGCACTCAGCATGTAGTCCTCAATGAAACTATATCTACATGGAGGAAAGCATGCAGTGGGATACTCTAAGTTTCAGTCTTGGGCCCAGTACTCTTCAACTTCTTCATAAATGATTTAGATGAGGGGATAGAAGGGGGACTCCTCAGATTTGCAGACAAGTTGGGGGAAATAGCCAACACTTTAGAAGATAGGCTCAAGATTACAGAAGGATCTTGGCTGAGTTGAACACTGAGCTCTATCCCCCCAAAAATGCAATTCAGTGCTTAGAAAAGGAAGATTTTACACTTAGGCAAGAAAAACCAAATGCACAAGTATAGAATAGGAAGTACCTGACTCAACAGAAGTAACTGTGAGAGGGATCTAGAAATTCTAGTGGACAACCACTAGAGCCAGCAGTGTACGGCAGCTGTCAAAAAAGCCAATGCGGTCCTAGGCTGCATCAACAGAAGAATAGTATCAAGATCATGTGAAGTGTTAGTACCTCTTGATACTGCTTTGGTAAGACCACACTTGGAATACCTCATCCAGTTTGGTCACCACAATACAAAAAAGATGTTGAGGCTCTAGAAAGAGAGCAGAGAAGAGCAACAAAGATGATTAGGGGTCTGGAGGCTAAAACATACAATAGACAATTGCAGGAATTGTAACTGTAATCAGTGGAATGGCTTGCCCCAGAGGTTATGGGTGCTCCATCACTGGAGGTTTTTAAGGACAGCCATTTGTCTGGAATGGTACAGAGTTTTCTGTTTGAGCAGGGGGTTGGACTAGAAGATCTCCAAAGTCCTTTCCAACTCTGTTGTTCTGTTAAACTAATCCCACTGGAATTTTTGTATTAATTCCTGCTATTCCTTTGTATAGAGCAGGGGTCGGCAACCTTAAACACTCAAAGAGCCACTTGGACCCGTTTCCCACAGAAAAGAAAACACTGGGAGCCACAAAACCCTTTTGACATCTAAAATGAAGATAACACTGCACATATCGTTTTTTACCTTTGTGCTATGTATAAAAAACCCATAGTGTGTTGCATTTATGAAATCAATGATCTGCTCTCTCTCCCTCCCCCTCCCTCTCTCTCCCTCCCTCTCCCTCCCTCTCTCCCTCTCTCTCCCCCTGTCCCTCTCTCCCTCTCTCTCCCTCCCCTCCCTCTTCCCTCCCCCTCCCACCAGCCTCTGCTGCAGTTCACATGCTCTCTCTCTCTCCCCTCTCTCCCTCCCCCTCCCTCCCCTCCCTCTCTCCCTCCTCCTCCCACCAGCCTGTGCTGCAGTTCACATGCTCTCTCTCTCTCCCTCTCTCTCCCTCTCTCTCTCCCTCACCCTCCCACCAGCCTCTGTTGCAGTTCACATGCTCTCTCTCTCTCTGCCAAATGACACTGCCAAATGAATAGCCCCCACCACTCCTGCCGTAGCCCGTTCGCTTCTCCCTCATGCTCCTCATTTGTGCCCCCCTTTCACCAGAATCCCCCGCGTAGAGTTGGATGAGGCTTCTCGAAGAGGAGGGGGCTATCGCATCTGAGTAACTGAAGGAGCAGTCCGGGTGAGAAGGGGGTGGCCGGAATTGAGCCCAGAGCGCCTTTACCTTGCATCAGCCTTATCGAGTGGGAAGGCGCCTCCACCGCCATTTCTGGCGCTCCAGGGTGTGAATGAGGTGGACGCCTCGTGCATAAAAGGCTCCCGCCAGCTGAAGCGACCCATGCTGAAACCAGCTGAGAGCTGGAATGGCTTTCTGCAGCCGACGATGCTAAGTGGCTTCAAGGCTGGAGAGGAAGGTGTAAAGCAGCCTCAGCTGAAGCTCTTCCAGCTGCGGAGCTTCAGACGGTTCTCGCTCAGGCTCGTGCCCTGCGGCTCCGGCCACTACAATGAGGGGGGCAAGAATCCCTGGGCAGCCGGGCTCTCCCATGGGGGAGTTGAGGGAACCCCCTCCATCTGGGTGTTCTACATCCAGCAGATCATGCAAAGCCCTCCGGTAGGCTTTCTGCCACTGGGTTGCACGCCTTGTGGTGCAAACGCCAGAGCCGCCTTGCCCGAGACAACCATCGGCCCATTGAGCCCCAAGCCCCGGGGGGCCTGGTGATCTGCCGGCCGGCGGAGCAATTGGACTCTTTCCTGGCACCCCAAGGTATTTTTTCCCGCCAGCTGAAGCGACCCATGCCGAAACCAGCTGAGAGCCGGAATGGCTTTCTGCAGCCGACAATGCTAAGTGGCTTCGAGGCTGGAGAGGAAGGTGTAAAGCAGCCTCGGCTGAAGCTCTTCCAGCTGCGGAGCTTCGGGCGGTTCCTGAGGAAACGCTCTTCTCCTCCTCACTCAAAGCTGCTTTCTGCTAGCCTCCACTTTCTTCAGCTTGGACAGAGCAGAGCCACCCAAGCTGCTAGCAGCCGATTTGAGTGAGGAGGAGGAGAAGAGCATTTCCTCAGGAACCGCCCGAAGCTCCGCAGCTGGAAGAGCTTCAGCCAAGGCTGCTTTATACCTTCCTCTCCAGCCTCAAAGTCACTTAGCACCATCAGCTGCAGAAAGCCATTCCAGCTCTCAGCTGGTTTCGGCATGGGTCGCTTCAGCTGGCGGGAACCTTTTATGCATGAGGCGCCTGCCTCATTCACGCCCAGGAGCGCGAGGAAGGCGGCCAGAAGTGGTGGCGGAGGCGCCTTCCCACTCGATAAGACTGATGCAAGGTAAAGGCACTCTGGGCTCAATTCCGGCCACCCCCTTCCCACCCGGACCACTCTTTCAATCAGTTACTCGGGCGCGGTAGCCACCTCCTCTTCGAGAAGCCTCATCCAACTCTACGCGGGGGAGTGCGGAAGACGAGGAGAAGAAGAGCGTGAGGCCAGGTGAGAATATCAACGATGGTGGCATGGTGGCTGGGGAGGAGGGATCATGGCAGTGGCATTGGCAGCTCCCTCCACCTGGCCCGTTTCCCCAGCCAGCTCCATATGATGCTTGGCAGACACCCCCCGCACGCCCCATCTGACCCACGCACCTTCTTTCCAGCAGTCCTCCGTCTCTTCCTCCACCACCGCCACGTGCAGTCCCAAGAAGAAAAGAAGTTTGTGGGCAGTCCCACAAACAAAAGAAGTCCAATCAATCAATTCCAACTTCGGAAGATCTTTTTTTTTTCATGAGAAGTTGGAATTGATTGATTGAACTCCCACTTTTGGGGGGGGGACTGCAAATGGCGGAGGACGACTGGGAACCGCAGCAGAAGGCTGAAAGAGCCGCATGCGGCTCCAGAGCCACAGGTTGCCGACCCGTGGTATAGAGAAATAGATCAGCATTTTCCATTTAACAGGCATATAGTAGATGTAACTTTCACATAGAAAATAAATAGGTCACATAGGAACTCCATAAGTAAATAATGTCCATATTTTAACATTTTTCTGGTTGCACCTTCTATACTTCACAATTTTTCAACATTCTCACAGCATTGCATGCTAGAATGATGTTGTCAGAGCCCACTTCAAAACCTCATCCTAAGAAAGCAGAACTCGTGGAAGCAGTTTCTTCCAAAAGGAATTTTTATTAGGAGAAGCTGACAGCAGGCATAATAGACAGGATCTGAGGGTTTCCCGCTCAGATCAATAGGTTAAAAGTGTCCCAAGCAAAACCCCACCCCATAGTTCATCTGGTCAGTTCAAATGGGCCAATCCCCAGGTGTTAAATCTGTTGTGGGAAAGAGTAGATAACGCCAGGCTGTCTCAGGGTTGCAACGATGTTTTGTCGGCTCTTCACACTTTCCCTTTCGAGCGCGGAGATAAACCATTTGCCGGAGGCACATTCCTTTCTTCTTCCCCCTTTTCTAGCTGACATCAAGGGGAGAGATAGTTCACAGAGGAAGTAGGCAGAAACAGCAAAGTGTTACAATGCAGCTGTAGAGGAAAATAAAGCAATAGCCCGCAGTGCTTTCCCCCCTCCCCTCCAGGAGCATGGCAGAACCCAGAAGTATAGAGAGAACAGAGTTTGGGTTTAAAGCAAGAAAGGGGTCCCCTAGAATATGGGTTCTGACAGATGTACTATATTTTTCTGTCATCCTGCATCTCTTATGTGCATTTTTCTTTAATTCAACCACTACTTTTACACCATCCCATCAAATATCCTTTCTCATACTTGTTATTGCCATATAATATTTTTACACTTCTCTGGCACTTTATATAATTCTTACCTTTGTTTTAAGCAGCTCCCACATTCTCTTTTCTTCTAAGCAGATACTCACTAAAGAAGAACAGTTCTAATTAATGTTTAGGTCTCCAAATGTAGCTAATCATTGTAACAAAATAAGATACCTCCTGTATTGTATTAATTCACAGTGTTGTATAGTTTTATCATTATTAATTATGCAGAATTATCACTTCACTGTAACTCTACCATGGATTTCTACATCTACACACACCTAAAACAACCTATAGGACATGAATTTATACTTTTTATATACATTTATACTTTTTAACATACATGTTAGCCCTTTTATTCATATTTCAACCTGCACTTTTTCTTCCCTTCATTAATTCTACTCCACAAGAAACTGTTAGAAACCTTCAGTCCAATATATTACACCCTTCTCATTTTTCTTAGTTTCATAAACCCAATCTATCACTTTTTAAAATTTGTATTCACCCTTTATTCCTCTTACAGTCTAAATTATGTTTTCCATATGTCATGGTCATTACAATATTAAATGGGCCTATAGATATTGAATTCCACTCCCTAATGATTTGATAAATTTAGGCTTTCACATAACACATTTAGCAACATACATAAGGTGTGTATTAGGTTACCAGCCTTTGTTACACTCATGCCACATGCATCTTTTCGAAAACAGGAGACTTGCCTATTTGAAATTAAGTCTTAGGTCTGAAGAAGAGCGATATATGGTAGCTTTGGAATGCTCTTTGATGTGATCCTCTTTCTGCAGTGGTTAAGTCTGCTTTTGTTAATAGAGGGGAAAAATCTGCTTGTGGAGACACTCATCTCTATGCAGGGTTGTTGTTGTGGGGAAAATAGATAGAGGAAGGAGAATTCCATATGTTTGATACCTTGAGTTTTTTTTATAAAGTAACAAAGGCAGGATAAAAATCTAATAATAAATAAATAAATATTGGCTTTCGGTAGGTTACAGCAAAAATCATTTGCAAAGATATGCATGCAACCAATGTTTGAAAAAGCCACTTGAGGACAGAATCCATTAAAGTAGCTGGAGCTTTCTTCATCCACCCAAAACCTGGCTGCTCCTTATCATACTTCTATTTAATTTTAGCTAGTGTACGAAATCTTTCTTCTACAGTACATTTCAGATGAGTTATGCGGCCACTTCTAGTGTCAATCATCTTATGAGAAACTACAGAGAAGATAAATGAACAGCACGCACATTAATCAAGTCCTGATATCCTTCATTCCTTAACAAAACTAGGACTTCCTTCATGGTTCTGACAGGCAAGGAGAGAAGAAAACCGTTGCTTAGAAAATCAAGTGTCCCCAATGACTACAGATGGCAGTTGAGATTTGTCACCTGTGCTCTTTTATGACAGGAATTGAAACCAAGTTCAGTCTTGGTAGAAGTATATAATGATGATAATGTTATTCTACCTTGTTTTAATTGGCCTCTACTATATTCTTTTAAGTCATGCAGACGGATCAGTAAAATTTTGGGATGCTTCTGCCAGTAAGTTTTTTAATTTATTTCTGCATTATAAATGTATGTTACAGATTTGAAAATGAGTGAATTAATTGCAGTTATTGAATCTGTTACTCAAAATACATGAAATTGGTACAATGTAATGAATTCCTGACAAGCTGTAAAATATTATTTAAAAGGGGAAAATTGTAGCAGTGTGTGAACGAGTAGGAATGAATAAAAGTCAAAACTGTATGCCTGCAAAGACACTAGAAATCTAACAGTAGTTAGATTTCTAGTATGGTTTGGTCTTCATGTGATCTTTTTTCTGATTCTGCAATTAATCATTAAGAGGCTTCCACTTCTGTTTTATTGCATATTCAAATGGTTAATGAGCAATTGAAATGATTGAAAGAAGACTGGAGTACAGTACATAGAATGTAGTCTGCTTTTCTCCTTTAAAGCAGGGTGCTGCACAAAGTGAAGCCCCTGGAGTCATAAGGAATCTCTCCCTTTTCCTGCTGCTCAATTCATCTGCTGCCCATCAGAAACAGATTGCTGATTATATGCTACAATATAATATCTGAAAAATGCAAAGGAAGGTTCAGTATTCTTTTGACAGTACAGGATGTTTAGCACTGAAGTTTGTCCTTTTTTTTTTAGCTTTTTTTTTTTGGTAAGCACTAAATACCAGACTTTTTACAGTGTGCCTGTGCTTTCGATCAGAGGGCCACAAATAGTGAGGATCCCAAAATAGTGAAGATAATAGAAAATACAGATCGTAACAATACAATTTCTTTCCACTTTCCGTTTTAACATCAAAGTAATATAATAGATCATTTCAATTTTTTCTAGTCACACTGCAAATGCTGTACAAGTTAAAAACTTCAAAAATATTTGAAAAACGGAAGTTGGAAGGCAAGCCAGCAGCAGATATGATAGAAGAGGATCCTTGTGCAATCCAGTTAATGTACTGGTGTCCTGAAAGTAGAATATTTTGCATAGCTGGTGTCTCTGCATATGTCATTGTTTATAGATTCAGCAAACATGAAGTTAATACTGAAATATCGGTAAGTTTGCATGAGTGTTGCTTATACACTGATTTGCTTACATTAATATACCAAAAGTTTCCCTTTAATCAATTATAGTTATCAATAAAGATGGCTATGTTTACCGTGCAGTGGTTACAGTTGAAACCTGAATATGCAGCTAGCTATTATGGCTTTCCTATATGTTTTAAACATTCAAAAGAAGCTGTAATAAGCATACTTTTGAGGATGACTTGCATGGGAAGAATGTCAAAACAGACTTTTTTGGAATCAGCAGGTTATTTTGATGCTACAAAATTAATATTTTCCAACTACAAACTGAATCTGTTAAAACAAAACATTTTATTGAATGCTCCCATTCTGACAGTCAGTTTTTATTCTTCTGGATCTTTCTCTCAGGAGAACTGCTTGGTCCTTGGTGCTCTCTGAGCTTGGTGGTTTTCTTGTAAATGTTTCATTACCAAACTAAGTAACATCATTAGTGCAGGAGCAAGCATGGAAGAATATGTGTGCAAGAAAAACACCAAGCTCAGAGAGCATAAGGACCCCACAGTTCAACCCTGAGCTTCAAATATTCTCTTCTATTGGTCTCAGAAGAACTTCTAACTGTCTTTCCTCCTCATAACCCATGCTTTTAAATCAAGAGAATTTGCAGTCTTGAATTTGTAGTTTATGAATTTGCTTTATCTCAATTACATTTCTGCAGTCCTGTGGAGTTCCTCACAAACAGCTCCAGAAAAAGTTGGAGGTTTGACAGCCTATGCCTTCCTCTATAGGGAAACCTAGCAGTTCTTTTGAATCAGCCAAATTCCTAGCCTGCCATCTTGATCTTAAATGTCTAAAGGAACCAAATAAGTTTTAGAGTCTAAGCCCTTGAAAGGGAAAGGAGTGCCTTGGATTTCATAGCTCACACTTTTAGTGGTCTACTGAGACTTATTATTTATTTAGAAAATTTATATAGCCATGGACCAAACAACCCCAAACCCAGAGCCATTGGGTCTTGCCAGGGTTCAGTTTCAACCTGTTGCTCCCTATCCAGCCCCTAACAGCCTCCAGGCACTGTGAGAGGGAGATCATGACATCACTTAACTCACCACTTATATATGTTTGGAGAAATTTGCAAGTCTACCTTGCAGGTCTTCAGTCCACATCATCATAAGATAGATGGGAAACAAATTCTGGGAAAGTACTCTTTCTTAATGTCTAGGTTCCTATTGCTCATAGAAATTTCTAAGAAGCTGGAATCACCTTCATGTTTAGATGAGAACAGAAAAATATATTCTCTGTTTCCAGGAAACTAGACCACAAGATTAATATGGTACAGTAGGAAGGCACATTTAGGATACCTTCTTCCTCTGATTAGTTTTTTTTAATTCTGCTTTACAATTGACAGTCATTATAATTTTGATGGATTCCTTCATACTTAGCCTAGTTTGGGAAGTTTGCAGTTTCCTGGCATGTAGCTGACATTCTGGAATACTGCGGAGCAGATTGGCTTCACAATATTAAATCTTTTAACTATATTTCTAAATCTAATCCGAATTTTAATTTTTTAAAGTCTTTAGAGGTGAAGCTCCAGAATGAGATAGAAGATACCATTAGTCCTGAAGCAGAAATTATGACTTCATTTGCTGATGCCTCTTCCAATTTTTCATCTTTAAAAGACCTCTCAGGCAATTGCAATACTTCATCTGAGCAAACAATGGATTGTAGTCCATTTCTCAGGTAAAGAATGTAGACTGATTTAAATTGTTTTTGTTCTCTGTTCTTTTTCAACATTTATAACAAAATTTCTTCATTTATATTTTTCTGCTAAGATTGTGAAGTATCATGGATTTTGATAGCTCTGTATAAATAGTATCTCAAGAATTATTTTCTGTTTTTGTACTAAGAAATGGTTACGGAATGTTCAAATAAGTGTAGTTGCTCACCATTGTGCTGTTTCTTTATTAAGAAAGACTGTAGAAATCATTCCTCTCATTTGAGACTGAGCTCAGCACAGCTGATTTAGTTGCTACCAATAACCATGTACTACAATAGATTCCTATCACATCTAGGCTGGCACAGCCCTCCATATTTGTTTTGGCTAAGTCCCTAAGCCCATTGTTTGAAGTTGCTGTTCCTTTGAGACCTAATGTTATGTTGACATTGAATATCGGAGTAGAAGGTGTTTGAATGTTTAATGTCCCAAAAGTAAAAGAATGCTTGAGTCTGGGGATGAAAAAGGAAGGGCAAGTTGTGTTCTCCAAACCACCAGCCCTTCTTCCTCCTCCTCCTAAGGAGACTTTCATGGCTTCTCACCTATGCTAGATTCTCACACACTGATGAAGCCCAGCTGGCCAAATGTCCTTTGATGTCTTTATAAATAACATAAACAAGGCCAAAAGAATGCTTATAAACTATTCAGTATATAAAATGAGGGGAATAGCTAATCTTTAGAAAACAGAAAAAAATTCCAAAGAATTTGGATAGTTTAGAGAAATGAAATGAAGCTAACAAAATTGGGATAGCTCCAGAATGGGATAAGGATAGAGACAAGAGAGAACTTAGCACTTTCTCGTATAGTCACAGAATTTTGTCATGTTATATTTTAGGCCCTGTATTAATAAAACATTATAATGTATAGCAATAAATCACTATTATTCTTCCATTCCAATGCAGTGACTGAATTTTTTTGAGAAGAACTGAATTTCTTTATCTGTATTTAGTGCCACACAGTTAAGCAACCATGAACAGCATTAAATGATTATTCTTGTTGCAAAGTGAACAGTGTCCTGCTCTTCAATTCAACCCCATGAAATGTGTCAGGTGATGATAAAAAAATAGGGAGATGGAAGAACTTTAATCTTGCTGTTTTCCACAATGGAAGGGTGAGCTAGGATTATTCCAATAGCTCTTTAACATTTCTAATCGGGAGTTACTGTAGATTGCATTCTTGCTTTATATGAAAAAGCATCATAATTTTTTTGTTACCCTTGCTTCAAGAATCAAATGAGACCTAATATGAAGATATAACACTGATTTGTTTTACACAGAAGATACCACTGGAAACAATTGGGATAAGACAAGCAGTTGAGAGGAAGAAAACTTCAATCAATACTATTTACACACATTTATACATACTTACTGTTTCTCACCCGCTCTTCTCCTTAGAAACTATACAGTCGCATTTTGACTCTATATTTTCTCAAAGCCAGTTTTCTTATCAGTGCAAGTGATTTCCAATTGGGTAATCAGATCATTTTGATCATTTTGATAATTGTTTCTCCTCTTCTTCTTAGTGTGAAGACTCGTGCTGTAAGAATGCCCCCTGGTTATCAAGCAGAACTTGTTATTCAATTGTTGTGTGTAGATGGTGAGCTTTCTCAACAAATAACCAGCCTAGCAGTGAATTCAGCCTATGGATTGTAAGTTATCCCCTTATATCTTCATTTGGGTTTGGTCAGTTTGGCTGGCTGGGAAGTGGGAAATCTGAGTCATCTTTAGAACGGAGGTCTATCTGAAACCAGTAACAGAACCTGTTCCAGGGAGAGAAAAGCATATTCCAATCAGTTTGTCTTCTTTTGGTGGTTTGGAAGAAAATGGCAGAAAAGATGGGACCAAGATACAGATCCCTATTACTCCTTATGTAAGATCCAAATGAAAGTGCTATCAAAACAGCCTTTTGCAAAAAATAACCCATAACTATCAAAGATCTGGTGATTTTTGGTACTATCATAAACACAATATTTGGATCCTCATGAATGTTCTTGAGTTTTTCATGGAAGCTGTCAAACCATGGAGGAAGAAACATTAGAGTTCTAAAAACTGTTACAGCCTGTGTAGTTCAAATCAAGGCATGGATTTCACTTATTTTTCCACTGAGGTCAGCCATCATAAATTACTTTTACTTTTAACATCATAAATTAATTACTTTTATCATGAATCAATACAAAATTTTCATAATCTCAATATTGTTGGCATACCTATGAACAAAAACCAAGTATTTTGAGGCATGTATATTCATAGAATATGAATCCTTCATCCTTCCATCACCCTCACCATCCTGCCAGAACTGATGAAACTTCTTGAATGAGAAGCAAAATGTCGTCTTCTTCTTCCTCAAGGATAAAACAATCCAGTTGCCTTTTGAAAAAAGCACCTTTGAGACAAATATGACCTGGATGACTAAGAATCTCCACAGACATTCATAGACTATAGAATCATAGGGCTGGAAAGTACCTTGGAAGTCTTCTAGTCTAGAGATCTCCAACCCCTGGTCTGTGGCCTGGTACCAGGCTGCGGCCCATTGGGAACTGGGCCATGCAAGTGGCAGGTAAGCATGCAAGTGTGCAAAGCTCCATTTGCACAAGCGGTGGGCGCACACTTGAAAGCATCCCCTCTCCTTGCTGCTGCTGCTGGTCCACAGAGCTAGAAAAGTTGGGGACCACTGTTCTATGCTTAAGGCAGGAGACCTTATACCATCCCTATCAAATGGTTGTCCAATCTATTCTTGAAAACCTCCAGTGATGGACCACCCACAACTCCAGGAGGCAAGCTGTTCCACTGGATTAATTGTTCTCACTGTCAGGAAATTTATTCTAGGTTCTAGGTTGGATCTCTCTTTAGGAAGCTTCCACTCATTACTGCTTGTCTTGTCTTCTGGTGCTTTGGAGAATAAATTCTCTGTGACAGCCCCTCAAGTACAGGAAGACAGCTATCATGTGACCCTTATTTTAATGACCTTCATTGCATTGATTATTAGAGGATTATCTTCAAGGAAAGAAACCTAAATAGCCTGCTGAGTTCATTAGTTTTCCATTATGATACAGTATATTTACTTATTTAAAAATGTCTTGTTACCTTTTACATACATTCAAGTATCTCCTAAATACATGTGATCATGGTGACAGTGTAGTTATCAAAATGCTACTAAATGTCTGTATCATAATGACACCCAAATCAAAACTCAAAACTCAAGCATAATAATTCTGAATTATTTGTTTTATGTCTAGAAGGAAAATTACATATTGTTTATGCAACTATAGGTCTATATATTAGTTCCTTAATTACTTAACTTGCTAGTTAATTTCAGCTATTTATCTATATATATACACCTTCAGTGTGGTTATCAATAAGACTCTGCCATCTTCATAAGATTTAGGGATTAAAGTTATCCATAAGAATCTTGCATGAAAGCTAAGCAAGACTATTGGGGCTCTTTAAAGTTTATATTATGTCATTGGGTTTTATAGACTAAAATTCAGTTTATCAGAAACAACCCTCTTTTGCTTTTTGTCTCACACTGTCTCCGTGTACATACAGAGAAGTGTCGCTAAGTGATGTGGTCATTAAGTGAGTTGCAGTCAATTTTACTAGCTTTTTTGCTGCATTTGTTAAGTGAATCATCATAATTGCTAAGGGAATCATGGGGCAATTAAATCCAGCTTTCCCCATTGACTTCGCTTGCCGGAAGATTGCAAATGGCAATCATGTGATCCTGGGACGCTGCAACGATCATAAATGTGATCCAGTTGCCAAGCTCCAAAATTCTGATCACATGACTGCATACTCTGCTATGATCATAAGTGCGAGGACTGTAATTTTGAATAATAGTTAAGGGAATGGTTGTATAGCAAGGACTACCTATAGTGTTATACACACTGTTAGGTCATTTGTGGGTTACCATTTACAAGTCTTGCCATGGAGATTAATGACCAATTCTGTTTTCTCCATGCCCTTTTGTGGAATGAATTGTTCCTGGAGTTAAAGCAAGCCCATTCCCAATTTCTTTTTGGGGACAAGTCAACACATTTTAGTATTCCAGGACTTTTAAAGCCATCCCTTTAGCGTTTGTATTTTATTTTATATCTATAAGGATGTATATTGTACTTAATAAGCTATCCCAGCCATTAAGGAAATTGATGAAATATTTTAAAAAATGTGATTCAAGGATAGGAAATTGCATACAACAAGAAAGGTGGTAATATTTAGTCCTTGACATTCACATATATATTGTCTTTCAGTATAATATTAATTTGGTGTCAGAGAAAAAAATGCTGCTATTTATTATGATTATCCTTCTACTAATCCTCCTTTGCTTGAGAGCATAACAATATTGTTGCCATGCATAGCCTATGTGAGGAAAAATACTTCCTTGCTTGTGTTTCTGCCTGCCTCCCCTTTAGTATGATTGTATGCTTTGGAATTAGAATACTGTATGTGAGGAAGGAAAATAATACTGCACATTAAAATTCCAGAAAGGCAATTTCTGATTTAATGTTAGGGAATGTGCTAATTATGCACTCATTATAATGTATTATAATATGGGAAGGTAGTACTTTCATCAATGTACTAATTATAATACAAAGATTTCCTGAAAGAGAGGCTATTCAAATATGCTTTAATTTAAATGCTTTAATTTAAACTTAATGCTCCTGCTCTGATGGGGTTGTATTGGTGAATAGGGATCCTTACATCTAGGGCATAATATTGAGATGGGCGGTGCTGTGGAGTTCACATACTGCTGGATTTTTCTTTCCCAAACTCCCTCTGAATTGCCACTATTAGACATCATTGTGGCATTTCTGTTTTAGGCCCAGTTAATTTTCATCTTATCTTAGCTATGGTACAGAAGAGGATAAATTGGCTCTCATATAAGTGTGGGGGAATCAGGAAGATTCATTGTTCCTGAAAAACAGACATTCTCTCTCCTTTCTTAATGCCAGATGTTGTCCACCATTCCTAGGAGTCACTTTGAGATTGAATCATATAAACTCATATGGCTGGAGCATTCAATATTTTATCTTTTTCCAAATTATCCTTTTTTCACCATCTGGTTACAATCTTTTCTGTGCCATTTTGATTGCTCTTGATAGTTTCTTAAAGTGTACAATGTTTTTCCTCATGAACTAGCAACTGTCCTTATTTCTTTCTGGTTGTACAAAGAGCAAACCTGAAGGATGGCCCATAAAACCTTAAGTATGTGTACCTCCTATCAAGAGGATATTAGTAATTGCCTGAATAACCTGCTTGGAAAGACATACTTAAGCCTTCCAACTTCTGAAGAGCTGTAGGAGATCCTCCAGTGATGATATGATATAACCCAAAGGAACATGGACTTCTTTGGTTTACTTTGGGAGTTTTAGGACCAAATGTGGAAGTGGAAAGTCTCTCAGAGCCAAATTGTTCTCACTCCCATCCTTACAAGCATACTTACAAAAAAGTGACCATATATCCTAATGCCAAAATTTGGTTATATCACTGACAAATGTCAGCAGCCTGGTCTCAGAGCAATAAAGATGACGTTCTAGGAACTATATGTCACTTGTAGGCTATGAGTCGCCCACCCACCCATGGTTTAAGCCAGCTCTTCTTGACAAGCAGGCTCCCTTTTCAGTGTCTGTCATGAAACCAAAGATGAATGACCCTTCATCTGATCTGGTTCTTAAAATGAGCTAAATTTAATTCATCTTATTTAGATGCCATCTGACTCCAGATTTCTCTGGGGCTCATAGTATAAGAACAATAAAAGACAACAAGCATGATAAAAAAAATTGACGAAGAAAAATAAAAATTAAAAACAAGGATTACCTTATATGAATGCCTCTTTGTTTGAAATCTATTCCAGTTTCAGTACTTGAAAGAGATAACTCTAAAATACTTAAACCGTATTTCTTTTCACAGAATTGCATTTGGAAACTGCAATGGTCTGGTTGTTGTAGATTTTATGCAGAAGACTAAACTGCTGAGCATAGGAAGCTTTGACCTCTATGGATCGAGTGATCCCTATCAGCGCCAACCTCGTTCTCCTCGCAGAAGCAAGCAGTTTAGCGCAGGTAGCAAATACAGTGAAAATTAATTTGAATAATATTTCATTTTATGCTCTGCAATTTTGGGAATGTCTGTATTTAGAAAATATATGTTGTTGACTAGTTAGGAAAATATATAAAGAGCAAAGCTATATGAAAAATTCTAGCAGGTGATTAGCCAAATACTAATAAGAGTAAGTGTCAACAGTCTGACTAGTGAACCCAACAAAAGGAATCCTCAAGACAAGTCCCAGCAGGCATAACTTTATTGGATACATCATCTCAGAACTGAAGAAGCGAAGCCAACTCTGAGATTTCCCATGCAAAAGCTTGCTTAGTTAAACATTGGATTCCCTCTCCCCTCCCACCGGGTGTCCACATTGCCCAATAGTAATATTTCTTTTTGTTATGGGAACAGTTCACTTCTCCATCGAGCACCTGCGGCAATGACCTTGGCATGGTGCAGGCTCTTACGGTCCATGTACGGCTTCTTGGCATTTCATTCCCTCCCCCTTTTCTTTGGCAAGATGATGAAGCTAACAGGCATTGTAGCAATTCAATCTTGACATGTTGACTTCCCAAAAGAAGGGTATACCTGGAAAAACATTAAACACAAATTATCACCATTAATCATTAATACTCAATTAGGATTTGGGGCATTGAGGGTATTTATCATGGAATTTTCGTGTTAATCGATCTGCACTAACATTATGAGCGGCCACCCATTCCACATCTGCTAAGGGATATTCTTTCCACTGTACTAAATATTGCAGCTTCCCTTTAAAAAATTGTGAGTCCAGTATTCTCTTAATCTCGTAATGTTCCTTCCCCTCCCCCCATAATTGGAGGAGATGGCTCCTGTTCAGCTGGCCTTAAACTAGAGCCTTGAAATGGTTTTAACAAACTACAGTGGAACACCGGATGGACCCAACTTAGACTTTTTGGCAATTTCAACTCTACCGTAACTGGGTTTATAATCCAAATAATCAGGAAGGGCCCTATATATTTAGGGCTTAGTTTCTTACATGGTTGCCTCAGCTTACGATATTTGGTGGATAAGTACATCTTATCCCCAATGCTAAACTTCTTTTGGGGAGCTCTCTTCTAATCGGCCTGTGTCTTGTAAGATTCCCTGGCCTTATTTAGTGCTTTCTGTACATCTCCCCAAGTGGCTTTTAGGATCTCCATCCACTCAGCTAGTGACACTGAAGAGGGAGGTTCTCTTGGAAGTTCTGGCATCAGTATGAATTCTACTGCAGCTATTTTAAATGGGGTGAACCCAGTGCTACTATGTACCAAGTTGTTATATGCCACTTCTGTGAAAGGCAGGAGCTCCGCCCAATTAGTTTGCTGATAGTTTACATAGCAGCGTAAATATTTCTCTATCAATGAATTCGCCTTTTCGGCCACCCTGTTAGTACTCAGATGAAACCCTGAGCTAAGCCCTTGGGAAGAGCCTATTAATTTTAGGAACTCCTGCCAAAACTTTGCAGTAAATTGCACCCCCTGGTCAGAGATGATTCATCTTGGAACTCCATGCAGCTGGTATATATACTGCACGAACAACTTTGCCAAACTTCGGGCTGATGGAATCTTTGGGCATGCCACGAAGTGTGCTTGCTTCACAAATCAGTCGATTACAGCCAAATCACTGTACTCCCAGAGCTCTTGGGTAATTCCACAATAAAATCCATGGCGATTTCTTCCCATGGAGCTTTAGGGTTGGCTACTGGCTGCAACAGCCCCAGGGGCTTTCCTGTTCTGTGCTGCATTAACAGAGGAATAGAATCAAGATCATGTGAAGTGTTAATATCACTTTATAATGCCTTGGTAAGACCTCACTTGGAATACTCGGAACAACTTGCCTCCAGAAGTTGTGAATGTTCCAACACTGAAGTTTTAAAGAAGAGATTGTCTGAAATGATATAGAGTTTCCTGCTTGAGCAGGGGGTTGGGCTAGAAGACCTCTAAGGTCCCTTCCAACTCTTTTACTCTAGTCTGTTCTGTGTCCATCAGACTTGTTTAGCATCCCCTAAGCTTCTTTGGGGTCTTCAGGGCCTCTAGATTCTTGTGTCTGTCCACACTTCAAAGGGGACTTTACTGCCGTCTAAAACTGTCTCCAAGTCAGTAGCGCACACTGGACTGCATAAGCCTCCTTTTCCCATATCTCCCAACACCTCTCAGCGTCGGGCAGTTTCTGGGAGGAGTAGGCGCATGGTTGGAGCTTCCACTCCTCATTCTTCTGAAGTAGGATGGCCCCCACTGCCTCATTGCTTGCGTCAGCCTGGATCACAAATGGCTCCGCCAGTCGACTGTTAAATTCTTTAGTTGCCTCCAAACAACGGAGCTCGCTCCCTTTTCCCCTGCAGGGGTCTCCCAAAACCCAGAGTTAATCTCAGTCTCTCATCATGCTTGCAGCAAGAGTCCTTCAGGCAAGCTGGCTCTTTTCCAACTTAAGACACACGCACATGCTTAGAAGGCGCTCTGACTCCCAGTGCCACAGGATCCGAGGAAAAGTCCGGCAAGTTTCCAAACAAGAGTTAGGAATTCCAAATAGAAGTGGCTGACCGGCAGGGAGACGAATAGTTGTCTGCCAAACCTATTCATCTCTACCCCTGCCTTTTAGCCACAGCTGAGGGTGGGGCTCTGTTAGCAGCAGTGACTCTTCCGCCCCGAACACCGGCCCATAACTTCTCACTGTTCTCCTGTCCTCAGCCTATGCCATGCCCACCCATCAATCACTGGCCCCATGTGATCCTCCTCTCCTGAATCACTTGCCTCAAGGCATGGAGGTTTCAGCCTTTCCATCTGGGCGCTGGCGGATGGCCCAGGCTCTGCCTCTGTCCCTGGCTGCGACAGCTCCATTCCTTCATCCTCATCAGAGCTTTCAGCTGGCCCTGACACTGGGCCCGACACCCACTCCTGTGCTTCCTCCTCTGAGTCAGCTGTGGAGTCCTCCGGCAGCCGATAGGCCACAACACTATCCCTCGCCGCAGGGCCCTTACCCTAGGGCTGACGATCCAAGTGCAGCCGTGAAGGGAACAGGGTGTGGAACTCTTGGACCAGTGCAGGAGCGTGCATGTGGGCCGCGTCCTCCCACGTGAAGTCCTCCGGTGCGTAGCCCTTCCTTTCAATGAGGTATGAGGCCCTTGAGCTATTGGGAGTCGCGGATGCTGGAGACCTTGTATTCGGTGGTGCCATCATCATGCGCCTCCAGGGGAAGATGTTCCAGTTGAGAGTGGGCAGGCTGGCTGCTCCAGGACCAGGAGCGACCAATGGAAGACCGGGTGGATTTTTAAGGAGTGTGGCAGGGTCAGCCGATATGTCACCGGATTGATGATGGCTTCGATGGGAAAGGGGCCCAGAAAGCGATGGTCCAGCTTCCTAGCCGGTTGATCAGATGGGAGGTGTTTAGTGGACAACCACACCTGATCACCCACAGCTAAAGCTGGCGTGTCCTGTTGGGATCAGTCCGCAACATTTTTGTAGTTCTCCTTGGCTTTGTCTGGCTGTTGCCAGACTAAGCAGTGGACCGCCTGTAACTCAGCAAGATAATCCTTGGCCGTGGGTACTGGGGAGTCAACCGGCGTGAGAGGGAACAGCCAGGGGTGGTAACCCATGTTGGTGAGGAATTGAGTCATACTTGTGGATGTATGCTGGAAATTGTTAAAGGCGAACTCGGCCACCGCTAAATAGTTCGCCCAGTCATCCTGTTTTTGGTTGATAAAACAACTCCAGGATTCCTATGACCTTCTCCATCTCTCCATCCAATTCTGGGTGGTATGCTGAGGACAGGCACACCTGGACTTCGAGGGCCTGCAGCAGTTCCTTCCAAAACCGGGCCGTGAGCTGCGTCCCTCTGTGCGAGATAACTTTGTCGGGCAGTCCATGTAGCTGGAAAACATGCTGGATGAAGAGCTGGGCCATGACACGAGCTGTTGGAAGCCCACAGCAGGGAATAAAGTGCGTCATTTTGGTCAACATGTTGACCACCACAAGGACCGTAGTGAACCCCAATGAAGGCGGCAAGTCCATCAGAAAATCCATGGAGACTGCCCCCCAGGGCCTGTCAGGAGTTGGCAAGGGGTGCAGAAGACCCGGGAGTGCCCCCGTCACATGCTTGGCCTGCCGGCATCGACCACAAGATGCGACATAGGCACGGACGTCGTGCCATAGGCAAGGCCACCAGAAGATGCGGGAGACCAATGTCTTAAACAGGCTGAAATGCCCCGCAGCGGGACTGTCGTGGCATTGAGATAAGATGCCCTGAAGCGGACCCGTGGTGACATACAGCTGGTCATGGAACTGGAGGAGTCCATCCATGAACATCCATGGGGAGTCCGGCCCCGACTCCCCCATCATCGGTCCACACACATGTCCTGTTGCTGGGCCTCCTGGATCCATACCTGCAAGTTCTCCTCCGTGCGCACATATTCCGGTTTACGGGAAAGAGCATCCACTCTCTGATTGCGGCTGCTTGGAATGTATGTAACACGAAAATTGAACTGAGCCAAGAAGATGGACCATTGAATCTGACGCTGGTTCAATTTCCGGCTGGCCTGCAGAAACTCTAAATTCTTATGATCTGTGTGCACCTCAATCTGGTGCCGAGCCCCCTCCAGGTGATGCTTCCAGGCCTCAAATGCCACCTTGATGGCCAGCAACTCTTTTTCCCAGATGGTATAATTGCGCTCTGCCGGATTGAATTTCTGGGAATAATAGGCGCAGGGAAAGAGGGTGCCACCGGGCGCATGAGCCTGGAGTAGCATCGCCCTCACGGCAATGTTGGATTCGTTGGCCTCCACGACAAAGGGACGGTGCGGGTCAGGATGTTTCAAGATAGGCTCCGTCATAAAAGCTCACTTCAGACTCTCAAACACTCCTTGCTCCACGGTGCTCCACTGGAAAGAAGTCCGTTTCTGCAGGAGTCGAGTGAGAGGTGCGGTCAAGGACGCGAACCCAGGGAAGAAAGTCCGATAGTAATTGGTGAAGCCCAGGAGCCATTGAACATCCTAGGCCCGATGTGGAGGCTGCCAGTTACCTAACGCCTCCACCTTGCTCGGCTCCATGGCTATGCCCTCGGGGGAGATGCAGTGACTTAGGAACTCAACAGTATTCTGGAAGAACTGGTATTTCTCCAGCTTGGCATAGAGCTGGTGCTTCCGAAGGCGTTGCAGAATCAACTGGAGGTGTTGTTGATGGCTCTCCCAGGATGGAGAGTAAATCAAAATGTCATCCAAATAAATGACGACAAACCAGTCTAATAGGTCCTGGAAAATATCATTCATGAAGTGCTGGAAGACAGCGGGGGCATTGGTCAAGCCAAACGGCATGACCGTGTACTCAAAATGCCCATACAGAGTATGAAACGCCATCTTTCACTCGTCTCCAGTCTGGACCCGGACCAGATTGTACGCCCCCTGTAGGTCCAGTTTGGTGAAGACTCGAGCTCCCGGAGCTGTTCTAAGAGTTCCAAGATGAGAGGTAGCGGGTACCTGTTGCGCACCATGATGGAGTTAAATTTGTGGTAATCGCAATAGAGTCTCAATTCCCCCGATTTCTTCTTAACAAACAACATGGGGATGGCCAGTGCAGAAGCAGAAGGCCGAATGAAACCCCTCGCCAGGTTTTTCACCAAAAAGTCCCACAGTGTGGCCAGTTCAGGCTTGGACATGATGTAAATACGGCCAACCGGAAGTGGGGGGTCAGGGACCAAGTCAATCAGGCAATCGTAAGGCCGATGTCAGGGCAGTTGGTCCGCCTCTTTCTCGCTGAAGACGTCAGCAAAGTCAGTCAGTTTAAATGGCAGGGCTGCCCTGGCGAGAGTTGGGATTTGGGCCATGCATTCTTGGTGGTGATGGCCGGCGCATTGCCGGCTCGGGAACACAATGAGGCTCTGGGACCAATAGATCAGGGGGTCGTGCACCCGAAGCCAGTCCATGCCTACGACCACCGGAAAATGCAGGTCGGAGGCAATGTAAAATTGGATAGCCTCCTCGTGCGTGCTAATATGCATCCGCGGCGGTTGCATGGTGGCCGTAATTGGACCAGACCACAGCAACTGGCCATCGATGGTCTCCACAAGGAGCGGGGGAGACACCGGGCACTGTGGAAGTGACAATTTGGCCATGAATGTAGTGTCTATAAAGTTCATGGTAGTCTATCAGGGCGTGGGCTAAAATGCCATGTTGCCAATCCGGCAGAAGCAAGCGCGTGGCCAGAATCAAATGCCGGGGCCATTCCTCAGGCAAGGGGACCGGAGGACCCTGGCCCATTTGTTGAGAGGCCCAACCTAAGATGCCCCCTAGGTCGGTCTTTAGGCATTTCCCGACAAGTTATTCGGGTTGAATGCGACGGGCCCAGACGACGATGCCCCTCTCTTCTTCTTGGGGCAAGAAGCTGCCATATGTCCCGGCTTCCCACAATACAGGCACAGCCCCCCCGATGGCGTCTGTTCCTCTCTTCCACAGAGAGGCGAGGTCTGGTGGCCCCGGGCTCCATGGACTCCTCCCGCAAAGTGGGATCCTCGTGCCAGACAAGGGGTGAACAGGCCTCCTGGGGGGTATGGTGGCTTCTCTGCTGCTGTAGCCGCACATCTATTCGGCGGCATAAATGGATGAGTTCATTGAGAATGGGCAGTGTGCTGACGTGGGCCAACTCGTCTAGGAGCCCCTCTGACAGCCCGTCCTGGAATACATCCATCAGTGCCACCTCGTTCGAGGTGGAGTCCTGGCTGAGTAGCCTGATCCCGCTGATATACTCAGCGTCCATCGCCCCTGTTTCAGGGCCTTGAGGTATCTGCTGGCGGTCTGTGCCTTTATGGGGTTCTTATACATGAGGTGAAGTTGCGTGCAGAACCCCGGAAAGTCATCCAGCAGTGGACTGGCCTGGGTGAGAAGGAGGGTGGCCCACCGGGCTGCAGCTCCCAACAGAAGGCTGAGCATGAACTCCACCTTCGTCCGGTCGGTGGGGAAGTCCTCTGCCTGCAGGCTCATATAAAGTTGGCATTGTCAAAAAAATGCCGGGAACTGGGCCTGCGTCCCATCAAATTTATCTGGCACAGCAACGGGGCATTTGCTCCAGGAGCATGGAGCGGGGCATCCTGGAGCTGAGCCAGCTGTCCTGAGAGCATGGCTACTTGTTGCATCAGCTGTGCATTCTCCGCCCGGAGCTGCTCCATGTTGTTACTTTAGGGGTTGGCAGACAAACTGTTCTGACCCAACTCCCCGAACATAACAGATGCACCAATAAATCTCCAACGTTCCTTTTATTCAGGAACGCCAGCAGTTTCACATAGTCGACTGTTAAAGTCTTTAGTTGCCTCCAAACAATGGAGCTCACTCCCTTTTCCCCGCAGAGGTCTCCCAAAACCCAGAGTTAATCTCAGTCTCTCACCACGCTTACAGCAAGAGTCCTTCAGGCAAGCTGGCTCTTTTCCAACATAAGATACACGCACACGCTCAGAAGGCGGTCCGACTCCCAGTGCCACAGGATCCAAGGAAAACTCTGGCAAGTTTCCAAACAAGAGTTAGGAGTTCCAAATAGAAGTGGCTGACCGGCAGGGAGACGAATAGTTGTCTGCCAAACCTATTCATCTCCACCCCTGCCTTTTATCCACAGCTGAGGGTGGGGCTCTGTTAGCAGCAGTGACTCTTTCGCCCTGAAGACCGCCCCATCGCCTCTTGCTGTTCTCCTCGCCTCAGCCTACGCCACACCCACACATCAATCACTGGCCCCATGTGATCCTCCTCTCCTGAATCACTTGCCTCAAGGCATGGAGGTTTCAGTCTTTCCATCTGGGGGCTCTCTGTCTCTGGCTGCGACAGCTCCATTCCTTTGTCCCCATCGGAGCTTTCAGCTGGCCCTGACACTGGGCCCGACATCCACTCCTGTGCTTCCTCCTCTGAGTCAGCTGTGGAGTTCTCCGGCAGCCGACAGGCCACAACATTGGGCCAGAAAACATGCAGCAACCATTGAAAGTGCTTCAGCTGGAGGACAATGTGAGATCTTAGACAGGCATCATTTATCCTTTGCCATCATGCTGCCATATCCTAGTCTAGCTGCAATGCCTGGGCTGTCTGCAAGACACATCCCATGAAAAGTGTATTGTAGTAATTTATCCTTGAAGTTACTGGTGCATGAGTCATTGAAATAGATCTCTCTCCTCCAGATAAGGATGGACATGGCGAAGCTGAAGCTGATAAAAAGTAATTCTTCCTACCAGTGTTATATGATTGTCCTGAGAAACTCCATCCAGAACAGGCATATTTCCTTGTTTAGCCACTGAAATTAGTAATAGTTACATCTTGTCTGAATTGAGGTTCAGCTTATTCTCCCACATCCAGTTCTTTAAAGTTTAGAGAATAGCATAGATCGTGGACACAGCAAATCCTGAGCTTGCAGAAAAAGAGACCTCTACCTAAGTGGTTTTAAACTATCGGTAATATTGTCAGATCTGCCTGTCTCGGCTTGGGGGCTTCATAGGCATCCTGCCGTAAAAAGAAGAAGGGGGAGAAAGGATGAAAGGGCAATAAAGCTTTGTGTGTATGTAATAGGAAATCGGGAGGGGGGAATGACAGGTGATAAGGACCAGAGCAGCCAGATCCTGTTTGTACCAGCATGCCATGTCCAGGCACCCTGAGAAATATGTGGATTACCCCCCAAACACCTCAGAGTTCTCAAAATGTCTTGGTGAGCTCTGGTTGGCTGGAAACGGACTGGTCACGGGGGGGGGGAGGGATGGATTGGGAGCAAACCTACACCTTATTTTTGTATCCAGTGAGCACAGTAATTTCAGAGCTGACTTGATTTTACTGCAACCAACACCCTTAATAAAAGAACCCTTTGTTTTAACCAAATGGAGTCCAAGGCTTTTCTTTTCTTAGGATTGGGGCAGGTCTGGCAAATTTCCTCCAAACCTATGCATTGTTCTTCTCAGTAGCCTTGTATGGAAGACCTTGGGAGACTGCCTAGCTTTGTTTCTAAGTAATCAAGCAGACGTTTATCACTAGCATCAATAGCAAACAGTTTCCAAGCCCATTGTTTTCCTAATGATAGATCTGCAAAATTCTGTGAATGGGTATGTTCTTTTCTCCTCAGTAAGGAAGAGATGCTTCCATCCCCGCTTTGCTCTTTACTCAGTTAAGACTCAATGGTGCACAGTAAGTCATTCCTAAGATTGATTCCTGGTTCCTTGTTTCTTGGCCATGTTAAATTTGGTACCAGGCTGCTAAATATTATTAGTATTGTTTCCACCTTTTCTATAGAAGACTAAGTCCTTGCATTTTTTTCCATTTAAAAGGTTCCTTACTAAGTATGTATGTCACAAAAACCTATTACCACAATAGTCCAATCACTGCTGTTTCAGAGACAAGAAGTGTTTATGAGTTCTGCATGCTGGCTTCTATTATTTATTTCAAAAAATAAGATTTTATTCTATAGTCCAAGTCCATTGAATTGTATCCAGAGACTGAATTCCAGGTAGCAAAATGGCATTTATTGCCAGAATAGAATTGTATAATTCCATACCTATATTTAAATCTGTTCTTGTGGGTTGTAGACAACCCAGAGTAGAATGTGAATGTGTATATTCAGACTTGTAAGATTCTGTTATAGATGTTTTAATAAAAGTAGCTTTAGTTCTGCATAGTGTCTGCTTTTTACTTTGGTCTACGTTATAGGGCCGACATCAATCTTGCAAATCCAAATATGCTTCCTTTCCTTCTTCTTTTATCTTCCTGTGAATTGGATGGTGGGAAACGGAATGAGAAGTTTTTGAAAATCACTTTCTTGCCTTGGGATCTGTCTATCTGATCATTGCCTTGATACTGGATCTTCCCTCTGTCCATAGAGGCCTTCTTATTTATTCATTACAGAATGGAACGGAAAAGAACAAAAAGAGGTCTTTTAAGGGATAGTTTGCTTATATAATGTTGATTGCAATAATTATTAATATATTCTAATTTAATATTTTAATAGGTGTCACAGAGACACCAGATGGTCCATTTCCAATGGAGCTGGAGCGGTGCAGGTCCCCCACAGCTTCAGGTAATTATTATTTGGGGGCAAATAGTCTTTACATCTAGCATCTCAGAATTTAAATTTGATCTTGCTATCTTAGAAACATGAAAGCAAGTCAGAACATGCTGAGTTACAAATAGTTCCTTACAAATAGTTTTCATTTTGGTCTCATGTAGAAAACTTGCAGATCTGTTTACCATGTTTCTCAAAATGCTTTAGACCCATCTCCTCCTTCTCTGCCAACAGAACTAAACTGCCAGATCATGTCTAACCTATTGGGAATTTGATTATTTTAGTTCCTGAGACAGATGGTGATGTGAAAGAGCACATATGAAAATGTTTAATAAGGCAAACCATTCATAAGAGAAAGGCATGTGAAGCCAGTCACCCACATATCATCAGATAAGGGCAAAAGAGATGTAAAGCAGAGGGCATAGCTTTGTAGGAAGTCAATTTCTGATCTCTATTTTCTGAAAGTTTTCTTAGACACCCAAGATGTCTAAGCAGGGCAGTCTATTCTTTATGCCCAGACATTTGTATTAGCTTTGTGTTAAAATTAATCTTACTTTTATCTTCCTGGAGCCATTTATAAAGAAAGATAGAAAGGCATACTTATTGGGAATTGCAAGAATACACAAAATTACGTTTTTCTTTGCCTGAATGTTATTCCTATAATTCTGCTTTAGAGTGTAATTTCTCTCTCTCTTTTAAACAAACAGTTGATATGAGGGGTCATGCTAGAGCAGAGACCATGAAATGGAGGACAGCGTTTTAATTCTTTCTGCCTTCCACAGGGCTGACTATAACTAGGCCTTATTATGCCTATATTTGCAATAAGAGGAAATTTCCAGTGTAACATGTTGTATTGAGCAGACTAGCTTCAAATGCCAGTCTACCCAGTTTAAAATGAGAAATGTACCCAGTTGGGCAGTGGTGGGATTCAGCCAGTTCACACCAGTTTGGCAGAACCGGTAGCTAATGTTTTGTTGCCCAGGCCCAGAATGGACTTCCGGAAGTGGCATCCACACAGAGAACCGGTTGTTCACATATTTGAATCCCACCACTGCAGTTTGGCCAATCTACAAAGTTTTCTCTAGGTGCATTATTAAAATAAGCAGTTAAAACCAATATGATTTGATATTTTGGGTAAGAATAAATGGAAATTAGAACTGAAGGCATTGTGCCTTTAAAATTTTGGATATATTTTGTGGTTTCAGTGGATAAATGCAAACAGATGTGTTTGCATAATTAAACTTTTTTCTCTCTCT
This sequence comes from Azemiops feae, assembly GCA_023970755.1. Classification (NCBI taxonomy): domain Eukaryota; kingdom Metazoa; phylum Chordata; class Lepidosauria; order Squamata; family Viperidae; genus Azemiops; species Azemiops feae. Next base: position 4,496,023 of record JALGBA010004292.1, on the reverse strand, counting down.
CCATGTTGCAACCCTGTGGTTTTCTAGTCTGATCTTACATTTTGAGGACAAGTTAGGGGAATTAAAAAAATCATTCCCTTCCCTTCTACTTCTATAAGCAGCTCCAGCAGCAAAACATTGCACTGGATTATTATACAGTGGTACCTTGGTACTCAATTGTTAATTGGTTCCGGGAGGTGCGATGAGTACCAAAAATGATGAGCACCAAACAATTTTTCCCCCATAAGGAATAATGTAGTAAGTCACAAGGCAGCTGACACTGACAAGTTCTAGCCTGTGCATCGAGTACCAAACAATCAATGAGTATCAGGACAAAATTTTCACGTGAAAATGCATTGAGTACCAAATTTCAAAGCAGTCAAGTACCAAATTATCAGTGTTTAATGTTTTTCTTCTTTATTTTCTTTGTCTGGAGTTTGTATCTACGATGCAGTGGATAATTGTGAACCCTCTTCAAGTACATATGGGTGGTGTTGGGCTGTTCAACTTTATAACCAAAATAATGATAATAGGATGCTCAAAAAAAAGTTCTGAATTTTTTAATTCACTTTTCTAAGTGCCTCAGAAAATGTTCAAGTTACAGTGCATTGGACATATAATTCAGGAGTTGGAACATTAATTACATGCTTTGGCCTCTATCCTATTACTGTGTTTTGGGCTGCCGTCAATAGAACTGTTAAAATGATTCTGTACCAACTGTAGCTTCTGAATATTTTTCAAGGAAAGCCCCATGTAGTGTGTGTTGCAGTAATCCAACTGAGAGATGACCAGGGTATGAGTGACAGCATTCAGGGCCTATATAATTTACAATATCTTCTATATAAAAAATTACAAAAAAATTGCATCAGATCTTCAATTTTGAACAAAAGTTTGGTATTCATTCAAGGTATAGGCTATTACAATATTTTCCATGTAATAGTAAAGAGAAATATTAATGTAAATTTTGTTACTGGCAAAAGATCAAATAAAGTTGTTCTCTTTCTTAACTGAAAATTTATATTATATAATATGTTTTGTAAAATTCTATAATATAATGCCTGCCTTTTCCAGTTTTGGTAGAATATAGAAAACAAATAACAGTAAACAGACAAATGTTCATTTTCTCAAACGACAATACAGTATTTAAAAAATGTGTATGAAGCATAAGCGGAGAAGAAATTGTCAAATAACTGCAGCCTTTATAGCAATCTCTTTTTGATCTTAATGAAATCTCATTTCAGATTCTTTAAATGGACACTGTACAAATCCAGCTTCCCTAACTTGCAGTTCTGGAAAACGACTGTCCAGTGCAGATGTTTCCAAAATCAATCGTCGTGCTCCTGGAAAGCCTCCATTTAGGAAAGCACAGTCTGCTGCTTGCATGGAGATCTCTTTGCCCATCACAGTGGAAGGTTAGTTTCCACTTACTGTATATTTCTGTTTTCACCTTTCAAAAAAATTTAATTACAATCTGTACGTGAATTAACACTGTCTTTAGAGTTCTAAAGCAATAATCATGTATGGAGTTAAAAATTAAAAGTCTGTGAGAAGTCCTGCCTTAATGAGTGAGCTACAGCTGCTCTAACAAACAGAATCACAGATTGCTTTCAGAGAGGAGGAGATGGTTACCAAAAATATATTTCTTTTAATTGGATAATAGCAAGACCATAATTTGTCTTGGTAAATGGCAACTTCATATGTTAATCTTACTTTTCTGCAACAGAAAACAGAGAGAACCCATTCAGTCCTTCTCGAAGTTCTAGCATCTGCAGTATTGACAAAGAATCTAAGGAAGCAATCACAGCTTTATATTTCATGGAGTCATTTTCACGGAAAAATGACACATCTTTGTCTCCTTGCCTCTGGGTTGGAACAGGCCTGGGTGTAGTCTTGACTCTTTCCCTTCACCTTCCCACTGTCGATGAATTAAGGCCAACGGAGCCAGTAACAATTTCGCTCAGTGGTAAGAATTTCAGATTGTTATAGTTGCTGAAATATGTCAATTAACACAAAGTCTAATTAGATTATGTCTTTCTGTGCTTTTGCCTTGGGGCTGTTAATTGAAACAGAAAAGAAGAAAGGAAGGTCATTAGGATACCTGTGCTAACCTCTGGGATTGCCCCTAGGTATACTAAAGAGTGTGTATATGTCTGTGCATGTCTACATGTGTATGTGTAATGGGAGAGTAAGGTAATTTGAATACTTACAAAAGACTGAAAATAACACAAGTCTGTTTCAAGAATGAAGGCATATATACGTATCCCAGGATAATGTTGCAGGATCCAATCTGGGTTGGTCACCAGGAGCCAGAGGTTTTGTATTCTGAGCTTTCCGACTCGTCGGAACCCATCTTCAGGGAACTTCTCTCTAGCAGGGTGTGAGCTGTTCTGTGCGTGGTATTTACCGTGTTTCCCTAAAAATAAGACCTACCCCCAAAATAAGCCCTAGCTTGATTTTTGGGGGTGGGCCTTATATAAGCCCTACCCCGAAAATAAGTCCTACTTATTTGCTAAGACACAAGGTGAGGCGGGGGGAGGGGGGAGCTGCCCCACACGCCCCACACCCGCTTACTGTGCCACAGGGCTCCTGCTGCTGCAAAGCGTGTTGCACCGTTGTTGCCGCTGCCGCAAGGTGTGTCCCACTACTATTGCCACCGCCACAAGGCATGGCTTTTAAACCATTAGCTGTTATTTACTTGTGCTGCCCAGCCCTTGTCTTCTTAGTACTTGATAGGCTGGTGGTAAATCAGCACTCCTGTTGACTGATGAGGAACCTGTTTCCCAGGCTTCAATCACTTCCCTGGCTGTTTTGTGCTTGCTTATCCAACAATCTTAGTAGCTGCAAAATCAAATTCATTTGTTTGCCTCACACTGCAATAAACAAGGACACACAAAGAACAGCTCACACTCTGCTAGAGAGCAGTTCCCTGAGGATGGGCTTCAGCAGGAGTCTGAAAGCTCGGAATACAAAACCTCTGGTCCCGGTGACCGACCCAGATTGGATCCTACAAGACTATTTCTGCAGAGTCTAATGTAATCTAGATTTGCTCTGGAAAGGATAGTTGAAATTGGGAGCAGATTGAGTGGGAAGTGAACCAGGGATCCATCCTCAGCAGTCTGAATGCATACCCTTTTTCTCAGGAAGAAGCAGAAAAGGCCAAGACTTCCAATACTTTAGCTGACAAATTTTTATACGAGCCTAGTGACAGTCATTGTTTTGATATTGGATATTTAAAAAAAAATCCATGCCAGCATTCGGGTATCATAACAAAAAAACCTTTGATATCATTACAAATTCATCATTTTTGAGTTTTGATTAAAGTTAGCTCTTTTTTTAATTAAAAACAAATTTTGTACAACTCTTAAAAAAGCTTCTTTAATGCAGCACATTGCTATATCAAAAGTAATTCAGAACATAACATTTTATTTAATAATTAAAACATAGCAGAACTCTGGCTTGAAATGTCAGGAAGCTGCTAGAAATGAATATGTACTTAATCCAGAGAGCATAACATTATTTCAACATTTTTCATCTATAAGGAACATGAGGGGAATATACTAAGAAATTGGGGAGTGGGGAGTGAGTTCCTTGATCTGATTTGAGTACAGTAACTCTAGATTTAGAGGTCTGACCCTGTCTTGCAATCATATAATGATATATACTGAAATGGTATAAGCTGGAAAAAAGTGTCTCTGTGTGTATATGTGTGTGTGTATGTGTGTGAGAGAGAGGGACGGAGACACAGGGAGGGAGGGAGGGAGGGAGAAAGAAATGTTATAGCGCAGCTAATATACACTGGCATCAATACAAGATTATTAAACGCTATGAATTCTGTTTTATAGGTACAATTTTATCACTAAAGGGAGCAGTATTAACCTTTGCTTGCTTGGACTGCATGGGAACATTAATACATCCTCCCTATGAAGCATGGAAAGATCCAAATGCCACTGAGGATAGTGAAAGAACCAATAAAAGGAAACTTGTCCTTCATTCTTCATGCTCCCAGAACACAGGAGACCACCAGCTTGCCATTATCTGCTCAGAGAAACAAGCCAAAGTATTTTCATTGCCTTCCCAGATATGCCTCTATGTTCACAACATCACAGACACATTATTTTTGCGAGCAGATGCGGTGACCCTCTGTAACAGTGTTTGCTTGGCATGTTTTTGTGCCAATGGGCATATCATGATACTGAGGTACTTGATACCATTTCATGAATGTAAGCCATGACCCTTTCTTGCCACACACAATCTTTGAGGTGAAGAGGAATGTGGCACTCTTCACTAATAGCTGAACAATGAAGTCTGTGAGGTGTTGGTAACGATGGATCCCTCTGAAGGAGGATTCCAAGGAGATTCTGGTCAAGATAATGTTTTAAGAAAACACATATACAGTATACGCACATGAAGAACTCCAAATTCCATGCAATTTATTTATTCAAATTTACAAATGACCTTAAAACATAGCTAGAACCATCCAAGTGATTTCTAGCCTTTTGGGAGAGATCTCTTGTGTTGATCCTGCCAATTTCAACTTCTGATTGCTTACTTGTTAACCTTGGAAATTATCTTCACAGCTCAAATTATTGCATAGTGTTCTTCTCCCAAAGAATAGAATATATGCCTAAGGAAAGCTTCAGTCATTCATCTAATCTCTTAACCTCCCTCCAATACCCAGACAAACACATGATCCAAAATATCATCCCCAGCTACCTACCTTAAGGAGGGCATAAACACCACATGCCTCTCTCAGGCTCAAGAATATGGCCCATCTATGTTCTTATGGCTACAGAAGTATTTTATGGTATTTAGATCATTCTCTGTAGTTGGCAAAGCCTGGCTGAGTCTGAAGTTCCCTTACTGTTTTTAGCGGCTCACAGAAGTGACTTTATGTGCAAGTTTAATTCACAAGTGCCAGATAATTTAGTTTTGCTTTTGTACAGCATATGGGTGCAATATAATCCAGGAATTTGAACAGAGGATGAATCCCTACCTGCAATTGCCATAGCAATTGATTGGTACATGCATTTTCTAATCTAATCTTGAGGCTTATAACTTAATGTTGATAACTGTATTGCATTTAATACGACTTATTCCCAAATAATTATTCATAGATCTGCAGCCATAGTCATTCTGATTACATTTAAATGCATAATTTTGTTTTGTTTGCTTGGATCACAGCTGTGAAAATATGGTACTCAATATGTACTGCAAATAACATCCTGTTTCTACAGAATCTATCTGTTTATTTTCAGTTTACCCAGCCTTCGCTCGCTGCTAGATGTGAATTATTTGCCTGAAACAGATACAAGGATTGCCCGGACCTTTTGTTTTACCAATGAAGGACAAGCTTTGTATCTTGGTTCTCCAACAGAAGTCCAGCGACTGAACTATAGCCAGGAAATGTTTGACCATCTGCAGGTAGATCTTGAAATATAATGACAAACATAGCTTCTGTGCTGTAAAAGCGCAATGCCAAAAAACGAAGTTTGTTTCCTTGAATCCAAAGTGGCTGAGCTGGCAATGATTTGAGAGTCAGAGAATATGCAGAAAATACTTGTAACATCAGTTTCATCTCTCTCTCAAAATGACAGCTCATTTGCTGCCAGGAAGAATGAGAGTCTTAGGGAAATCCTTTGGAGAATAGTGTTCTTTATAGGCAGGATATGATCCCTGGATGAGGATCTCAAATCCTCTTATACCAAGGATTCTACAGAGGATAGAGAGCTTTGGATTACGAGTGAACTGATCATTAGGAAGTCAGTGGATTTGTGACAGGCATGGAGATTGCATGATTACTTGCCTGCCTACAGCAAGGACTTAAAACAATGGATAGTGCCTGGGATGAGGCAGCTTTGATACCAATGGCATTGTAAAATGTAGTTCAGCAAGGCCTGGAAACCAAATTTAGCTTGTTAATTTGCAAACTGAAATCCAGGTTGGCAAGTAATATTCTCCCAAATGTTACCTGTTCTGTCAGCTGGACAGGTGAAACTCAGTCCTACTTCATGAATGAAATGGTGCCAGGAGGAAGGACTAAGTCACATTAAACACTGAGGAGCCTGTGGGGTCCATGGTGCTCTTGGAGGTTGGTTGCTTTCTTGAGGTCATTTCATTAGGTAACATCATCTGTTTATATACAAGGAGCTTATCCTATCAGTGTTGTTGGGAGTGTTCTTGGTGGTTCCTTGATTAGGTTGTAGTTCCTTGTATGGGGTATTGTTTACTGCTTGATTGTTGGTCTAGTATTAATCTTGATGTTAATCTCTGTTTATTTGGTTATTGATCGCTGGTGAAGAGGTGTTTTGGTTTTTTTGTTTCCTTTTTAGCTTTTTGATTGTCTCTTTTGAACGGTATATAGATGTGTTTATCTCTGGCTGGTTTTGTCTAAGTGCCAGGTTTCCAGAAATCCTCTAGCATTTTTGGACTTCACTTGGTCTAGAATTCTCATGAGTACCCAATTGAAACTATAGTGATGTCTCTCCATGTATTGTGTAATTAAGGAGTCTTCTGACCACTAGTTGGGGTTCATGGATACACTCTGCTAGTCTTCTGTCCTATATAGCGGCTGTTACAGTTCTTACTCTCTATGCTGTAGATGATTCGTTTTTATTTCTGAGGCTACTAGGTCTTTCGGTTTACTTAGGATGTTTTGGAGGGCTTTAGGTGTGCTAGGACGATGCCATGTAGTTATAATAGTCTATTAGTTGTTTCTGAGCTGTTTTTGATGTATGGCAATGTTATCCTTTTTCACAATTTGTGCTGATTGTCCTGTAGTGTATTGAGTGGTCAGGCATTTTTTTGATAAAATTAGGTGGGTGTTCATTTTGTTGGAAAATGTATAGATGAAGTGTGACCAATCTTTTGGCTTACCTGGGCCACATTGAATGAAGAGGAATTATCTTGGGCTGCATATAAAATATATAATATTGTTAATGTATATAAATAACAAACTTCCTTTGTTTTTTAATATTTTTTATTACAATCTTGTGGGGCTGCATTACTAGTTGTCCAGGGCTGCATGTAGTATATGGATTGGACATGCTTGGTATAGATGATCCATTTCCTTTTCCTGATGTTCAGGACTGCTGCAGTGCTTTTCTGCTCATTTAGTCTTCTTAGCGTTATTGTGAGAGGCTAGCTAGGTTATTACTTTTGTAGTGAAAAAAAAAAACTTATAACACCACTACCTTTTGAAAATGAACATTGTGTACTGATGTTCTATAGAAATGGTAGAAAGATGCATGGGGTGAGGACAAGAGTCACTGCGGTTGGCAATATCCAGTGGTGTGCTGGAGTTGGCTCACACCAGCTTATGAAAGCCAGTTGTTAAATTCTCTGGAATTTTGTGCACCAGTTGACCGCAAAGGTGTCAGACTGGTCACAACCTAAAGGTGAGCCTTAACACCTAGCATGCCAATTAGCTGTTCTACAATTAGTGGCTGCAATGGATTGGGCAGAGCCATTTTTTGGAACATTTTAGCAGTACATCACTGGCAGTATCTTACTATAAGGGTATAGGGATGTGCTGTTGCATACATTCTAGATGTACCCCTGAATGTTAACCATGATCTGTCATGAGATGTAAAGCTTTATTTCCATACACGCTAGGAGGATTCAACATAGTCACATTGGCTACTAAAGGTGAAACAAAAAAATGAGATGGCCATGAAAAAGATTGAAAAGTCAGGGCAGAGTTCACCTTATATTGCTTGAGAGTTCAACTATGTATATCGTATCCCACAGCATAAGAAAACATCTACTAATTCTAGGAATGGACTTTTCTGACTAAGAGAGACTTTTGTGTGATACATCAGAATTCTTCTCATTGTTGGGAAGATAATTGATTATTCAGAGATGAATTTTTCATCTGGCTTCTGGCAACCAGCAGATGAGTTTAGCATTTAAAATCCATCTGTTGGTATATCCTATATATAGCTTAATAAACATTCGGGAGCTTCTCTTGTGAAGTTTGGCTGAAAAGACTTGAAATGGATTGTTTTTTGTGCTGTTGTTTGAACAGGACATGCTTGGTGATTTGTTCATTCCCATGGACACCCCAGAGGCCCAATATAGAGGTTTTCTGAAGGGGCTATTTGGTGGAACTGGTGGAACACTTGACCGAGAAGAACTGTGTAAGTGTTTTTCCCCATAAAATGTATCACAAAAAATAGGAATCAAAGTAAAATGTAGAAAATGAAAATAAATAGAATAAAATTGTGATAGTATAACACTGGCCTTTCTGAAATGGTTGTTCAAAACTAATATTTGAACAATGTTGCAAATGTTGTTCAAATGGATAATTTAAATTATACATTTAACACCAAAATTTAAATGTTCTAGAAAGTTGCTATGTATCTGTGTGCTAAAGGCTACTGAAGGTACTGAAGGAGGTACTTAATAATGCCTGTTATGTATCCAAAGATTAAAAAAAATACATTGTATGAATATCTCACCCAATTATTCCTACAAAAAGAAAAAAAGATGGACCCAGATATATGCAACTAGTATCTTATTGTATTAATGTAAGGTTAATCTGAGGAGTCAAAAGCCATCAGTTACTTGCATGAACTTACTAAAGTCTCATTGTCTGACATCAATAATGCCTACAACTTTCTATTGCATTCAATATATTTCATTCATCTTAAGACTGACTTCAGACCTCATGGCTAAAACATCTAGCCTAATTTTTGGCCTTTCTTGCTTCTCCATTCCCTGCTTTTTGTTACATGTTGCCTGATGAAGAGTTCTTGAGAACTTGAAAGTTTGCACATTCTTCTGTGCCATTTTGGGACAAAATAAAGGTATTACTAGACTCTGGGATTTATTTCATGGACAATATGGGTATGTTTGCTTTTTATTCTACTGAAGTTGGGGGGGATTGTTGTATGTTGTAACCTTAAATTACTGCAATATAGTATTAATTGCATATACTTGGGTTTCTTGATTACAAAATGATTTGATAGGTGCACAACATACATGTTTTTCTCCATCTATTTTCCCTATTTTCATCATGAACAGTTTCCCCTAAAGTTGAAATTGGGAAGCAGAAAGATTACTGTATGATGGTTGTCTTCCACCATCTGGGAAGAGTCAGTGATTCAAGAAGCATATACCTGCTAAAATTCTCAAATGACCTGAATATCTAGAGGGCTGTATATTGGGGAATATTGTTTTGCAGAATAAAACTCTATTGAAGTGGGTTATCTCATTCAAAATAATATATTTTCTGAGAATGGAAATGTTTTCCCATGGTAGCCAGGATTTTAGTGACAACACAAAGCAGTTCTTTTGCAGTTATTCCCAAAGTATCTCAATAAATAGTACTTATTTTGTATAGTTTATTCTTTATACAATAGCCCAAAATTGGTGGGATTCTTAAAAGAAGTTATTGAAAAAACATTGTAAACAATTCCAATGAGGAAATAAAAAAGGAAGGCATCAAAATCAATGCACAAACCTAAAAGAAAATAATATTGGGCAAAAAGTGGGTGTTAATAGCACAATATTTCACCAGTCCCCTGGGATCTGGAAGTCTGCTAAGATAACCAGATCTTAAGGGATCTCCTGAAAGATAAAAAAAAATGATGCCAGCTTCACTTTGAGAAAAGAATGTTAAATAAAGCATGGGCCACAGCAGAGACCCACCAAATAAAGTTCCCTAGCTGAAGTGACCCACAACATGATTGGATCTGGTGAGATTGGTAGATGTAATTGGAAGATGTGACCCCCTCAAATATCAAGTATCTCAAAATTAATAGTGAAATGGGTGAAGATAACAGAATTACATTTAACAGTGAAAAATCACACAGGAGACAGAAAAACAAATCAATATAGAATTGGAAAAATGTTGATTAGTATTAAGATCTGGAAAAGCAATCTCGGACTAGTAGATGATTACAAACTGAATATGACTCAGCAGTGTGTGGCATAGCTACCAAAAGGAAAATGCAATTTTAGTCTGTATCTAAGAGAAGTATAGTTTTCAAGTCATTGGGAGCCATAATGTCATGTTATTCTATTTGGTCACACCTTATCACAAGTACAGTGGCCAGTTATGGACATCATGCTTTAACAAAAGTCATATAAACTGAAACAGATTCAAATATGAACAGAAATGAACAAGGGACTAAACACCCCCGTCCTACCAAAATATACAATTTTGAATTATTTGAAGACATGCCAAATGGAAGTAGAAATTTGTTACCTACATCCTGGGAAGGCAGGTTCTAAATTATGTTAGGGGAAAAACCATCCAAATCTCAAGTGGAACTAATTACCACAGGAAGTGATGAACTCTGTTTGAAGGGATACATTCAAATAGAATTTAGACAGCCATCTGTCAGGAATGTTTTATTTTGGATTCATGATGGCCTAGCCCTAAAGTACTTCTCCCATATCTGTGATTCAATAATTCTGTGATCTGAATGAGAATTCTTTCTATAATCTACTTCATCTGTTGGCGTAGACATAGGCAGGAAGTTTCAGGAAACACAATAAAATACTTTTAATTCTGTTCCATTTCCAGTTGGCGAAGCAACATCAGGAAAAGCATCTCGTACTCTTGCTCAACATATTCCTGGATCGATTGAGGGTATGAAAGGAGCTGCAGGAGGTGCTATTGGAGATCTGGCTCGTGCACGTCTTGCTCTTGATGAAAGGGGACAAAAACTTGGAGAACTAGATGAAAAGACAGCAAGAATGATGTCAAGTGCAGAGGCATTTTCCAAACATGCACATGAGGTGAGTGTTGATCCCGGAGAAGCATTTCTTGCCTTTACTGTGCATTGAGATGAGGGATACTCTTGAACTGATTTATTCACTCCATTAGGCAGATGACATGTAAATCAGATTTGTTTGAGACCTTCTTACCTATTTTGGGCCATATTTAGTGCATTTATTCTTTTTTTTAATTCCAGCAGCAGTGATTGTGGTGAACAAAGATAATTAAGAAAGAGGAATTGTAATAAATGCATGATTGACAAGCTGGGATAGAAACTGTTTCAACTGCACTTATTATACTTTTCAAAGTAGTTTACAGGATGGAACCCAGTTCTTTCAGTTGGCTAGCCTGGCTGCTACTAATCTTCCCTTCAAGCTTTCTGCTGAATTTCCAGGGTGCCAGAACCTGTGTTGCCTGTGTTTTAATCATACATTTTAAAACGCTGATTGGGAGTTGGCTGATGCGCTGTCCGCAACTAACCCATGCAGCCTCACCCATTGTCTCTCATAGGAATCATCAATCACCCTTCTAGGTTTCTCTGCATGCTCAGACATTCAGAATCACTTGGGAAGATGTATGAATCTTTGGAAGAAGTAATACAAACGATTGCTTTCACTCCTTAATACCTCCCCAAACAGAAACTGGCTAAATGTTTGGCGAGGTTCAATGAAGAATACAGTGGTGCTTTAAGCCTCAATTTGTAGTAAACATGTCTTTCGTCAAATATTAGCAACCCCTCCCCCTTCCTTTATGGCTCTAATAGCAGCAGAAGTTCTGGTCCTGATCAAAACATGTTACATCATTTCTCCATATATTCAAAGATATGCTCCAGCATACAGTCTGCAAGCACCCAAACAGATAGGCAGTCTCTGAAAGTTGGAGTTTAGGGTTCATATTGCAGAATGTTAGGATGAAAGGAAAACATTCATATCTCCGTGTCACTTGAATATTGTTATCTCTATTCTTTCAGGTAATGATCAAATACAAGGACAAAAAATGGTACCAGTTCTGATTTTCAACCTGGAAGCTGTCCCTGAATGTGCTGTATTGAGAAATTAAGGGGACAAGCTTCAACAGATTAGTCTCTTGGCAGAAGCAGCCCTTGTTCCATGCTGTTTCCTTTTTCCTTTCCTGTCCCTCAGAGAGTCAAAGAAGATTGTTTTCTAAGGCCACTGCATGGTGGATCTTTGCATCTACCTTGAGTCTTTTCCAAATGATCAATATCTAAAAGGTAACATTTAACTGGCTTTGAATATAAGCTGTAGAAAGGATAATTCCTGGTTTGAAGCAGCATGTATATATTAGATTGTTAATGCAATTACACTGAACAAAATTTTGCATGATTAACTGGCTTCCTATACAAAAAAAAGCAAAGCATGCTATGACTAAGGAAAGGGGTTTTATTGTTATATTCCACATATACACATAGACATTTTAAAACATTTCTAGCATGTTGTTTTCAGCTGAAAATAAACTGCATTTCTCTGATTTGACATTCTTTTTTCTATAGGCAAGTTTAGTTTGAAAACAGTCATGCATTTCATTAGTTAACAAATAAAATCACATAAAGTTCAGTGGCCAAACCTTTGTGCTTTCTTTATGGGATGTCTAGACATTTTTAGATAGATGTTACTATTGTATCCAGTATTACATATATTCCTTAAGTTTGTTCCATTAAAGTTCCAGATCATTTTGCAACTTTTCCAAAGTTCATTGGTTATACGCTACATTATTATCCAAAAGTTTTTGGATTAAATGTTTTTGTCTTAAACTTTCCTTAAATTTGCATATTTTGTAAAGTTTTTGAGCTGAGAAATATCTTGATGCAGATTGTGGTGGATTCTCTGAATTATGTTTCTGGTTTCGATGGACTTGAAAGAAATCTGATGGATTTCTCCAACAATGAAAGTCTTGGCTTATACTTTAGGAACTGCAGCAAAAATTAATAAATAAACTATACAGATTACAACTAGTGTTGTTTTCTTTTTCAGTAATTGTAGTAGAAAACATATCTAGTAAGCAGGTTATATTAAGGGCCTCTTTTGGGAAATCCCCAAATTAGGTCACTGGGCACTAATATGGCCAAGAATGAAGTGGGGGTAAAAAGGCTTTTTAAAAACTTCATAAAGGGATGGATATCATTTTGACAACAAAGTTGGTGTCAATATGTTATCCCTTCCACAAAAAGCTTCGTTTGACAGTGCTTCCTGATGCATTTACCAAGGAACAGCTACTCTCTGCGGAGAGTTAGGCAAGGCTGAGACAAATAGGTTTATCTCTGATTAGCTGCCAGTCAAAGATGCTGAAGTTACTTAAAGCATAATCCCAGATAGTTCCAGTTAGGACAAAAGTGGAAGAGAAACCATGCCGTCTAGTAAAAAACTTAGTGAATGAACATCTACAATTCACAAAGCCCATAAGTGATGAAAAGAGGAAAGGGCTGCCAAGGAAGATACAGAAAAAAAAATCTGGAATTCTAAGAAGTCTAAAGTTTGAAAGGAACGGAGGCTGATGAAACTTTCAAAACAAAAGGAAAAGCAACACTGAACAAACTACTCAATGAACATACCAAAAGGACCACAAAATGACGACAGGTTAGGTGGACTGCTCTACTGTATTAAAAGAGTATGAGGATGTAAAATAGTTTTATAAACTTGTGCATAGAATGGAGAAATATATTAAACAAAATTATCCAGGTTTATTACAGAACCAGGAACAATCTCTTATCACACTTGAAGTATGCAGTTAAGCATTGTATGGGTATCTAAGCCAACAAATGTTGATGTAAATTCTTAGCAAGAGTTTTATGCTTATATAAGAAAATAAATATAAATAAAAATAAAATGGATTTGTTATTTATCATTTAGTAAATGAAAATTATTTAAGTAATTGAGAACTTGGTTATGGTTACTTTAATGTGAGATGCGCTACAAAATTAGGGAACTGGACTTGGAGGCAAGACAAATAGAAATTAAAAATACTTCTTTGTACAGTTTAACTATGGATTATACTATCATAAGTAAGGATGGTAATCATAAAAGTTCCTTTAACAAAAACACTTAATAAACAGCAATAAAAACAAAGGTAAATTGTCATTATTTCAGTGTTCATAGGTTTTCCATTTAGTAAAACAAATACTGAAAAGTGCTTCAAATCAATGCTTCTTAATTCGGTTCATGAAGGTATTTACTCCAGCTGTTTTGGGGGATATTTTCGTTATGGACCAACATGACTATTTATGTGCTTTGGAAATTACTAAATTTGGTTGCCTTGAGCAGATTCCACCCTCACTGGACAATTGTTTTCTGTCTGTGGAGAAGGAGTTACATTTTTAAGATTCTATCTTCTTTGTCTAATAAGTTACCCTACAGTGATCAAGCAGAACTGACCTTTTCCTAGCGCATCTCCAGAATTATTCTGTGACTCAGTTCACTTATTTCTGCTCAATGAGCTCTGCTTTTTCCAAAAAGATGCAGATTTCATGGTTACAGAATTGGTGACAGCAATCATTGCTCACACATTTGCTAAGCCATGGTTCATTTCATCATGGTGAACAATAAGCCACAATACATAGGTTCACCTAACATGCAAAGCAAAATTGAAATAAACTGTATTTTTACTTTTGTGAAGCAGCCAGTAAATGTTTGTGTGTGTTATGCCAATTCACACTGGTTGGTTAATAGGAACAATTGTCCTCAATTTTTGACCTTATTAAGTATACAGTATCTGTCTAAAGAATAGGACATTATCTAATCCTAGATGTTCTATCATTTCCAGTAATGTAAATCAGAATTTGAAACCAACAACTAATTTAATTGACTAATTTAAATCACCAGATGGATTTGCACTTGGCTGACCAACCACACTCAGCATATTGTCCTCAATGGAACTATATCTACATTGAGGGATGCATGCAGTGGGGTATCCCAAGGTTCTGTTTTAGGGCCAGAACTCTCCAACATCCTCATAAATGATCTATGTGAGGGGATAGAAGGGGAGTTCATCAAATCTGCAGATGACACCAAGCTGGGAGGAATTGCTAACACTTTGGAAGCTAGGCTCAAGATTCAAAAGAATCTTGGCAGACTTGAGCATTGGGCCCTATCCAACAAAATGCAGTTCATTGGTGAGAAAGTAAGGTCCTGCACTTAGTTAGGAAAAACCACAGGTATAGAATAGGTGGCACTTGGCTTAACAATAATAACTGAGAGGGATCTAGGAGTCCTAATAGACAACCACTTATTTACTTGATACTCATACTTGAGCCAATAGTGTTGTCTTCTTTCATACTGGCTCCTATTGTAAATTCTGTTCCCCACTTTTCCTTTACAGGTACAGTAGATCTCAATTAGTGTGATTAAAGAATCCCACAAAATGGTACCATTATTCAATTTCTTACTATTTAAAGTGAAAAAATTTAAACCTAACTAAATATTGCAATAATGGATAAAAAGAATATATTTATGATTTCAATTTATGGGTCACAGAATAGTTATAGAAAGTAAAATGAAAGTAAAAAATTCTGCCACAAATCCAGGCATTCGAACATCTCATCCAATTTTAGTATTGCTATGAACATATTCATATTGTTCAATATATCAACATTTTGCTCTAATGTAATAATGAACCTCTTTTTTTTTCAAACTTGCAGTTTTCCTCTGATAGAATCTTCCTTTGTTCCATTTTGCATGAAGATTAGCAGTGTCTAAAATCTTAATCACAGATGCATATGTGCTAGCATCAAATATGTACATGTTACCCTTGCATTAACTAAATTTGGGGTTGTATTAAATGTAACTTGGTATCAATTTACAATTTGCACTAAATTGTGACCTACCTGTAATCAGGAAGATTTTTTTAAATTTATATTAACACGTTTTAATTTCTTTTTTCTGCATAATTATCTTCCACACTGACTTTTTGACAATCAAAGTGAAAGTTCCAAATGCACAGTTATTTTCAAATGCAGCTCAAGAGAAGGAACATGCCTCTGTTTATTTTACACTAAGTGATGAAGTAAATTATATTATGGAACAATATGAGCAAATTCATTGACTGATTTCAAATCACATAGAAAAGATAACAAAACTGAATAGTAAGCTACACTACATAGGATTTGTCAGATGAAAAATAAAATAAGAAAGGAATGGATTGCAATTTTTTAAATACAAGACTATATTCTATTAAATCAAGGAACATTCTAATCACTGACCATTGCCCTGCAATAGACAGATACTTCGTGCATGTACTACATGGAGGAAATTTATCTTTAGCAGGGTATATTTCATATTTTGTACTCCCCTTTACACATGAGAAGAAAACTTATAAGGATCATATACATGGTCAGTACCATATAAAAATCATGGAATTATTACAGAAACCTGAGATACAGATACTCCTTATATTTAAGTTACACACATAGAAAAATAGATTAATTCCATTTTATTATTCATATATTTCATTATGTATATGAAATAAGTTAAATATATATTCTTCATAAAAAAGCTGTACTAGTAAAATTACAACTCATCCTTCTAGCTGTTCCTAACTGCATTGCATTTAAAAAATAATCTTAAATTCATCCTTCTCTAATACTTCAATATTTTAACAGTTCAATGTGGGCTTTGGAATCACTAAGATATTATCAGGAATTAATACTATTTCGTGAAACAATTTCTTGGTAAGTTTTAGTTATACCATGACATCTGAATTATTTTCTTAACAGATTTAGGGATTTAGATTTTTTCTGAAATATTAAGGGATGTATCAGTGCAAAAAAGAAAAGAAAAGAAAAAAAAAGAAATATGCCTAAGTGTCCAGCCTATACATTTCCTCATAGAATTGTGTGTTAGAAACATCTGTTCATCATTCAGAATTCCAAGTCTTGGAGATCTCCCCAGCTAGGCCCAATTTTGATTCTTACTGAAAGCTTTACTGAGAGTTTTACAGCATTTTCCATTTCATGCTTAACAATCTGTGCCACCTGAAAACAACAACAATATAGGCTTAGAAAAATAACTGAGTGCATGGGTTACCATGAGATTCATCAAATATGTAACTTTCTTTTTTACTAGTTATAAAAGTTGAATACATCTTTAAAGTGGGTTACAGTATCTTTAATATTAGGGCAGGAACAATGATTCAGAGAATCTGAAAATTACACAACTGATTCAAAGAATCATAGTCCATTTTATGTCATATTTTTTTTTAAAAAAGCAGAACCATAGTCATGAAACTCAGCCCAAGCATACATGAATGGCATTTTGCAGCCTGAAAAATCAGCCAATTTGCCCTTTATTCCCTTTAGCTCTGAATGCAATTTCTGTCTAAAGTTACTTTATAAGACGTAGACGGTAGACCTAAACATAAGGATAGAACCGGATTGGAGTCTAGTAACAATTTTGAACAGTCGCTGACTTCCCTTTGGAATGTTATTGTATCCTTTGTAGTCAACTTGATAACCATACAGATAACAACCAGTCTGTAAGGATTTCTGGGAAACTGTATAATCATACCTGAATTATGTTGTCTTCTCCAACTTCATAGAGAAGTTCATCATGCAATTGGAGTATGAAGAATCCTCCATGTTTGGGATGCATAATCTCCCTCTTTTTCATCCTCTGTGATTTTACTAGAAGAATAAACACTGTATCTTTAAACATTAAAATAACAGTTTCAGAGGACATTAAAGTTATAAAACTCATTATTGCTACATGCTGCCTTCCAAAGGAAAGAAGTGATAGTGCTTAATGAAGAAAACACTGAAATAGGCAAATTTCCGGTCCTGCGCGCAGCGTAGCAGTTGAGGGGTTCGGGACTCCGTGCCCTCCAGCTGAGTTTCTTCCTGTTAATGAACCCTAAATGGGCCAGAAGCCACCCCGGAGAGGTGGCAATGAAGGAAGGAAGTCCCAGGGACCTCGGAGAGACGGCGGTCGACCTGATTGGTCCAGGAGAAGCCTTCCAGAAACCAACAGGAGAAAGGCTAGCCAATGGGTCGGCAACCTGCGGCTCCGGAGCCGCATGTGGCTCTTTGAGCCTTCTCCTGAGGCTCCCAGCCTCCTCTGCCATTTGCAGAGAGAGAGACAGAGACAGAGAGAGGCACTTGCGCTTCCCTTCTCTCTCTCTCTCTCTCTCTCTCTCTCTCTGTAAAAAAAGAGAGTGGCCTCACGCTGTTCTGACAAGGAAGCAGGAAGGGCAGGGGAGAGCCAGCCCAATAATGTGTGTCAGCTTGTTGGAGAAGAGTCTGAAGCCAGCTTGCCAGGTGACCAGAAGATCGGAGATGGGGGGAGAGAGAGGGAGGGGAGGAAAGAGAAAGAGAGAGGGAGAGAGAGAGAGAGAGAGGAAAGAGAGGGGGGAGAGGAAAGAGACCGAGAAAGAGAGGAAAGAGAGAGGGGAGAGGGAAGAGAGAGGGAAAGGGGGAGAGGAAAGAGAGAGAGAGAGAAGAAAGAGAGGGGGGAGAGGAAAGAGAAAGAGAGAAAGGGGGGAGAGGAAAGAGAGCGAGAAAGAGAGGAAAGAGAAAGAGGGAGAGGAAAGAGGGGGAGAGGAGAGAGAGAGGGAAGAGAGAGAAAAGGGGGAGAGGAAAGAGAAAGAGAGAAAGGGGGAGAGGAAAGAGAAAGAGAGAAAGAGGGAGAGAGGAGAGAAAGGGGGGAGAGAGAAAAGAAAGAGAGAAAGGGGGGAGAGGAAAGAAAGAGAGAAAGAGAAAGGGGAGAGGAAAGAGAGAGAGAGAAAGAGGGAGAGAAAGAGAGAGGGGGAGAGGAAAGAGAAAGAGCGAGAGAAAGAGAGAGGGGGGAGAGGAAAGAGAGAAAGGGGAGAGAGAAAGAGAGAGAACTCATGCACAGCAACCTGTATTTCTTTTTAATAAACTCTTCAATCAAGCTCTCCACCCCTTGTGTGCGCACAAGTTTTGCGGCTCCCAGTGTTTTCTTTTCTCTGGGAAACGGGTCCAAGTGGCTCTTTGAGTGTTTAAGGTTGCAGACCCCTGGGCTAGCCTAACTCCAGAGTCTAGCCCAAGCTGTGAGCAACCGAAGTCAAAAGCACTATTTTAAGCTGATCATAAACAGTGTGTTTGAATCTGGGTAAGAACATTGATTTTCTCTATCCTACCTATTAACTTTCCTGAAGGGGAGAAATTCTCAAGAAGCACGAGAGTGAAGGTTTTTTTTGCCCCACCCTTTTGCTAACGGAAGCGGCGAATTGAACTTTCCATGGAGGAATAAAATCTGAAAAATGAACCAGTGCTGACACCTACTAGTGGATGAGGATTATGACAGTCATTGTAAAATCTGGGGAAAAAACTAATCTCTACTTGTGACCTTCAAAGCTTTAACAATAGAGAACAGCTGTGAAGATAAAGTGAGACTTACAAACCTGAGGGAACAAAAAAAAAAGAAATAACTTTTTTGAACTCTCTGGACTATAAGTATTTATTCAACTCTGACTCCAAAGCTATTTCCAGAGGGGGAGGGGGATTTGGACTTTTGGTCATCGTTTATAGGAAATACTTAACAAGAAAAAATGAATATTTTTCAAGAAGAGATATATGATATGTTGCAACTAATTCAAATAATAATGATCTCAAATCACAAAGAAATTCAGAATAACTTTGAAAATATAAATCAACTCATCTCCAACTCAATTTTATACCAAAAAAAAAACCTCAGGAAAACACAACAGAGAAGGAACAAACAAAATAGATGACTGAACATAAATTCGAGGATCGAGACTTAAAAATGGAATTCTACAAAACAAAGGAGTATGATTTAATCCAAGTGGAAAAAAAATTACAATAAATACTAGATTTGGAAAAGACAACTTATATTTCAACACTACAAAACAAACTTGAGGATAAGAAAAAAGACTGGATAAAACGTACTACAGAGATACCAGGGAAATCTCTGGAACTGGAGAGACAAAAAGCGACAAGAGAAGCAGAGAGAAAAAGAAGGGAAAAGATTCCCAATAAAAATGAGTGGGCAAATGCCCCTAACAAAGATACTGATTTACCTTTTATATCTACACCAATATTTACGAACATACGGAAAAACCTTTTGATTCAGCAAAATACATCGATTAAGAAAGATACTGGGCAAAGGAAAAAGACTAAGGTGGAAACTAAGAAAATAGATGATGGGGCTTATCAGAGAGAATACTTAAAAAAGAAACATTTGTTTGAATATGGTTAAAGAAATAGAAATTTTTTGGAATATATATGCTATTCTAAGAGGGATGAATTCTCTAAATAATATAGTATGCTTTTTTCTCTTTTGTGTTCTTTTTCTTGATATGAGTAGTATAAAAAAGTTGAAATGACTTAAATAAAGGAAATGTTTTAGATACTTAAATGTGACTGAATTTAAGAAAATTATAATGGATAAAAATGTTTTGAATAAGAGTTAAAGGACTAGATGACTAGATGTATTGAATGGAATGTTTAAAGATTAAAGATTAAATATATTCTTAATTATGGGTAAAAAGAATAAGAAATTGAGGAAATAAATATATATTAGCCTAGGAGGGATATATATTTTAAGTAGTATGTTATTTCTTATGTTTTTTTACTCTTGCTCTCCTTTTTTTCCTCTTTTTTCTTTTTTTTTCTTTTCATCGCTTTATCTATTTCTTAACAAATGTAAAAATGTGAGATGGCTTATACGGAAAAAATAGAGTTAAATTTGTAAATGTAAATGTAATTAATTTTTGAGAAAATCTTCACCAGTAAGAATATCTAGAATTTGGTGGGAGAAATAAACCAAAATAAGGATTGTAACAGGATCTATGATAAGGCAACCAGAATGACTGAATAGAAAAGAAATATTATACTGATATGATTATTATTTTTAGGAATATAGAAAAAAAATTATATATTCAATTGTTATTTATCAAAACAATAAGAATTGTAGTAACTCAATGTTTGCAAAAGAGGATATTTTGGGGAAAGAGGAAATCAACAAAAAGTATTATGTGGAATATGGATTATAGAAATTAATTGTTAATGATTGTTTTACAAATGTAACCCAGACAACACACTGTTCACCAATTATCAAGTGATTTATGTTTTTTAAAAAAATCAATAAAATATATTATATATATAAAAAAAGAAAACACTGAAATAATTGGGAAGTAGAAGTCACCGAGAGGGAGATTGTTAAGCCAATAGATTCAACAAAGCTACATTTACATTCAGAAATGAATATAGAAGCTTTTCTGTAAAGAAATAACTGTTTTGTTCTAACCTACATTGGTCAGGACATGTTTAGAGTAACATATATAGTTTTGGTATTACATTTTAGAAAAATATTGATATCTTAGAATGCTAGAATTAAAAAAAACACAGGATGATGAGGGAGCTGAGCCCCAGGTCCAACAAATACCAAGTATATTTTCCTGCCTCTGAAGTATTTAAATAAATGCTGTATAGCTGTTGTGATATTTTGCAGTGTTATACTGGACTTAGCAGGGGAAAGGCTGGTTCAGGAAGATCTATCAGCTGCTATTGCCCTATATCCCACTGTCACTCTTCCCAAGTTCCTTTCTGTTTTTTTCTGATCTATGGCATTTGATTCTGATGCGCACTTTGAAGAACTTGGCTAAGCAAACAAACTGTGTCCAACTACAATCACCTGAAACAGCCATCATATTTTGCCTAACGATGTCAATGCCAAAGGCTTTCCAACTTTCTCATTTTGATTAATTTTTTTCTCCTACAATTTTGACTCTACAATTTCTGATTCAATTCAGAAATCAGGAAGTAGAACAGTCAAGGGTCTGATTTTCCTGCTCTCTTTGGAAAATTAATAAAAGGGGAGAATTCTTATAACTGTAAATTATTTTCAAGGCTTAGGAATCACTATGATATTAAAAATAATGTAACACTTTACAATAATAAAAATGGATTTATTTTCATTATTTGAATTCATTCTTTATTCTACCATATTTTTATACCAGAACCAGTATTATAGATTTATTTTGTTATTACCCCAGTGTCTTACATTACATTTTACTCTTTTTTGGTCCTGTGTGATGGATTTGTAAAGAATTTGTACAGAACTTAGAAAGGAGCTAATTTTTATTTAATTTAGGCACATTATTTTCCCCTTGGTTTTTATTTCTCTATTAACCCAGTATTAAGGACTGTATTTTAATAACCTGTTTAAATCAGAAGAAAAAGGCAATTTCATCACTTTCCATGCCTGTGTAAAGGATGTAGGAAATCACTTTCTGCATCTACATAATCAGGAATATTAATAATATTATTAATAATAATCAGGATAACATGCAGATGTGGGAATACAGGGAATACTGGAATTGTTTCCCTTGTACTTTTCCTATGAACCCTGAAGTTTATTCAGATGATTCTTACTGATGTTAAAAATGTAAGAAGAGGGAGTATTCTAAAAGATGAATATCTTCCTCTCCTGCATAAACAGAAAAAATAATATTTTCGTTTCTTGACTGAAAATTACTTTTCATTTTGTTAGATGTCTAATTGATGAAAGGCAGAGATAGATAATAGAACTGTCTCTTTCCCCAGAAAGTATCCCATAAGTCAGATGATGAGAGAGAGGGGCTATTGGCAGAGCCTATCCCTTACTGTCTCTGAATCATGAGTGAACATTGAGGGAGGACATCATTTAAGGTCCTGTGGGCCAAATGTGTCAGCTTGATGACCCATGGTTTTCCTCAAATCTTACTTGTTAAAGTTGTGATATTCTAATGCAGTTGTCTAAAAAGTAACAGAAGGCTTGACTATTTTTCTTTTCTGAAACAGCCTTAGAATATTATCCTTACTTGAGTATATTTTTCATTTACACTGTAAATGAAAATGTAATTGAGCATTGATTTTAACTGATACAGAACCCAAGAAAGCCGACTCACCATATGGAAATACCTGCTTGGAATATTTAGTGTTCTGCGGCAGGCTAAAAACAAAACCTTGTCAGGTGCATATATGGCAAAAGCTCTGAAAAAGGAGCAAACATTTTATATCTTTCTTACATGAAAGTAGATGTTTCCTTTAGTTTTAAAATTTAGAACATTTAATACCAAATATAAAATATAAAGACAGAGGAAGAAAAAAAAGACTGACCTGACAATATTTTGGGGAATGAGTTCTCCAAATGTCCAAAAGATTTTACTGCTGAAGGTAAAGCTTCCAGCTGTGTCTGTATATTCACTGTGGCTGTCTTGACAATATCTGCAGCAGAGCCCTGGATAACAGTGTTTACAGCTTGCCTCTCTGCCTAAAGTTCATGAAAATCACAGTGCAGAAGGGCAAACAAATTAATTGCTATAAATAGGTAACAGAATCTATATTCAACTGAGAATGTTAATTTTATTCCGGAACATTCTCTCTCTTTCTCTCTGTTTGTGTCTCTTTCTTTATAACAACAGCCTGAAATAATAATAGTACTGCAGCATTTCTGTGTTCTGTAGTACAGATGAAAACAGATAAATCTAAAGAACCATACCTACAGTATTAGGTAAATTACAAGTATAATAATCAAGCAAGCAAACAAACAAATAAGGATGGAATCTTAAACTAAAAAAGAGAAAGAAGAACAATGAAGAAATAGTTTTGCAGAAATAGTTTGAAATAGTTGTTTGGCAGTTAAAAGAAGTAAACAGTTCTGTACTAAAGCAACATAACTAAACTGTATGTGGTACTTTTACTAGAGAGACCTGCGGCATTGCTTGTAAGCATGCAATTTAATATGAGTTTTTAAAAAATATTCTGGTAAGCGCATATTAAAGACAATTCAAATCATACAAATCAATACATACAGTTGACATTAAAATCCATACATGCAAATCTCTTCCTGCAGTTTCAATCCTGGCTATTTAAAAATGATATACTCTGTACTTCAAATTTGTCATACAGCATGGCAGGGCCATTTTAATAATTTTAAAACACAAAGTTGGGAAGATGGTTTTTTTAGGTGTGCATCAAAAACAAAGAATGCAGATAATTTGTTGTTAAACAGAGCAAGAAATAAATACAATAAAATATATTAGAAGCAGAAGCCTGCACTGATTTTGAATAAAAAGCAAATGGCTCACAATTGTTAATTGGAAGACCCTCCTTCAGCATATAAGAATTAGGCAACTGACATATTTAGGATTGCGGTTCTCTCCAAGAAAATGTAAAGCCACCAGGTTTTTCATTTTGGTGTTTACATGCTTCATTTTGGAGGGGATGCGCTGAAATAAATCACAAGACTGAGCACTAGAAACAAGGGGAGTTACTTCTACATCTCTACAGAAGAATGAGAGCTGAGAATTACTATTGATACCCCTGGACTTCACTGAAATCAATGTGAGTTGCAAGGAAGTTACAAAATAGATCAAGATGTGGATCCTGAGTGGGTAGAAATGGTTTATGTTGCTGCAATTTGATCACGGCAATGACAGGTCAACAGGGAGAAGAAATTAGAAATACAACAAACAATGTTTGAAAGTTAATGGTAAGATCACACATAAGTATCCAGATAACAAGAATAGTACCACAAAGAAGGTGGAATACAGCATGGCTGTATGCGTTTTATTTCCTTTAAAGAGATGTAACAGTTTAACAAAATGTTTCTCTCACTATACCTGAGCCTTCTTGTAAGGATTTGTTTCCTTAATTGCTGGAAGGTATCTACGTCTTCCCATGATTGTCTGCACAAACCCATCCTGGGTGCACGTCTTTGCTGTCTCTTTCAGGAATTTCTGAATACCTACAAAAACATGAAATAATATTATCTCATTTCTGGTGTCAGCTATCAGTTCATCACATATAAATCCCTGGTTGAGTCCACACATACACTGTTAATTTTTACTAACAATATCAACTTCCTTATCTTAGCAACTGTTATTCAACACTCAGACTTAGTAGATCTAAGGCATGTCTTACATTACAGTGCTTCATGCTTAGGTCTTACGTTTCCTTATTATTATTATTAGGAAAAGGGCACTATCACACTCTTACTGTTTCCATGCGCTGACCTTTCAAAAAACACTGTAGCCATTGTCTCCAGAACATGGGAAACAATGCCCTGGCAAGAGGAAGCAGGTAAGAGGTGTTTCCAGTGGAGGAATAGACTGACCAGAAGCTTTCCAGGGCTGTTACATTTCAACAGAAAAGATTAAATGTGCTGCAGTTTCATATATATACTGTGGCATAGCTATTAATAAAGAAACCCATGTCGCAGACTCTGTGACATAGTGAGAACAAATGTTTGCAGGGATGATTCCAAACTACCATTAAAATCTGAACCTGTTGATATATCTCAAATTTCCACTGTTTACTGAATAGCAGCAGCAATAACTTGTTTTCCCTGGAAATGAAGAAAGAGATCCAAAATGGATCTCCCTTTAGAACTCTTCCATAAAAAGTGTCCTATCGTTAGTTCATTCACACATGCATAAATGAATTTCAGGCTGAGGGATTCCTCCCCTCCCAGAAATGCATCAAACCCTTATGCTTGAACTACCTAGGAAATCGGTGAACCAAACAGTTTGGAGTTTCACAATGCAGTTTTATTTATAACACTTTCAGATTCTCATTCTCTCTCTCTCTAATATGCACATACACAAACAGGTATCAGGAAAAACAGCTTCATCAGTATATATAATCTACTCTGCTGCATCACTTACTAATAGAAATTCCAATCCCAATTAAGTGAGGACTATCATTGAACCAGCCTTGCACTTAGTAAATCAGTGAACAAGGATATACCAAGAACAATAGATCCCGGCAATCTTTACCTGGATATCTGGATTTGAAGGACTCAATGAAGCACAAAGCATCAGTTTCTTGAACACCCATCTGCTCCCCTAAGGATTTAGGTCCAATTCCATAGATTATTCCGTAGCAAATCTAGAAAAAAAGATAATGTTCTAATTTACTAGTGAATAATCAAAAAGATTCAAGAATAAGACATTTTATTGGCACAAAACTGCTACTTCATTTGAAATATTAGATTATACTTGCTGAACAATAGGTTTGTTCAGCTTTGTAATTTTGAGGGCACCAAACCGTGAATTGTTATTTAACCCTGCTTTACTTAAAAATATTTTTAAAGTCTTTGAAAAGGGAAGACAAGTTCCTACCAACTGAGTTCCTTCATAATGTTTACTTCTAACTGTATCAAAAGATTGAAGGGAAGCAAAATGGCTGATGGAGAATAATTTTCCTGCCACAAATTGAGGTTATGATCTAGGGTGATGGCTGGCTCACTAACCTGTGAGTTCACAATTGAATAAAATAGAGCTGGAAGGGATCTTGGAGGTCTTCTAGTCCAGCCCCCTGCTCAAGCAGGAGAACTCATACCACCTCAGACAGGTGATTGTCTAGTCTCTTCTTAAAAATTTCCAGTGATGGAGCCCTCACGATTTCTGGGGGTAAGCTGTTCCACTGGTTGATTGTCCTCACTGTCAGGAAGTTTCTCCTTAATTCCAGGTTGCTTCTCTCTTTGACCAGTTTCCAACCATTGTTTCTCGTCCTTCCCTCTGGTGCTCTGGTGAACAACCTGACCCCCTCTGCCTTGTGGCAGCTCCTTAGATTCTGGAACACTGCTATCATGTCTCCCCTATTTCTTCTTTTCTTTAGACTAGCCAAACCCAAATCCCACAGCCATTCTTCGTATGTTTTAGCCTCTTCATCTTAGTTGCTGTTTTCTGAATTTTTTCCAAACTCTCAACATCTTTTTTGTGATATGGTGACCAAAATTGGCTGCAGTATTCCAGATATGGTCTTACTAGGGTTTTGCAAAGCGGTATTAAAATTAAAAAGTTTAGTTTCATATGGCAGAAAAAAAAGAATACTGATTCAGAAAAGTAGAAGAAGGGTGATTATTTATTTATTTGCTTATTTATTAAACCAATTTATACAGCCACTCATCTCACAAACAAAAGATTTTGGGCAGCATACAACATTATGTTGACATTTTAAGAGAATAGAAGCAGAAACACAACTGCCAAACACAGAAGAGAGGAAAACTACTTATTAAAGCTGCAGAAGACTACAGTGTTTTCTATAAATCCTCCCAGTACAATAATTAGAAGAGAAGCAGAAAAATGCCTACGTTGCCTCCTTGGGGACTTATATATGCAGAAGCTCTCCTTTTGATGGGGTGGACTGTTAGGGTTCATTTATTTAATTTATATCCTACGCCAAGAAATATATGAGATAGAACTGGGACAACTTGTCAAACATTCTTGGCATTTACAACCTCAATCCACACATCCTATTTTGGAATCTAATTAATTGTAAGACTCAAATATTATTTACATTTCCCCCTCTTCATTTCTTCTGCCTTCTGTCAGCCTCATCTAAAGATTTTGAAACTTCTAAACTTTACACCCTTGCTACATATGATAAATACCTAACAAATCTAACAGTGTTGACTATGGTCAAAACCCAGTTATTTTTATAATATACATCGTATTCAATATAGGGCATTTATATCAGCATGAATCAATTGCCCATGTGGGAATAATAGGAAATTACTATAACATCCTTTATCAATATTTCCTTTGGATTTGTCCACACAGTGAAACTGAATCCATGATTCACATTATAATCTTACCCGAATTGTACAGCTGACATCTTCAGCTCTAGTCTAGTTTTCTGCAAATTTTCAGACCAATCTCAACTGGCATTTATTGGACTATTTTAGGATTATTCAAATATATAGGAACGCTGCAGAGGGTGATGCAAACTCAGGACAGAGCACTAAGTGCCACACACACAGAAGCCAGGCCTCGGAAGGACTCCAGGAAGAGGAGCAGTAGGCTAATGGTCGAACTATGGCTGCCGTTGACCTGACTCAGCAGTTCTCCCAGCAACAGTGAGGCTTTGTTGCCCAGCCCACACAACTGGCAGCCTGATGTTTCTCACACCGGCAAACTCCAGGATTCCCAGCTGTTCTAATAGGTTCCACGACATCAGCTTTTTCAACCAGTGAAATGTGGTGAAGGAAGGCAAGCAGGGAAGCTGGAAATGCCCAAGGGAAAGAGGAGAGTTGGATCTGCCACCCTGCCATAAAGATCTCTTTGATCTCAGTGACTGAGAAAGATGATCAGCCAGCAAGCAAGATCTTTTCTATTTAAGCAAAGGAAGGACTGTGCCAGCTGAGGAGACAGAAGAGATAAGGAAAGTAAACAAGAAAAAGATGAAAGGAAAGAGAAAGGTATTGGTTATAACCACAATTGGGAACAGAATTTTGACCACTAAGCAACGTGATGGTAAAACATCATCATGTGACTGCATTGCTTAGCAACAGCAATCCTGGCACTCACTTTTACTGTTGTTTACTGAATTCCATCAGTTGACAGCCAATGGCCCATCCCAATCCAAGCCATTCCAGGTTTAGTCCCTCCTAGCCTCAAGCCTTGATAAGGTGGCAAGCGGTTCCAGAACCCTGGGGCTCTCTGTCATGCTGTGGCTCAGAGGCTTCCTGGCAATGCTACAGTTCTAGGGTTGCAAGAAACCCCTGAGCCGCAGCAAAGACTCAGCCACCCTTTGCACCAGCAGTGTGGTGCAAAGCTCCAGTCACCCCAATTGCTTGACACAAAGATGCAGGGCCCTCGGAAGCTCTAGCAGCACAGCACAAAGCCATAGTGCCCCAAGAAGTTCCAGCCACTCCAGTAGCACAGTGCAAAGCCGCAGCAGTGCCTCAGGAAACCCCAGCAGCATGGTGCAAAGCCGCAGCACCCCAGGAAACCTTAGCTGCCCCAACCCAGTCCTAGCCACTCTACCTCCTCAGTTGACTTTTGTTGTCTTCTTTTCCTGCTGCTGCTGAGCTGCACCCAGCTTGGCCCTATGCAAGGCAGCTGCTGGCTGCTCCAGGCCTTCTTCAGGCCACATGCATTGTTCTCCAAATCCTGTGAACCTTCTTGCCATGCTTCAGAAGGCCTCAGAAGCCTTCCAAAGCATTGTGAGAAGGCTGTGTACAATTTGGAAAAGGCTAGGTGTGGCCTTCTCTGAGGTTTTGGAAGACCTCTTTTTTTAGCCGCAGTGCTGTCACTTCTGCTGTGTGGGGTAGCCCAGTGATCCCAAATCTTTCCACCTTGGCTGCCCGGCCTGGTGCAGGGATGTGTGTGTGAGTAGCATGTGCATGCGCGCACAGCTCCATTGGTGCGAGCGATGGATGCATGCACCCTCCACTTTCACGAATGGAGCCTTGCATGTGAGCGGAAGGTGCTTGTGCTCATGAGCAAAGCTGCACTTACGCTCAGGGCGGGCACTTGTGTTCATGAAGCTCCACTTGCGTGAGCAGAGAGAGCTTGAGTAGAGGGTTCTTGTGCTCACATGTGAAGCTTCATTCACATGGAGTTTTGCACGCAAGTGCCCTCTGCTCCTGTGAGTGGAGCTTCATGAGCAAGCACGAGCACCCTCCACTCAAGCGCCCTCTGCTTGCGCAAGTGGAACTTCACGCACTCTTGCCCACCGCCAATGGGGCCTGATTTGAAACAGGCCACAGCCTGGTAGCCAAAAGGCCAGAGATTGGGTGAGGAGTTGATAGGAGTTGAAACGGTCCTGTGGTTATAAATGCAGGTGAGCTGCCAAACACCCAAATTTTGATCGTGTGACAGTGCAATCTCAGTCATAAGTCTCTTATTCAGGGACACCATAACTTTGAATTGTCATTGTCGCTGAATGAATGATAGTCAAGGATTATCTGCATTAAGAATTGGGCAGTTCTTAATGGGATAGGTTTCCTAGATTTCCTAAACATGATCTTGAAAAATATTACAGATCCACCCAGTAATAAAACATAACAGTGGTGTTCTGGTATATGAAATATGCTCCCAGCTTAGTGGCCAAAGTAAAATGTCTACTTCACAGTTCTATTTTGCAGTAAACCTGTTTTTTAATTACATTAAATATTTAATGGAATACTATGATGCTTAATTTTCAACTATGATACTCTTAATATTCAACTTACTAGAAATTTCATATACACCAAACATGAAATAAAATTTATATTACATCCCTGATTAAATATTAGATATTAGATATTTAATCACAGGCATAGAGAAAGGTAAAAAAATTGTTCAACTAAATTGATATCTCAGGAAAGATATACATTTTTAAAACTACCTGCTTAGCTTGTTGCCTTAAATCATTCCCAACCTCTTCAGGGTTAATGTTCTTCCACTCAGCTGCAATGCTTCTAAAGACATCAACGTTGTTACCAAAGGCCCGGAGTAGACGATCATCAGAACAAAAATGTGCAAGGATTCTTAACTCAAGCTGAGAGTAATCAGCAGCCAAGATCAAGCCACCTATAGTCAATCATGCAAAACAGTATCTAAATTAACTGATTTCCTTGAAATCACAAATAAGGGCTTTTTTCTCTCCCTTACTAATCTTTCAAGTGAAAGATACATGGATATGTGTAAGTTTCTATTTCAGTTTCAACAGGTTTATCCCATGGTGTAGATCATATTAGATATATTGTAATAATCCAGTAAAATACAATTCAGAAAAGGTTAAGTATCATATCTTTACATTTTTTGCCCAGAGTGAAGTCTCTGTGCACACACACAAAAAGCTAAGTTATAACTCTTCCTCAACAGTGTTCTATGTAGAGGGTAGTAAAGAAGAAAGATTTGAAATCTGGCTTTTTCCAAAGTATGACAGTTGTTTATGTATAGGTATCCTAAGTAAGGAAAATACCAAGCACATACAACTCTTAAAATGTGCTGATTTGGAACTAGAAAGCCATACACGTTACTCGTTCACCTATCTACAATTGAAAGAAAGAGTTACTTTGGATGACAAAAATCATTGTTTTGAAGCTGCTAAAAATAAACTTGAAATGATAGTCTGTACTAATGATGAACATCTTACAGCCAAGGTTTATAAAAGGTTGCTACAGTTAAACCTAGAAAATGAATATGTTAAACATAGTCTGATTCAGTGGGCAAGAAATTCTGGTTATAATACAAAACTAGAGCAATAGGAAAATATGTGGGTTAAAGCAGGGGTCCCCAGCCCTTGGGCCATGGCCTATTTGGAACCGAGCCACGCAAAGAGTGGGGAAGACGGCGGGTGCAGCTCCACTTCTGTGAGCGGCAGGCAAACACATAAGCAGGAGAAGCTCCATTTGTGCGAGCGGAGGGCGTGCGTGCCCACCGCTCATACAGATCCATTTCCTCTCTCCCCCCCCCCCCGCCGGTCTGTCAAGTCGGAAAGGTTGGGGATCGCTGGGTTAAAGAACTATAATTCATATTGAATTATAATCTTAAAGAGAATTTCTATAAAATGATGTACTGGTGGTATTTAATGCCAAATAAACCAGCAAAGATGTATAAGGGTGTTTCAAATACTTGTTGCAATGTAAGTGTAAAGAGAGTACTTTTTATCATATATATGTGACAAGGCAAAGAAATATTGGGTACAAATCCGTGGTTTAATTCAGAAAATTTTTTAAATGGACTTACAATGGAAACTGGATTTTTTTTTCTTTTCAGACTAATTAGATAAAGATATTGGGAAAAAATTAGAACATTGTTGCTACACATATTGATAGCTGCAAGAATTTTATACATCCAGAAATGGAAAGAAGTTTCAACTGCCACAATGGAAGAATGGATTGAAAAGATGATGGAACTGTTGGAGATGGAGAAGTTGACTGCGCTAATTAGGGACAAGAATGAAAACAGTTTTGTGGTAACTTGGAAATTACTTTTGGACTTTCTGTGTGAAATAGAAAAAAATAAAATTTTGACTTTGTGTTTTGACAATTAAGTGGGCACTTGCTACAGAAATGGCTAATAATTACAACAGTATATGGTATAACTAAAAAAGCTGATATTATAACTTCATTGTTTCTTACTGCACCGAAAAAGTTAGAAGTCACTGCTTTTTGTTTTATGTTTTATTTCTCCTCCCTTTATTCTACCCCATCTTTCTCCTTTCCTTTCCCTTTTTTCCATTGTCTTTTTTTATTTTATACTAAGAATTTTTTTAGTAAATATATATTTCAAAAAGGCTCCTACATGTGTTATCTTATTATTAATCCAAAAATTTATACTGTGAAACATCAACATATGGCAGAGGCACTAATATATTAAATATAAGTAATAATAAAATGTCATTAATACTAAAATTTTCATTGTATTATTGATAATTGTTTATACTGTTCTATTATTATTAAGAGTACAAAAATTTATTGGGCGAACTGATCATTAGAAAATGAATAAACAACACCAACACCATTTGCAGGTAAGAGATAATGAATGGTGAAGTTTCTAAAAAACCTATCACCGTGTTTCTGAAAAAAAAAATGGCTGTCCACATGATTCAGAGTTACAATAAGACCTTAGTGACTTAAGGACTACAGCCCATGTTCTGATTATATTATTATTGTTAGATTTTTATCTTGCTTTTTGTATATTTATAATTTAAGGTGGCAAACATATCTAATCCTCCTGCCTCTTCCACGAGAGTGTGACTCGCCCAAATTCACTTAGCTGGTTTTCTTGTCTAAGGCAGGCCTAGAACATTTTTGATAAAAAGAATGGGCATCTATTTTATAGAAAAATGTTTGATGGGATTTCGGTTGTGGAATTCTAAGCACTGAAATTTTATTAAAATCATGGACAAATGCAATAGTTTTTTATGAATGTACAAAAACAAAATAATGTGATTGCCACCAAAATTATGTTTCTTCTTTTCTAATGTTGAAGGGGAAGGGCTGTTAAAGTCTGACAGAGAGTGAAAGTTTTCAAGGAAGACAGGATGTGTTTGAAAATAATATGTAAATTAATCTGAATGGACCAGAAAGAGGTTCAGTGATTCAAGCAGATGGCAGTTGCTATTGTTAAGCAAATCATGCATGGTCATTAAGTGCAAATGAAGTCAAAATAATTTGAAGGCATTACCTGGAAATGGTACAAAGGCATGTCTCATGCTAACAGAAAATAGTATTTTCTTCCTGTTTGATATTTCTTCAGTTAGAATCTTAGTTCCACATGGTAACACAGAATGTTTTCCATATCTATAAAATATGTTTTTAAATTAAAACTTGGCTTATTGCTTATTTCTATACAATTCAACAATTAAATTAATGTGTAGCGAATAAATGCAAAATATACTTGCTGCTTACTGCCATTAATGTTCAAATCAGCAGTGGCCAATCTTTTCAGTTTGTGTCTTCCCTGGGAGCCATAGCCCTATGGAGCATATTGTATCATTTCTCTGGATCACGGGTGTCAAACTCGCCACGTCACGTGATGTGTCGCGATGTATCGCGACTCTTTTTGCATTGCCGGCAATGGGGTGGGTGCGGCTTCAGTATGATGAAACTGGCCCGTGGGCTGGCAGTTTGACACCCCTGCTCTGGATGGATGAAGTACAAATTTCCACCCCAATTTTCTTTAGTGTTGAGATTTAATGGATCAAATCAGTGCCTCCTCAAATTTAGAGGGATTTTTTTAAAAGGAATTATAAATGGGTTTATTAGCCAGGGCTTTCCTCAAAATGATTTTCAGGGGGAGGGAAGCATCCAAAATAGAGGCAAGCAAATAGTACTTGCAAGCCTTCTTTTCTGATTCATGAAGTCACAGTCTCAACTGGAGGGTTGGTGTCATCAGAGGTCTATCCATGAAGCTTCCCTTCCCAGAGGCCTTTATCTACTGGGCTTCAGTGACACACTTCTTAACTGCCTTCCAACCCATTCAGATCCATCTGAATTTCAACTAATAATTGGTTGTTTCCTCTTCTGTATCCCTAGTGACTAAACCTGGTGAAAAGGCAGTGACGAGCATCTATTCACACTGCCAGCATTTTTGGATTTTTGACTCTCACTACCACTGCTGCTCCAGATCTTCTTTTCTAGACTACAGAAACCATTTTACATTAGTTAGTTAATCAAACCAATCCATCTTTTAGTCGAAGGGTTACTGGTCTTAAAATTTGAAATATTTCTACATCTTTTGATCTTCCACTGTTCATCAATAATCTTCCCACAATGCTAATTCTAGCTTATTTTTAGCTCCTTTAGACAAGTTGCTATGCTTCAGCTGTATTTATCATATGAGCGAAGGTGAGTTTCTAATAAAAAGGTGAGATATAAGTGTAAGAAACACAATCAATAAATACAAGCAGAATGTGTATCTAATGTCATGGTAAGTCTGATAGCTCATGCCTTTTCAGAAATGTGACCCCAAAAATCTAAGAACTGAAACTAAAATTTTAAAAAGCAAAAATAATTTACTATATTTTTACCTGCTTCTTAAAATACTGTGTTGTTTCTGAAAAGGTGGACTCTCTTCAACCATTGTTGGCATTTCAATCTCAAAGTCTTTAGGTACATTCTGTATATTGGGTTCTCTGAAGCTTATGCGGCCTACAAACAGAGCAAAGATAAATGTAGGCTTGGAAGATGAAAGATGGTGTCATGGTTGAGTCAGACATAGAATCATTAAAAAGTGAGTTTGTGATGGATATGTGGATTGCAGGCTTGCATGGTGCAAGGAGATTTCGTTAAAGCTTTGAGGGCAAGAGGTGACAGTTTTTGTATTGTAAGACTTTTGTATGCTTATTTTAGAGAACATTCAACATTTCATACATTTGCAAACATTTCTTGCCTCAAAATGAAAGGAAACCATGCTATCAGTCTTCAGCAACCAAAGTGGGGGGTGCATAGTCTGCAAATAATTGTTAAATTTGCTAGGATAATAACTTGCTACCTGTAGCACTTTGAAATTGAGAAACAGGATAGATTCTTTCCATTCCTAGGACAGGGTTGAAACGTTTCTCCCTCTGTAGTGGAAATATCACTTTAGTTATTGCATTAGTGATCTTTCTCCATTCTAAAATCAGGCCAGGTAAAGGGTGCAATTTCTTCAATTTTTCTAAAACATCCTATAGAAATAAATAACAAGACAAACCAAATAAATGTTTTTCTGTTTACAAGATTATTTGAAGATTTCACTACCATTTACTTGGGACAATCATTAGAATACTATATTTCTAAATTACCAGATGGCTTGAGCAACATACATATTCTTTATTTGTACTGAATAAAACTAGCAGTCAAGATTAAAGTTTTGTCATTTTATTTATTGCTAAGTAATACAAATGCCTTTTCTTGATTAGTAAGTAGTAGTAACAACAACAACAATAAAAAAAAGTTGGAAGGGACCTTGGAGGTCATCTAGTCCAACCCCTTGCTCAGGCAGGAAACTCTATACCATTTCAGACAAATGGCTGTCCAATCTCTTCTTTAAAACTTTCAGTGTTGGAGCATTCACAGCTTCTGGAAGCAGGTTGTTCCACTGATTAATTGTTCTAACTGTCAGGAAATTTCTCCTTAGTTCTAGGTTGCTTCTCTCTTTGGTTAGTTTCCATCCGTTGCTTCTTGTCCTGCCTTCAGGGGCTTTGGAGAATAGCCTGACTCCCTCTTCTTTGTGGCAGCCCCTGAGATATTGGAACACTGCTATCATGTCACCCCTCGTCCTTCTCTTCATTAAACTAGACATACCCAATTCCAGCAACAGTTCCTTATATGTTTTAGCCTCCAGTCCCCTGATCATCTTTGTGTACTTTTGTATACTTTTCTCTCATGGAGGATCATTATTCCCTATCCCCTCTGCAGAATGCTTTGACACTCTGTCAGTTTGTTCACTGAGGGAACTTTCAACATATTCTAGAAATATAATAAATCTTTTCCATGTCATGTGCGTCTGTGGTATCCTCCATGGCAAATAGATTCTAGAGGAAATTCTGAAGAAGTCAATTCTGAAATCTGTGTCATCATAAGGTCTCCTTTTTGCAAGCCAAGTATAGAAAATACCAAAGGAACCGGCAATTCTCTTAATAGTTATGTGAAATGCTTACTGAAAAGAAAAAAAACCATTTCATGTAACAGGAACAGACTACTGCTAAATTAAATTTGAGGTAAATGATAGGAGAGTGTGAAAAGCATGGATGATTGAGAATATTTACATATAAGACATCTAAGTTTTAAAGTAAAGGATGAATCAAGCACCTAATTTGTTTGTTTGTTTATTTATTTATACATTTATAAAATTTATTGGCCGCCCATCTTACCATAGGATAACTCTGGGCGGCTTAGTTAGATAAAACCTAAAACCTAAAAAGTTAAAAACAAACATTAAAACCAAAAACACATGGGGGAAGGCAGCGGAGGAGGTGGGATCTGTTATTATTCAATCAATCATCTCCATCGCGCTGATCCCCCACTGGGGCCCAAACCGACTGGCACAGCCACGTCTTTAGGCCCTGACGAAAAGGTAGGAGGGTATTACTGTAATCCAGTAGAATTTAAATAGACAATTGGATTGCTTATAGAAATAAACTGTTAAGGACTGTTCTTCTATAAAGAAACAGAATTCCTCCAGATGATTTTGAAGAACCTGATCTTTCAAAAATTCTGGCTGATGAATGATTATGTAAATTGGAAATAATTAACAAAGCAGAAATACTGTGTATAGTCTTTCTTTGGGGATAAAATGGACATTCCACAAAGTTACATCACATAAAAACTATACCTTTGTTGTACTGAACTGTTTACTCAGTCTGACCCGATTCTTATTGGTTGTTGCTTTTTTAGTACAACCCAACACTTTCTTGCCTTTTTGCCTTTTTAGTTCTCCGTCTGATGGCAACTTTTGCTCCAGAAATAATACCTGAAACAGAACACAGCATCACGCAATTGCATCTTATCTTAATGCTCAACACAACTTTTCAAAACATGTTTATATCTTATCCTCAACGAGCAGAAAACAGAGTGCCTAATAAAAATCCAGTTTTAATCTCCTTTTAAGCAACTTCTGAGTAGACTAGATGGTTTTCTGCTCTGTCCAAAGTCATCCAAGGAATTTCTATGGTTAAGTGTGGTCTTGAACACTCAGAACTCTTCTTAGTCCTTGTTCAGCACTTCACCAGCTATGAAGGCCTTTGGGTCTCTCCCTCCTGCCCCCCCCCACCAAAAGTGAGACTATGGTTATTATATATTAAGTGAAATTATATTGGAATGCAGGTTCTTCTTTCAGATAACTAGAGAGAAAACTATACCACAAATTCTGTTACTGACAAAAGATCAATTTTAAATTTTTGGAACAAATAACTAAACCGTGAAATCACAAAAAAAAAATGAAATTTGAGTATGTTTTATATTTTAATTATTAACATGATGCAAATGTTCTGATTAAAACTTTTACAATTGCACCATCATAGTGCTTAAGTTTTATCTAAAACTGAATTGCATTTGGTCCACGGACCGGGGGTTGGGGACCCCTGCTGTAGAGGAGTTTTAATTTTAATTATTAAGTTTCAGGCTTTAAATGTTGTTTAAATGAACTGCATCACTATTTTTAAAATGCAGAATATGAATTTTAAAAAATAAGCAAAAAAATAGCTCAGATAGCAAAAAGCGTTTTGGGAACACTATGGCACCAGACCAAAATCATGGCTGTGTTAAGCTACAAAATAAAAGGACACTGAGTCTCTGAATATGACAGTAAAACAGAGCGATGAAATAAATCAGCAAATGACAAATGTGCTCTGTAGTGGCAGATGTACTAATTGAGACAACATGAACCAAGGTAAACTGAAGATGCTTCTGATTCCATCCCCCCTTCCCCCCACAACAATATATAGATGAATCTGCTTTTTAAAATTTTACAAATTTGTGTAGTCAAACCATATCACTGAAGGCAACTCTGAGCAGCAAACAACAATCAGATAAAAACAACAAACATCATTGAATGATGCTTACTAGATTCATTAGTTAAATATTCATCTAGGATTACATACTGTAAATGAATGAACTTTCCAATAAAGAGAATATTTATAGCTCAGGGTTGAACTGTGAATTTCTTAGTGCTCTATGAGCTTTATTGTTTGCTTGCAGATTACCCAACTAGGTAACATCAGTACGAATGTGTATGGAATTGAATGAACTCTTCTAGTTGGAATGCTTACATTTTTTTAATGATATAGTCTATGGTATGAATTAAGAGGCACAAAGGAATGGGGCCATACCAACAATAGTCAATAAATTTTGGGCCAAGAAATTAAGCTTATAATCATAAGAAATTACAAGCAATTAGAAGCATTCCATGAAGTGTTTTATTAAATAGTTGCTACAAGCTGTGATTTCAGACAATATTTGTTCTACTTTATATATTGCAAAATCGATAGAAAAATACGAGCAAACATTCTAAAAATAATTTTAAAACTAACATTGAGAAAACATTTTCTTCAGAAGCAATTAGAACTTTACTGGTTGAACAGAGGCAACAAACTTCTTCCAAACAAAATTTCATTGATGATGTCCGGATCAAAACATAATCTATTCATGTAAGTTCATCACAATACCTCAGCAACATCATCTGGACAGGTCAAGGAGAAACTGTGACCTGCCAGCTGGTATATCCGATTCTCAATCTCATTCAATTTTGCTTCCATAACATGTTTCTGGGCCTCACATTCTACTGTGCTAAAACCTATGCCATTGAGTTCCAGCAAGGCCAAGCAATACTGATTCGGCATCTCCACTTTCTGAAAAATATCTATAATAATGACAAATGAAGCAAAATACAATTTTAGTTACATTCTGCAAAATATATTAGGGCTAGCATTTTAGGACATTGAATGAAAGCTACTACTTGCTCCGATTTTCACCCTGCCCCCTCATCACCTATCAATTTACCCTCAATTATGTATTCTGCAGCGCATGCGTACAATGCAGGATGATGAACTTATGCTCCAAACAATGGAATGCTAACACATTATTAAAAATCTTTTAAAAAAAAAGTAATCAAGAAATAAACTAGAAAGTTAAAAGCTAATTAATAAATAAAAAGGTCAGGCTTCCGGTTCCGGATCGTGACACCAGCAGTCGTACGGAGAGATCTCTCTCTCCCACCGGCTGCTTTCCCTCCGCCGGTAGACCCTTAATCGGGTCGAAAGTCGCCCCGTAGAGGCGACCACCGTTAGAGGAGGCTCCTGCTCGACTGGGGAAGAGCGGCGGCTCTCCCCAGTTCGAGCTTTCTCCTTAGGGCCGCCGGAGGAAAAGATCGTCCTATAAAATGGACGATCACTTCGTCGCACCAGCTGAAAGCCAGAAGAACATCTAAGCGAAAGAACCCCCGTGGAGAATCCGGGTGAGACCTTTCCTACCCCCTTTTTTTTTCCCTAACTACTTTCCTGTTAAAAGCTTTCTTTGAACTATTTCCCTGTCGTGAGGAAGCAGCGTTTGGGCAATGGGGAAAAACAGCGTTGGAAAAAAAAAAATATATAAATAAAAACCAGTCAATTTTGATGGACTATTTAAATTTTGGAATACTGAGGGGACCTGAAAACATTTTATTCTTGACTATTATTGTTACAACTACGCATTTATTATTTTGAGCCCTTTCTTCATCTTTTTCAACACGAAAAATAAAAAATCTATTATTTGGAAAGGAAAAAAAAAAAAGATTTTTTGGTTTGCTGAGGACATCTTGTGTCGAAAAGTGGTACTGCAATTATATTTCTTTATGGCTGGGAATGGCTATGACTTTCAAAGGGTGATAACCACAAGATAACGGATGCAGCTGGCCTATTGAAAATTGAAGGTGAATGCTTGCTTGATTCTTATGAAGTAGAGCCTTCTTTAAAGATTAAAAAGTCTTATTACTATCGATATGGAACTTAATACACAACTGGACTATGAACTTATATTGGAAACAATTTTAGAAGCTGCAGAGGATGTGAGTTCCTATTTTCAATCCCTTTTCCCTACACTGAGAGAAACCGTGGAAACCACAAAACAAACTAATTTTATTCAACTTCCAACACAACCTATCGAGAAGTCTGATGACTATACAACAACTTCAACAGAGATGTCTGAAGCATCAATACCAACAGAGACTGACACTCAGATACAACTTATTGAAAATCGAGAAAAGGTGGATAAACAATTGGCAAATATAACATGGAATAAAACAGCTTTTACCATCCAAAGGCTATTAGAAGAAAGGAAAGAGAACTTTGACCAATTTGAAGCGTTAAAGAATATGGACCTTTTAATATTGTGGTTTGATTATGTAGGAACCTTACTATGGAAACCACTATGGCATAGAAAGAAGCCCAGAGTTAGATTTAAAAATGTATTTTAAAGTCTTATTTAATGGGATTAAAAAGGCTTTGATTTCTTGATTGACTTAACAACTAATGGAACACGTGAAATTTTTAAGAGGATATCCTTTGTAATATTACTTTGTTTTAGATATGATATGTATTGGAGAAGTAAACTTTACCTACTGGTTTAAAAAGATTTTTATAGATATAGAGGCATTGATAGAATATATATTTAAATTAGATAGAAATTTATTTGTTGACCTGATATTTTTATTTTAAGAGAATTATTTGGAAATAAAAGGAGAATAAGAGGGATGGGTGATAAGAGAAAAAAATGGTATCAAAGAAGAAGATATGGGAATGTTGTTGCGAGAACAATATACCAGATATAATTATGTAAAAAAAAAAAAGGGCACCCGAAGTGTTAATAATATGTCTATTTAAGGCTAATTGAAATATAGTAATTGTAAGTTAGTAAAGCTTAAAAACAGGATTTGGATTTTTAGAATTGAAATGTAACTGATATTTGATAGGATCGTTTGAAACTTATATAGAATTTATTAATTTGAATAAGTAAGATTAAATGAGGGAATTAGAGAGGGAAGTTTAAAAGATTTGATTTGAGTTATATATTTGTGATTGTCTTTCTTTTTTTGGATGTTTAATATACCCACCTCCATGGTGGTTCCTAAGCACCTTAATGTAATCCCTGTACCCCTATAAAATCTAATAAAATATATTAAAAAATAAATAAATAAATAAATAAAAAGGTCTAAATCTACAAACCATAAAGAACATTTGAGTTTAACTGCTATGTCACCCAATTCACTCTTTTCATTTTCGGTTGATGCTTAATAGTGTTCCGATGCAAAAACATGATTGTTTGAAACCTTTATGATAGCAAAATATAATATTGTGACACAATAATCTGCAAACTTTACATGTATTATTTTGAAGCTCAGGATGAATTTTAATCATTTAATGCCTTTCGTTAAATGATAATGTCAGTCCTATAGCCTTTTTACCTTGCAAATTATCCTTATGTAGTATAATATGGAGTTCTTCTATGATATGGAAGACAAGAACAGACTCTACAGATGCCCTGTAACGTCCAGACTGATCTGCACTGGCACTGAGGCCCAGGCTCTGATTTCCCTGGCCTGCTCCAATGTTGTCTAGCAAGAATAAGTCCTGAGGAAGGAAATTGGCAACCATACTGTGAAGGGAATCTTCTTTTGATTCAGGGTCCATTAACCAGCATGCTACCTAGAGTAAGAAAAAAATGTTCAGCATTCACAAAATTATATGGAAAAAGCACATTTCTCACAAAAATGCAACATAGTCAAGTTTGCAAAATGCAAATATGTTGTTGACATATCTATATCCCACTTCAGAAGCCAGTGTCAACGCTGTAAACATTGGATGTTCCCGCTCTGACAACTGATGAAAATGCAGCCATTTTCTTTTCTTTTAACATGCTTTTTCTGGTATTTAGAAATCAGGTGCAGAAGGGGGGGGGGGTTGGGATGAAAGCTCGAGCTCAGCTAGCCATAATAACTCTGCTTTGTGGGAACCCAAGGACGAGCTGATAACGTTTTGGCGGGCTGAGGAGAAAGCCCATGTTTTAGGCTAATTGGAGAATGTGATTTATGACAGCTTATTGGGGGTGGGAATTGCACTTTGTTACTTTGTATCTGGGGGAAGGGAATTTAGTTTTTGGGTTCAACTATGTGGTGCCAATACTTTGTTTCCTGAATAAAATGTTCTTTGAGGAAGAATCTTGCCTTGAAATTCTTTTGATAGGTTTCATCTATCGGAACCATGACAGCCAGATTTATAGGATTACTGATTCCCAGAATTCAATAGAAGCATGGGTTCCAATGATCACTGTTTTACTGGTTTTTGCACTTAGCAGCTATTCTATGCTTATATCACAGAAGACCACAATATTCATCTTTTAAATAATATTTATTCATGTGTTAATGTTTTAATGAGGATGCCAATGGGTGGCCCTATTGCCTGATAATTGTGTGAAATACCTAAATAGTAACTGAATATCATATTGCAGGGTAGGTTTGTGTAGTGGGGAAGTAGGTGAATATATTCTGGTGGTGATCGGCTGAAGGAGGTACAATGCAAGGCACAAAGCTGTTATAGGGGAAGAAAAATTGACAATTTGGTGCCAATCTCCACCTCCATCCCAGTAGCCTCGCACTTGCATCCTGTGGTGGGCTCATCTGGTAAGTCTGTTTGCAATAAGATCATGCAAGTCCATGACCTGTTGGAGATGAACATGAAGAATGGACATGTATTATTATGACCTAGATGGAGGGATATCTCCTCTCAAGAGACTTGCATCCTGTGGTGCAGATCCATCATGTCTCAAAGCCTGGGCTGGGGAAGCAGGGGTATGTACTGACTCTTGCCTGTGAGGAAGGATTCTGGTTTTGAGGATGTCGGGCATGAATGTCTTTATATCAGGCCACGGAGGTTTCCTGTCTGGCTGCTTTGATCACTTTGTACAACCATTTGCTGTTAAAATCAACCCCACTTTCTCCAGGTGGATTTAAGCTTGGAATTGTATTGGTTGCTTTGGAGACAGCATTGGTTGCTTTTGTGATGACATTTGTCAAGCTTAGATGAGAGGGTGCTTTTCCAGTTTTTACATTTCTTGGCAGCCTTTGGTACCACTGATTACAGTAAACCTTCTGGAGTATCTGCAAGTGTTGGGGATTGGAAGCACTGTTTTATGATAGCCTAATCTTCCTTAGTGAGTGGTTTAGTCAATGGCATTATTGAAGAAACGACTGGTTCAGTGAATATGTCAGGTCCCCAAAGAAATGTATGGTTTCCCTTCTTATAGTTTACTTGCTTTTGTAACCATTTTTGGGGCCTGCCATTCTGTTGGGAGGGGAGATACTTTGGGGATGCTTTGCACTGTCTTG
This sequence comes from Azemiops feae, assembly GCA_023970755.1. Classification (NCBI taxonomy): domain Eukaryota; kingdom Metazoa; phylum Chordata; class Lepidosauria; order Squamata; family Viperidae; genus Azemiops; species Azemiops feae. The sequence goes on along the minus strand of JALGBA010004292.1, from coordinate 4,453,293 downwards.
CCACTATTCCCTACCCCCAGGAGAAGGAATGTATCACCCTTATCTAGGAGACTTCTGCGCTTGGAGCCAGAAGGAAATGAAAGCAAGAGAGACCTTGAAGAGCGTGCCAATGGAGCCAGTTACCAAAACACTATGCCACGTCTTGAAACAATGATTGTTTCAAGAGTTCTGCTTTCTTGGGAGGCTTAAATGAGGTAGGTCCTTATAGATTGCTTCCTTGTGGACTGCCACAAAGATTGGTTCTTTCCACCTGTTCTTTAATGTGCATATGAATAGAATAGAATAGAGCTGGAAGGGACCTTGGAGTTCTTCTAGTCCAGCCCCCCGCTTAAGCAGGAGAACCTATACCATCTCAGACAAGTGACTGTCTAGCCTCTTCTTAAAAATCTCCAGTGATGGAGCGCCCACAATTTCTGGAGGCAAGCTGTTCCACTGGTTAATTGTCCTCACTGTCAGGAAGTTTCTCCTTAATTCCAGGTTGCTTCTCTCTTTGTTCAGTTTCCAACCATTGTTTCTTGTCCTGCCCTCTGGTGCTTTGGAGAATGTGACCCCTTCGTCTTTGTGGCAGCCCCTCAAATACTGGAATACTGCTATCATGTCACCCATTTCTTCTTTTCTTTAGACTAGCCAAACCCAAGTCCTGCAGCCGTTCTTCATGTTTTAGTCTCCAGGGCTTTGATCATCTTAGTTGCTGTTTTCTGAATTTTTTCCAAACTCTCAACATCTTTTTTGTGATATGGTGACCAAAATTGGCTGCAGTATTCCAGATGTGGTCTTACTAGGGTTTTATAAAGTGGTACTAATACTTCATGTGATCTTGATTCTATGCCTTGTTTATACAACCCAAAGTATTAGCTTTTTTGGCTGCTGCTACACACTGCTAGCTCATGGTCAAGTGATCGTCCACTAGGACTCCAAGGTCTCTCTCACAGTTAGTTTTTATGAAGTTTTTAGCAGAAGGTCATCTGTCAGTTTAAGGCACAGTACTATTATGGGAACATATCTGGGAATGTGTATGTCAACCTCTACATTAGACTCCTCTGATAATAACCTTTCTTGCATCTAAGAGAAGCTCTATGAACTTGTGGTTGTTCAAGTCATCTTGGAAGCGCATACTTGAACTTGCATTAATTCTTATATGTAGTTGTAAGAAGTGAGAACTACATGGAATCTTGACAAAGAACCTAAATTTGTAACAATTAGTATAAGAAAACTCTCTCCTCCCCACAACACCTTCCTTCTCAGGTTATCCTCTTCCTTCCTCATATTTAGTTTATCAGGTTGAGTGCCATTATAGAAATAGAAGAATTATAAGAGATGAAGTTAGCAAACCTTTGGGTCCTCAAAACATCCTGCCAATGAGATGCCACAGGCCTTCAGGAGAGTCTTGTAGTGCTGAATAAAATCATATACAACAAGTGAAAATGCTCTCTCAGACTCCTGCAGACATAGCTTAAGATGTTGCAATCTTTCTGCCACAGACAGGTCTTGATCCAATGGAGGCTGTGCCAAACTGGGACTTACTTCTAAAGAGACAAGAAAAAGTGAGAGGAACAAAGCATGACAGCATATGTTTGTATACAAATGTGCTTTGTTATACAAAAGCAGAAATCTTCCTTGCCTTTTTCTATTGTAAACTATATTGAAAATATTTCTTTCTCTTTCCTTTCTACATATACCTTTCTTTTTGTCACCTGACTCAGAACTGCCTCTCAAAGATATTTTCTTCCCCTTGTCTTTGCTGGGCTTTTTGCCCCAGGCAAACAATTTCCTAATTACTTTTAAAAACGGTATAATTTGCAGGTATTCTATAAAAAAGAATTGGTCCATGTAAATTAAAAACAAACAAAACCCAACTTCTCTCCAATAAATGCTACTAACTTTAACTTAATTCATTAATATGGAATATATATATACATTCTTACCAATCTGGCTTTGAGAGTTCTGCTGCAATGAGATGTAGTAAGCATCCTTTCTACCCCAGCACACAGCTAATCCAACCACCAGCAAGTCTTCGCAGGCATGAACAGGAAATCCATCATTCTCATAGAGAATTTTCAGAGATGTACTTCCTATAGAGCAATCATGGACACACAGAAGCAGCCTACAATAATTTTAACCTTTGCAAGTTTCAATCAGCCAAAGACTTCATGTAGAAAGCAGTCTTTCCATTTTGATATTGTTTATAATCTTTTAAACCTATAAATAAACTATCACTTAAGTTCTGAGTATTCTAATGTTAGAAAGATGAATTTCAACAACACTGATGGCATCAAGGTATAGCTTTTTTGCCGTGCTAAATATACTAAAGTGTAATAGTCATCCATCCTCTTCATCTTTGTCCTACATAATTAACTTCAGTAAATTCTGGCAGTATTATGTAGCAGTATATGAAGATGTTTGCCAACAGTGTAGTTAACATGATGTGGAATTCCAGATAAGCACAGATATAAAAATAGCTGTAAATCATTAATTCAGCAGAGCAACAATCTTGCTATATGAATCTTTCCGCCCCTCAATGAATCTCTTTATGATTGTGCTGAGTGACTGGATTTGTTTTTCCTGCTCCGTCCCATGCTGGCTGTATTTATTATACTGGATATAAATCTACTCTAATCAATAAATCCAGGAAAACTAAAGTATATATAAAGTTTGCACAGACATACACATTCATTTTTATAAATGAATACAAATGGAAGTAAAAACAAGTAGTAAGGGAAATTGTGTCTGCAATTCTTTGACATTTCAGATCTTTCCATCCATCCCTACTCTGGATTACACTTCTGAGAAAGAGGAAATGGGCTTAAAATGGGGGAGCCAGCAATATTCTTAGCAGTTGCCCAAATGTCTCTCTTTGAAAGGCACTGGGGATTTGGCAGAGGGGAGCGATTCATTTTTTTTCTCTGTAGCCCCTGGCCTGATCAAGCCAATTTCTTAATTCAATCTTTCTTTTGCAGCTTTCAAACCAAATTTGGTCCTATTCTATTTTGCTTTCAGAGAATAATTATGTTGATGGACAGGATCCTCACCATGTTTACATATTTTTTTTGAACAGTTTAATTGGTTGAAAAGAACAGAAATTAGATTATAATAACCCCAAAATAGTCTCTTCCTACTTAGCTGCAGCACGTCTTTTTTTTTTTTATTAACTTATGCTATCACTGAAAAGTCCATCTCTGAAAAGTCTTTCTTAAGTAAAATAATTGTGATAAGAGCATAGCACCAAACTATAAATTCATTGGATGATCACCAGCAGATAATAATAATAAAGTTGGAAGGGACCCTGGAGGTCATCGAGTCCAACCCCCTGCTCAGGCAGGAAACCCTATACAATTTCGGACAAATGGCTGTCCAGTCTCTTCTTAAAAACTTCCAGTGTTGGAGCATTCACCGCTTCTGGAGGCAGGTTGTTCCACTGGTTAATTGTTCTAACTGCCAGGAAGTTTCTCCTCAGTTCCAGGTTGCTTCTCTCCTTGACTAGTTTCCATCCATTACTTCTTGTCCTGCCCTCAGGCGCCTTGGAGAATAGCTTGACTCCCTCTTCTTTGTGGCAACCCCTGAGATATTGGAATACTGCTATCATGTCACCCCTCGTCCTTCTTTCATTAAACTAGACATACCCAATTCCAGCAAACGTTCCTGATATGCTTTAACCTCCAGTCCCCTAATCATCTTTGTTGCCCTTCTCTGCACTCTTTCTAGAGTCTCAACATCTTTTTTACATCATGGTGACCAAAACTGGATGCAGTATTCCAAGTGTGGCCTTATCAAGGCATTGTAAAGTGGTATTAATACTTCACGTGATCTTCATTCTATCCCTGTTAATGCAGCCCAGCACTGTGTTGGCTTTTTTGGCAGCTGCAGCACACTGCTGGCTCATATTTAAGTGATTGTCCACTAGGACTCCGAGATCCCTCTCGAACTTAACTTCCATACAGTACTTCCATACTTTCATTAAAACAAATATTTTATTTGTACTAATAGTAATAAAACAGCCATATGCATTTTAAAAGCATTGCAGTGATAAACCTTCTTCTAACTGCCTGTACCTATTAGGGGTATGAATCTAGTTTGATTCTGACAGAACAAAATATAGCATAATATGGTACCGATATTTGGTTAATAAATGCCATTAGTTATATGAAAAAGGAAGCAATATATCTTTTTCTTATTTGAGAATAACACTGTTAGCTTGTTCTATGTCTCTGGAATTTCTCTTTCTAGGATATGGCTAGACAGTCTTAAAGGAAGTGAGATTAATGCAGTTTAGAAGTGCTTACAACTCATCCTGACCAGATGTCATGCCATTCTTCAATTGACCGATAACTTAACTTTGATTTGTTTATTAAGAGCTTTGCTCTTTTACATCTATAAAAGTACATATTCTGACAGTGCTCTTAATTATGGTCTTGAGGGAGGCATTTAGCAAGATAAGGAAGATAACTTGCCCTTCTTTTTCTTTGTTCAGCTTAGCCACTCAGTATCACACTGCTACACAGTTGAGCAACGAGCACATAAATATCTACTATACAATTTTCAGTCTATCAGCTAAAGTGATGTGGTTAAAAATTTTCAAATGTTCTGGCACTTGGCATTATAGGCCTGACCTTATGTTAGCAGAATCATTCAATTTTAATTCTTGTGTGCTCATGCATGTGTGCACAAGTGTGCAGCACTGTGTATTATGTATAAACAAAACATGCTGTATTAAGTTGAATGTATATATAGAAATTACTGCTTTACTGCCTGCAGAACTATCAGTCTTGGTTGATGTTTCATATGAAGTACATCTCAATTATGGAGAGCACCTGCCACCTTAGACATCAGTAACTCTTGCATAGCAATAAAATTCTGAATTTATTTCCTTCCAAAATTGTAATTAAATTATCTAATTAATCTGTAAAAAATTTTTTTTAACAAAAATAGTTTATTAATACAAATTTGGAAATATTCATCTGCAAGCTAAAACACAGCAGACAACTCACCTTGCTTGAACTTTGCACCAATAGCTGATCTGTGCGACAGAGGGCCTTTTGTCTTTTCACAAGCCACAGAGATAGAAAATTTTTTGTGTGTTTTCCATTCTTTAATGAAAGTTTGGAAGAGAGTTTTATCATTGGCCACATCAATTATTGAGAAATTATCAGCACTGCAAGATGCTGGAGGAACTTTTTCCTGAGATAAGTGGAGTGAAAAACATTCACTTATCAGTGAATTATCCTCAAGATTAAACTCAATATGTTCTGAATGTTCTGGTTGATGTTGTAACACTTGTTCCTGTATGAGTAAAACAGATTTATCCTTCTGTAAAAACTGAACATATGGAAGTTTATCTATAGAGATTGGATTTTCTGTTTTTGTCACAACCGGTATTTCTATGCATTTTGAAGTAGACTCTATGACATTCAGTGGTGAAAAAGGCATTTTGTTCCCATCTATCCAAGAAACACAATTTCCATTTTTGTTCTTTTGATCATCCTTTGTTCTCGTTACACAATTTCTGCCAAAATCTTTGTGCAAGGATAATTCACATTGACCAGGACAAATGGCAGGAGTCCTTGAATCTGTAGTATTCTTAGAAAACACTAAATTCAGTTTGTTTTTTGGCCCCATTTCAGATTTATCATCGGAAGGACTTAACCCTCTGTCTAAAACTTCCTGCATTCCTGGACTCAAATCAAATAAAACATCAGAGTTGTTCATTTGCTTATCATTTTCTTCTGCACAATCTTTCTGTGGAATTTCACTTACATTCTTTTCACTACTTTTTAGCCTTTTCATTGTCTTATTCAGAATCTTGCTGTTTTTATAAAAAGGAGGTAAAACAACACCATTTAATATTTTTGCTTCATGTAAAGAACTAGTATCTGACATTATAAAGTTACACCCCATTGACAATTTTTGGTTCATAGTGCTATTTGATATAGCTTTATTCAGTCTTGTTTTCAATTCACCTGAGGTATATTTTAAAGCACTTTTGAACAAAGGAGGGTTTACCAGCTCCTGTGGAATTGTCTCCGTGATTATTTCACTGTTATCACCATCCTGGGAGCCACCCATGTGGTTAAAGTCTCCATCAAATAATAAACTATCACTGCCATTCAGATTTGCTTCATTTATATCCACAGTGGATGGGTATTGGTTGAGAGAAAAAGAAATATTATTTGGAAGAACAGTGAGCTGTTGTTCTGTTAAGTTTGGAGTTTGATAGTGCCGCAAGAAGCTATCCAACTGGGAATCTGCGACAGAAAAACAGCTTGTTTCCAAGCCAACTGATGTTCCTGGATATTTTCCAGTTTGACACCATCCCAAATCTGATACTTTATTAAGCAATAATGCTGAATGTGCTTTTCCACACTCTAGTTTATCCTTAATACGTATAGCATTTTTTTCTGACATATTGGTACCATTTATACTAATGCAGTTTTTCTGTGTTAGACTGGCTACCAGTTTTTTGTCTTTGATTTGTTGCTTGTTAGCAGTTTCATCTGCCATCTGCTGTTGTAATAGTCTATCTGTTTGGGTATCCAGCTGGAAGCTTTCTTCAAATTCTTTGAAGACAAGATCCAAATCAGGAGAATAACCATTCTTAATACGTTCTATATTGCTTGAAAAACTGCAGGTATGAATATTCACTTCATCTCTATTTGCAGCTTGTAATATCCCATTGGGATTTGTAATTGTATTTTTATCCATACTTCGCTTGAAATGAAGTTCAACATTAGATTTAAATCTAGTTGCAACATCATTTTTTATGCCTTCTTTCAAGCTTGTCTTCATAATGTCTTCAGTACTTTCCACTGCTTCACCGGCATCCAATATCTGTTTCTCATGTGAATTTATCATATCTCTGTTTAAATTCATTCGTTTCTTGGCACTAGGGTGTATGTCATCATTTCTTGCCTCTGCCCCTATTGGAACCTTATTATCAATCTCTTCTGCTGAATTACCATCCAGCTGCCTCTTATTTTTTTGTTTAACGGACGATATATTTTTAATTTGTGAATTGACACTTTTGTCTGATAAAGTCATATTGTGGTTATTTTTGAGTTTCCGGTGGCCTTCTGTAACACTTTCCTTTGTGGAAAATGTATAAGACGTATCCAGTAAGATTGAGATATTGGGGTTCCACTGCACTCCCCAAAGAGCTAAGTCGTGCTTTAAAAGCCTTTTAGCCTCCTCTACAATCAGACGGGCTGCTTCACCTTCAGTTAAGCCTTTTATTCCAGACATCCACACGAAATGGGCGTTAAGGCGCTCCTTGGCAGCTTGCTCGTCTTCATCTACTGCTCTGCGAGTGCTAAAGCAAGGGACACAAGCCAGTTTTATTAAAGAATTCTATTTCATTTTTAAATATAACTAAGGAATTCATACAGTATCTTCTTATCTTTGACTAACACAGGAGATCTTTTGAGGCAAAGGGAACACTTGACAGAAGACAAGATGCCCTCCTTTCAAACCACCTGTAAAAAAGTAACGAGGAAGATGGTTCTGGTAGGCAAGAAGGGAAGTATCTGCAGGCTTGAGGGAAAGAAGTACTAGAATAAAGCAAGAATGACGCTTAAAGTATTTACAGATTGAATGAGTTCAACAATTGAGCATGATCAGGCACCTACTTTGGACAAAGAGGATTAATAAGTGGGGCAACAGCCCAATGAAAGGAAAAAGGTTGGGAGGGAATGAATGCAGTCCTTTCCACAGTCCCAAGAAGGTTCCTCCCCCATTTGCACTCTGATTCAGGTGACTCTGAGGATACAGATAATCCCCCAAGTGGCCTGAATGACTCTTCGCTGACTGCAAGGATATAAAACTTTCCATTCCCCACCACTTGTTAGGACCGAAGAAGCTTCTTGGATAAGAAACGAAAGGTTTTCAGAGAAAAAAAAAAGACAAAGTCCAGTTGCCTTTTGTTTTTTGTTTAAAAAAAGCACCTTAGGGACAACCATGACCCGGATTATTGAGAATCTCCATAGACATATGGGAGGGAGTGCAAGGCACACAAGCATATTACAGGACGTCCTCCCTTAACAACCATTCGTTCAGGAACCATTTGAAGTTATGATGGTGCTGAATGAATGATACTGATGCCCAGTCCTCAAAACTGCAGCACCCCCAGGGTGATCAAAATGGGTGCTTGACAGCCCGCTTGCATTTATTTGCAGGGTGCAGTTCAGCTTCCCTCCACCCACTTACTTCCCCCCCCCCCATCTCTGCCCTTTTGGCGGCCCTGCACTTAGCTGCCTCTGCTGCCCCAACTGATCTTTGCCATCTTTTTCCTCCCACTGTCTGGCCCTCCACAAGGCAGCCACTGACTATGAGGCCTTCTTCCGGAAGCCTTCTGAATCCTCATAAGAAGGCTACACATGGCCAGCAGCCATCTAGTGAAGGAACAAGCTGATTTCAGAAGAGCAGCGAGTGCATGCAGGGCAATGGGGGCGCACAAGGTGGTGGAATGGAGGGTGCCTCAAAGGGCAGAGATGAGGGAGATAGGCAGCTGGGGGAGTTGCAGTGGAGGTGAGTGTGGCAGGGCAGGAGAAGAATGAGAGCCTGGACTAAAGGCCACAAATGGGACTACTGAAACTAATGTCACCGATTGATGCAGTCATGTGATGTTACACCTGCAACTGCATTACTCAGTGATAAAAATTCTGGTCTCAGTTAGTGGGGATTAATTAGGGACTACCTGTAAAGATTTCAAGCTACCTCTCTTTATACAAGACTCATCAAGTATAGGAACATGGAGCTGAAATGGAGTTCAGAGAGTCAGTTTGGTCTAGTGGTTAAAGCACAGGGGTAGAAAGAAAGAGGAAGGCCAGGAGTTTGGGCCAGTCCCTCACTCTCCTCATAGGGTTGTTGTTGTGGGGAAAATAGGAGGAGGGAGGTGTGTTGGATAGGTTTCCACCTTGAGTTATTTGTAAAAATTATAAAGGTAGGTTACAAATAAATAAATTAAAAGAAACTAAAAAATCACTTATGTCACTGATAATTTATGAACTGTATAAGCTATTTTGTATATATACCTGTATATGACATTGCAGTGCCTAAGGAAAGAAAGTGGGAAAGCATGAGCTAAATATTGTAAATTTTGATCTACTATAAAGTCAGCAAGGAACAAATCGTTAATTCCAACTTTTTATAATTTTATGTTCTTCAAAAATAGAAGAAAACCCTCCTAGGAATAATTTAATATATAAACATTTTAAACAGAAAATGGAAACATATTAGTGATGGACTAAGGTGTGAATATTTTTTGGGTGCTTTAGAGTTAATGCTGACTTCTGGTGACTGCCTGGATAAATTCCTGCAGTTTTCTTGGGAAGATTTCAGAAGTAGTTTGCCATTGTCTGCATCCTAGGATGAGGGAGGGTGACAGTCCCAAGGTCACCCAGCTGCCTTTGTACCTAAGGTGAGGACTAGAACTCATGGTCTCCCAGTTCCTACACTACACTATGCCTCAGCACTACACTAAAGTGGTTCTCTGGATTAAGTTAACACTGGGGGGGAAAAGTAAGAATCAATAACCAAGGGGCTGTGGAAATAGTAAAATCTCTAATTAGTGAGTCATGTATGGAATTGGTTTCTCTATATATCTTATACACACCTAAGCGTGATACTATCTTCTACTCACTAAAAAAGGACTACTTATTTCCCATAAAAATTGATTTTTCATTTTGTCAGTAAACCAAATTGCGCAAGTTGGAAGTGACTGTAGACAGCAATATCTTTGTCTGGGTGGGATGACAAGGATTATCTAATTATCTGACCAAAACAGTGAAAATCAGTATGTCAGTTACCAAGAGATCTTGCACAGCTAAATGGCTCCAGAGTAAAAGGAATAAAACGAAGACAAATATGTTGCAAAGGAAAGTCTGTTAAGTTCTTTCTTCCCTCCTTGAAGTAAGATCGCAAACATGGTTAACTTGGCAGGAAGAGGGACTTTAGCATCTTTTGTACTTTTCCTGCCTACTGTAACCTCTCACTGATAGAGAATCCAAGAGTATTTGAATTGTATCCAAGCAAACTATTATCCAGTAGCTTAAGCCAGGGTTTTTCAACCTTTTCACCCATTGTACCACTTTTAGGATAAGGCAATATCCGAGTACCACCAGTCGCCTAGCAAGGTGTCAAAAACTTGATGACCAAAAAAACCCGAAAAAAATTTATAAAGTACAGGTAGTCCTCGACTTACAATTCGCTTAGTGACTGTTTGAAGTTACAACGGCACTGAAAAATGTGACTTATGACCATTTTTCACACTTATGACTGTTGCAGCATCCCCAGGGTCATGTGATTTACATTCGGATGCTTGGCAACTGATTCATACTTATGACGGTCACAGTGTCCCAGGGTCATGTGATCACCGTTTGCAACTTTTTGACAAGTGAAGTCAATGGCTGGGAGGGCGTGGCCAGCTCATCACTCAGGTTGCGGGGTGCCTGTGGGGGGTGCGGGAGGGGATCCGTGGGTCTTTGGTGGAGGGGGGTGGGATTGGGGTGGGCGCCTTCCTTTTCTCTCTCCCCCTCCCATTGTCCCTTCCTTCCTCCCCTCCTTGTCCCTTCCCCCTTCCCTCCCTCCCTCTCATTGTCCCTTCCTTCCTTCCTTCTTTGTCCCTTCTTTCCCTCCCCCCCTCCGTGTCCAGGAAGGGACAAGGGGAGGGGGACAGGCTGCCAGCACGGCTGGTGGCTGTGCTGCCGGTGGCCATGGCTTGAAAGGCCACTGTAAATTGCTGGACAAGAGCCGCACAGCGTTAAGAGCAGAGTGGCGGGAAGATATTTGTAATGAGGGAGGGAGAAAAACAGGCGTCCCCTGAAGGAGACCAGCAAATGGCCCTCGCCCTCTTCACACACCCGTGGACTCCGGGGGAGGGTACGCTGCGAGTGGCATGAGAGTCCATGTTACCTGCACTACGCTGCCCAGACCCCAGCTGGGTTTCGGTAGGCAGCCGCGCGGCCGGGTGAGGCAAACCGGCAACATGCTGAACCTGCCTGTGTGTGCGCAGAGGCTGAGGCACATGCGCTCTCTGTCTCTCCTCACTGCTTCAGTAAGAAAAGCCTCTTCTCTTCTCGGTCTGCCCCTTTTATACCTTCTCTTCTCTCCGCCCTCCTTTTCTCTTCCGGATGCACCGGAAGCTCCAATTACTATGTCGCCACGTGGCAGATCCTGGGGATTCTGCCAAGCTCTGCAGCTCCAGCTGATCTCCTCCAGGTCTATGCGGCTCTGCTTTAACTGGTTCCCCACTACAATTAGCTAGGGCTTGCGTACCACCAGCCAGGTGCTAAAGTACCACTGGTGGTACATGTACCACGGGTTGAAAAGCCCTGGCTTAAGCTTCCTCAAGTTACACTACACAAAAAGGATAATTTTCAGCAATACTGAAATGTTTTCCTACCTTCTGAATGGTGCTGCATTTCTGAAAACATTTTCTACTTCCTCAAGAGTCCCTTTAGCTACATCAGCCACTGTGATGAAACCAGCATTATAAAGAGCTCTAGCACACTGTGCATTTAGCAAAGATATCCGGACAAGATCACAGAGTTCTCTCTGAATTCCAAAATTAAGGCGACTCTGAAACTGGGATAGCAATTGTTCCATGTTGTGCCATCCCAGCTGGTTACAGAAAATAGTAATCATCCCTGGAATATAGAAATATATATTTAAAAATATAAATAGAAGAGGAAAAAGATTGAATCTGCCATTCCATATTAGTGAATGTCTGTCTGAAAATTCTGAAAACTCAGATTCCCTTGGGGTATGTTCTCTCACATGAAATAATCATCTAGCAAATGTTTAAATCATCCAGCAAATGCAGCACAACTTAGTCAAGAAAAAAACTTTTAATGCATTAAAGCACAAGAATGGATGCCTTTTGAACAACTTAACAATCTTGAGCTTTTATATTGTCTGGCTATGCTAAGAATTGAATCAAATGATCTAAAGAAAACTTATAAGCATACTGTGTTTATGTTCAATCATTACTAGTGTGACCTTCTATCTCCACATTTGTCTTACAATGTACTAAATTTTGTCTGTTTGTACCTGATAATGAGTTCAGCACTACTTTCCCTCTCCTAGGTGGTATTTTTTAAGATGATTAATGGGGCTTTTTAACATTTACAAAACTTATTTCAGAAAACCTTGTACTTGCCAAGAATGGACATTTTGTCTAAACTGTTAATATGAGGAAAACTGAATGAGTAAATAGTTAAATATTGGTAAAAATGAGTCCTCCGTTGCCTGAAGAGGGCAGAATCAATGGCACTACAATTTTGGTGAACACACTCAAAGGAAAAGCAGTATTTCCCAGATATTCTATGCAAAGCACTTTGTGGAAATACACCTCCTTAAGTTTGAAAAAGCCAAGGAACTCTCTGTAGATTGTTTAGAACAGTATAGTATGTGTCCGTATTCTGTTTTCCTTTTGTTTCCCTAGGAAAGGAGCTAAGGTTAATGCATTAATATTAAAATAATTTTAAATCCAAAATGTCTGATATTAACATTTAGGTTGAGGACCACTGATGAACTATAATTGCATTCAAAAGACTTCTGCTACATTTAAAACGTTAGATTTTGCCTGATTGGCCACCAAGTTACTGTTTCATATAAGTTGGAACTTCTTGCTAATTATTATATTCTTAATAACTTAATGATTGATATTTCTTATCAACTTGCTTGCTTATCTTGATTTCTGATTTGAATTTTAATATTCTTACAATGCTAAATTGATATTTTTTAAAATTATCTGTTCCAATTCAATATGACCTGCAAAAATGATATAACTTTTTCTTTTTCTTTTACCATCCTGTAAATCTTAATGTAATTTTTCTGCTTTGTAAATCCTCAATATATTTTTTCTATTTTTTTTCTACAAGTATTCCTTGGGTTATGATGGTAATTGGGACAAAAATTTCCATTGCCAAGCAATGCCATCATAAAAGCACGACTTGTGCTATGTGATTGCATTCACTTACTGACAACAATCCCAGCAGTCCCAACTGCCATAGTAACACCAGGATTGTGTGAGTTGTTAAGCAGGAAGAGGCAGAAGCCCAAGGACTCCAAGCAGTCCAGTGGGAAAGTTGTGTGGGTATCGTGGGGAGACCCCATGGGCAGGCAAGTGAACAGATGGCATGGGGACAGAGCATGGGTAGATGAAAACTAGCAAGAACAGGAACAATTTCCAGCTTCCTGCTGGCTTCCCCAGATGACTTTGCTTGTGGGAAGCTGGCAGGAAACAAATGCCAATTTCCTGTAGCAAAGCAAGGCAGGAACAATTGTGAAAATAGTTTATTCCCCACATCTTGATGAACATTATGTGCCATTGTTATTGAATCTTAATGACCACACAGATTTTCTCCATGGTTCCCCACATATGGAGGCTATTTCTACCTTTGTGTGCACACTCCAGGCTATTTTATCAAGTGAGAGAGGCAATTACAGGTAATTCCCATCAAACAAGAAAACATTGTCATGGTTTGTTGAAAGCTTGTATATGATTTTTTTTCCTGGATTAAAGAACATGTTCAGTAAATCTTGCTCAGTCATAGCTATGATGTGAACGAATGTTCACATTCTTCTATCTTGGTTTTGTTGTACAAATGGCCGTTGGACCTATTTTAATCTTTACCAGTGCTCCATAATGGAAGAATGAGAATGAATGTAATGATAACGATGTAAGTATGGAAATTTGTCATCTTTTCTGCTTTGCTTGTTGGGAAAGTGCATGCACAAAGTACCTACTTAATACCAGTAAATGAAATTGACTGAAAAATGGAGATTGATTTATTAAACCAGGCTGTGACCTAAATTGTTGTTCATTACTTATTTGGAACACTATCAGTAATTTCTTACCTGCATATGTAGCGGCAGACTGTTGTAAAGACTGAAGCTGTCCACGACTACAGCCATATTTCTTCGCAACGTCCTTTAAAGGAACTTCATTTATTAAATCCAGAAGAGCCAAGCTTGTAAAAAATCTGTATTAATAAAATTAATTAAGATACAATGATGTGATATTTCTTTCTGTGAAAGAAAGCAAAGTGACCAAACAGATATTTGATAAAGAGGAAGAAAAATTGATAAAATGGGAAGCAAAAAGATAGACAGCTGTATCCTGGGTAACTTTTCTCTGTGGTGTGAAAAAGTTAGAGATTATAAAGCTGCCGCAAAAATAACTCATCAGTAATAATTGTTTCCAGCTAAACAAATAGAAATTGCTGCAGATAAGAGACAAATTTTGCAGCACTGTTATACAGTATACATCAATAAATAAAAAATTATTGAGTCATTACCTTTTGTGGATAGCCATTTGCCTATATTGCTTCTCTGTTTTAGCAATGATGTTGCCTTTGACGGAACAAGCCAAAAAACTTTCTTCAATCCCCACAAGTTGTGCTACTCTTCTCAATGAGGCAGGCAGCTTCTCCCACAAGCAAAAGAATTGGTACCAGTCTATTTTGGTCCAGTCTTCATAAACAGGAGTGACCTACAAAAAATCCGCCCAAACTGAGTTAGTTTTCAAATTACAAGATTTCAATTTCTTTGGAGAAATACTGAACATTTTTCTTAATAAAAAGAAATGGATCTTATGTTGGCTGAAATTGTGTTTTACTAATATGAGTCCTAATTTAGCTCTAGGAGAGTAATACATAATATTCATGAGATTGCCCTTTCCTTTTTAATCCATCCCTTTGCTAACTTGTTGGAGGGGGGTTGTTGGAGGGGGAAGAAAGATTTTTGTACTCCAGTTACAGTGTGTGAGTGTACTGGAGTGAGTGTACAGTGTTTACTAGGAAGTGTATCTATAGCCATGTATTTGATAGAGGCTCTGACCAAGAAATAATCTAGGCATAGAAATTAAATAAGTTTGCACACAAGGACAAATAATCTTGCAGAATATCCAGGAGTTCACCCCAGGTGTCATGGCGACATGGATGAAAGAAACCGGAGCTCCGGGTTCCTAGTCCGATTTCGCTTCGTCTGGAGACCCAAAGAGGTCAGAAAGTCGCCCTGGAGAGGCAACGAGGAGGAAGGGAAACCTTGGGAGTTCGAAGCCAATGCTGGTTGGCCCAACAGACCAAGGAAACTCTTTAAACAGGCAGGAGAAAGGCTGCCAGCAAATACACAGACAGCCCAAGCCATAGACAGCAGGGGAAGAAGTGAAGAGTTACGGCAGCGCCGCTGAACAGCTGACTGTCAACAACCTGTTTGATCTGGGTGAGATTGTTCTTTATTTCTCTTCCCTATGGACTTTTAAAATATAAATCCCTGAATTGGATAATTTTTAAAAGTAAAAACCCCAGGAGGACTCGGGAAGAAGAGTGTTAAAAGCGGCGAGAAATCTGAAATGGGGGAACAAAATTAAGGAATATAAAAAATATGCAGAAAAGACTTGAGACTGATTGGAAAAAAATAATTTTGGGGGAGGGCTAACTTTTTTGAGTTGGGAAGATTTTTTTACTTTGTTGTGAAAGAGCATTTTAAATAAAAGTTTTACTACTGGATAGAGACACTACAATTAATGAGGACATCTAGTGGTGAAGGAAGATACTACAATAATACAGAAAGAATCAGAAGAGTGATGATCTTGAAACAACACCTGTGCTAAACAAAGAACATCCTGTGTTTCTACAAAAGAAAAAACAAAGATTTTTTTTAACTACATCTTTTAACTTTAGACATAACTATTATAGAAACTATTTAGAGACAGGGTTTTTGCTATTTTTAATATCTTTGAACTGACAGAAATATCTGGATTAGATTTATGCAGTTGGTGTTTTTTTTTTGCTGGATTACAGCTTAAAGCAGTTGGCTTTTTTTAAAAAAAAAACTTGGATTATAGCCTAAAGCAGTTGGCTCCCTTTTAAACTTGGATTATAGCCTAAAGCAGTTGGCTCCTTTTTAAACCTGGATTATAGCCTAAAGCAGTTGGCTCCCTTTTAAACTTGGAATATAGTCTAAAGCAGTTGGCTCCTTTTTAAATTTGGATTATAGCCTAAAGCAGTTGGTTTGTTTCTTTTTTTCTCTCTTTTTTTTTCTTTTCTCCCTGTGGATTTACAAAATTTGCCTGATTGAACAATGAGTGCACCAAACCTCACTAAAATCACAAAAAAACCTGCGTTGCACCCTCTTCTGGAACATCTAGTCCAGCAAGTCAGGGATCTATTGAAGCAATGTTACAACGAGAGAAGGCAAACAATCTCCAAAAAAGAGATGCACGTGACTTTACAATTAATGCAAGAAATGATGCAGAAGAATCACCAGGAAACAAAAAGCAATCTTGATAAGATAAACGAACAAATGCTTGACATAAAGACACAATTTGAGGTTCATTAACAAATGATTCTTAAAAATGAATAAAGAATTCAGAAGGTGGAAGATCGATCAGAAGATACTGGGGAAAAAATTGAAGCACTAAGGACAGAGAATGAAAGATTAGAACAAGCAAATCGAAACTTAGAAGGAGCGGTCGCTGCTTTGGAAATGCAGAAAGCGGTACACTATTTGAGATTCCAGAACATACCCGAAGATAAAAAGGAAAATATAGCAGAAGTGATTATTAATCTATTAGCAGAGGCCCTAGAAATGGAAAGATCCGAGATGCAGCAAGAAGTGGATGAAATATTTAGAATGAATTCAAGTTACGTGAAGAAACACAAATTGCCCAGAGAAATCCATGTAAAATTTATGAAGAAAACAATAAGGGATGAGATATTAAGAAGAGTTAGAGATGATCCATTACATTATAAAGATAAAGAAATAGTAGTGCTGAAACAGATTCACAAGAGAATAAGGGATACTTGAAGACAATATCATTGCTTGACTACAATTGGAATAATACAAGATATCGATTGGATTCAGTGTGGAAGGCAGAGGATTTTGATGAAAGATATAGAGCATTTCTGGGAGAAAGAACACAATACCAAAAAGAGGATGGAAAAAGTCAGAAACAGACAGAACAAACAATAGAGGAAAAAATTACACAAGTGGAAGAAGAAAAAGAGAAAATGAATCAACAAGATGAGGGAAGAGTAAGAGAGCAGAGGACAAGATCAACAAGACATAAATATAAGTAAATCAAAATGGCGAAGGAAAATGGAATTTTTTCAGTGAATATAAATGGATTGAATTCCCCATCAAAAAGAAAAAGAATTTTCAAACAACTACAGAAATTAAACATTGATATAATTTGTTTGCAAGAGACACACATAAAAAAACAACATCATAAATTTTTGGAAAATCCAAAACTTGGAAAACTTTATTACACATCAGCTCAAGAAAAAAAGGAGTAGTTATATATGTTAAAGAGACAATAGATTCCAAAATGATTTATGGATATGAAGAAGAAAGAATATTAATGGTAGAAATATTTTAAAATCAAAAACAGATATTTTTGATAGCGATATATGCACCAAATAACAAACAAGAATTTTATCAAAACCTTCACAGAAAAATAGTAGAAATGGAATATCAAAATATATGCTTAATTGGGGATTTCAATGCAATAGTAGATGGGACATTAGATTATAAAAGCAGTAAATCAGAGAAACAAGGAAGAAAAAGATTACTAAGACTTTTTTCAACATGATAGAGGAAATTGGTGTACAAGATATTTGAAGAGAAACAAATCCAGGAAAATCATAATAGTCATAAATCTTGGTCCACAATTGATATGATTTGGATGACGCCTGAATTAAGGGTTAATATGCAGGAAATTGAAATAGAATTAGATACATTAAGTTCGCCATTGAAAGATGTATGTAACAAACTTTTATTGGAGGAAAAACTCCCAAATACATGGACAGAAGCAAATGTTACTTTGATACCAAAAGGACTCAGATCTGACCCAGATAAAAAACTATAGACCGATATCGCTACTGAATGTGGACTATAAAATCTTCACTTCAATAATAGCTGAGAGGCTGAAAAGATTTTTGACTGAATTTATACACCCAGATCAAAATGGATTTTTGCCAAAGAGACAAATAAAAAATAATTTGAGAGTAATACTAAATATATTGGAATATTATGAACTTCATCCAGGGAAACAACTGGCATTAGTATCTTTAGATGCCCAAAAGGCATTTGATAATGTTTCTTGGCAATTTATGATTCAACAACTAAAAACAATGGACTTTGGTCAAAACTTTATAAATACGATTCAGACAATATATCAGAAACAAACAGCAAAAGTGATTGTAAATGGGGATTATACAGAGAATTTTGATACACGAAAAGGCACAAGACAAGGATGTCCATTATCCCCATTGCTATTTATCTTAACTTTGGAAGTTTTAAATAGAAACATTAGGCAAAATCCAGAAATTAAAGGATTGAAAATAAAAGGTGAAACCTACAAACTGCAAGCATTTGCAGATGATTTGTTATTCATTCTAGAGCAGTGATGGCGAACCTTTTAGAGACTGAGTGCCCAAACTGCAACCCAAAACCCACTTATGCATCGTCGAGTGCCGGGTGGGTGTGGCCTATTGGCTGGGTGTGGCCCATTGGGTGGGCGTGGCTGCGGTGGTAACGGCAGACAGGGTGGGACTAAAAAGTTCAATCAATCAATTCCAACTTTGCAAGATCTTTTTTTTTTCGCAAGAAGTTGAAATTGACTGATTGAACCTTTTTTTTTTTTTGCACACGGCGGCGGAGGCCTAAAGCGAAAAGGTTTTATAAAACCCAGCTGAAGGCCTAGGACTGGGGCGACAGCACGCGTGCCCACAGAGAGGGCTCTGAGTGCAGCCTCTGGCACCCGTGCCATAGGTTCGCCACCACTGTTCTAAAGGAACCTTTACAGACAATTCCTAAAATGTTGGAAAAGATAGAACAATTTGGAGAGATAGCAGGATTAAAGATAAGTAGAGAAAAAACTAAAGTGATAGTAAAAAAATCTTACAGATAAACAAAAAAAGCAATTATCAGAAAAAATAGAATTGCAAATAGTCAAAAAGATCAAATATTTGGGAATATATTTGACAGCAAGATGTTCAACAATAAAAGAAGATAATTACATTAAACTGTTAAATCAAATAAAGCTTGATTTGGAAAAATGGAAGAATCTTCAACTGTCGATGTTAGGAAGAATTGCTATGGTGAAAATGAATATATTACCAAAAATACCTATAAAACTGGAGAAAAAATTCTTTGAAGATTTAAACTCTCTAATTCAAAAATTTATCTGGCAAGGAAAGAATTAAATTGAAAATGTTACAAGAAGCCAAGGGAAATGGAGGCTTTGGCTTGCCAGATTGGGTTTTATATTATCAAGCATCAGTGTTAACATAAATAAAAGAATGGATAACTCTTAGAAATAAAAGATTGCTGTATCTGGAGGGACATGACTTGCAACTTGGTTGGCATGCTTTTTTATGGTATGGAAAAAATAAAATACATAAATACTTCCAAAACCACTACATTAGGCACTGGAGATTGTTATAGTTAAAAACCAATAAAATATATATAAAAAAAGAAATGCACTATTATTAACTTGGGAAAAAATAAAATTTAAAATTTATCTGAAAATTCCAGGATGGCTTTCAACAATGGAAGCATTTGTACATCCAAATCTAGTCAGTATCGATAAAATATGGACATACAAAGATATTCTAAATTCTGAAGGGAACTTAAAATCCAGGCAAGAGATGGAAAATCAGGGCATCGATTTAACATGGTGGTCACATTTACAAATGCAAGTCATACAGTATATGACAAGATATTAAACAGTATGGATTTTATAAAGAGCAGACTATGTTTGATCAGACATTATTAACTTCTGATGAAAAGTTAATTAAAAATGTACAATTTCTTATTAAATTTCAAAATGGAAGATGAACAAGTAAGAGACAATGATAGCATGGGCAAAGAATTTTGGATATAATATAGACTTAGAGAAGTGGCAATGTTTGTGGGAAAGAAACTATAAATTGACAATGTCAGCTTCATATAAAGAAAACTTATATAAAATGTTCTATAGATGGCACTTGCCACCAATAAGATTAGCAAAAATGTTTAAAAATATGTCAGAGAACTGTTGGAAATGTAAACACAAATCAGGTACTTATTATCATATGTAATAAGGTATAATGCCAGAAAAACCTGATAAGCAAAGTACATATTTGATTCTACATGTGGTAACAGTGGCAAGAATTATATTTGCACAATATTAGAAGAATGAAGAAATACCACCAGAAGAAGAAATAATCAAAAAAATATTAGACTGTGTGGAAATGGACAGACTTACTTTAAGGTTGAAAGAAAAAGAAGAAACAGAATATTTTCAAACTTGGGACCTATTTTATCAATGGTTAGAGAAAAGATTTAAGGATTAGGAATTTAACTTGTATTAGTGAATAAGATACTCAGACAACACGTTTTTGTTGAATAATTATTATTGAATTCTGTTAAAAAAAATAATAAAACTTAAAAAAAAAAAATCTTGCAGAATATCCATGTAGCTGATGCAAGGCCAAATAGGACTCATGATCTAGAATCATGGTGTGTAAGTGAATCTGAGGAATCTCCAGTGTGCAAGTACATATATTCTTCTGATAAATCCATTAACACCTATATATTGCCTGGTAAGATGGCTTCCACATATGATTTTCATGTCCTTCTGTACCTTCATTTCAGTGCTTTAAGATTCAGGATTACCTTACAGTCTCCCTGTTCTTCTTTGGAATGGTGAATAAAATGGAGAATTCACTTTATTGCTCTATGTTGTGTCTTGACTTTCAAACAAGAGTTAAATATGTTTGATAGATACATTAAACCTAATACATTACTGTCATAAACACACACACACACACACACACACACACACGCCTACCAAATAAAGACTGTGCAGATCATTCTCTAGAACAAAACTCTTCATTGCTCTCTGGAGATCAGCAAAAATTTCTAGTGCTGCTGTTGGGGAAAAGGAGGAAAACAGAGTAGCAGAGCCAAGATGTGTCGGACGATATATTTCTGCCAAGAGAAAAATGAAGCACTTATTATCATATGCAATGCAACCACAGTCTAGTTTTAGAGACAAATATTGATTTTGCTGCAACCAATTAATGTTGTTCATCCTTTGAAAGTTGTATTCAATTGGAAATTAGACCAGGAATCTAAGATAATAGGGTACATGATTAATTATTTTCTGACCTAATAGGAACGAAGTGTATGCTTTACTATGATTTAATAAGAATAGATCTAGCCACCTTATATAGAACTACAGTCATTTAGGTAAATCAAGTCCAAACAACAGCTCAGTGTCAAGTCAGAAAATTGGTTTATCTAGCACCATGCTAGCAAGGACATTCTGTTAATATTTCCAGTTAGAAGAAGCAGGCTGTTTCCCTTATTGCTTTTAGAAGACAGCAACCTGTTTCACAGAAGAAGACAAACTGTATGGTTATTAAAAGGGTAACATTACAGATAGTCCTTGCTTACTGATCCCTTGTTCAGTGACCCTTCAAAGTTGCGAAGGCACTGAATGTGTAGGGGAAAGAATGGCAGAACCTGGGGGCAAAGTTAAAAAAGGGATCAGCTTAGAATCTCTAGTAGCCATAAGCAATCTAAGTCCAACCTCCCTTGAATTCTGCTGACCCTTATTTAATTCCATGGAGGTGCTAACCCTTAGTTGAGAATATTAATGTTTAACTAACAATTAGTACCTGCTTGAAATTGGCTATGTAGGGATTCTTAATTCTGCCCTCAGGTTCTGCCACTCCTTCTCCAACAGAATGAGTGGTACTTAAAGTTCTGGCTCTCATAGCACCCTTACAGTCACATGAACAAAATTTGGGCTCTTGACAACCAGCCAACACTTATGATAGTTGCAGCGTCTGAAGTGTGCACGGTGTCCAAAGACTATTGACTGTGACTGTGACCCTGGGCCTCCCCGTGCTCACAAAGACCTGCGTCCTCCTTTCCTCTGCCTCTCTCTGCTCATCCATAGCACCATGTCTTCCAATTTGGGTGTGACCTGCACAGGGCTCCCCCACCCCGCTCTGCCACCCATATGCTCCTTAACTCCTGCTGCTTTCTGCTTTCCAATTAACCATTTACACATTTTGGGATTACAGGGGCAACCAGGACTGCAGGACTGCTGTCGCTGACAACATGTATTATAACTTCATTGCTTAGAGACAGCAATTCCAATCCAAATTGCCATCATAACCCAAGGACTATCTGTGCAAGTAAATAATTTGTTTTTCCATTTTCTGGTGTCAATACAAACATATACATGTGAGAGTAGCAAGCCAATCGATTAACAAATAGAGGAGCCACATCATCCAGCAGTTTTATGAGACATGAATACATGACTTCATGCTTTCTATAGAAGACGTGAGATTGCTGCAGGTCAGCTGATAAAGGACTACAATAGAGGATAAGGGTGCATTTCATGTATCATCACAACAGTGTCCCAGGTATAGCTCTTCCAAAGAAGGCCAATAAGTAGAATATTTACATGGATAATTTTCATAAACTAGGGCAGATCAACATGAAAGCCAGTTTGGTCTAATTTGGTCTAGTTGTTATGGCACCATGCTAGAAAGCAGGAGACTTTCTAGCATGGTCTCACCTTAGCCATGAAAAGTGGCTGGGTGAGTTTGGGTCAGTCCCTCTCTCTCAGCCCAATCCACCTCACAAGGCTATTGTTGTGGGGAAAATAAAAGGAGGAAGGTGTGTTAGATAGTTCGCTGTCTTGTAAAAATAATAAAGATGGGATAAAAAAATAAATAAAATAATACCTGCTTAGCATAAAGTAAATAAATTAGATGTAATTGATTAAAAGACAGCCATGTTAGTCTATGGTGGCAAAAGTTCAGAAGCAGAGGACCTTTTTCAATTAATCAATTGTATTCATAGGCATAAGCTGAAAACCTAAAGCTACTTAATGTGTTAGTTGTATCAGATGCTACCAAACTCCTTCTGATTAAAAATAAGCCACAGATTTATTTCTGATTGGACATTTACTATATTAGATTGCCAACATTTATGAAGATAAGCATGTATATCTAATATGTAATCAATTGTAAATTCAATTACCATTTATTTATTGTAATCAGAAAATATAATTACTATAAAGTACTACAAATGTTTCCTGATCTACATTTCCTTAATTGTATTTAAAAATACTCAATTCATATATAAATTAGCATTTTTACCTTTGCCAACATCCGTTACTGAAATCATGATGAATTCCTTCTCAAGCAGCCACTTCACACAAGTTTCAATAGATCCATCACAAATTTTCTCCTGCTCTCTCCTACAGTCCTGGAAGTCTCTCAAACTAGCTGCGAGGAGTGTACAGGATGCATAACTCTGGATGTCTTCTGAAGAGCTAGCTACTCCACTCACTATGATCTATCAGAATAAAAGGGTAATAAACATACTTGAAAAAATATAGGTTGCTTTTGAAAGTTACCTTTTTAGGTCGGTGCACATATCAGGAATAGTTGTGTATAGTGCATACATTTCAAACACTGACATGTCTTCAAACATGTATAGATAATCAATATTCCCTTTAGGATAAACGAACATATAGAAATGTATTGACATTTGATTTTTTTTTGTACCTCTCTAATCTTGAGACTGTTGGGCTATATCTTAACCATGTGTCAGAATCCATATATTATTAAGGGGAACTCTCTCTAATTCTATTTCTTCTATTGGAACTCTATATAATTCTATTTCTTCTATTACTCTGGGTTCTATCATACCCCTAGAGGGGAGGGGGGAAGACGCTGTCTCTTTTATTTTCTCTATCACTACAATGTATCCCTTTCGCTGTCTCTGCATACTTGCTCTTTGAACTGTCTCTCCCTTGATGTTACCTTGAGGTGAGAAAGGAATGTACCTCTGGCCATGTGGCTTATCTCCCGTTTCGGAAGGGAAGGTGCGAAGCCCCAACATCGCTAGGAGCCTGGGAAAGATCGGTGTTATCAGCTCTTTCCCACAATGGACTTAACACCTAAGGATTGGCCCGTTCGAACTGACCGGATGAATTATTGGGGTGGGGTTTGCTGGGACTCTTTTAACCTATTGATCTGAGCAGGAAACTCTCAGATCCTGTCTATTATGCCTGCTATCAGCTTCTCCTAATAAAAGTTCCTTTTGGAAGAAACTGCTTCCATGAGTTCTGCTTTCTTAGGATGAGGTATTGAAGTGGGCCCTGACACCATGAATTTATGTTTAAGGCAATTTGAAGAGAATTCCTACAAATGCATTTAGCAGCTTCATAGAAACAGTGCAAAATCTTGTTAACAAATAATATTTACATTATGAATGTTTCACTCATTCCCGGCATTACATACCTCAAGAATTGCCCGTAACATACTGGAGGTGATTCCTTCTCCCTTGAGGCTAAGCAAACAGCTACCCACTGGCTTCATATCATCATGGAGAAGAGCAATTCCTTTTGATTTTTCAGAGGGCTTACACACCAAAATACTCTCACCTGTTACATACAATGTTGTAAATTAGAAAAAGTTATATTGGTTTAACAGCATTCCCATGCATAAATAATATTTGACTACCTAGGTCAAATGGTTGCAAGCATATTTATCCAGGACCTGACCACTGTTATTAAGGAGCAAACCTATATTTGATCACTTATATTCTTTGTTCCCTAACTATAGCATTTTTTTACATGCTGAGTATGCTGTTCAATAGTTTAATAAACAGATACATGAAAAACAACAATAAGCTTACTTGGATTTTGGACTAATTTTAGTATATACAGTTATGGCTCAAAACTAGGGTTGAAACCTGGGTATTATAAAATCAGTAAAACTTTTATTATCTATTTTTCTAGTCAAAGCATTGATCTGGCTGCTGTTTCTTATGTAATAGCAAGAATACATGACACTGTCCTATTAGGCTCAAGGAAGACTTAGCGGAGGGAGGATCACATGAAAGGACTATCAATGGCAACCAATCCTCTTAAAGACTTGTTCACGGAAAATAAAGTGATTACTTTACTTTCCAGGTGCTTGCATTATATTAAATTCCAGTATGACATGGTCACTCTCACCCAAATTTCCTGCAGTTTCAACAAAGCAGGGTATCTATCAATTAGGAAAATGGAAAATATAGAAACCCATGCAATCATCACTTCCAAAATGAAGCCAAGTATTGAAATCTAGAAAGGGTTTTCTTAAGCCAGCTTCATTTCCAGCCAATTTACACGGGGCTATCAAGTGGCTTAAGGCTGTAGGGCTTAAGAAAACATGGTCTTGAGCACGTAATCTGACCAAAACATTACTCAGTAGAAATGAAATGTAGAATAAATAACATAACTATTCATATAAGGTTTCTCTTCTAACAGCTATTCTTTTGTTTGTTACTGCAACAATTCCATAATTATATAACTGACCAACCATGCAATGGCTTTATAAAAATCCGAATCCTACATAACAAGCAATAGCTGCAAATTAAGGTTTGTTGACAAAACTTGGCAAATCTTGAACCAAAATAAAGTGAAAGCAAAGATTTACATTATACATTGAAAAAGTATGAAGAATGATGCTTAGCATTTATAACACTGGGATACTTTTAGGCTATTATTTGTTCAAAATAAAATGTATTAGACAAGAAATCCCATTGACTTTGTTTTGTTTTCAGGACAGGGATAAGCAGGTACTAAACTGCATCTCTGGTTTATTTATTCTACCATCATGGTTGATGTTGAGAAATAATGGAAATTGCAGTTTAGCAACAACCAGAAGACCACATATCGCTCATGTAGATGTAATATTATTCTACTTTGCCTGACAAGCACATTGCCTGATCTTATTTTTAAAATTATACCTCCCCTTTCCTCAGGAATTGTGGTGGGAACAGCAGCTGAAGAACAGGGGTCCATCCATATTGATGGTGGCAGTGAAGGACCTTTTCGGCAAGATGGGACATTTCATCATGTTTCATGTAGGAAGCACACTACAATAGTAATGTGGGACTTCAATTACCCGACATGGAGGACTAATTCTGCATCAAGTGACAGATCAAACAAGTTCCTGACCAATCTAGCTGACAACTTTGTTGACCAAAAGGCAGAGGAGGGAACTAGAGGGACAGCCATACTGGACTTAATTCTCACGAACAGAGAAGAAATGATAGAGGGAGTTGAAACTGCAGGAAACTTGGGTGAGAGTGACCATGCCATACTGGAATTCAATATAATGCAAGCATAAGCAATAATCATACCAGAGTCTTAGATTTTAAAAGAGCTGATTTTAACAAACTCCAGAGAGAGCTTGGGAAAAAGTCCTTGGATGAAAATCCTAAATGGGAAACAACTCAAGAAGCTTGGAAAACTCTGAAAAATATGATCATAAAAGCCCAAACCAGCACAATGCCACTGAAAAAGAAAATCAAGAAATCTAACAAGAAACCAGCATGGTTGCACAAAGATCTCTCTGATAAACTGAAAGACAAAAAAGACAAGTACAAAAAATGGAAAGAGAGACACATAACTAAGGCAGAATATCAGCAGATAGCCCAAATCTGCAAAGATGAAGCCAGGAAAGCAAAGGCTCAGAATGAATAAAGACTTGTAACAAAAGTCAAAGATAATTAAAAAAAGTTTCTTTCAACATATATATAAAAAAGAAAAAAGTCAAGGAAACAGTGAGTCCACTAAAGAGAGAAGATAGCAAGGAGGTAACAGGCAGCAGAGAGAAAACAGAGCTTGCTTAACTCATTCTTTGCATCGGTCTTCACACACACAAAAATTATAACCCAACCTACCAAAAACATAACTGTAAAAGACAGATTAGAAATTATAATTAAAATAAGCAAGAAAATGGTAAGAGAACACCTGTCTGACCTTGATGAATATAAATCACCAGGACCTGATGGATTACATCCCAGAGTTCTAAAGGAGCTGACAGATGTCATCTGAGAACCATTGTACCATATCTTTCAAAAATCGTGGAGCACCGGGGAACTACCTGAGGATTGGAAAAGAGCTGATGTGATTCCCATCTTTAAAAAAGGAAAAGAAAAAAAAAACAGACCCAGGAATCTACAGACCAATCAGCCTAACATCAATACTTGGGAAGATACTGGAAAAAATAATCAAAAAACAAATCTGTGAACATCTAGAAACAAAGTTATAACTAGAAGTCAGCACAGGTTTGTTAAAAACAGATTATGCCAAACCAATCTTATTTAATTTTTTGATAAAGTGACTAAATTAGTTAGGCCCAGAACTCTTCAATATCTTCATAAATGACTAGATGAGGGAATAGAAGGAGAAATTATTAAATTTGCAGATGACACTAAACTGGCAGGAAAACCAGTTTAAGAAAAACCAAAAGTACACGTACATATTAGATGAAACCTGGCTTAATAGCAGTAACTGTGAGAGGGATCTAGGAGTCCTAGTGGACAATCAATTAAATATGAGCCAACAGTGTGTGGCAGCAGCCAAAAAAGCCAATGCAATCCAAAGTTGCATTAACAGAGAGAATGAATCAAGATCATGTGAGGTACTAATACCGCTCTATAAAGCCTTAGTAAGACCACACCTAGAATACTACATTCAGTTTTGGTCACCACACTATAAAAAAGATTTTGATACTCTAGAAAGAGTGCAGAGAATAGCAACAAAGATGATTAGAGGACTGGAGGCTAAAACATATGAAGAACGGTTGCAAGAACTAGGTATAGCTAGTCTAGTGAAGAGAAAGACCAGGGGTGACATGATAGCAGTGTTCCAATATCTAAGGGGCTGTCACAGAGAGGAGGAGACAATCTATTTTTCAAAGCACCCGATGGCCAGACAAAGAACAATGTATGGAAACTGATCAAGGAAAGATTCAACTAGAAATAAGGAGAAATTTTCTGATAGTAGTGAGAACAATCAACCAATGGAACAGCTTTCCTTCAGAAGTTGTGGGTGCTTCATCACTGGAGGCATTCAAAAAGACAACCACTTGTCAGAAATGGTATAGGATCTCCTGCTTGGGCAGGGAGTTGGACTAGATGACCTACAATGTCCCTTCCAATTCTGTTATTCTGTATCTGGATGCTTTTCGTTACACATAAATGGTTTATATAGTGGTTTCAGATCATGGAAGTCAATTTAGTTCCATGTTTTGGAAGGCATTATTCCAGCTTTTGAAGGTACAAATCAATTTTTCATCAGCCCACCACCCTCTTACAAACAGGGAGGCTAAGAAGACTGACCAGATGTTGCAACACTATTTAAGGTGTTACTGTACATACAGCCAGGACAACTAGCTGTCACTGACACCATTAGCTGAATTTGCATATAATTCTATCCATGCATCAATTGAAATAGCCCTGTTCCAGGCTTTATACCGAGGCACCCAAAGGTTTTACCTACATCCTCACAACAGGCTCTCGTCCCTGGGGCCATAGATTTTTCTACAGGAACAATGCACTCTCCAAACACTGTTGAAAGAATAGCTAGATCAAGCTAAACAGTCTTACAAAAAGTTTGCAGATGCTCCTTGGTAAGAGGGGCTGACAAATGCAGAGGAAGACAATGTGTGGCTGCCTACCAAATTTTTAGTCTTTTCTTAGCCTTGTTAAGGCCCTACGACAGGTCAATATTGTGCCCTTTCATTTGTAATTGCCGTCTATGAAAGTGAATCCAGTTTTCAGCATTCTTTGCTGGTAAAGGAAGCACTGCTAAATCACAACAGCATCTATTCCCCCCCCCCCAATGATTGTTGAAGGCAAAAATGAGTTCAAAGTGGAAGAAATATTGGAATCAAGGAGAAAGGAATACAGAATTTGATTCACTGGAAGGGCTACCCAGTTTATGGGAAAATGCAAGGTACGTGCATGCTCCAAAATTAATATAACTGTTTTACCAGCACTTCCCAGACAACTCAAGACCTTCCATGGTCCTAGAATCAATCAATCTCAGAATCTAAGGAGGAACAAGTAAGTGAATGGGTTAGCCATTCAGAGGGGGACCCTCTATGGGGAGACATCATGACTGGCAAGGCTCTGCCTTCAACTTCCGGGTCTTTACTCTACAAGGGAATGGGGGAAGGACCTTTCTAATTGACTAGATATGTTTCAGGAAGAATCACCTGACTAGGAGGATTCATACTATCAGGATTCCTTGGACTTGGATAGCTCTTCTGACACATTATCGCTACCCTCACTGCCCAGTTCCCATCACAAGGGAAATAGCTGAGCTCTTTTTGGATCATGGAAGAGGAGGGGGGGCTGTTTAGAGACGGATTGATGTGTGGACCTCTCAAGGAGGAGTAAGGAGACATTCCAGCATGAAGTTGATTTGGGGGAGGAAACATCTGAGAGCAAACCCTTAAAATTATGTCTGCCATTCCCCAAGGAAAGGCAGTCAAGTCTAATAATATTTTTGTAAATGGGTATTCAATGATAAATGAATTGCTTTGGCCTATTCATGGAGTTGTTCTAGTTGCTTGTGCTTGACAGGGATTGAAAAATGGAGTACCTGGGGTAGTTGCCTTTCATACAACTTCTGAGATAGGTTAGGCTGACAGAAAGTAACCCAATGAGAGAGTTCACCCCAGATGTCATGGTGACACGGATGAAAGAAACGGGAGCTCCAGGTTCCTAGTCCGATTTCGCTTCATCTGGAGACCCAAAGAGGTCGGAAAGTCGCCCTGGAGAGGCAATGAGGAGGAAGGGAAACCTTGGGAGTTCGGAGCCAACGGAGGTTGGTCCAAACGGACCAAGGGAACTTTTTAAACAGACGGGAGAAAGGCTGCCAGCACATATGCAGACAGCCCAAGCCATAGACAGCCGGGGAAGAAGCGAAGAGCCGTGGCAGCGCTGCCAAACAGCTGACTGTCAATAACGTGTGAGATCTGGGTGAGATTGTTCTTAATATCTCTTCCCTATGGATTTTTAAAATATAAATCCCTGAATTGGATAATTTTTAAAAGTAAAAACCCCAGGAGGACTCGGGAAAAGAGAGTTAAAAGCGGCGAGAAATCTGAAACGGGGGAACAAAATTAAGGAATATAAAAAATACGCAGAAAAGACTTGAGACTGATTAAAAAAATAATTTTGGGGGGGCTAACTTTTTTGATTTGGGAAGATTTTTTTACTTTGTTGTGAAACAGCATTTTAAATAAAGTTTTATTACTGGATAGAGACATTACAATTAATGAGGACATCTAGTGGTGAAGGGAGATACTACAATAATACAGAAAGAATCAGAAGAGTGATGATCTTGAAACAACACCTGTGCTAAACAAAGAACATTCCGTGACTCTACAAAAAAAAAACCAAACTATAACTATATCTTTAAACTCTAGACATAACTATTATAGAAACTATTTAGAGACAGAGGTTTTATGCAGTTGCCTTTTTTTTTGTTGGATTATACCTTAAAGCAGTTGGCCCTTTTTTAAACTTGGATTATAGCCTAAAGCAGTTGGTTCTTTTTAAACTTGGATTATAGCCTAAAGCAGTTGGCTCCCTTTTAAATTTGGATTATAGCCTAAAGCAGTTGGCTTGGTTTTTTTTCTTTTTCTTTTCCTCTCTTCTCCCTGTGGATTTACAAAACTTGCTTGATTGAACAATGAGTGTAACAAACCTCACTAAAATTACAAAAAACCCTGCTTCTTTACCTTCTTCTGGAACATCTAGTCCAGCAAGTGAGGGATATATTGAAGCAATGTTACAACAAGAGAAGGCAAATATTCCAAAAAGGGATGCACACAACTTTACAAGTAATGCAAGAAATGATGCAGAAGAATCACCAAGAAACAAAAAGCATTCTTGATAAGCTAAACAAACAAATGCTTGATATAAAGAAACAATTTGAGGTTCATTAACAAATGATTCTTAAAAATGAACAAAGAATTCAGAAGGTGGAAGATCAATCAGAAGATACTGGGGGAAAAATTGAAGCAATAATGACAGAGAATGAAAGATTAGAACAAGCAAATCAACTTAGAAGGAGCGGTCGCTGCTTTGGAAATGGAGAAAGTGGTACACTATTTGAGATGTATATTTTTCTTATACATATGTATAAGATAAAGAGGAAGATATAGCAGAAGTGATTATTAATCTATTAGCAGAGGTCCTAAAAATTGAAAGATTAGAGATGCAGCAAGAAGTGGATGAAATATTTAGAATGAACTCAAGTTACATGAGGAAACACAAATTGCCCAAAGAAGTCCATGTAAGATTTATGAAAAAAACAACAAGGGATGAGATATTAAGAAGAGTCAGAGATGACCCATTACAATATAAAGATAAAGAAATAGTAGGGCTGAAACAGATTCCCAAGAGAATAAGGGATACTCGAAGACAATATCATTTCTTGACTACAAAGCTGATTGCAAAAGGAGTAAATTTTAGATGGCAGATGCCAGAAGGGATTCTAATCAATTGGAATAATACAAGATATCGATTGGATTCAGTGTGGAAGGCAAAGGATTTTGATGAAAGTTATAGAGCATTTAGGAGAAAGAACACAATATCAACAAGAGGATGGAAGAAGCCAGAAACAGACAGAACAAACAATAGAGGAAATATAAATGGATATAAATGGATTGAATTCCCCATCAAAAAGAAAAAGAATTTTCAAACAACTACAGAAATTGAACACTGATATATTTTGTTTGCAAGAGACACACATAAAAAAACAACATCATAAATTTTTGGAAAATCCAAAACTTGGAAAACTTTATTATACATCAGCTCAACAAAAAAAAGAGTAGTTATATATGTTAAAGAGACAATAGATTCCAAAATGATTTATGCAGATGAAGAAGGAAGAATACTAATGGTAGAAATATTTTTAAATCAAAACAAGATACTTTTGATAGCAATATATGCACCAAATAATAAACAAGAAGAATTCTATCAAAACCTTCACAGAAAAATAGTAGAAATGGTATATCAAAATATATGCTTAATTGGGGATTTCAATGCAATAGTAGATGGGACATTAGATTATAAAAGCAGTAAATCAGGGAAACAAGGAAGAAAAAGATTACCTAAGATTTTTTTTTTAAGAAAAATGAACCCAGAAAAATCACAATATACATTTTATTCTAATAGTCATAAATCTTGGTCTAGAATTGATATGATTTGGATGACACCTGAATTAAGGGTTAATATGCAGGAAATTGAAATAGAATTAGGTACTTGGGCAGATCATAATCCTCTAAAAATTGTGTGGAAAGGAATGCAGAAAAAATTAAGATGGACTTTGAATCAATCTATATTAAAAGAGAAAGAATTTATAGACTTAGCAACAAAAGAAATGGATTTTTTCTTCAAAGAAAATAAAAAAGAAGATACAACATTACAAAATGTATGGGATACAGCCAAAGCATATTTTCGAGGCGTAGCGATAACATACACGGAGAAAAAAAATAAAGAAAAGAGACAATAATGTCAGTTGTTAAGAGAAGAATTTAAAAAATTAGAACTTGAACTACAAATAAACCCACAAAAGAAAATATTGAAAAGACAAATGGAAATAATAAAACATAAACAAAATTTAATAGAATCAGAAAAAATGGCACAGCAAATTAAAAGGGCAAAGCAAAACTTTTTTGAAAATGCAAATGTTAGCTTATAAACTTAAAAAACAGAAGGAGAAAAAATTGATAAACAATTTAGTAGATGAAAAAGGCTGCTTACAATTTAAAAATGAAGCAATAAAAAAGATAATTAAAGAATACTATGAGAAACTGTATATTAAAGAAGAAACTCCATGGGAGAAAATGACTCAATATATGGAAGAAAATAATTTACCAAAAATTCCAGAAAATTTCAAGACTATGTTAAATGAAAAAATAACAATGATGGAATTGACAGAGGCAATAAAAAGACAAAAAAATGAAAAAACACTGGGACCAGATGGACTCCCAGCAGTTTTATAAATGCTTACAAGATACATTAAGTTTACCACTGAAAGATGTATGTAATGAACTTTTATTGGAGGAAAAACTCCCAAATACATGGACAGAAGCAAATGTTACTTTGATACCAAAAGAGGACTCAGATCTGACCCTGATAAAAAATTATAGACCAATATTACTATTAAATGTGAACTACAAAATCTTCACTTCAATAATAGCTGAGGGGCTGAAAAGATTTTTGACTGAATTTATACATCCAGACCAAAACGGATTTTTGCCAGAGACAAATAAAAAATAATTTGAGAGTAATACTAGATATACTGGAATATTATGAACTTCATCCAGGGAAACAACTGGCATTAGTATTTTTAGATGCCCCAAAGGCATTTGATAATGTTTCTTGGCAATTTATGATTCAACAACTAAAAACAATGGACTTTGGTCAAAACTTTATAAATACGATTCAGACAATATATCAGAAACAAACAGCAAAAGTGATTGTAAATGGGGATTATACAGAGAATTTTGATACACGAAAAGGCACAAGACAAGGATGTCCATTATCCCCACTGCTATTTATCTTAACTTTGGAAGTTTTAAACAGAAACATTAGGCAAGATCCAGAAATTAAAGGATTGAAAATAAAAGGTGAAACCTATAAATTGCAAGCACTTGCAGATGATTTGGTATTCATTCTAGAGGAACCTTTAGAGACGATTCCTAAACTGTTGGAAAAGATAGAACAATTTGGAGAGATAGCAGGATTAAAGATAAATAGAGAAAAAACTAAAGTGATAGTTAAAAATCTTACAGATAAAAAAAAAGCAATTATCAGAAAATATAGAATTGCAAATAGTCAAAAAGGTCAAATACTTGGGAATATATTTGACAGCAAGATGTTCAACAATAAAAGAAGATAAGTATATTAAATTGGACAAATGGAAGAATCTGCAATTGTTGATGTTAGGAAGAATTGCTACAGTGAAAATGAATATATTACTAAAAATTCTATTTTTGTTTCAAACGATACCTATAAAACTGGAAAAAAAATTCTTTGAAGAGATAAACTTTCTAATTCAAAAATTTATCTGGCAAGGGAAGAAAGCTACAATTGAAAATGTTACTAGAAGCCAAGGAAAATGGAGGTTGTGGCTTGCAAGAATAGGTTTTATATTATCAAGCGTCAGTGCTAACATGGGTAAAAGAATGGATAACTTTTAGAAATAAAAGATTGCTGTACTTGGAAGGACATAACCTACAACTTGGTTGGCATGCTTTTTTATGGTATGGAAAAAATAAAATACATAAATACTTCCAAAACCACTATATTAGCAATGCACTATTATTAACATGGGAAAAAATAAAATGTAAAATCTATTTGAAAATTCCAGGATGGCTTTCAACAATGGAAGCATTTGTATATCCAAATCTAGTCAGTCTCGATATAATATGGAGATATAAAGATATTCTAAATTCTGAAGGGAACTTAAAATCCAGGCAAGAGATGGAAAATCAGGGCATCGATTTAACATGGTAGTCACATTTACAAAAGCAAGTCAGATACGACAAAGATATTAAACAGTATGGATTTTATAAAGAGCAGACTATGTTTGATCAGATATTACTAACTTCCAATGAAAAGTTAATTAAAAAATGTACAATTTCTTATTAAATCTCAAAATGGAAGATGAACAAGTAAAAGAGACAATGATAGTATGGGCAAAGAATTTTGGATATAATATAGACTTAAGAGAAGTGGCAAAGTTTGTGGGAAAGAAACTATAAATTGACAATGTCAGCTTCATATAAAGAAAACTTATATAAAATCTTCTATAGATGGCACTTGCCACCAAAAAGATTAGCAAAAATGTTTAAAAATATGTCAGAGAAATGTTGGAAATGTAAACACAAATCAGGTACTTATTATCATATGTATAAAGAACCATATGATAACCATTATAGAATCGTAGAAATTGTAGAAAAATTGTATCTTTCTACAACTATCTGCATCATTGATATATCTTATAGATTGCATCCTAGGAGAATTTATTCTACAAGAAATGTTTTGGACTTTAAAGTATTATAAGATTTATGTTGTTCTAGTTACAAACATAAACAGATAAAGGGCTCTAAATGTATTTACCTATAGTATCTACTCCTTTCCTTCCAGCTCTTCCAGCCATTTGTTTGTATGTCAAGATATCCAACAGTCTGCTACCAAATACAGGAGTTCGGATAATTACCCGACGTGCAGGCAGATTTACCCCCGAAGAAAGTGTAGAAGTTGCTATTAAAACTCGTAGGACACCTTGACGGAAAGCTACTTCAATTATGTCTCGTTCATCAAATGTCAAACCTGAAAAATAGTTTAAGATAAATATGCTTTATAAGTTTAATATATAGGTAGCATTTTTCATTTTCATTAAAAATTTCAATTAGTTGACAATAAAATGGTAAAAATGATAATTAAACTTATCAATTAAAAGTTAAAAGAATTAACAATGCTGGTAGAGAAAACAAACAAAAATATCCTCCCTGCTGTTGATCATGAGATCATTCTAAAACAAAAAAGTCGCTCCTCTGTACCACTGCTACCTGAGCGATGGTGACTCATGGCATCCACAACAAAATAGTTTTGTTCACTATTACAGTCAAAAGCCCACAATAAAGCACAAAACCCAGACTAAAAGCTGCTTATAACAACTCAGATGAAAATCAAAACATGCAAACCTTTACTGAAATTAAGCACATTGAATTTTCCTAATCAGGAAATGTTTGGGGCAAATGTAAGTGTAAAAGTTTGTTACACTGTTGGAGATGCCCAACATTTGATCTTATAAAAGTCATATACAGTCATATAAAAACAGAATTTGAATCCCCTATCTGGAAAACAACTCCCTCCTGCCTTTAATTTCAAACGTCCTAGAAAAATGTGTGTTGTTCTTTAACATCCATCACTAACCTCAACTCATTCTGAGGTTTAGCTTTTCTGATACCTTCTATACTTTCAAAATTACTTCTATGTAATTTCTTTAGTGATATACCCCTCTTTCCTTTTTTATGTGTTCTTTTCAATTTGTGGATATTCACTTAATGGTTTTTCTAACCACATTAGCTTTTGCCATCCTCCATTTTTTCCTTTTAGGATATCCTTTTGTGCCTTAATTATCTCTCCTTTTTTGTAGCCATCTATTTTTTTGTTCCTTTTACAAACAACTTTGACTTCATGGAATCCTACTGACTTCATTAAAGTGTATAGTCTCAAGGTACATACCATACATGCACAATAATTTCTGTTAATATTGACAATTCCAACATTACATGCTCCTTCCTGCTTACAATTCCTATAATTTTCTGAATTGCTTATTGTGTACATGCCAAAACTCATATGATTCTGCTGAGATGTTGGTTCCCTGCCTGGGAAGTAGTCATCTAGTGAAGACCAGGTGAAATTAAAACAAAATTCACCAGTGCTGATACTTTTATTAGTTCTGGTTAATTTAATCCTGATCCTCTTAACAGTGCTACTAAGTTCATTACCTTGGATTTCTCTTCAACATGAATATTTTTAACATGCAAGGCAATTCTTCCTCAATTTCCGTTACTTCTGTGCTATTTGAATAAGTCTGTTTCTTCAATTGTTCTATTCTACAATAATCATAAGAATCTTCTCATCATATTTTAGTTCATCTTTTATTTTATCTCCATATTTTTATTGTATAGACCACAATGGCCACAATTTATGTCAACATTTAGTGGCTTCATAATCTCAGCATAATTACTACCTCATTTCCTTCTTCTACCTGAACAGGAGTTTATCTGAAATTTTTACCACTAGTTTTATTTCCAATCATCACCAGTTTAAGGCCTACAGATCAAACCCAATGTGTTTTCAACATATTCTTCTCCATCTTTACATGGTCACAACCATGCTAGAAATTTCACACCTACTGATAAGCATAACAAAAAGTGTACCTGCATGGTGAAAAGCAACTCCCCATTTGATGGTCCGGTGAAGCACACTGTCCAAGCCAGAAGGAGACCGCTTTAACTGAATCAACAACTTTTCTATCCCTTCCTGGCACAGCGTAACAGGTGAAAGGGTTGACATCTTTTGAAGATCTTCAGAAAGGAAAACAGCCTTAAAACCTTATGCTTTCTCTCCAACTCCCTTCTCTTCTTCTATCCCTTACTCGACTTACTTTTTTGTTGAATACTGCAGAATTCCCTGGCAATGATGTCTGCTAATTTCTCACACCAATTCTTTGTTGGACAAAATACAAGAACTGAATGTCCATCCTGAACTGTCTCATAACACAGAGTCACCACATGGTCCTCATCTCCCTAAACAATTGTAGAAAGTGACAATTACATATTAGGGCTATGGAAATAAAATGGAAGGTTTAAATATAAAATTCTTTAAGATGTAAAAGAAAGAGGATTAGGATTGCCTCAGTTGTATTTGTAAATTGTATTTCGCAGCCTGATGTTTGGGGGTGCTGTTGAGAAGTAAAAGAATGTTATAATTAGAAGAACACAACCTGAGATTTGGATGGTTTTGCTTTTTAATGTACAAGAAAGTTAAAGAAAATGTAGAAAGTTAAAAGTAAATCATATTAGGAGTGCCATACTAAGAATATGGAATAGATATAAACCCAGGCTGTGTCCAAAAACGTCTTTACTGATTTCAGCACAAGAAGCATTTTATAGAAAAGAAACAGCGAGCAAAGACAAACAGTTAACATATCAAGATTTGCTAATACAGGACCATGTAGAACTGAAAATGAAATCAAAGAACAGTTCACTACAGCTGGAGTTAGTTGTCAATGGTTTTCATATATATCTAAAATTAAGAAAAAGATTTAATATAGTTTAAAAATAATTGGAATTGAAAAACATAAAACAAAATTTGAAATTGATTTGTTTACAAATGATAAATATATGATTGCTAGGATGTATAAATATTTGCTGATATTTGAAACCGAAGAACAAGTTAAAGAGTGCATGATAAAATGGTTAAGAATATTGATTATAAATAGACAATGTATAACAATTGTTTCAGAGATATTTCCTTACCTACCTTGCACTCCCCAAATGCCCTCTGTGATCCTTGATGCACCTTGCTTGCAGCTCCCTGAAAACTTTCTGACTCACATGGTGCTTCTCATGCAGCCCCTTGCGTATACTTCCTTACCCACACACTCTTCCCGGCCAGTGCCATACCCTGCACACCCTCCCAACCTGTGTGGGAGGTACTGCGCAGGTTAGGAAGCTTTATGGAGGTCCATGAGTTGCTGTGTGGGACAGGGAAGGTATACAGGGGGGCTGTGTGGGGTGGAAAGGATGTGGAGGGGTGTGGGACAGAGCAGGAAAAGTGCATGTGTAGTGCAGTCTTGTGTTGGAGAGTGCATGGAGTGTGATATGGGTTGGGTGCATGGGGGTGTGAGAGAGATGCTGCGCATGCAAGGAGATTCAGTATGGGTCAAGAAACATAACACAGTAATGTGCAAGTGGCAGCACAGTTTGAGCACAGAGGGGATTGGGGAGATTCTACAGATGGGGAGACTTTGCTTTGCTGTATACAGTAATATATAGATACGAACAGACCAATGGGAAAGAATGTTAAAAGGACTGAAATTCACATTGTGACACTATTTAAGAGAGGAATTTTATAAAACAATGTGCTGTTGGCATATGACACTAGAGAAATTATATAAGGTGTATAAAAGTATTTTTAGTCAGTATTGGAAATGTGAAAAACATAAAAGGTTATTTTTACCATACATACATGTGGGACTTGTGAAAAAGTAAAAAAAAAATGAATACAAATACATATAATGATACAAAGAATTTTAAAGACAAATATTCAGATGAAACCAGAACTTCTTTTATAATAGTATAGGAATATTAATATATATAAAATGTTGCCATAATTTTATATAATTTTTATATAAAAAAGTAATATTGCATCAAACTAATTTTCAGTATGGGCAAATACCTTAATATTCAGTACAGGTTGAATTTCTCTCACAACTGCATTTGAAGAGTCATAAATCTTATTGCCAATTTTTACTTGTTCCAGAAGGGGTACTGGACGGAAGTCGGTGTGGTACAATTCTGCATTTAGCCAGGAAGCCAGAAGATCCAAATTAGGAAGGGTGGCACTCATTCCTATGATCTGTATTTTATTACAAAAAGACTCTTCCATGATTTGCCTGCAGGAATAAACAAATCTATTTTGAATTTTGAAAACTGATTCCACTGCATATTTATTTATAGAATTTATTAACATATTAAATCACACTGATGTGATGGTCAATAGTTTTATGAAATGAACTCTGTGTCTATCAACAATTATTACTTCCTATTGATAGGGGAGCATGGATAGTGGAGTTGGATTTATTTATTATGTCAATTTATATTTCTGCCTATCCTGCAATTACAACACTGGTTAGTGTACACTGGGCTAAAAAACAAAATCAGCAATTACTAATAGAATAATATTGTCCAGGAACAAGCCCAACTCAACCATAAAGAATACAGAATCATACTGACACAATCGCCTAACTTCCAGAACTCTTCAAGGACTTAAGAAATGCTTCCAGGGTAATGGCCCTGCAAATCTCAAGAGGGCATGGTGTTGCAGAGGGCACACATTATAACAGAGACAGAATGCTTCCTGACACCGGTTAATAGAGTGGGCTGGGAGCAATGCCCAATCTATCGGACATAATGGGCAGAAACTATCATGCAGAGTTGATTCTGAAAACAACTTAGCTCCTATCACAAGGAGCTGTATAGATAGTACCTTGAATTTCACTCAGAAGCCCAATGAAAACCAATGCAACTTGTGGAGCAGCAGTGTAACATGGAAGCAACTGCCTGCACTGCTGTGCTCTGGACAGGTTGCAACTTTTGAGTGATCTTCAAAGGTAGCCCTATGTAGAGTGACCATAGGGTGCAAAACTTGAAGTCTTAAACTTCTCCCAAAAGCTTTCTACTAGCCTACTTAGTAGTTTAGCAGTTTCCTTTACCATTACACAACTTCTACAGTACAACTCATTTGGCATCCCCTCCCTAACCCTGATGTAAGAGAGAACAAAACATATATTTTTTAGCAAGGCTGCATTAGAGGGTTACTTCCCCTACCACAAGTCCTCACTGTGGTGGAGAGGTTTCCTAGGAGGGATTTGCAAAGAACACTAGGATTGTATGCTAACAGCTAAAGCAAGCAGACTTCTACTGTATATTGGGCAGCAATGATAAAGAAAGATGCTGGAAGCGGAAGATCACTTTCATGACAATGGCGAAGTCATTTCATACTGCTTAGGAGAAGGCCGTGGTATACCACACTTCTAGTTTACCAAGAAAACTACTTGAGTAGATAAGATAAAGCAATTAACAATATAGTATTGGATGATAGGCTACTGAGGAAGAGCTAAGGTTGGAGTACTAATGATGTTATGAGGTAGCTAGATTAAAGCCCTTCAGTTGCTGATGTTGCCATGCAAGAAAAGAAAATCTGAAGCTGTAAAGATAGAAC
The DNA here is from genome assembly GCA_023970755.1 of Azemiops feae. NCBI lineage: Eukaryota > Metazoa > Chordata > Lepidosauria > Squamata > Viperidae > Azemiops > Azemiops feae. The sequence continues at coordinate 4,412,907 of JALGBA010004292.1, read as the reverse complement.
TACAGTGGGAACTTGGAACATATTGTAAGAAGCATAAAGATGGAAAGGCTCAGTATGGTGTAACTTGACAAAATATTGACATTTTAAGTGTAAACAAATTGAAAAGACTGGAATTGGACATTTTCAGTCAATCATGCTATTTATTACTCAAGACACAAAAAACAAAGGAACGATGTAGTTTTCATTATCAGGAAGGATCTAGCAAGAGCAGTACTTGGTTGTAATGCAATCAATGAACAAATAACATCAATTAGACTTCACAGACAACCCCTTAATGTGACAATTATCCAAGTTTATGCTCCAACAACACTGACTGAAAAGAAGAGAAAGTTCATGAGTTTTATAATCAAGTTCAATTTGAAATCGACAAATATGCAGGAAAGACATGTTGCTTATGGTTGGAGACTAGAATGCCAAAGTTAGAAACAGCAAGGAAGAAAGTTTAATTGGACTGCATAGCCTAGAAAACTGAAATGAAGCAGGAGAATGACTTACCAGTTTCTGTCAATCTCTTCATTTCTAATTGCCTTCAAACAACCAAAGCAATACGGACATCACCAGACAAAGTACACAAAAGTCAAATTGGCTATACTATTGGTAGAAGGAGGTGGAAGATCTCAGTTAAAAAAGGAAAACGGTTGGTGATTGTGGTCACTAAATGAGGACTACCTGTATACAGTATTTTGTCATTGGCTTCAGCAGGTGTTACTACCTGGCTAATCTCACACGCTAAACAGAATTGCCTAATTAACACTGGGTGGAACATACACCCAGGTTATACCAGGGTATATGTATAAATAAAAAAAGTGAATTTTAATTTATTGAATACTTATTTATATAAAGTGAAGATTCATTCTAAGTGAGATTCAAACAATCCTTCAAATAATAAACAATGAAATGTATTAGGGACAATTCTTCTTAAAAAATGTAAATACTTAACAGCTTTCCCAGAACCCAAGTTAAACACATTAAGAGTATATCTAATCAATGATGCATCTATGATTTAGATAGCCATTCCAAAATAAGTCTAATTAGAAGTGGTCATTAAAAAGTGTTTATGGTTGTCAGGCAAATTATTTAACATTTTAACAAAATTCTTAAGCCCCAGATCTGCTTGTTTTAAAAGATCAAATAGTAAACAAATCATGATTTTTCATACTACGTACTTGTTCTTTATTCTTTTAGTCAAAAAACAAATCTTTGCCAGCAGAAGTTCTAATAAATATCCTCTTTGAGAATCTCCTAACATGTGCAATTCATCCACAACAACTATTCCTATAAAAAGAAACGAAGAGAGGCGAGAATGGAATATGCATATTTTAATTTGTCAAAGCAGATTCCAAAACAGCATCTATTATAAAAGGAAAAATAAACTATCAATAACCTTAAAACAAACTGCATGTATTGTATTCACTACAAAGTCAAGTTTTTCTCCGAAATAACTTAGGAAGAATATTTGGATTGTGTTCATCAAATGGAAAATACTATTGTAACTAATAATGTAAGCATTACATTATTGTAAACAAAGGTAGCACATAATACAAGTAAGTAGCTGAAAAAGAAACAGGAAAATACAAACGTCTTCAATGAAGACCCACATTTTTTAATCCTCCCTTTACAAATGCTAGAAGTTGTGGTAGAAGCTTCATTCTACCTCCTGTCTAATGTGCAAGTAAAAAGTAAAAAGATGGAATGGAGCTAGCAAATTGCATTCTATTTCCTCCTTCAATGGATTATGCTGTGGTCTATGGCAGAATTTCATAATAAATAGGCTAGAATTCACAAGTCTTGAGACTAATCATATTTTCATGTGAAAAATTAACTACTCTCCATTTGAAATTTTTGACTTTTTCAAGATAAAATATCTTAAGTCTTTGTTTCAACAATATTGGTAAAGGTATCATGCACTATATACATTTTGTAATCCATTGTGTAATTTAAATAAGCATAAATACAAATTCCTCAAATGAAAAAAGTAAATACGTCCCTACATTTATTATCATCTCAAATACCTAAAATAAGAATAAGGTATACCACATCAGGTACAAATAATTAGAATATTATTAGAGAGGATCCGGGAGGAACCTGTCTTATTGAAACCTCAGGTATTTAGTTCAATTTGCTCTGTGTTGTTGAAGGACATAGATTTACCATCTTCAGATAGTTATAGATGAAAGGGATTTATAAAGTGCTGAAAAAAGATTTCTGGGAACTCCAGAACTTCATCATGCGACTTACAGGAAGCTCTCATTACTACCGATGTCAAAATGCTTGAGTCTACTATTAGAAGGTAGATCTACATGGGGGTTATGGTAGGGGGAAAACCTTTGCTGTCCAGAAAGAACATTAAGGCAACGCTAAAGTTTGCTCATGAATATCTAGGCAAAGACCAGGATTTCTGAACAATGTGCTCTGGACAGACAAGGCAGATAGTCTTTGGTCAGAGCCCCAGAAGACACATTTGGTGAAAACAAAAGACAGCATTTCACCAGAAGAACCTGATACCAAATGTAAAGCATGGCAATGGAAATGTTATGGTTTGAGGTTGCTTTGCTGTATCAGGGCCTGAGCAAATCACCACCATAGATTTCAATATGAATTCTTCATTGTACAAGAGGATACTTGAAGATAATTTGATATAATTTTTCAGAAGATTGAAGCTCAACTATAATAATAATAATAAAGTTGGAAGGGACCTTGGAGGTCATCGAGTCCAACCCCCTGCTCAGGCAGGAAACCCTACACCATTTCGGACAAATGGCTGGCCAGTCTCTTCTTAAAAACTTCCAGTGTTGGAGCATTCACCGCTTCTGGAGGCAGGTTGTTCCATTGGTTAATTGTTCTAACTGTCAGGAAGTTTCTCCTTAGTTCTAGGTTGCTTCTCTCCTTGATTAGTTTCCATCTGTTGCTTCTTGTCCTGCCTTCAGGTGCTTTGGAGAATAGCTTGACTCCCTCTTCTTTGTGGCAGCCCCTGAGATATTGGAACACTGCTATCATGTCCCCCCTCGTCCTTCTCTTCGTTAAACTAGACATACCCAATTCCAGCAACCGTTCCTTATATGTTTTAGCCTCCAGTCCCCTAATCATCTTTGTTGCTCTTCTCTGTACTCTTTCTAGAGTCTCAGCATCTTTTTTACATTGTGGTGACCAAAACTGGATGCAGTATTCCAAGTGTGGCCTTACCAAGGCATTGTAAAGTGGTATTAATACTTCACGTGATCTTGATTCTATCCCTGTTAATGCAGCCCAGCACTGTGTTGGCTTTTTTGGCAGCTGCAGCACACTGCTGGCTCATATTTAAGTGATTGTCCACTAGGACTCCGAGATCCCTCTCACAGTTACTATTATTGAGCAAGGTACACCCTGTACTATACCTGTACATTTGGTTTTTCTTGCCTAAATGTAGAACCTTACTTTTTTCACCATTGAATTTCATTTTGTTAGATAGCGCCCAGTGTTCAAGTCTGTGCAGGTCCTCCTGTAACTAAAAGAGGACCTTGCAACACCACAATTACCCTAAATATTCCTGTAAATCCACTAAGGAATGACTTAAAAAAAACCTACAATGGAAAGTTTTGGAATGACCAAGACAAACCCCAGATCTAAATCCCATTGAAATACTGCAGGGTAATATGAAATGGGCTATGCCTGTAAGAAATCCCTTTAATGTTGCACAGGTGTAAAAATTCTGAAGCAGTAGGAACAAATTTCTCCCAGTTGACATAGAGACTGGTAGACAATTATAAGAATTTTTTTGAAGTTTTTTTTCTGCCAAAGGGGACAATGCTAGGTATTAGATCAAAGGTGGTACCTACTTTTTCCACAGAAGGAAATGATATATCTGTAATTATTTTTCTTGAAAAGATGATTGGAAAGTCAATTTTTCATAGTTCTTTTGTTCAGTTATATCACCTTTATCTTTATACATAGTTTGAATAAAGATAAAATATTGATATATCCACATATGTTAAAAACATATGTTAAAAACATATGGAACATTCTTGCTTTTTCACATTTCTGTACAGAGAGCAGGCATGCACAGGTTTATTCCAAATTGTTATTTTTCTGCCAACCATTCAGCAAATAGTTTTAATTTTCTCTCCTTCCCAATATAGCTACCCCTTTTTCATACCTCTTCTACGTTATTCTTTTTCATATTTTTGTCTTTGCTATGGGGTAGGGGATGTATGTGAATGTGTGTGTTCTTTCTGTTCATGAGAGAAAAAATGATTACAGAGGTGGCTATCATGCAGAAAAAAGGATGTACCCAAGTAAACAATTTGTTTCTCACTATTTCTCTTTATATTGATATTTGTCAACTTACCCAGAGAGTCAAGAGTTTTCTCATCTATGAGTCTATTGACCAGACCGTTGGCTCTCTCAATAGTACAGACTGCAACGTCCAGTGCAGAAAAAGGGACCGAAGGAGAAACACTGCCTATATAACCTTCCACTTGTACACCCTCTTCTTGGAACATAGCCTATTTTTCAGAAAGAAGCACATACATACAGGTAGTGTTCAAAATCAGCACTTCTAAAATTATTTACAAACTATTAATAGAATGTTTTAATGATGGGTTTGTTTCAATGTTGATACTTATAAACTGCCCATTCTTTGGTAAGTAAGTAGAAAATAAACCTAGTTAAATAATTACTTTCCTTAACACTCAAATGATCGTGCCAAGAATATATGTGATCTATGTTGCTTCAAGATCACTGATATCACAATGCACATCAAGATCACTGCCCCGTTTCAGTTTTTAAGAAAACATTCAATCCATAGCCATTAAACAAAGTCCCACTGCAATTTTAAATCACACCTGTAGGTAATATTTCTTCTCTTTTGCCACAGAGATGAAAGGGAGAATGAACAATGCTTTCTTCCGTCTTTCTAAAACTCTCTTCAATATGAGTAATTCGGCAACAAGTGTTTTCCCCGCACTGGTGGGAGCTGAAAGCCGTTGAAAAAGAGGCAACAATTTATAAGAAAATGATTCACAGCTACAGACTTTTTTTTTCATTCAAGAACTTCTAAAATTATAGACGGTTCACAGAGCATACGGTGTCCCCCCAATAATCATCTAAGCTGGCTTCCAGCAAGGAAAGTCAATGGGGGAAGGTAGATTTTCACGTAACCACCACGATTCACTTAAATGCAGTGATTCGCTTAACAACTGCGGCAAAAAATCATAACATGGAGCACAACGTACTTAACAACCATCTTGCTTAGCAACGCAAAATTACTGCGCTCAGTAAATTTACACTGTATTGCAGTCTAAAAAAACTTCAGGTTATACTATTAATAAAATAGAAATAAGAATCCAAAATACTTTTGTACCAATCAGGTGGGAAAATATCTAAAAGTTGGAAGAATATTAGTATCATTTATGAAATAAATTTTGTTAATTTTTTTCCAACTTTCCCATGCTTAAAATGTAATCCAAATCCATGTCATTTGACATTACTAAAGAAACTGCCATTAAAATTAATTTATATTAGAAACAGAATAAAAAAGGGAAGCGCACTATCCAATTCAATATCTAAATACTTCAGTAAAAATAGTCTAAATTGTTCTCACCTAAATCCTATAAAACTAAAAAACATGCAGAAAAAGGAAAAAAACAGTAAATGTTTTTATTAGTAGCTGTCTTACCCGAGTAGACTAAGTTCCTTCCCTCCAATACTTGATCAGCCATCAAGCACTCTGCTTGCCATTGGAACATACGAACTACTCCCAAACCATGATATTTCTCCAGGACTGTTTTGGGAAGCTCCCAGTTTGCTAACAATAGTTTGTCACTATTGTCATCAGGAACATCCACATGTTGACATGGTCCTAAGTGGAAATCCAGCATTACATTAGGAGTCCTCTACCACAGAGGTGGTTGGTGGAACATATAGGGGATTAACAAATATGAAAAAATTGTAGTGATTTAAAAACTAATTATAGTTTATAGTTGCGAGATCAGTAAGAACTGACTTTTGCTCCCTGGATAGGATAGTCATAAATATCCATAGAAAATAATGGGAGCTGAGAATCACTATATACTTAGATGACAAGGCTTCCTGGTAATCAGCGTGAGTTTCTGATATGATAGCATAGTTCTTATGATAACCACATTTAATTAAACGTTTTTCACAGAACTTTATGCAGTTTTTGAAATATTTAGTATGAATAAATATCAGAGATTTTAAGGGAACATTATTTTTGTTTGTCGCGCAGGCAGCCAAGCGTATAGACTACATTTGGCATGTTTATCCACCTATTAAGTTTCTCCCAAGGACCTGGAATAAGCAGATGTTGTTTGATAGTGTTAAGGGTATCGTAACAGGATGTAAGCTATTCCAAATAAAGCTGCCTTTTGCAATTGACTGATGGTGATTTTATCAATGTATTATTATTTGGATTATTGAAACTGTTAGAATGGAAACAGCTTTCATTGCCTTGAGAAAAATAAGATACTGTCTCCATTTTACAAAATTACAAATGAAAAGCAACAGAAAATTGTTAATATGCAAGCAAATGTAAGTAGCAATAACCAATATATTATTGGAAACAGCAAAGTCATAAGCAGGCTCACAACAGTTTCTGAACAATTTATTTAAAAAGAATTAAAATAAAAGTTCTGGCTTGGTGTGGAATCCTTCTGAAGTTCATGTGAGAAAGTATGTATTCACCCATTAAAGTCCTTGGGAAACTCTTCCCTCCATCCAGTTGAAAACCCACTAAGTTTGTGGAAGAGAATCAATTGCTGTTTCTCATTGCTGAAGCAGGACAAAAACACAAATGTGACTCGAAGTGGGAATATTGAGACAGACATAATTAAAGCTGCATAATTTAGTTTGTACCCTTCTTCATGATCCTGGTTAATGCTGTTGTGGAAAAAAAAACCCTTCTCCAAAGATTCCACTAGTTGAACTATAGCATCTGTATCTTTTGAGCAACTGTAGTTGCATCAAGGTGTGGGATCCTTGTGTGCATTTGTTCTTTTTCTATGTATGCACATGTACATATGCAATCTCTAACTCACAAGGCACTTCATATACTGTATCTTTTGAAATCTAAGTAAGTTTTTCTAATCCTGCCTATCCCATATATCTGGACTGCATATAATACATCCAAAGAATTACAGTGCAAATTGATCTACCAATTGGAAGTGGAAAGTGCCTATCCTGGATCTATAATGATAACCAGTTGTCAGAGGGATGCAAAGTTGCAAAATAAATAATCTGATAGATAAATGTATCATATAATGCTTTTGTTTATCAATTAATAGAACAATATTTTTTTCAGAGTATGAACTAGTTTGATAAAGCAGAATTCAGAAATTATTACTGAGGTTTAAGTAATACATTTTGAATTCAGGTGTCTTCTCAGATGCGATAACAAATATGTCTCCTGAAATACTGCATAAATGATTTTCTAAACTCATTTCTAAGTCATACAAAGGAGAAACATGGTTAGGACAGAAATCTTATTTAATGGTTAGAAATTTGCCCATAAATTTTAATTTCAAAGATCAATATTCTGGCTTATGACTATTCAGGAAAATGTGAGATACGGTAAGGAAAATAATATTAATAAAATAACATTTAAATAAAGTTTAACAACTATCATTTATTGGATTGATTTAAGAATTCCCATGTGTAGAAAACAGCAATAGTTTTGAGAAGCTTTCTTTTATGCAGCTACTGCTCCAGGAGATGTTTCTCCAGTCCCATATCACAATGACCATTTGACATTTTTATAAGTTAGCAAAAGTTGTAAACAAAAAATTCATCTCTGGCCACTGCGTGCTTTATTTGCATCGTCTGCAATTAAGTCTTACTAATAAACCTTTCTCGATTACTAGCCATTATTTTTCCCAGCCGTTCAGCTTCCAAATATATTTCTTATATTTCTCATCCTTTTGAAATTGAACTGAACCCGCCCGGCTACGGGTTCAAAGCCTGCTTACCTTGCAAGCTGCGAGTCCGGCCTCTGGAGCTCTCTAAGCCGGCAGGTGGGCTGAGCACTGGGCCCCTCGTGGCTTCTTCACGGGGAGAAAAGGGGACTGTGGCCGCTTCCAGGAGCCACTGCCTCGGTTCTTCCAGGCAGCCGCCCTCCGCCGCCATCCTCCCGCCAAACCGTTCAAAGAGCCGGAAGTGTCGTCCTTTACTGACGATTTCCCATAAAAGCCTCGCCAGATACTCCAGGAACTGCGAGCGGGCTTCTTCGCGCATCTCATTCGCAGTGGCGGAAGTCCTAGCGTCCATAGAAATATCCGAGGGGATCCAGCATTTGATCTGACCCGCGAGTTTGTCTCCTCCCCTTCAACTTTGGTGCTCACATAAATTTGGATTCAAAAGCAGCAAAAATGAATGCCTCTCTTTATACCAGTGTTTCTCCATCTCAACAGGTGTGGACTTCAACTCCCAGAAAGCGTATAAAGTGGTGTTTCTCAAGCTACTTCCGAAGTAGACGCTCTGCAGTTTTAGCATGCCTGTAATGGTCCGTTCCTTTTTTCCTAACGGATGGACGTTAAAACTTCATCGCAGGGCGCAGATATATGCTATTTTAAAATGCTGGTATTTCGTGTAAGCATTTCTGATTACAGAGCGAAATTAAGAGGGCATCAAACTATTCTCCAAAGCACCAGAGGGCAGGACAAGAAACAATGGTTGGAAACTGACGGAAGAGAGAAGCAACCTGGAATTAAGGAGAAACTTCCTAACAGTGAGGACAATTAACCAGTGGAACAGCTTGCCTTCAGAAATCGTGGGCGCCCCTCACTGGAAGTTTTTAAGAAAAGACTGGACAGTCACTTGTCTGAAATGGTATAGGTCAGTGGTGGCAAACCTATGGCACGGGTGCCAGAGGCACTCAGAGCCCTCTCTGTGGGCACGCACGCCATTGCCCCAGTCCTAGGCCTTCAGCTGGGTTTTATAAAACCTTTCGCTTTAGGCCTCCACTGCCGTGTGCAAAAAAAAAAAAGGTTCAATCAATCAGTCAATTTCAACTTCTCGTGGGGAAAAAAAAGATCTTACAAAGTTGGAATTGATTGATTGAACTTTTTAGTCCCACCCAGTCTGCCGTTACCACTGCAGCCACGCCCCCCCAATTGGCCACACCTACCCAATGGGCCACACCCACCCAGCACCCGACGATGCATACGTGGGTTTTGGGTTGCAGTTTGGGCACTCGGTCTCTAAAAGGTTCGCCATCACTGGTATAGGTTCTTCTGCTTGAGCAAGGGGCTGGACTAGAAGACCTCCAAGATCCCTTCCAGCTTCTATTCTATTCTATTCTATTCAGCAGGGGATATTGGCTATGTTGTTTAAATGTATTCAATTACTTACCTATAAAGGGAAGATCAACAAATCCTACACATAAATGTTTGTTAATTGTATGTTATCACTGATTGTATCTAACAGACTAACAATTGGAACGGATCTTAGAGGTCTTCTAGTCCAACCCCCTGCTCAACCAGGAAACCCTATAACATTTCAGACAAATGGTTGTGCAATCTTTTCTTAAAAACCTCCAATGTCGGAGCACCCACATTTTCTGCAAGCAAATTGTTCAAGTGATTATTCTAGTGGTCAGGAAGATTTTCTCCTTGATTAGTTTCAATCCATTGCTTCTTGTTCTGCCTTCAGGTTCTTTGGAGAATTGCTTGACTCCCTATTCTTTGTGGCAGCCCCTGAGATATTGGAACACTGCTATCATGTCATTCCTAGTCCTTTTCATTAAACTAAACTTACCCAATTCCTGCAACCATTCTTTGTATGTTTTAGCCTCCAGTCCTGGTAGCTTTTTTACATTACCTGTTGTTCTTCCAAACAACATGGTTTTCTCCACATAATTGCCCTCACAGGAAACAATAGTATCTCCAAGAGACATTAAAATCTGCCCATGCAGGAGAGCCACCTCCTTCCAAGCTGTATCACCTCCTGTAGCTGCAGGATGAGGAGGGCTGGACTGTTCCTCTGCTCCTTTAGGCAGCTAAGAGCTCACCTTCACCCTAGTCAGGAACAGGAACGCATTCTAACTGCAATACAGCAAAATGACGATGGCCCAGAGCAGCTTGTCAAAGATGCTGGAAAGAATATCATGAAGAGACGAAGTTGGATCATTCTGCCTGTCCCAGGTCCACAGGAAGAAATATGTAACAGTCAGCCTGATAGACTTCCTGAGAAGTCAAGGGAGGAACCACCTGTGGCTCTGCCTACCTACACAGCAGCTCTAAGATATGGCATGTGACCATGTTCTTCTGGGTCATGATATGTGGGGAGGGTATAACCTGACTCAGTCTAAGAGAGGGAGCGGGGGCCGGGGGGCTGGTGTCACCTCACACTTCCTGCATAACCAGAATGGTAAGAAAAAGGAAATGGAATAGTGAAAGGCCAATTTCTCCACACAAGAACTGAATTGGAGGTTACAGGAATATAAGGCCTTTCTTTTTCGAAGTCTTCGGTTTAACCTTGGGTGTCAAGCCTTACCAGACATTTTCCCAAGGAAGTTGATTGGATCCAGGTCTGGGTCCAGCTCTGGTTGTAGTGCAGCGTTCTGGAGTCCTGCTGTTGAGTGGAGAGATACAGGATGATTAGATCTACATTAGGGGCCAATTTGTGGAAAAGGAGTCATCTGAAACTAAGCTTCTGGAAGAAGGCAGAGAAGTAGAGCTAGTCTCTCTGGCATCAACTGGTCAGGTACCATTTTGTCTCATATCTGCAGCCCTCTAGCTTCCCTGTAGGTCTTTTTCACTGTCAGAAGTGTTTCTATCCGTAATAGCCACCAACTTGCAAGGCTTTCACCATGCCTTTCAGCTGTGTTCTGGCAAAGACGTGACAGTTCCTCGATGGTAATACAGATAAAAATGTCACTGGGATCCCAGGCACTTTCCTTCAAGGTGCTGAAGTTCTCTAAGTTGTCTTCATATTCTTCAGGGGAATCCTTTGAATGACAAGGATTCCCCTGTGGCCACTCAAAGAAGTTGAAGAGATTCAGAACTGCTATTTCCATGGAATCTGTTGACTCTAGAATAAAGAGAGGGCTAAGCAAGTCTGAAGCATTATAAAGTGGTATTAACACTTCACATGATCTTGATTCTATATCTCTGTTAATGTAGCCTCAAATTGCATTGGTTTTTTTGGTAGCTGCAGCTCACCACTGGCTCATATTTAAGTGATTGTCCATTAGGACTCCAAGATTAATATTTACACGATAACTATATATTATATATTTATATTTAATATTTATTATATTTATAATATAGTATATATTTATATTTATACTATTTATGGATTTAATACTAGTTGTATATGCTGATTTGTAAAGTCTCTCCAGTCTAAAAAATCCTAGATACCAAACATTGTGTATCCTATAGTTAGTATACAAAGCTTTCCTAATAAAAACCAGTATGCATGCAACCATTCAAGAAAAGCAAAGGCAAGAAACAGGGTAAAGCAGAGATTCCAGGAATGCTCTTTATTGTTGTAGGGAAGAAAAGCAAAATCTTGAAACTTGGCAGTTTCTCTCTGACCCATCTTACAGGATCCAAAATCAAGGTGTTATTGTTTCAAGTTTCTTTCTCATAGTTTCCTCTTCCTTAAAACTGAACAATCTTTTCTCAAAGTTCCCCCCCCCTTAATATGTTCATTCCTTCCCTTGTTTTAAAAGATCTATATTCTTTCACAAATGTATATGTATTGGGCACATGAAACATATACAGTAAGTAGTAGACAAAAATAATGGGCATTAAAAAACAAAACAAACATGATATGAGTTTGGCTATATAGTGGATGAATATTTAATAGGTCACTCTTATATTATAAAGTATAATTTATACTGTAAAGTATAAACTACAAAACATCTGATGAAATTGCCTACATTTTCTTTGTGGCGTATACAAAAGGACTTAAAAAAATAGAAGGCTAACAAAGGAAATGGTCAAAATCCATCTCTGGGGAAAAGACCAGTACAACATGACAGATCTCTCTCTCTCTCTCTCTCTCTCTGTGATGTGCACACACATGCACATGCACACACCTTAATTCACTTAATTAACTGGATGATTCCATTTAAAGCATATGTTAGAGATACACAGTATATTTAAAAAATTCCATTTATGGTACAATGGGAAAACAAACTTGAAGATAAAATAAGTTTGCATCAGTGAGTTCTCTTTGGAAAGAAAGCAGATAATACAATGTCTCTCACTGTTTGGCCAGTGCTTCCTGAATATCCTCAATACATCCACTTAGGTCCATTTTACTGAGAACCTGACTGATGCGCTCCATAGTAGCATCATGGTTTGCCAATAGTCTCCATTCTTTTAGTGTCTCATATTGTGCATCCCGCACAGACCTATGGTCAAAAAAAATCCTCTCAATTGTATTTTCACTCAGTCCCAGGTTCCTCACAAATTCCTTCCATCGTAACACTGGTACAGCATCCATCACAGCATATAAAACCACAGGACCTGGGGGAAAAGCATACAGTTGAAAAAATGTGTCTAGCATTTTTATTCTTCCCTCAGTACCAGATTCTCTATGGTAAGAAAGATACTAAGTTTTAGGTAGATACCTGTATATTAGAAGTAGAAGGCAACAACTTGAACTCCCATATAGTTCTTTGAATGGGACAATTATGCAATAAAAACTTAAGGTGGAAGCATTAAATCCATTCCATTGAAATTTTAACATAATCCCCTCCCAACAAAATCATCTACACCAGAGGTCCCCAACCTTTTGGGCACCAGGGACCGGTTCCGTGGAGAGAGGGTTTTCCACGGACCAGAGGGTGCGTGGTTTTGTGAGCTGCCTGCATCTTGCAGATGGGGCTTTGCTTGTTTGTGCGGCCCGGTTGCTGGCATGCCGTGGCACGGTACTGGTCCATGGACCGGGGGTTGGGGACCCCTGATCTACACAGTATTCAGTGTTTCTACCCAGAAAAGTAATTCTATAAGCATTAGCAAACTTATCTATTAGGAAAAATATTATTAAACTAAGAAATGTCCACTATATTTGACTGCTGTAAGGATTCTTCAAGATCTAGGTTCTGTCAGAGATGTAGTGATGTTTTATGTATAATGCAACTCCACCTCTTCTTTTGTTGGGTCTGTTTCTTTTGAATAGTTTATATCCTTCCATCAGTACATTCCAGTCATGAGTTTCATCCCACCAGGTTTCAGTAATGGCAACTATATCATATCTGCCTTCTTGTATTAATACTTCACGTTCACCCTGCTTGTTCCCTAAACTTTGAGCGTTAGTATATAGGCATTTGAGTCCTTTATTGGTCTTGGGTATGTTTCTTGTATCTCCTACTTTATAACTGGGATTTCCATCCTTTCCATCACTCTCTATTTCATTATGTTTTTCTTTGTTTATTTCTTTTTTCTCTTTACTCCCTTCCTCCTTATGTGATTGGTTATCTAGTGGTTTTTGCTTGGAATTAGGTTTCAATAGGTCGTGAAGTCCCGTCCCCCCCATTTTTAGTTTAAAGCCCTTTTGATAAGATGAGCCAGTCATTTTCCAAATATATTTTTTCCAGTTCTTGTGAGGTTCACTCCATCTCTTATCAGTAGACTTTCATCTACACCATGGTCTAGGAAGCCGAAGTTCTGGTGACAACACCACTTAACTGAGAAGTGACAATAATGTTCTAATTTGGTAGGGTTTTGCTTGTATTATATCATTATCTAATCTTTCTACAGTGAAATATTTATATTGGGACTTGGGAGTGTTTGAAACAAAAATGGTTAATGTAAATTTAAGAAGAATACTACAGTATTGGCCTCATTTTGAGAAGAAGAAGTTATTATTTTGATCATTTTAGTAAAAGAATGATGGATTATCTGTGCTGGATGCTTTAATGGCTTTAAACTTTCTCTACTGCCTCTCTGGATTTGCAGAAGTGTATGTCACAGTGCCTAGACCAGGTCAGCTTCCTATATTGGCTAATATGATAGTTCTTCTCAGTCCATTGTATTTAAACTGCTGTATTTAAACTGCCCAGAGCTCCTGGGAGGTTTTACAAACTCTAAGACTGCAACAGAAAGGTAGCGGCCCGCGCGCCGTTAGGCACGCAAATTATATAACTAAAAATCAAAAGCAGTGGTACATTCAGGGCAAGTGTGTCTGAGATTCCCTGTATCTAAGAATGTCTGGCTTAGTTCAGTGCAACATTTGCTTTGCAGCTGTCTTTCGCAGTACCCTTTTTAAACTTGTAAACAAATCACTAGTCTACAAGGACAGATTATTTATCTAGGGTCTGTAATCTGTGCTCTTCAGGCAGAAATTAGGTGTCCAGTTCAGTCCCACTACTCTACTGATCCTCCGCGCTATCAGCCCCCTCTACCACAAAGATCCTGCAGGAGAAGGGCAGTGTGGACAACCGTGGGATCTGGCAGGGTGAGAGCTGTGAACCATAAACGCAAAGCTTTTGATGTGTCCCTGCACAACAGATACAATACCCTTGCTGACCTTAATAGGGACATTAAGGAGACAGGTAAAGGTATTTGTGATGATAACTCAAATAAGCAGGGGATCGTGGTCCGAGATGAACAACTTGTTTTTGACAGGGAGAAGTGTGAATCAGGTATTACACATCAGTCATGCAAGAACAGAAAGGCATCCAAAAAGAGAAGCCACCTTCTGGTAGGTGATTCAATTATAAGGGATGTAAATTTAGGAAAGGACACAGTGGTTTCAAAAGAGGTCAGGTGTCTTCCAGGTGCTACTGCCAGTAGGGACAAGAAGCGTATTTCTAAAATAATCAAGAATGCCAGCAAGGACTGTGATGTGGAGGCTATTGTACATCTTGGCACTAATGATCTGTCCCAAAAAGATGTACTCTCTGTGCAGAACGATTTCCAGAGCTTGGGACAGGAACTTAGCAGAATAGGCTGTAGGCTTACTTTTTCAGAAGTTTTACCAGTATATAAGGAGCAAAATGGAAAAGGCCAGCGTATAGCACAATTCAATATGTGGCTAAAGGAGTGGTGTAAAGGGGAAGGCTTTGGATATATTAGTCACGATGTCTGAAGCTGGTCCAATGAAAAAATGTACAAAAGAGATGGTTTGCATCCATCAAAGAAAGGGACTGAGTTACTCGGCTATAAATTCACAGATTTTCTGGAGGAATATTTAAACTAAACAGCGGGGACAGTGAGTTAATTGATACAGAACATCCCTGTCCCCGACAATCTAAAAATTATAGGGCTATCAGTGCATGTAACATAGATGTGTTTGTGGACAAGAATATCAACCTTGCTGTCAAGCAAAATCAAGCTTCTAACAGCGAGTGCCACACAAAGTGCACTAACCAAATAGGTGGTAAGACAATAGGGGAACTCAGGCACCACACAGGTCACGTAGAAAGTAAACACAGGGTCAGTCATAAAGGACTCAAATGTCTATATACCAATGCACAGAGTATGAACAGCAAACAGGGTGAACTAGAAATTCAGGTTAATGAGGGCAGATATGATATTGTTGCCATTACGGAAACATGGTGGGATGAAACCCACAAATGGAACACACAGTTAGAGGGATTTAAATTATTTAAAAGAAACAGACCAAATAAAAGAGGAGGAGGAGTTGTTCTATATGTAAGAAATAACTACATCTCTACAGAAATAGAGCACAACAATGATGAAAACTGTCTTGAATGCATTTGGGTCAATATAAAAGGGGGGGGGAAATGACATTGCCATAGGTGTATACTACAGGCCACCCAACCAAACAGTGGAAATAGATGAACTTTTTGCTAGTCAGCTAACTAAGGTATGTAGGAAGCACATCACAATAGTAATGGGGGATTTTAGCTACCCTGACATCAACTGGGAGACAAACTCTGCACCAAGTGGAAGATCAAACAGATTCCTTGCAAACCTAGCAGACAACTTTGTCTCCCAAAAAGTAGAGAAGGGAACTAGGGGATTAGCCATTTTGGATCTAATTTTCACTAACAGAGATGAAATGATAGAAGGTGTTGAAGCCACAAGAACCTTGGGAGGAAGTGATCATGCAATATTGGAATTCAACATTATGGAAGCACAAGCAATAGAACAGGGCTTTTAAACCGGTGGTACGCGTACCACCAGTGGTACGCGAGCACATGGCTGGTGGTACGCCTAGGACAGGTTGAAAAAACATGTAAAAAAAAAATGTAAAAAAAATATTAAAAAAATTTTTTTTGATTTTTTTTTTTTTTAAAAAAAGTGTAAAAGTGGATGAGGTGAAGCGGCAGCAGCGCCGCAGAGGCTTGTGGCAAAGTCAGCTGGAACTGCACGTTGCCTGGGTCCTACTGAGAGCCCAGGATCAAAGCGCGCAGCTCCAGCTGATTGGCGGCGGCCTTAGGGGTGGCAGGCAGCCTCACGCAGTCTTCAGGGGAGATTCTGCTGGAGCTGCGAGACGCATTGCCTGGGTTCCCCCCGCCCCCGCCCAGATGCCCTCACCTCCCCCAAGCATTTTTTTTACTCACCTGCTTTCAGCTGCACTCCCTTTCTCCTTTTGCTTCTCTGCCTTGGTTTGCTTCTCGGCCTTCGCCATGTGTTTGTGAGACAAAAAAAAAAAGTTCCATGAGACTTTCTAACTTCTCGCGAGAAGTTAGAAAGTCTCATGGAACTTTTTTTTTTTTATCCAAAAGCACGTGGCAAAGGCAGAGAAGCAAACAAAGGCAGAGAAGCAAAAGGAGAAAGGGAGTGCAGCTGAAAGCAGGTGAGTAAAAAAATGCTTGGGGGAGGCGATGGCATCTGGGCGAGGGTGCCAACCTTACCCTGCATGGTGACGGGAGGGTTAACAGCGGGCGCGGGGGCCCCAGGAGGAGCTGCGCAAAGTAGGCAGAGGGGAGGCCGGGCAGATTGTGTGCGCCGGCAAGCGAGCAAGCTGGGTAGGGGCGCGGAATCGGCGTTCCTGAGCACACGCCGATTCGCGCCCCTGCCCATCTGGCTCGCTGGCCGGAGTGAAGGGGAAGCTTCTGAGCGGCGGGCGGCTCCTGAGCCCCGCGCGGCGGGCGGCTCCTGAGAGCCCCGCGCGGCGGGCGGCTCCTGAGAGCCCCGCGCGGCGGGCGGCTCCTGAGAGCCCCGCGCGGCTTCTGAGCGCTGAGCGTGGGTGGCTTCTCAGCGGAGCTCAGCTTTAGCTGCACACACCGAGCCTGGCGCATTCTCACCACACGGAGCGGCTGGCAAGGTGAACCAGCGACATCCTGGCCTGCCTGTGCACGCGCAGAGGCTGAGGCGCATGCGCTCTCCTGTGCCTCTGCGCACGCACAGGCAGGGCCGTGATGTTGCCGGTTCACCTCACCGGCCGCTCCGTATGGCTGGGGTCTGGGCCGGGAGACAGCCTTTCAGCTTCAGGTCGCGCCATCGGCCCTTAGCTCCCTGCTGCGGCCTCGCGCCCATCAGCTGTTCGGCGGCTAAGAGTAGGAGCCGCTCAGCTGTTCGGCGGGACGCCCACGGAGCCGACATCCACGCTGCCAGGTAGAACGGCGCCGGCTGCTGATCTCCTTTGCCGCCCCGCACGTCGTCCTCGACCCCTCCCCCGCCCATTCATGTCAAGCCCGCGGGAGCTTGACAGGGAGAGGGAGGGAAGGAGGAAGGGACAAAGAGGGAGGTGAAGGAAAGGAAGGAAGGACGGAAGGAAGGAACAGTGGGAGAGAGGGAGGGAAGGAGGAAGGGACAAAGAGGGAGGTGAAGGAAAGGATGGAAGGAAAGAAGGAAGGAAGGAACAGTGGGAGAGAGGGAGGGAAGGAGGGAAGGAGGAAGGGACAAAGAGGGAGGTGAAGGAAAGGAAGGACGGAAGGAAGGAACTGGGAGAGAGGGAGGGAAGGAGGAAGGGACAAAGAGGGAGGTGAAGGAAAGGAAGGAAGGACGGAAGGAACAGTGGGAGAGAGGGAGGGAAGGAGGAAGGGACAAAGGGAGGTGAAGGGAAGGAAGGAAGGAAATAAGGTTGGATGGGAGAGAAGGGAGGGAAGGAAGGCAGGCACCCACCTCAGTCCCATCCCCCTCCACCGGAGACCCACGGATTCCCCCCCACAGGCACGCTGCAACCTGAGTGATCAGTTGGCCACGCCTCCGGCCATTGATCACATGACCCTGAGACACTGTGAACGTCATAAGTATGAATCAGTTGCCAAGCATCCGAATGTAAATCACATGACCCTGGAGATGCTGCAACAGTCATAAGTGTGAAAATGGTCATAATTCGCTTTTTTCAGTGCCGTTGTAACTTCGAACAGTCACTAAGCGAATTGTTGTAAGTCGAGGACTACCTGTACTTTCTCATTTTTTCCCTTTTGGGGGGGGGGTCAAGTTTTTGATACCTTGCTGGGCGAGTGGTGGTACTCGGATATTGCCTTATCCGAAAAGTGGTACAATGGGTGAAAAGGTTGAAAAGCCCTGCAATAGAACACAGTCAACTAGAGTCTTGGACTATAAAAGAGCTAATTTCAATAAAACTTAGAGAGGGCTTGGGAAGGATTCCATGGATGAGATCCTCAAGGGGAAAACAACTCAAGAAGCTTGGAAATTTTGAAAAGTGAGATAATAAAAGCCAGTCTAGCACAATACCAACAAAGAGGAAAAATAACAGCTCTCAAAAGAAACCAGCATGGCTGCATAAAGACTCTCTGGTAAATTGAAAGATAAAAAGGACAAGTATAGAAAGTGGAAAGAGGGGCACATAACTAAGTCAGAATATCAGCAAATAGCCCGAGCCTGCAAAGATGAAGTGAGGAAAGCTAAGGCTCAAAATGAACTAAGGCTTGCGACCAAAGTCAAAAATAACAAAAAAAAGCTTCTTTCAAGAAAAAAGTGAAGGAAATGATTGGTCCATTAGTGGGTGAAAGTGGCAAGAAGGTGACAAGCAACAGGGAGAAAGCAGAACTATTTAACTCGTTTTTTGCATCTGTCTTTACACAAAGGGAAAAAACAGACCAACCTACCAAAAATAGTGCCATAAAAAACAGAATAGAAACGCAAGTTAAGATAGGCAAGAAAATGGTAAGTGAGCACCTGTCCAGCCTAGACGAGTTCAAATCACCAGGACCAGATGGATTACATCCCAGGGTTCTCAAGGAACTGGCAGATGTGATCTCAGAACCATTGAACTATATTTTTCAAAGACCCTGGAGCATTGGGGAACTACCGGAGGACTGGAAAAGAGCTGATGTAGTTCCCATCTTCAAAAAAGGGAAAAAAATAGATCCTGGAAACTACAGACCTATCAGCCTGACCTCAATACCTGGGAAGATTCTGGAAAAGATAATCAAACAACGAATCAGCGAACACCTAGAGGCAAACAAAGTCATTACTAAAAGCCAACATGGGTTTGTCAAAAACAGATCATTGCAGACAAAAATCTTATTGCATTCTTTGACCAAATGACAAAATTAGTGGATCGAGAGGAATGCTGTGGATATAATTACTTGGACTTCAGTAGGCATTTGATAAAGTAGATCACAACCTACTACTTGATAAGATAGAAAAAATGTGGGTTAGAACAGCATCACCACCCGATGGATTCGTAGCTGGCTGACCGGCCGTACTCAGCATGTGCCGTCTCAATGGAACCGAATCTACATGAGGAAAGTGTGTAGCGGGGTGCCCCAGGCGCTGTTCTGGGCCCAGTGCTCTTCAACACTCTCATCAACGATTTGGATGAGGGGATAGATGGGGAAATCATCAAATTGCAGACGACACCAAGCTGGCAGGAATAGCCAACACTCCAGAAGACAGGCTTAAGATACAGGAGGATCTGGACAGACTTGAACACTGGGCACTATCTAACAAAATGAAATTCAATGGTGAAAAAAGCAAGGTTCTACATTTAGGCAAGAAAAACCAAATGTACAGGTATAGTATAGGGCACAGGTCGGTAACCTGCGGCTCCTGAGCCGCATGTAGCTCTTTGAGCCTTCCCCTGCGGCTCCCAGCCTCCTCTGCCATTTGCAGAGAGAGACAGAGACAGAGCTTGCTTCTCTCTCTCTCTCTCTCTGTGTGTGTGTGTGTAAGTAAAAAAGAGAGTAGCCTCACTCTGTTCCGAAGAGCCGACAAGCATACTGGGCGGGGCTTCTCCCTTTGCTGCGTCTCTGCAGGAAGCAGGAAGCAGGAAGGGCAGGAGAGAGCTAGCTAGCCCAGCTATGCTGACTCAGGAATTCTGGGAGTTGAAGTCCATGAGTCATAAAAGAGCCAAGGTTGCCTACTCCTGAGCTTGTTGCAGAACAGCTTGAAGCCAGCTTGCCAGGTGAGCAGAAGATCGGAGAGAGGGAGGGGGGGAGAGAGAGAAGAGAGAGACAGAGAGACCCTTTTGACATCTAAAATGAAGATAACACTGCATATATCCTTTTTTACCTTTAATATATATTTTTTCATATATCCTGGAGCTCATTATTTTATTTTACTGATTTTAATGTCCACACCTGGTGTATATATATATACACACATATATACACACACATATACACACACACACACACACACACACACATATATATATGTCTTTAATAATTTTAAATATTGTAATCCCAGGTATGGACATTTAAAGTCAATTAAATAAAGTAATGAACTCCGGGATGTTAGAAAAAGGCTTCTTTATTGCTGAGCTTTCGTTAACAACCTGTTAACATCATCAGAGCAAAGGGCTAAATGGCAAGGGAGCATGTGCATAAATTCACATAACAGCTGGAAAAAACGGTTACATTGTGGCATGTGCACATAGCGTGCTTAAGAAGCTCATTTAGAAAAATCACATTGACAATAGCAGGTATACAGCAGTAAGTCTCCCGACAAGATTTAAAAGTCGCGCTTATCAGCTGTTAGGTGCGCAAGCCGGATCGTGCCTGTCAGCTGTTCGGCGCGAGGTTAACGGGGTTAACCACCTCTATTTTTAGAAAACTTTTACAGAAAGGAGAATTTCAACATCCCAATTCTCTTAACACGGAGGACTACATACAACTACTGGGTTTCTGCCTTAAAACCTATTTTACATAAAGACACAATATATGAGCAAGTAAAAGGCACACCCATGGGGTCTCCCATCTCAAGCATCATAGCTGAAGTTGTATTACAGGATCTAGAACGTGTTGTGATGACTGATTATCAACCCAGCTTTTGGGTTAGATACATTGATGACACTTTTGCGGTCATTAAGCGGTGTGACACTACCAGATTTTTACATAAACTAAATTCGTTCCATCCAGACATTCAATTTACAGCAGAAGAAGAGAGCAACAACTCCTTACCCTTCCTGGATGTGTTGGTCCATCGCCTCCCAGATGGAAGTTTATCAACCTCCATATATCGTAAAACCACCCACACAGATAGAATCCTTCACTACTTAAGCAATCATCCCATATCACACAAAGTCAGCTGTATAAGAACATTATTCAAAAGAATCAAGACCCACTGCAGCACAGAAACAGCAAAATCTAAAGAGAAAGCCCACCTACTCCGCATATGTAAACAGAATGATTACCCACTAAGTTTCATTAGGCGTTGCTGCAAAGATAGGACACCACACTCAATCCACAATTCTCCAGCTACTACGACTTGGGCAACAATCCCGTATATCAATGGAGTCTCAGAAGCCACTGCCAGGATTCTTGCCCCGTATAACATCAACATCGCACACAAACCCAACCAAACATTACGCTCCAAGCTGATGCGGCCCAAAGAACCATTACCAACCAGTGATTTATCCTCCATCATATACAAAATCGAATGCAATACATGCCAATGTAACTACATTGGAGAAACATCAAAAAGACTTAAAACAAGAATACACGAGCATATTCTAGCAATAAAAAGGCAGGAACAACGCTCCCAAGTCTGGACCCATATATCCGAACATGGCCATACTTTCAACTTTAAAGAGGCAAAAGTCATCGCTCAAGATTCCATCAAAGGCGGCCGTCTTTTAAAAGAAGCTTGGTTTTCAGACTGCCATTCCATCAACAGACACATTGACCTACTACCCCCTTACCAAACCCTAAAAAGTCACTTATAGCAATACAAAACAACTAAACACTTCAACTCAACCAACAACAACACAATAACACCACCTCACCCACATGCCGGACCCCTAACCAACATCACAGGCATCCTTTCTTCAACACAACCCTTTTCATCTAATCCAAATAAAGAACACAACTCTAACGCAACCATGACAACTTGCACAACCAACACAACACATTCTGACTTTCACACACAGAAGCAACAACACTACTGACCACAGCATCCATGACACAAACATCCAAAACATAAATCCAATCTCACAAGACACTCATACACAACAAAACGTACACACACAAGACCTGAATAAAAGCAGAATATTAAGACCTAGACCAGAATTGACACCTGCAATAAAACAAGCTGTTACAACCCAATTCCAAAATTCTGCAAAACCACCCACAACAAACACAACAAACCACACACAAACATTCCAATTGATTATACACAACAAGACATACACACGCAGCAACCTTACTCTAAAAAAACTATAAAATCCAAAAGAGTGACTCCTAACAACAGTGACGATTTCACAACGTCCAAAAAAAAAGGGGGGGAGTGAGGACGAGCAAACCACTTACATGCCCTACGAGGGCATCTACTTTCTCTCCCTGCAGATCCGGTCCCACAGAACCTGCACGTGAGAGGGCAAGACGAACATCAAAGCTGCTCTCTACGGAAGGAATCCAGCCGGCACAAGACTTCACGCAACGCCCTGAAAAACCTCGCGCCGAACAGCTGACGGGCGTGATCCGACTTACGTGCCCAACAGCTGATAGATCCAGTCCCACAACACCTGCACGTGAGAGGGCAAGACAAACATCCAAGCTGCTCTCCACTGAAAGAATCCAGCCGGCACAAGACTTCGCGGCCCCGTTAACCTCGCGCCAAACAGCTGACAGGCACGATCCGGCTTGCGCACCTAACAGCTGATAAGCGCGACTTTTAAATCTTGTCAGGAGACTTACTGCTGTATACCTGCTATTGTCAATGTGATTTTTCTAAACGAGCTTCTTAAGCACGCTATGTGCACATGCCACAATGTAACCGTTTTTTCCAACTGTTATGTGAATTTATGCACATGCTCCCTTGCCATTTAGCCCTTTGCTCTGATGATGTTAACAGGTTGTTAAGGAAAGCTCAGCAATAAAGAAGCCTTTTTCTAACATCCCGGAGTTCATTACTTTATTTTATATATATATATATATATATATTATATATTATACATATATATATATATATATATATATATATATATATATATATATATATATATATATATATATATATATATATATATATATATATATATATATATATATATATATATATTATATCGTAAAACAAATAAATAAAAGCGATCACCGGGATAAAAATCTTAAAACAAAGATTGTTTAATTTACAAAGCTGAGCTATGATATATATATATATATACCTATAATAAAGGTAAATAATAATAAAGGATATATGCAGTGTTATCTTCATTTTAGATATCAAAAGGGTTTTGCGGCTCCCAGTGTTTTGTTTTCGGTGGGAAATGGGTCCAAATGGCTCTTTGAGTGTTTTGGGTTGCCTACCCCTGGTATAGGGGGTACCTTGCTCAATAGCAGTAACTGTGAGAGGGACCTCGGAGTCCAAGTGGACAATCACTTAAATATGAGCCAGCAGTGTGCTGCAGCTACCAAAAAGGCCAACACAGTGCTAGGCTGCATTAACAGAGGGATAGAATCAAGATCACGTGAAGTATTAATACCACTTTACAATGCCTTGGTAAGGCCACACTTGGAATACTGCATCCAGTTTTGGTCACCACGATGTAAAAAAGATGTTGAGACTCTAGAAAGAGTGCAGAGAAGGGCAACAAAGATGATTAGGGGACTGAGGCTAAAGCATATCAAGAACGTTTGCTGGATTGGGTATGTCTAGTTTAATGAAAAGAAGGACTAGGGGTGACATGATAGCAGTATTCCAATATCTCAGGGGCTGCCACAAAGAAGAGGGAGTCAAGCTATTCTCCAAGGCGCCTGAGGGCAGGACAAGAAGTAATGGATGGAAACTAGTCAAGGAAGAAGCAACCTGAACTGAGGAGAAACTTCCTGACAGTTAGAACAATTAACCAGTGGAACAACCTGCCTCCAGAAGCGGTGAATGCTCCAACACTGGAAGTTTTTAAGAAGAGACTGGACAGCCATTTGTCTGAAATGGTATAGGGTTTCCTGCCTGAGCAGGGGGTTGGACTCGATGACCTCCAAGGTCCCTTCCAACTTTATTATTATTATTATTATTATTATTATTATTATTATTATTATTATTATTATTATTATTATTATTATTATTATTATTATTATTATTATTATTATTATTATTATATCATTATCATTATTATTATTATTATTATTACAATACTCCCTGTTCACATCCTAGCTAGGATTTCATCTAGATAACACAAAGACAGTATGATAACCATAATTAAAAAAGCACAAGAAAGAATGTTCTTCCTGAGTCAACTCAGAAAGCTCAGACTGTCCAAGGATCTGCTGATGCAGTTCTACAGAAGAATTATTGAGTTTGTCATTTGTACCTCAACAACTGTTTGGTTTGGCACAGCAACCAAACAGGACAGAGTAGTTCGAAGAGTAGTTAGGACTGCAGACAAAAATAAACCGCAACCAGCCTGCCTTCTGTTGAGGATCTGTATACTGCACGAATCAGAAAGAGGGCTGAGAAAGTATCTACAGACCCCTCACATCCTGGCCATACTATTTCAACTTCTCCCCTCAGGATGCCGCTATAGAGTGTTGCATGCCAAAACAACTAGACACAAAGATAGTTTTTTCCCCCGTGCCATCACTCTGCTGAACACTTAATTCCCACAGCACTGTCTCATTTTTCATATTTTCTCATCTTCTCAACTTTCCTATCTTCTCCTATTGTTTTCTTATGATTTATCAATTGTTTTTGTAACTTATGATTAATGATTGTAACTATGATATATGATCTATGACCTATTATTTGCTGTTTACATATACACTGTGAACTTATGCACTGGAGACAAATTCCTTGTGTGTCCAATCACATTTGGCCCTTAAAGAATTCTATTCTATTCTATTCTATTCTATTCTATTCTATTCTATATTCTATTCTATATTGTAGTGTATTGTATTGTATTCTATTCATGTCCTAGTCCTAGTCTATAAAAAGCTTCCCATGTGCTTAAATTCCAGCACTTACAGATATTTGTTTGAACATTCTCTATGTTGATTAGTTATTTATCACAGCAGTCCCCAAAGTTTTCAGCTTGGTGGCTGGTGGTGGGGGAGGGGATGCTTGCACAGCCTGATTCCGAATGGGATACAACCTGGTAGTGGACCATGGCCCAGGGGTTAGGGACACCTCATTTATCAGTTTTGTATCCGCAAATATTTCCATAATGATCAAACAGCATAAAGTATGTAAAATGCCTATTGTGAGCAATGTCTTTTCTTTTCTTTTGAATCAAAACATGAGATCCTCTGTAAACCTGAGGCACTGTAGTCTGGAATCCCAGGAGGGAGGGGCTGCCTGCAAGTCGGCAAAGAATCAGCATAGCTTTGATGTCTTAGAGGCAGGAATAGGGCAAAGACAATCCTTTCCTAGCAGTTCACAGAATATACCTTTAGTTATGTGGATAATAGTTGCTTTTGTCTGGAAAGATTCTATCTGTAGGCAAACAATGATAAAGAAACTAAATAGAGGTTCTTGGGCCTCACACTATCTATATTTAAGATTCTCTGTACTTTTTAATATTTGAGTAAGACTTTTTTCCCCTCTGCTTTTTGGTCTTTTGATTGGCAGCCAGATTCCACATATTCTATATGTCATCTTGGTAGATATACTGAGTTGCGAACGTTCGAAGTTACGCGATAAGTGCCCCCTAGTGTTTATGAAAAAGTCCCAAAATTACGAATGTTGCTGCACTACGGCAGTTGTTCACCCTTACAAATAACTGCAGAGAAACTGCAACATTCACCCTGGCCACTCCCTCAACCCCCCCCCCCCCCGGTCCCAGGTCTCCCTAGGCACGAGGCCTGTGGATACTCACCTTATGAACAATCTAGAGAGTCTTTGCTTCTTGGCTGTTTTGCTGCTTCAGGCCTTCCGTGCGTTTGCAGAGAATGGAGACCTAAAGTACCGCAAGATCACGCGAGATCTCACGGTACTTTAGCTCTCTGTTCTCTGCAGAGGCCTGGACTAGATCTGCGGCAAAAGTCTTTGCAAATGGATGTAAGGGCTGAAACATCGAAGTCTTCCCTTCTTCTCTGCCCAGACTGGACCTCCGGAGACCCGCTGCGGGCCTCCCACGCCCAGATTGGAGGTCAGGTGCAGTGGTAGCGGGTTTCCGAAGGTCCGTTCTGGGCGGAGGATGCCTCCTGCAGGCCTCCCATGCCCAGAATGGAGCCGTGAGTCTCCGGAGGTCCGTTCTGGGCAGGGGAAGCCTCTTGTGTGCCTCTGATGCCCAGAACGGAGGCCGAAAGCTTCTGGGGGCCATGATCTCGTGCTCAGGCAGTCATCCACTTTTGCAGACAATGGGTGCCTGACTTCCCGCGAGATCAGGGCATCCCGAAGCTTCCAGGCTCTGCACGAAAAGTGTTTGCACGCCAACAGGAGGTTTGAAGCAACGTGATTTCATTGCCCCAAACCTCCCTTTGGCGTGCAAACCCTTTTCCACACCAAGCCTGGAAGCCTTTGGAGGAGACTCACGGAGGCTGCCTGCCACTCCAGAAGCGGCCGGCAGCCCAGTGAGTCAGAGAAGCTGAGCAGGGCATGCTCGTCCTGCTCTCCCTCCGCTCTCACCAGGAGCAAAGAAACAGGCTGGAGAGGAGACATATCATCACAAGGTAAGTGACCCGGGTGCGGCAGGATGGAGGGGGAGCAATTGAAGGGACCCCAGGGGAGGGAGAATGAAGTATTTCAGTGGGTCGGGGGGACCTTGGGTGGTCTGAAGTAGGTGGCCTGTTCCATCACTAGGCCCCGCATGGCCTTCCTCACCCTGAGATACCTCATGTTCACTTAACGAGCCGCACATTTGCCCATGCATTAAATTAGCGAATGCGTGGGTGAAAGCAGGGAGTGATCTCGTTCGAGGTCCGAGATTCACTCCCACGAATTCTCGAGTTATGAATGGAATGGGCAGGCTCCATTCCATTTGTAACTCGAGGACTACCTGTACTGCACAAATATTTTTAATAGCGCCTATCACCCACTCCAGTATGTCTTAAAGGAAGTTGCACTTACTGTCAGAAATCCGGGTCTCTCTTGCAGATTTTATGCAGTCTGGCAGTTCTTGCCCTTGGCCATTCCCTAATGGTAACACTTGCATGGTACCCGAGATCGTTTCTTCTTTTATGTCCAAAAGAGAGTTTTTTGCTTTATCTGCAGTCTAAGCAACAAGAAGGACACACATACCCTGTTAGGAGGAATAACTGACATCATGTAGACCTACCCTGTTGCTGCTTGCGGAAGGCTGGATTATAGAAATGGTGAACATGCCTGGAATTCCATAACTATGTACCCTGATGGAGTGGTGTAAGGAAAGAGCAAGGTAGAACAAAAGAGCATTTATTTTGCCTCACTTCTTTCCTGGCCCTTTCTAGAAAGGAATGGGCCCAGTCTATGGTTTTATGCAATCCATTAATCACGAGGCAGCTGGAAATCAAAGTGATGAGGTATAGGACATGCAGGAGCAGATTGAGCTGACTGAACTAGTTTTCTACCCTGGGGTCTTAATCACTAGACTAGACCAAACTGGCAAATTTTATTTTATTTTATTTATTTTATATTTATATGTCTTTTATGTATTTATATTATTTAAGGTTTAGTGATTAAAATAACATCACTTAAATGTATTTTACATATATTCACTACTTTTCTTCTCTTCAGTTTTCTCTGTATCTCATCTTCCTCCATTGTAGGACACATCTCAAAAACCTCCACCTTAGCTTTCATGAGTGCAGTCACAAATTAAGGAATAAGGAGCCGTGGTGGTACAGTGATTAGAATGCAGTATTGCAGGCTGATTCTGCTCACTGTCAGAAGTTTGATCCTGACCAGCTCAAGATTGACTCAGCCTCCATCCTTCTGAGGTCGGTAAAATGAGGACCCAGATTGTTGGGGAAAATATGCTGACTCTGGAAACCACTTAAGAGATAGTGGAGCGGTATGGAGCACTATGGGGCAGTATATAAATCTAAGTGCCATTGCTATTACTAACAGAAGTCTAGCATAAGAGTTTCCCCTTGAGCTGGAGTGTTGCAGGATGCTATAGCAACATGAATGGTTGTTTTCTCAACTTTACATTTAAAATGTGATATCAAAATGATCCAAAATGATAGTGGCAGATGGTTTCAGTTCAAGTGTACTAGAAGCTGAGGAGGAAAGGGGAAGACTGAAAGGAGATTTGAGGATATTGGTTTCCACCACTCTGAATATAAGTCCTGTTTGATAATCTACATTTCAATAATACATAGTGACAGTTGCTGTCTACTTTCACTATATCTTATTAGTGATTAGCATACAACTCTCCAATTACAGTAGATGATTTTTATAACTCGGGAATCTATGAAAGGACTTGGATCTGTTTTCCAGGATGCTTTATAGTGATGGCTGGCAACATTAAAAACTGAAATAAGATTTATGACTTTCTGTATGCCAAGTTTCAGTGCTGTTCTCCTATATCTGAAATGGATGTACTCCCTCTGGAAAGATGGTCAAAGGATATGAAATCAGTAAAAGGGTTTCTCTTTGGCTCAAATCTAACTTCCTTGATAATAATTTTCATGGTACATGGAAGAAGGCATTAATGCTGAGGTGATCATGCTAGGATTTTATAATACTTGGCTAGCCTATATTCTTAGGGATATAAAAAGGCTTGCACTGTGCTGCAGAACCATATTTTGAATACTGAACAACCTTGTTTAGTGAGAGAATGCTAATCAGGCATACTGGAAAATGCTCTCTCAATAACATGCAAAATGCCTCTGTTTTGTATTACAATTTATAAATCTAAACTGGAACTAATTATTTTAAAAAGCAATGTTTATAATCTGTAAGATAATATTACATAGTTCTTAATATTCCTTATATTAGAGCTAAACTGATGGTACATTTCTGATTAGTTTTACACATATACTTATTAATTTTAATTTTAGATTCTCTTGCAAACTGTATTTTACTGCTTACAGAGCTTAATATTAATATTACAATTTTGTTCACAGAACTTAAAAGTAGTGTTTTTCATTACACTTCATTATGAATTTAGTCATATTATATTTCATATACAACTTGAAATTGCTGTACTCCTTATACCTGTGTAGTTTTAGGTCAATGTATTATGGTCTACATTTGAAATAAAGATGCTATGCTACACTGTATCACCTAATTCAGTGGCTGTTTTCTGACACTGTTTTTGTCCATCATGAAGGAAGCTTAGAAGCTGCCTCTTCTCATTTCTCCCTCAATCCTCTATCCCTTTTCTCACTTTGGAATGCTTCAGTATGTAAATCATTTGGGGGGGAAAGAAGGATAGCATATTTATAGATAAGTGTTGTTTGAGCCAATGGTAGTGTTAAAGAAAAATACATACCATATGAATGTTCATTAAAAATGAATCATTGGTGGGAAAAAAGAATCAATGGCTAGTGATTTAAGAAACAGAAACCTAGAATCTATTCATAAATTTATCAGGATCTAAGGACGCCTAATCTATCTTACTTTGCAACAATAGCAATAGGAATATTGAGTTAATCCTGATCTGTGTGGAGACATACCTGTGGGGAATGTTAGACTTACCTTGGATGCAAGTTGCTTTTTTAACTGTTCACCTGAAGCTGAAAAAATAAAACAAAAGACACATAAATGTATATTTTCCCAGGTTGATGCTGAACTAATAGATAAACAGCTGAAATTGTACTAAAAGAAAACTTTTCTCAATGGATACAGATGATTGCATGTTAGTAGTTACTGTAAATATAGTATATCTAACAGACACGTTCTTAGATTAGATAACAAAATTGCAACAGTATGGATAGAACATGGCAAATCAGACTGGCTGAGCTGTGACATGTTGGTCTGGGACTATGCTATGCAAATCCAGGTAAAGGCATGGTTTCTTTAAGGAGTATAGACAGGAAACATGAGCATCCTCATACTGAATCTGAAGCACCTTTCCAGTTTCAGCTGTGAGTAAAGGCTCGTCGTCCCTACTTTCAATAAATAGATATTTTAAGATGAAAATTATTTAATATATAAGATATGGATTTTAATAGAGATAAAATACAGTATTATGTTTATTGTACTGGTGGAACAAGTCATCAAAGGCTGAACTCACAAAACATGCTACATTAAAACCATGGCTTACTGTCCATAAATTCAAAGATGATGCTAAGTCATAGACCAAATACAAGATGGGTTAGCATACTGGTGCACAAACTTCTCCCAGGGCCATATGTATTGTCACTTTCCTCCTTGCTGCCTGGACTAGAAATGGTTAATCCAAGGGACAAGCTTTGGGTAATAGTATTTATTAGTATTGTACTTCCAAAGGAAAATCCTTCCATGTAAGTAATTTAGGGGAACATATCTGTTGTCCATTTTCTCTCACATTTTCTTAATAGAGGGCTAGATGTGTCCTTCTTTGTAAAAGATGCAGTCCTCATCTGCTCACTGTTCTGATACCTCTCACTCCTATCAACTCTCACCACAATGCACTTTACACATTCTTTCTCTAAATCAGCTAACATATAAATTTTGAAATATTAATAACATACTGAAAAGTAAAAAATTTGGTCTGCATACCTGCTCTCCAACTGAGAAGTGACAATCAGAATTCTGCCAAACACCTTCTCAAGCATCTTAGCATATACAATAAATCTCATTGCAATTTGTGTATGCTCTGTTACTTTTCCCAATTTCCATGATTATTTTTAACATGCAAGCCACTTCAGAATTATTTCAGTGACTGAAGTAGCATGTACATTCAATACATAAATACAGATTATTACTTTCATAAACAACCATAACAATCTATATGATAACAACCCATACTTTTTGACACAGCCATTTCATTCATGATTAAACCTTCACTTCCTTGCATATATTCATCAATACCACAAGAATCTAGCCAGGTGGCTATATTTTTATTTACCTCTCTGGAGTCTGAATTACCTGTTAAAGTTCAATAGAAGCATGTATCTGGTGACACTACACATTGCAATTTCTCCTTCAAAAACCCTGAGTCTATGCAATCTTAAATTAATGGGACAAATATGAAAATAAAAAGCTATGTTGATAACCTTTCATTGTGTCCAATTCTGATTCATTGCTTTAGATCTGTAATTCATTTAATGAAATCAGTCACTTTATTTTATTTTATTAACAGGCAATTAATAATACTTACTACAGGAAGAGAAGTACTGTCTTTCTGGAAAATATTTCTTGCAAGCTCTGAATGTTAAAGCAACAAAACCAACTGCGAACATGATAGTCAAGAAACTGAGGACAGATACGAGTTCTAAATGAAAAAAAAAACATGTTGGATGTTGGTTTGAAGACATGAAAATAAATGTTAATGAAAAAAGAATATTACAGCAAAGATGAAAATGTGATACAAAGGAAATAATGGTAATCAAGTTAAAATATTAGATAATTTATTTCAAATCTCACCTGTGGAATTTGATGGACTTTTAATTTCCCTTTCTGTTTCACACTGCTCCTGGCAATCTTCCTTATTGCAGCTAGAAGGTGAAATCAGAAATTTCTGTACATACAGATAACATTCAACAGCATTTCTTATTTTACTATCCTTTGATTCTATACCCAGAATTAGAAAACAAGGGGAATTAAATTACTCAAACTATTCAACTGGCCCTTAAAATGTCAAAAGAGAGTGGAAATGTACATAATTTTGGCAACACGCATTTCTGAAAACGAGAGCAAAAAAGAATTAATCCTTCCCCAGGCCCGCTAGATTTGGGTTCGAGTCTCATTAAAGAAATGTCAGATGAAAAAAGATTAAAATAAGCGTAAGGAGTTATTTGCGTGTGGAATTGTGAGTGAGAGTTCAGAAGAGCTAAGAATTCTAGTCAGGATTGCTAGTCCCAATCAGCAAGGGTTGTTCTCCAAAATTAGGAACCCATATTTCCTTCATTATGTGTAGCTAGACCCAGAATAAAACCCACTAGTTGCAAGTGATTATGTTGCAGGAATGTAACCCCTCTTTTAATAGCAAAGATGGGCCTGTGTATGGCAATTGGCAACAGCAGAGTCAAGGCTTCAGACTCCCCTGTGCCCTTCTCACATTTGTTTACGTGCATAAAGATATACATGGCTTTTTCTGTCACACTTTTGTCCCCTATCTTGGGGTTGGCAACTTTAAATTACAGCAGACCTGGTAAACTGAAATAGTGCTAATCAGCTGGTTAGTACAGAGGAGGGAAATTTAAGATTGGAATTCAATAATTCCATAAGGTGCATTTTCAAAGCTTCACAACACATTAGGATGAAAAACAGAGGAGAAGCATGAACCTCATGAAGCTCCCCAACTATTTTCAGCACTACTACTCTGGGACAACTGGAGGTTTTTCAGAAGAGACTGGACAACCACTTTTCTGAAATAGGTCTCCTACCTGAGCAGAGAGCTGGACTAGAAGACCTCCAAGGCCCCTTTTAACTGTTATTCTGTTAACTGATAAGCACATGATGACATATCCATCCCACTGTACAAAGGATTAGAGCAGAGATCAGCCAGGAAGCAGATTGATAGGTCGAGACACAGAGCAATTTCCACGGAAATGAGCATGGAAGCAGGAGGATGAATCAGCTGGGAGTGCAGAGACAAGGTCTACAGTTACACCTAGCCCAGGAGTTATTCCCACATGTATTACAAGACAAATAATATTTCCCCACCTGCTGCAGGGAAGGCATTTGTTCTGATCCTCCTGAAGAAAAAATCGTCTGTGACATTCACATATCGTATCACTATCTGACGTGCCTAGAAAATAGCAGGAAAAGCAAATAATAATTATTAGTTGATAATAAGCTTTTAAATCCAGATAAATACTCAACTTGGGATGGTCCCAAAAAGTTAAACAGACAGCTCTGATTAATATTTGCATGAGATGAACCAAGAAACAAGGTATAGGCTAGATTGGGAAGTAGTAACATGAGAAATAAAATTTCCAAAGAAAATTGGAAATAATTTTCAGGGAGCAATAGTTTTCAGGGAGAAAATAATAGGAGCATTTGATTAAGTGGAAGAAATATTAATATTTATATTAAAACATATTAATAGTTGTCCTCATGACAGCTTTGATTTGTGGGGTCCATGTTTTCTGGATGAAAGAAGTTTGAAGTAAGCTGTGGGTATTACACAGGGACTGGCTAGAAGATGTTTGGCAAGAAGACAGACAACTTGAAGAAAGAGAGTTTAAAATTAATTATGAGATGGGGGCAAAACCAGAGGAAAAGATTAGCAACGATATGAGAATGGCATTGACAAGTAATGGAGCACAGAAGGTCTGGAATTAGATAATATTAAGAATGCTGAAATTTAGAATGAACCGATACTGTACCAAAAAATATAAAAAGGGAAAGGGGTCTTCCTCACATATATTCAAAATAACAGAAAGAAAAAAGTAATGCCTCTTTTCTGCAGCTAGTGATGGCATTTGGCTTTCATAGTTTGGACTCAAAAATTAGTTATCAGGGCTAGGATGGAAGACTACCAAAGAATTCCATCACTGCAAAGTCAAAAAGCATCCCTGAAGATGATAGTGCTAGTACTGTTACCAAAGAAAACGAAGCAGTCCTCAAGACTTCAGTGCTCTAAATCAGCTGCATCTTCTCCCAGAATTTCACAGCTGCAGCATAATCCCAGAAATAAGATCTCTTCGATTAAAAGGGTTGCAGACAGATGCTACGTGAGAACCAAAGGCTCTGAAGCATGTATGGCTCTACTCTCATTCCCTACTAATTACACAGTAGTTTGAAGTTATCTCTTTTTTTATATCACTTTCTCTGATGCACGTTGTTTTTAATTCAGTATCTGGTACCATATGATGCATGTTAAGTCATAAAAGATGGATCACAGACAACCAGATAAAAATAAGAAGGAAATGGGAAAAGACCAGCTCTGACAAGCAAATACATCACACTGAATAATAACATACAGCATTAACATAGATGACCTGAATGAAGATGGAGACAAGTTTAAATTGTTATATTGATTTTTTGAGATTATACTTACAGTCTTGTCTGATTTTTCCATTATGACAGTCACTGCAATTCTTGCATAAGAATTCAGAATTTCTGGTAGTTTTATATTGATTACTGTCACAACCACAAACAGTGTTTTCCCACTTGGTACAATCGAACTTTATTATCTGCTGAAAGCCTGGGAGGAGTGAGGAAAAGATGAGTATTTCTATTGAGATCCTACTGCTGTATATGATAACAGAATAGTCTGAACATCAAACCAAACTTGTAGGCTTTTATTTCTGTATGCAATGCTTAATTTGTAAAACAGTTCTAATGCTTATATTTCATATCATTAAAAATATAAATTAAAATATAAATTTACCAGCCAGTTTAGTGCAGTGGTTAAAGTGCTGGCCTAGAAACCAAGAGAATGAGTTCTAGTCCTGCCTTAGGCATGAAAAACAGATGGGTGACCTTGGGCCAGTAACTCTCTTTCAGCCCAACCTACCTCGCAGGATTGTTGTGAGGAAAATAGAAGGAGGAAGGAGTATTATGCATGTTCACTGCCGAGTTATTTATAAGAATAATAAAGGTGGGATAAAAATCTAATAAAATAATAAATAATATAAAAACATTTGAATTTATAAAAAGATATAAAACTCAATATAATGCTTCCTCCTCCAAAAATCTGTACCAATGAGCCTACACTGACATTTTTAGCAAATTGTTATTGTTAAACATGCTTCCCGACCTCTTCATCTGTCATTTGACTCCAGCTTTGCCCTCCCCTCCCCCTCCCCTCCCTTTCCTAATTTATAAATGTAATTTATAATTGGCATTACTGCAGAGAACTCTGTATGAAGAACAGAACATAAGGATGCAGATATTATAATAAAATATAGTAAATTTAATGAATAACTTATTAATAATAAAAATATAGACACATCTGGTACCGCTATATGTACACAAATAAATACACAAAGTTCTAATGCTTACTTTGTTCATTAGTGCTCATTTTTAATTTAACCAAATACAAAGTTAGACTTACTTGGACGACATGATTGACACGCAAAACACTTTGGTGAATTATTTTCTGTAGGCATAAATGCATTTTCGGGACACACAGAGCATTTAGTTGCTTTATCTGGCCCTGCACAATGTTCTGAAAGGTAAGTTCCTAGAAAGGGAAAGGAAATCATCAGTGAACAAGTAAATGACTGATACTGAATCTTTCAAATAATCTAAAAATGGAGGATGTACTGTAACTACTGTACTTATTATTTATTATATTTATACTACTGAATCTATCAAGGATAGTTTACAACAATCCAAAACTATTAAAATTTTCACAATAATAACATCAAAAATAAAATGTCTATGCCTGAATTTAAAATAAATGTACTAAGTACTATCAAAAATCATGATAAATGGACCATTATAAATTGACCAAGATTTTATAATAGACAAGAAATACATCTAAACCACCACCAAAACCCACGTGTCAG
Organism: Azemiops feae; assembly: GCA_023970755.1. Taxonomy (NCBI): domain Eukaryota; kingdom Metazoa; phylum Chordata; class Lepidosauria; order Squamata; family Viperidae; genus Azemiops; species Azemiops feae. The sequence goes on along the minus strand of JALGBA010004292.1, from coordinate 4,377,176 downwards.
GAAGAACTCTTCTAGAATGCTATTATAAAGAGAAGGCAAACTAATTTCTGGGGGGGGGGGGAGAGAATGCTGTAAAACCAAAGTTCTAACAGCACTACTTCACAGAAATTATGGACAACTGAGACTTTCTCCCTTGATGAACATGCCAAGTAAGTTGATTCTGGTTGGAAAGAGTGGTCCTGTCCTGGGGCCAAGCTGTGCTGGGCTTGATAGTTCAAAACCAGCTGTTGAAATTATAGTATGCCTGGAAACATATTGGCAATTTATTCCAGCTCACAGCTCAAGTGTGAGGTGCTCTTTGCATGTCAAATCCACCAAGAACTGGGTTATCACATTCTATACCTAGAGCAGTTTTCAGTGGTTTTCCAGGCAGCCCCAATAGAACATGCAGGTAGTGATGACTGCATGAGCTACTGTTGTGCGGCAGAATATAGAAGCCAGCAGCTAGTGCTATCAATCCAAAACTCTTGAGCACCCCAAAATGCATCTTCTGTGGCTCTTGGAACCCCTTCAAAGCATAGTAGCTGAAAATCAATAATAGTGTACAACTATTTTGAAGTTGGAAACAGAAAAAGTCATTGTTTGATACATGGAGGAAAGAAATATAATTGCAAAAGATATGTTGATATTTACTGACAAACCTGAGTCTTTCATACAGAGATTAAACAAAATAAAATGAACATTTGGGAGCCCTTTCTGACTATAAAATTAATTGGACTGAATCTGAACTGAGCACTCTTTTTCAGCCCATCCAACCTCACAGGTTGTTGTTTACTATGACTGCCATTTTTTCCTCCTTGGAATTGTCATATTTCAATATTTGCTGAACAAAGTTATGATCAGAAGAGAACTGAACTATGTAGTTACCCAGTTCTGAGGCCAGTGTATTTTCCAATTTTCTGCGATAAATCAGAACAAACCAGTAGAAAATTCCTGTCTATGTAAGGCTTCTAGCCAATAAATAACTTTCCTCCAGCAAAACAGAGTCAGGGACTAACAGTTTTCCCCTAACCCAAAACTAGCAAATTTGGGGAGGGGGGCTGAAATGCTTTAGTTGTTATGAGCACATCTATAAGCGTATGTTCCCACATCTATAAGCATATGTTCTCATCCATACATCTACTGTATTTTTACAAACAGTCCCAGCTGAATCCATACTCAGACTGGATTAACACATTGCAATAAGTGTATTTAACTATTGCTTATTCATCAAACCAGACTGGATTTGTTGGCTGGATTTGTTCAACATATTAAGCCACAAACCATAATTTACAAGTCATGAGGCGAGGTTTACATAACATGTGCAAATCAGAACCAAATATATCATGTTATGCCCTAATGCAGTGTCAGCACTACGCTCATATTCTTTGTCCAAGTTCAACTATACCCATGCACATATACACACATACTTTACTGGGCCCTTCTTCTTTCCCAAAGTTTTCTTTCAGGAGACTCCTCCTCTCCTTCAGGGAAACAGCTGGGAATAAACTGGTTTTGTAATAAATGGCAGCAAAAATATGTAATTTATCTTCCCTTTTATGGGGAGTAAGCCTCAAGGTTTCACCTGCACTCTCATTGCCGGGAGAGCATAAATGAGGTGAATGGCAGGCATATTTGCCATTTAAGATACTATATTGCTGTTCCTTATCCCAATCAATGTAAGGTAAATTCCAATTTGTTATTTCTAGGCTTATTTCCTGAACTTAGATAATTAGTTTGTAAATGTGTACACACATATCATCTTAGCAAGTATGATAGCAGGACAATTAGGTTACGAAATAGTACTGTGTTCATCTATTAAGTTACACAATCTCTAAGAGGATAAATAAATGCCACTACTAAACTACATACCACATTTTATTTGGTCTAGCCTCAATTTGTGGCTAGTTTCTTAATTAGAAAGTGTGGCATAAAAGTTGGCTATTACTTGTTCAATGTAATTACAGTTGCTGTGAAGGAGCAATTGTGTATGTTATGGATAAACACACACACCATCTGTTTCCTTTCTCTGTAAGCAACATTTTGTAAAATGCTGAAAGACCATAAGGTATAAGACATAGTAACCAAAATAAATTTAGAAACATGAGATAAAGAGTATAGCTAAAACTAGTCAGTATGTACATCATTAACTATAATCCTCCATATATTGCAAATCTTCCCTGCTTTTACCATATCATACATTGCTTCCTATATTACCTTTCATTCTTTAAACTTCTCATCTCTCCTTTCTTGAGTATTTCAAAGTCTACCCAACGATAGCTTTCTCAGTCTTCCCTCCCAAACCATTCTCTCTTTATATATTTATTCTGCACTTCAGACCCCATTCATTTTCCATACATGACCAAACTATCCCGTCATACTTCTTTCATAAGTCACTCACACTTGTGTTCAGTCCACATTCATTTATTACGTGGTCAGCCATATTCGTGCTGTATATCAGGATGTCATCAAGATACACCAAAACCCCTTTGTATAAATGGTCATGCAGTACCTGATTAATCAGCTGGATGAAGACAGCTGGAGCCCCCTGTAGTCCAAACGGCATGATTTTAAATTGGTAGCTCCACATGGGACAGTTAAAAGCAGTCTTCCACTCATCTCCCTCCTTTATCCTCACCCGGTAATAAGCCTCTCTCAAGTCCAACTTAGTGAAGACTCTCCCCTTTGCCAGGTGGGTTAGTAAGTCCTTCAGGAGGGGGAAGGGGTATTTGTTTTCCACGCTCACTGCATTCAGACCTTTATAATCCACGCAGAGACGAAGTGACCCATCTTTTCTTTCTTTAAATAACTATCATTGAGCTATCATTGGGTCGGTGGGGAGGCAGAGTGTCGCATTCTTTCGCACTAAACGCCTCCGCTAGGTCCCGGTATTCACTGGGGATGAGTGGCTCGCCTGGTTGAGTCAAGGCAGCCATGTGTGCTACTCATTGGGAGGGCTAAGTTATCCTGTAACGTCCGTCGAGGTAAGGGGGGGCTTGGGTCCTATAGGTAACCTCACAGTCCTCATTCCCTTCTCCCACCAGATAAACGGTTTCCATTTGTCTAACCAGGCTAGTCCTAGGATCACAGCCTCAGTCGTTTTCGGAGTCACCATGAAACGAATGAACTCCCAGTGTTCATCTATTTCTAAGCATAGGGGTTCAGTCAATTGCGTGACTAAGGTTCCTCCCATTAGGGAGCCATCGGCTTGCTCAAACCTCACGGGTTTGGAGAGCAGCCTTGCTCGTATGCCCATTTTCAGGGCAAGTGATAAGCTAATAACGCACCGGGAGCAGTCAACTACTACTTTAAAATCTACCTGTGCCCCCGTCTTGGGGATTATGAGTTTGGCAGGTAGTGAAAAAGGTGGAACGTGTCGACTCACCATCGGGTCATTCTCTCCTTTGTTGTCGCTGTCGTAGGAGGGTAGAGCAGCGGCAGGTCCGGCTTGGGTTTCGGCACTCTCCTGCGTGGGGGACGTGACTTGGGCAACAGGTTCCTGCGCGATCCAGTTGGATTTCTCTTTCGCCGGCTGCTGGGCTGGTTTCTTTCTCGCTGGTGGTCCCAGTCTATTCAGCTGCTGAGGGTAAGGGACTGGGCACATCACTGCTCGATGTCCCTGTTGTCCACATCTGAAGCACTTGATCGGTGGGCCTGCAGTTAGCCTGGGATTGTCAGTAGCTGTGGCGGTTGGAGGCTTTCGGGGGGGGGCTGTCATTTGGGTTGATCTGGCCTCGGCTTGGCTTCTTGTGGGGATGGCTTCTTATAGCGGGCAAGCTGAACGTCCAGTCTTACTGCTGTCTGGTACCATTCTTGCAGCTGATTAGGAACTGCCCTATAGATACTAGCCTGGGAGTGGTGGTCGTCTAGTCCCTCCTAGAAGTGATGGATTAGGGATTGCTCGGGCCATCTCTTTATTCGGCCGGCTATCTTGTGAAACTCTCGTACGTATTCCAGTGCAGGCCTGCCGGCTTGTTTTATCTTGTGGATTCGCTCCTCCGCTTTGAGGGCAATGGATGGGTCCTCGAACCTTGCTCTCTTCTAGGAGGAAGAGATGGGGGTCCTCCAACTCGGGTGCTTGCTCGTTATATAGATTGTTCAGCTACTCGGATGCTTCCCCTTCCAAGCTGGAAGCAACCATGTCGACCATAGCGGCTGGGTTCGGGTAGAAATAGGAACAACGGTTCAAGTGAGAGCACACCTGGTTGAGGAAAAAGATCAGCTTCTCCGGTTCCCCATCGAAGGTTGCTCTAAGAGGTGGCGCCATCAGTGGTTCCTGGCCTCCCCACTGTACATGTTGCACCCCCACCGGTTGCTGCCCCATGGCGGCTGCTGCATCCACAGTTGCTGCAAACCTCCCAGCGGTTGTTGCACGTTCGGGGACTGTTGCCATCCCCATGGCTGTTGCTGCATTGCCGGCGGCTGTGGCATCCCCAATTGCTGTACGATCCCCAATGGTCTCAGCGGTTGCTGTGTTGGCACCCCCAGTTGCTGCGGGCCTCCCAGTGGTTGTTGCATGTGCGGGGGCTGCTGCTATCCCCACTGTTGCTGACCTGCGGGCGGTTGTGGTATCCCCAGTTGTTGTACGCCCCCCTGCGGCCTCGGAGGTGGTTGTTGCTAGATCCCCATCGGTTGCGGGGCCCTCGGCAGTTGCTGCAGGTTCGGAGGCAGCGGCCAGCCCCACTGCTGCTGCTGTACTCCCAGTGGTTGCAGACTTCCTGGCGGCTGCATCACCCCCGGTTGTTGCAAGGCCATCTGCTGCTGCACATTTGGGGGCTGTGGCCACCCCCAGTTCGGTTGCTGCATCGCCAGTGACTGCTGGCTTCCCATTGCTGTATGGGCCACGGGCTGGGTGACTGGTAAGCGCGTCGATCCGGGGTTTGGCTGTCCCGGTAATGGCTCAGGCTCTTATCTCGTCGGCGGCGATCAGGGCTTTTGGAGGGGCGACGACTGGAGCTGTCTTTCCACGCGGGGCTGGAGGCCATGGTTGGTGGCTTTGAGGACGGGGAAGCTGACTGATCTGCACAGGTGGGACTAGGGCTTCCCCTTGGCATGAGTTGGTGGCTGCCTCGCCGATCATCATGATCGCTCGCGTATGGGGAATGGGAGGGTTGTTCTCCACTTCTCATTTCTAGCTCCTCAAATCTTTCCACCAACTTCTCCATTGATTGACTACGGGCTGCCGACAGGTACTTCCACTCACCTGAGTCCTCAGCGGTAGTCAATTTCGTGGTTCTCCACCAGTCCAGGGAACACAACGTGTGGGAAGCCCCTCTTTGCAACTCAACCTCGTCTGCCTTCGAAGCACTTGATTGTGGCAAGGCCGTCTCAAGGTGTCTATAGAGTCTCCACTGGGTAAGGTCCATTCCGATGACCAGATCAGCTGTCCTCGTGGCTTGGGTCTTGCTCCTAACTGAGAGGCCTGAAAAAGTTTCTTCTCCACCGGCACGCTGGCTTGCGCTCCCCCTCTGAGGTAGCAGCCACTGCCGGGGTGCTGGTTTCTGACACTCCTTCCTTCTCCATGCTGAGATCTTCCCCGAATCTTTGTCAATCTATCCCTCAAATCTAGGGACAGCGACTGGGGCTCGGGACTCCAAGATAGTTAGGTAAAAATTGGAGTTTTGGGCTTAATGTCATGGTTCCGACAGATGAATCTCTTCAAAAGAACTTCGAGGCATTGTTTTCCTTAAAGAATCTTTTATTCAAGAAACAAACTATCGGCACTACATAGTTGAAGCCAAAAACTGAATTCCCCTCCCCTGGCACAAAGTAGCAAAGCACAATTCCCTCCTCCAATTAACAGTCATAAATCACATTCCCCCATTAACTTGAAGCATGGGCTTTCTCCCCAGCTCTCCAGCCCGCCAAATCTCTATCAACTCTGGACCTAATAACCTTGGGTTCCCATGGCTGTTATTATTGTTATGACTAGCTGGCCTCTCATCCACATTCCCCCTCCCAGCATCAATGAACTCTAAAAGTGATAGAGAACAAATGGCTACATTTCCATCTGTTGTCAAAGTAAGAACATCCAATGTTAGCAGCATTGACAACCTTTAACACCATCAAACATCAACATCTGCCTCTCCTAGGTTCTTGGGAAGGACTCAATAGGAGAATAAAAATGCCAAATCCAATCTAAACATCTGGCTGACTATGCAACGAGCCATAATCTAGAGATACAAATTGAACATCTCAAATGTATGGGCCAAAACAAGCCAGCACAATTCTCTGTTTCATTCTTCAATTGTTAGGAAAGAAGAGAAAAACAATGAAACTTAGTACAGGTAATTCTCGACATAACAACAGTTTGTTTAGTGACAGTTCAAAGTTACAGCGGCACTGAAAAAAAGTGACTTATGACTGTTTTTTCACATTTATGACCCTTGCAGCATCCCCATGGTCATATGATCAAAATTCAGATGCTCGGCAACTGACCCATAATTATGATTATTGCATTGTCCCAGGGTCATGTGATCACCTTACACATAAAGTTAAAAGCCAGATTTACTTAACAAATGTGTTACTAACTTAACAACTGCAGTGATTCACTTAACAACTGTGGCAAGAAAGGTTGTAAATGGGGACAAAAATCACTTAACAAATATCTCACTTAGCAATAGAAATGCTGGGCTCAATTGTGGTCGTAAAGTGATGACTACCTGTATAGAGTTAACTATCCCTCCTCTGTCTTGCATTAAAAGTCTTCAGCACCTACTAAATGCATTTGTGGGTAAGGGCACTGAAGAGATGTTATATACATTTCAAATTTGGTCCACATAGATTTAATCCATGGAGACTGAAAATTGGTGTCATATATACATTTAACACCAAATAAATTCACCAGTCTTGGCTGTTGCAGGATTGCTTTATGCTTGCATGATGGAGAGATGGTGATTGAAACCTGGATTGCCATACTGTAGAGCAGTGATGGCGAACCTTTTAGAGACCAAGTGCCCAAACTGCAACCCAAAACCCACTTATTTATCGCCAGGTGCCAGGTGGGACGTGGCCCACTGGGTGGGTGTGGCTGTGGTGGCCATGGCAAACTGGGTGGGTGTGACCAAAGTGGGCGTGGTCAGCTTGATGTTGCTCGTGGGGAGGGATGCCTGTGGGGGCCGGGCAGGATTGGGGGAGATCCAGGGAGTCTCTGGCAGGTGGGGCAGTGGGCAGGAGGCTCGTCCTGCGAGGTGAGGTGAGGCAGAGCGGGGGTACCATTGCCACGGGGCGAGGCAGGGGCCGGGGCCGCTGCTGCCTGACACCATCGACCCCCGCACACAGAGGCCAGCGAGCGCATGGGGGCCGACGGTGTCCGTCAGCAGCCACAGCCTGCCAGCTCCTTGACTGGCGCACTCTGGGGCTCTACAGCCCACCGCCAGCAGTTCAGAGAAGCCGCCTCTGAGCTGGACAGCTGGCCAACAGCTGAGGAGGCGATGCAGTGGGTCATGCCCAGGAAAAGAGCATGCGAGGCCAGGAGGGACGAGAAGGGGGGGGAGGGAAACCAGCTGTGCCGGGATGCCTCTGGCCATGTGGGACCTCAGGTGGCTGGTTGAAGAGGGATGGTTGCCACCCCCGGGGCATGGCACACGTGCCCACAAAGAGGGCTCTAAGTGCCGCCTCTGGCAGGCGTGCCATAGGTTCGCCACCACTGCTGTAGAGATAAGCAGAGCAGACCTCCACAGAGCCTGCCTTTCCCAAAACCCAGGAGCGTTCTCAGTGAGAATGACACAGAACCATCAAGAGAAAGAGTTTCAGGCAACCAAGTCCCTTGTAAAAACAGCAAATCATAATTAATAATAAATTTAACAAACAAAGCATCCTCAAGACCATGAAATGCATGCTAAAGATTGGTGCTGAGATGAGAATAATTCTGCAATGTCTTGTACCAATGTCTTGTACAGGAGCCTAGAGAGGAAAGGAGGTGCAGTGACTCATTTTCTAATAAAGAGGAGCGTTTGCAGGTTCAAAAGTCTTTGTCCCACTGCCTGCAGCAAAACTCTTGTTTGGTATAATAAGCTAAATTGTCATTTGTTGTAGTCTGTACCTGAGTCAGGGTAGTTTCTGCCTTATTTGCTAAGTCTAGGGTTTCTGAGGTTAATGAGACATCAATGTCGCTACTGCTGACAATTTTGGGATTATCCAAGTCTTTAAGAGTTATCCAATTTGCTGGAAATTTGGCAAGATTTTTAATGCAATAGAACAGATACAGTGGAATAATAGATTGGCAAAAGAGACAAAAGTCTTTTTGTTGGAAAGGGATTCATAATAGTCCAAGTCAATATTATGTAGAGAATACGTAAAATTTGAAATAAGGACTGAAGTATGGTTTGTTTTTCTGCAACACTTCAAGAACATACTGTAAGCAAAATTTTTGTAGGTTGTTATTGTAAGACATTGTTAGTAGAATATAGGTAGTCCTCGATGTACGACTACAATTGAACCCAAAATTACTGTTATATTACTGTTATATTACTGTTTTATTTTTGTTTTCTTCTGGAGGCTCCTCTTAAGGCTCTTTACTATCAATTATTTGAAGTAGACTGAATCAGGAAACAAAAATACTATGCAAGAATGATAGTATTCTACAATACAGATATTGGCTAAAGTCACAGAAACTTAAAAGCCCCACTGTGTTTTCCCCTTTCTCTCCTTCTTATGCCCCAGGGAGTTAAGGAGAAATCAGTTTCAGTTTCTTTCTAATGTTTTCTACATTGCCCAGCATTAAAACATGTTTTTGTATGTCACCACATAGTTTCTCCAAAGTTGCTTCTGTGATTCTCCACAGTTTCACCCACGTTCAAAACCATTTTTATTTTCATCAAAACTGTTCTACATTTTCTCAACCTCCTTTAATTTCAATAATTTTTTGCTGTCTTTGATTGCATTCTTTGCTATTATTTTCCTTTGCATAAAAATTATATAGGTCAGGGGTGTCAAACTGCCGGCCCACGGGCCAGACGCATCATCCGGAAGCCGCGCCCACCCCATTGCCGGCATTGGCAGAACAGTCCCGATACATCTTGCGACGTCATGTGACGTCGCGAGTTTGACATGTCTGATATAGGTAGTCCTCAACTTACAACCATTTAGTGACCGTTTGAAATTACAATGGCACTGAAAAAAGTGACATGATCATTTTTCACACTTATGACCATCGCATTATCATGGAGTCAAAATTCAGACGCTTGTCAACTGGCTCATATTTATGATGGTTGCAGTGTCCCACGGTCATGTGATCACCTTTTGCGACCTTATCACAACCAATGTCAATAGGGAAACGATTTTCATTTATCCATGTTACTAATTTAACAACTACAGTGACTCACTTAACAACTGTGGCAAGATGGTTCATAAAATGGGACAAAACTCACTTAACAATTGTCTTGCCTAGCAACAGAAATGTTAGATTCATTTGTGGTCATAAGTCAAGAACTACCTGTAAGTAACTTTCATTACTTGTTTTTTGTATAATAATCCTCTTTCTCTGTGCACTTTTTCTCATTCACAGCCATCACAATTCATCATACCACCAAGCATTCTTTTTCACTTTTTTCCATTTGAGTAACTCCACACACTTCTGTGGCACTTCATTTTTGTCTTTTCTAAGCAGTTTTCATGTCCTGTTTCTTTAACATTTAATTTCCATTCATTCTGTTAGATTAATCTGCCTTCTTATGCTTTTTCCTACAGTATTTTCTTTCTGCAGTTATTCTACTTCTGTTTCTTCCCACAAGATCCACTCCTGACACAAGTAAATAATGATCAATCCTGCATTCAGAACCTCTCATCGTCCTTATATCCTTCGTGTTTTTAGATTTATTGCTGTTAGATTTGTCCATTCCTGTTAGAGTTAAATTCATTTCTCTTACATACAGTATCAATTCACTTCTGCTTAAAAAAACATTCCAAAATGACAAACCTTTTTTTAAACGTAAGTCAACAGTCACTATTCTCATTCATTCTAGTATTTTCAATAGCCTGGTCCTCTCCCCTGGTTCTCTTTTCTCTGTTCTCTCTCCAGGGGTAGGCAACCTTGGCTCTTTTATGACTCGTGGACTTCAACTCCCAGAATTCCTGAGCCAGCCGCCACCTTGGCTGGCTCAGGAATTCTGGGAGTTGAAGTCCACGAGTCATAAAAGAGCCAAGGTTGCCTACCCCTGCTCTATACCTATCCTATCCACCTAACAACAACAACAAAAACACTTTTTTTTCTAATATTTGTTCATAATTTTGCACAATTTCCCCCAAAATTCATCCTGGCTCTTTCATTACTGCCATTCATTGAAATGTAACATATTTATGAATTCCCTTTTTATACATTTTCAGAAGGGCCCAATAAACCTGAACAAAACTTGGCTAAATTTATAAATCCTATGAAATGTTTCTCACAATTCTTAAAATCTTTAAAAATCAAATGAAATCAATTTTTTTTCTGATATATTGTTGAAGTTAAACATTGAGCAATGCAGGATATTCCAATTCATTATACCAAATTTCTAGTATAGTGTCCAAAATTATTATTATTTTTTTTTATATATATTTTATTGGATTTTTATAGGGGTGGGGTTACATCAAAGTGCTTAGGAAACAACGTGGAGATGGGTACATCAAACATCCAAAAGAGAAATCACAGATATATAGCTCAAATTGATTCATTGAAGATTCCCTCTCTATTTCCCTCATATAGTATTACATATTCAAATTAATACATTTCTAAATAAACTTCAAACAATCCTATCAAACATCAATCACATTTCAATTATAAAGATCCAAATCCTGTTTTTAGGCTTTACTAATTTACAGTTACCATATTCCAATTAGCCTTAAATAAACATATTATTAACACTTCGGGTATCCTTCATTTCCCTTTTTAACATAATAATTATATCTGAAATGAATATATTATTCCCACAATAACATTCTTATGTTTTATTCATTAATACCATTTCTTCTCTTGTCACCAATCCCTCTTATTCTCCTTCTATTACAAAATAATTGTCTTATTTGAAATAAAAATATCAGTCCAAAAGATACATTTCTGTCTATTTTAAATATATATTCTATCAATCAATCTATGTCTATAAAAAGTCTTTTTAGCCCAGTAGGTAAAGTTTACCTCTCCAAATAATTATCATATCTGAAACAAAATATTATTACAAAGGATATTCTCTTACAGAATTCACGTACTCCCGTTAGTTATTAAATCAGTCAAAATCTCTAAAGCCTTTTTAACCCATTAAATGAAATTTTAAAACACATTTTAAATCTAACTCTAGGTTTCTTTCTGTGCCACACCGGTTTCCATAATAAAGTTCCTGCATCATCAAACCACAATATTAGAAAATCAGTATTTCTCAACGCTTCAGATTGGTCAAAGTTCTCTTCCCTTTCTTCTAGTAGCCTTTGAATGGTGGAAGCCGTTTTATTCCATGTTGTAGTTACTAGTTGATTATCCACATTTTCACAATTTTCAGTAACTTGTATCTGGGTATCAGTCTCTATTGGTGTTGACACTTCAGGCATCTCAGTTAAAGTTATTCTTTGATCATCAAGCTTCTCCATAAATTGTATTTGGGGTTGTATAAAGTTGATTTGTTCCATAGTTTCCACAATTTCTCCCGGTATAAGTTCATAGTTGAGTTGTAAGTATGGTTTCTCTTTAAGTTGTATATATTGCTCACTGGTCTCTTTGGAGCCACTCTGCTCCTTCTCCACTGTTCTTCGACCTATAACTTGATCCATCAAAATTTGGAAGTAAGAGTTCGTATCCTCCGTGGCTTCCAAGATTTTTTCCAGTATAACCTCATAATCAAGCTGTGTGTTAAGTACCTCCATCTCAGTGGTGAAAGGATCTTTTAATCTTTTAGTGAAGGCTATATTTAGTAAAAGTCAACAAATATTCACCTCCAATTCTTAGTAGACAAAATCACCACCCAGCTGTTTCAAGTTATCTTTACCCTTATCATCCTTTGAAGGTCAGAGCCATCCTCCAGCAAAAAAAATATACAGTTGCAGTAACACTTTTCGTCACAAGATGTCCTCAGTAGGCTATAAGGTCTTTCTTTCCAAGTTAATAGATTTTTTGTTTTTCACATTAAAAAAAATAAAAAAGAAAGGCCTCTCCAAGATAGTAAATAGCGTAGTTATAATAATAATAATCAAAAGTAGAAATATTTTCAGGCTCCCTCAGTATTCCAGGAGATGAATAGTCAATAAAAAATTAGCTGTTTTATTTTTTTTCAATTCCCAAAGCTGTTTTTCCCAAGTGCCCAAACGCTGCTCTCTCACAGCAGGGAAGTAATTCAAATTCAAAAGCTTTTTACAGGAGAGTAATTAGGGAAAGAAGGGGAAGGAAAGGTCTCACCCGGATTCTCCACGGGGGTTCTTTATGCTTAGTTGTTCTTCTGGCTTTCGGCTGGCGCAGCGAAGTGATCGTCCATTTTACTGGGCGATCTTTTCTCCGACGGCCCTAAGGAGCTAGCTCGGACCGAGGAAGGAGCTGCCGCCCTTCCCCCATCGACGAGGGCCTCCTCAACGGTGGTCGCCCCTCCAGGGCGACTTTCGACCCGATTAAGGGTCTACCGGCGGAGGGAAAACAGCCGGTGGAGAGACGGAGCTCTCCGTGCGACTGCGTGTGCCGCGATCCGGAACCGGAAGCCCGTCCAAAATTATTTTTGTACATATTTAAAATTTATGATACTAATAAATTATGGTTTCAAGTCTCAGTGTTCAGTGAAATCTTTCTCAAACACATTCTGTGCCTCTGGGGTTTTAGAAGCCATTGTGGCCAAATGGTGGGCAGACCAAAGTGGATATATTATTATTCAGCATTTATAAAAAAAATTTATTTATTCAATTTAGAGGTCAATTGATCCATCCAATTCTTCAGAACTATTGTCACTTATTAACTGATTAAGAATTCCTTTTTTTGCTTGTTTTTAAAAGCATTACTAGCCAATTTAAAATAAAAATGACCTCAAAGCATTAATTTCTTGTAAGAATTATAAGCAGCTTTTAATAATCTGCTCAATAAAGCTGGAAAACTGATTATATACCAACTATTGTTAGGACTAAGAACTTGCCAGGAGCTCAAGCATGCTAAATAATAACTTTTAAGTTGAGCCTAGTCCAGTGGGATCAGTTGCATTCCAATGCATATTTGAAAACATGCATATGCGCAATGTCATTGAATCAATGAATATTCTTTATAATTGGGAAAACTAAAACCACCATTGCCATATAAGAGCTATAACATGGACAGCAATTTCCTTGATGTTTCTTCCTTCTATAAAAGTTTAATATATTAACTTGCAAATCTGGATAAAAGAATTAAATGGAAGCAACACAGGCAGGGCTTTCAGATTGTGTATCAATCTTAATGCAATATTCAGTCTCACTATACTGATTCTTCCCCACAGACCTAGCCTTTTTTCATCCACCTGTTAAGATCCCTTTTTAATTCAAAATGAAATGTTCTTACCTACAAGAATGGATATACTCACATAATACTTATGAATAAGACGGAGAACTTGTAGGTTAATCATACCATAACAAATACAGCATTCCTTGCTTAGAGTAATCTGTCAGTTTTGGCATATTTGGGGTAGCATGCAATAAGCATAAACATCCCAAGTTTACCTTAAGGATGTTTGTGCTGTTCTGCACAAGCTAACATACTTTTGCCCACATCCCTTCAACATATGGTATACTAGCACAAACTCATAGCGTGTCCAAAGATGCAATTGTACAAAATAGAAGTTTTAGTAATGTTTTGTTGAATAAACCACAAAATTAATGGTTCACACATTATACTAAGTCATAAAACACTGCTTACAAACCACATTAGTCGAGTTCTCACTTTTCACATTGTTTTAACCAAATAATCACTCTATACTTAAATGCAATGTGTCATAGATGTATGAATACTTAATCTTTTCTCTTATGTGATATACATACACAAGAGGGATACCACTATTCCTTCTACATTAGAAAGCTGTCAGTTGCTACAAAAGTCCCCCCCCCCCAATATGATACATGTGAGTTTTAAGTTTAAAAGAAAGTAACAGATAACATTTTTCAGGGGTAAGAATCCTGAAAATACTGAAATAAAAACAGAACAAATAGAATATAAATTAGAGTAATACCTTTGTGGCACCTAATACAGCAGTGAGTTCCATTTGGGTGAAGATAGTGCCCAACTTGGCACTGGATTTCTCTCCTCTCTCTTCCACTCAAATGAACGAAGGTATGTTTCTCTGCTAAAACCCCATGGATTCGTATGGGCTCAGAAAGAAGTGGTATTGCCAAGGACTCCCCAATTCTCAACTGAATTAGGATTAAATTTACCTGTGAAGAATAACAGTGAAGTAAGGCAATTTTCATCAAAGGCTGATGATCTCTTAACCATTTAGATCCTCCACAAAGACATATTCTTTAAGGCAATGGATTCTAGAATACATATTCTCAAAGTGAGAGTAATAGTATTATTCAGATTGTTGATTATGGTGTCATCCAGATAAGGGATAAAGCATTATAAAAAGGGCAGTAAAAAATAAGCAGCCATCCTGTACATTTTATTCGCTTTTGTTGAATCGCACAAGATTCTCCATCTTCCAACAGGCAAATCTATTTACCAGTACTACATTGCAACAATTAGCATATAAACTATTCTGACTGACCAGTACAAATTAAATTCAGTTTTGGGGAAAAAAAAGGACCGTTAAACCTAGAACACTCCTCTAATTAATATTCTTACCGCAAGGAGATTGAGGGGTTGGTGAACTGGTGTAAGGAAAACAGCCTAGTTTTAAATACCGGAAAAACCAAAGAGATCATTGTTGATTTCAGAAAAGACAGGCACAGCCACACATCTCTGTGCATCAATGATTCAGCTGTGGAGATGGTTACCAGCATCAAATTCCTGGGTGTGCAGCTAACGAGTAGGCTGGCTTGGAAGCTCAACAGTGAGAAACTGGTAAAGCGGGCACAGCAGCGCCTGCATTTTCTGCGTCGCATGAGAAAAACACATCTTCCTTCCCCTGTCCTGAGCACTTTCTACAGGGGGACGATCGAGAGCATCCTGTCATACAGCATCACAGTCTGGTTTGGAAACATCACTGCTTCAGATAGGAAGACGGTGCAGAGAGTGATGAGAATGGCTGAAAAGATCATTGGCAGTCCCCTCCCTCCCATCCAGGACATAGCACAGAAGCGCTGCTTGAGCAGGGTCCGTAAGATTATCTGGGACACTACACATCCTCTTCATGACCTGTTTTCCTTGTTATCTTCTGGGAGAAGGCTTCGTGGTATCCGCAGCAGAACATCCAGATTCAGCCATAGCTTCATTCCATACAGCATTAACCTTGCGAACTCTCAAGCTTCCTCCTTCCGTTATATATTCAAGATGGACAGTATTTAATATTTGTTATGTATATGTAGGGGTGTGGGTCTATACATATGTTGTATATAGTATGTTTTAGGTGTGTGTCATGTATGTGTTTCACTTTGAGAGCAGGCAACTAAATTTCATTTTTGATGTGTGCCATTGTGCCCACAGTAAAAAAATGACAATAAAGGTTATCTTATCTTATCTTACAATTAATACAATGTAACAAAAAGTGAATCCATCACTACTACATGACAAAACGGGCAACTGTCTTGCAGGTTGTATGCTGCCCCTGGCTGCAAAAGTATCATCTATGGAGGAATAGGCAAATCAATTAAGTCTAGTTTGAAGCAGGGCAAGACACTGGGATCATAGATTTTGTAAAAACATTTCCTCATCTTTTTTATTTATATGGGTTTTCAGTTCATATCCAATAAGGTAGAATAAATTCATATGTGGCTCATAATAAACCATGATTTAAACCGTGTTTTGTTGAATTAGTCCACACAACGTATTAAACACAAAGTAAAAGAGCCACATTACAATTTAGCATGATACAGGTAGTCCTCAACTTACAACAATTCATTTAGTGACTGAAGTTACAACAGAACTGAAAAAAGTGACTTATGACCATTTTTCACACTTACGACCATTACCTCATGGTCACGTGATAAAAATTCAGACACTTGGCAACTGACTCATATTTATGACAGCTGCAGTGTCCCAGGGTCATGTGATCATCTTTTGCGACCTTCTGACAAGCAAAGTCAGTGGGGAAGCCAGATTAACAACCGTATTAGTAACTTATCAACTTCAGTGATTCACTTAACTATTATGGCTAGAAAGTTTGTAAAATGGTACAAGACTCACTTAACAAATATCTCAGTAACAGAAATGTTGGGCTCAATTGTGGTTGTAAGCCAAACACTACCTGTATATAAACTAAACTGCTTATTTTCTTCTAGTCAAGGAAAACATTGATTCTAGTAAGGATATTGTTTGCTCTGAAGATAGCATATGTAGCTATGCTTGTAACAATGTCCAACATTCTAAAAAAAAAACAAGTGTTTAAAAATAAGTGCAAAAGATATAACAGAAAAAAAATAAAATACAATGTATAAGGTATAATACTGTATAGGTTACAGACTTACAACCATTCATTTAATCATCGTTTGAAATTACAACTTTAAAATTTAAAAATTACTTTAAAATAGTGAGTTATGACTGTTTTTCGCACTTATGACTGTTGCAACATTTCAGAAGCAGAAAATGCTGTTGTTCCATACAATGTTGTTAACAAATGTTGTAGCTGTAGTCACTGAGATACACAGAATGAAGATAGTTAGAATATGGTATTTGTCTCTCAGTACAACATGTTAAAAATTCATTCTCATTATCTACCAAGTCAATATTTCTGCTTTCATCCAATTTTTCCATATCACCATCTTTTTCCCAATTTTTAATGTTTGGATTTCCTCATAAAGTAATCTAGCATGGGAAAAGGTTGTTGTTTTTATAATGTATAAATTTTTGTGTTTTGTTCCTTGTTTTTTTCTATTTGTGTTGTTATTTTAAAAGCAGTAACAATTATTTTAAAAAGTTAAAGTAACATTCTAACTGCCAAATCTTGTTCAGTTTTTTTTGGCCAGATAACTTTTTAACTATGTTTTAGCTGCTGAGATTGTAACAGCCTTGTTTAATCAATTAACAATTATTAATATAAAAATTAATGAGCTGAAGAAAACATCTGACGCCTACACAGGGTCCTCTACACAGAAATAGAAAACATTCTTCTTTCAGGAAGTTTCTTATGTTTTACTGACTTACCAGCAGCTTGGAAATTGTTGTGCAAGTTAAAAGCTTCATTAAAAAAAAACTTTGCTCTCATATGCCAACATAAACAACTTGTTCTGTCTATTCTTAGTAACAGTATTAATGTGGAAGATAGGCTTCTATAAGTCGAGGTTTTTAAGAAGAGACTAGACAGCCACTTGTCTGAAATGATATAGGGACTCCTACTTGAGCAGGGAGCTGGACTAGAAGACCTCCAAGGTCCCTTCCAGCTCTATTCTGATTGATTGATTGATTGAAGTTGTTTTATCTTTTTCCTAATTTCTAACTTCTGTGCCAGCCTCACACTGTGTATCTGGGTCATGTCATGCGTCCTTCTGCTAAAAAAGGGAATATGTGAGGTAAAACTGTCAAGAACTCAGTTCTGCCATCAAGGGGCCTAAAACTGAAGACCCTCCTAAAAACTTCTGGAATTTTCCTCATCCAGGTGCTTACTGACCATTAACCAATAATCATGTTCTGAATACTTTGGGGGGGGGGGAGAAAGGAAAATAGAACCCTGAAAACATTTTTTTGTAGTAAGTAGGAACAAAAGTATAATGGATGTGCCAGAGGTCACCATTTAAAAAGGTCAGGAATAGTGGTCTCTTCCAATCAGTTTTTGAAAAAGTTCAGGCAGCTTACAGAGCTACTTAAAGATATAAAGCAATATAGGACATAGTTTCAATTGCTTTTCTACTTATATTTTGTAATTATTTTTCTGAAAAAATCTCGGTATCAAGACTTAGAGAGACTGAACTTGACAACAATAACACATCAGAATTGACTCAAAATATTTCTCAGCATTAGTCAGCAAAACATTCCCTTCAGTTCCATATTTATTTAGAAATTATGACTGGGTTCACAATTCATGATAGATACCTATTCAAACCATAATTTGTTGAATAAGATATGATGGGCTTGATTCATACAAAATAGTAAAAGAGTGTTCAGATGATACTCTGTATATTAATCGTCCCCACCACCACAGCCAGCCTTAAACCAGGTCCTGGGTTCACCTATGTCTGCTGTTTTTAATTAGTTGGAATTATAATCTGAAGTAAACAGAGAAAATTATTTGCAGCAGATTACTAGATTCCTCTCAGCCTCATGTTTGCAACAATCTTTATCTTAAATGGATTTTTTTCTCATATATCATATCATTTCAGCTATCACGTTTTCATGCTTCCTTTTCTTCTATGTCTGTTAGTTTTAAAAAATAAAGGTTTGTTGCAATTATCACTCTTACATTATTGTCTCAATTTTTATCCTCTGTCCAAATGGTTATCAAGAAAGGGGCTACTGGAGATGTCTCCCTCCTCAAGACATACCGGGACAGGTTTTTCTCAGTAACAGCCCCTATTCTTTAATACAGATGGCCCCTATGCTATTTATATTTTGTAAATGAGTCAAAAGCACCACTGTTTCTGCATGCATCCAATCCTTGAGGTGGTTTAAGTTAACACCTATGAGATTTTTTAAAAATAAGAAAATATCTTATTTTTGTATGTCACAAATGTATGTCACACTCTTTAGTATGTTTTTGCTGTATTATATATATAGAACCCTTGTTGATGGAGACAAGATAGAAATATTTTAAATAAATGTAAAATATAAATAAGTGCAAAATTTTAACAACAATCATGTTTTTTTATTTACAGTATACATATACTTCTGCTTTAACCCCATATTTGAATTTTTGCTTATATAGGTTTTGATTGTTTCAGTCACCATTTTCATTAATTTCATCTCCAACAGTACAATCATGCTTGTCTCTTGGATAACATTCATTATGTTGTACTTTTTGGCAAGTATGACACAAGGAAGGCACAGTTTTATTCAAAGCATGCTTGTATGATTGTATTCAAGACAGAATCTCTAAACTAGGGTCTGTCTGAAAACCAATGTATTGCTACCAACATGCCACCAAATAGGAGGTACATTTATTTTTTATTTTATCCCCTTTTTATTTTTATAAATAACTCAAGGCGGAGAACATACCTAATACTCTTCCTCCTTATATTTTCCCAACAACAACAACCCTATGAAGTGGGTTGAGCTGAGAGAAAATGACTGTCCCAAAGCCAACCAGTTGGCTTTCATGCCTAAGGAAGGACTAGAATTCACAGTTCCAGACTTCTAGGCCAGCACCTCAACCACTACATCAAACTGGTAAATGCAGTGCAGTATAGCAAAACATTATAAGAGCATGGATTCAAAGCAGACCATTATTAAAAACAAAGATGATTTAATTCTCCAGATACTTTGACCAGTTGTATACTGAATGGTGAAGAAATTCAGCATCATAGAGACATCTAAAATGTCAATTACAATATACTAAAACCAGGTAAAGAACTTGAGCTTTGTTAAACTAGGCGTCCATTTCTAACCCCAATGATGCCAGGATAATGAAATTTACATCATGATTTTATAATAAAAGTTGTTCCCTTTTATACTTGCAGAGATGTAAATTCACTTTTCCTGATATCTTTGTTAAATCCTATAGAACTATTCCTATTATTAAAATACAACTTTATAAATTTTATAAAACAACATGGAAGCATACTACCAAATTACATTAGTCTGGATTTCAAACCTATCAATGTCAAACTGATGATTCTTAAAGAAAGTATTAAGTATTTTATATATATATTCATACATTTCTAATGAACATTTTTATGAGTGTACCAATCTTCAATCAAGAGTATACAATAGGTTCACAATTGCAGACAGTTTAAGAAATCTGCACAGTACTGTGGAAAGTTAACTGGCAGTTTTCCAGAATATGGGCTGCTGCTATTAATGTGTTAATGCTTTTAGGTCTTAATGTAACAAGTACCTTTATTCCTATGTAACTGATTAATAAATTTAGCTGGCAAGCAACTGGAAATTTATATTTTGGGCTCTTTCAAAAGAAATGGCTTTTTTCCCTCTGTGTGAACAACAAAATATGATTCCTATGGAATGTTTTTTTTTTTAAATAATTCTCCCCTTATTTGTGTGACTGGTGATTTATTTTGATTTTTTTGGAAGTGTTCCCTGTTTGGAAGTGAACATTCACAGCCACCCTGCCCTATTTTGAATATCTTCTGGATGTTAAAGAAGTTATTAAAAGTAATGAAAGGACTAAAAATCATTCTCATTTATCTCTAACAAAGTCACCTCCTTGAAGTAATATTAACACAGAACTAGAGAAAGAAAACACATTATCCAAACAAATAAAATCCTGTATACTCATCAGAAAGATCTCACCAACTAAAAGAGGTCCATACACTAAAATAATTTTTTCAGAGGCAATCTTTATGACGATTGCTGCCAAATCTTCAAGGGAAAAAGAATCAATCAACAGAGAAAAACAAACAGGGACAAAATTGAGACTATTATCCATGTGATCTAACATCAATATTCTCTCCTATATTATGCCTGGCAACAGAGACCACCCATTTCAGATTAACACATATGAAATAATTAGAAATCAAATATAGTAGTAACTAATATTCTCTGTCAGCCTTTATGATCATATCCCCCAGAGTTTCACTTTCTCCTTCAGCCATTTTCCTTAAATGTCTACTTACCGGAATTACTAAAACTTGAAAGAACCCCAGTGGGATCATACTTTGGCCAGCTTGCCCCTTACATTTGCAGAGTGGGCCCCTGGCTGTGTGACCTTTGGCAGCTCTTCCAAAAAGGGAAGAGAGTAAAACTTCCGTGCCTGGTAATCCAAGTTCCTTATAAAACAGGAAGCCAAAAGTAAGGAAAGGGTGGAGACATAAATTCCCACCCACATGAAATATTAGTCCATCCACCCTATAATGTTCAGAGGAATCTACTCATAGCATGTGAACAAGGCAGTTAACCCATTCATTCTCAGTAAACTAAGTCCTGCACAGAATCCCATGGAAGGCTAGATTTTATTTTCAAAAGACTGCCTAATAAGAAAAAAATCAGTTTGGCACTTTGGAAAGTTAATTTCATCCTAGCTTTCCTTTTTCTCCCAAATTTATTGTAAAATGTCCATAACAAGGTACATTTTAGAAAAAAATCAGGTTAGACTGTGATTTAGCATGTTAACACTAGGTCTGTATGTCTGATTTTAGATTTTATGTTTAGTGTGGGGTTAATCTAGCCAATTTAGGTTTATTCCACAAACCATGGTTAACTATGGCACAGTTTGGTGTGTGAAAAGCACCACATAATATTCATGCAACATGCCAACTGTGGCACAGTTTCCTAATAAACAAGCAACAAACTAAATGGCATTTGGCTGTGTCCCTGTAAAAACTTTTGCAGGAAATTCAAACGAACTATCAGAGACATGTGGGGTAGAGCTGGCAGAAGATATAATTCACATTAGCATTTTAAACACTTTTAAACAAGTATTGTTACTTGCCTTAAAAGAGCCAGTTTGGTGTAGCAGTTAAAGTGCTGGCCCAGAAACCAGGAGATCATGAGTTCTAGTCCTGCCTTAAATATGAAAGCTGGCTGAGTGACTTTGGATCAGTCACTGTCTCTCAGCCCAATGCACCTACAGGGCTGTTGTTGTGGGGAAAATAGAAGGAATATTAGGAATGTTCACTGCTTTGAGTTACTTATAAAATAATACAGGTAACATAAAAATCTAATGAATAAATATATAAATAAAGCAACCTGCGCCAACAGGAAAGTCTGAAAGTATCACAAGTGCACATTCTTGAAGAGACTATTTCATTGTTTTTTGTAACCTCAACCTGCAACTTTATCAGCTATAAAGGAGGAAGGAGAACACATTATTATTAGCAATTTTGATAAGGTAATGAGAAAAAATTAATTTTTCTGCTCCCCAGAAAAGTAAACAAAGCAAAGTTGCCTTTGTGTTGAACTCGACTCTGCCAATTACATGGATACAACGTGCAGGGATTTTGGCAGTGAATAGGAAGTGGCTCACCACTGCTTATCTTCTATTATCAGCAAAGTGGGCTGGCTGCTGCCTTTAAAAAAACACATCATAAAAATTTGATTACACTGAATTTTAGCAACATGTATGTAACTTTAGTTTTATTTCACACTTGCAATATTCACAATGTATATTACTAATTCTCAAAAACGATAATACATATCTTTAAATTAGGGTTTTAAAATGTTTCTTAATTCCCTTGTTTTTATGACTTTCAGCCTAGGACTAACAATAATGGACTCTTATTTTCTATTTACTTTTTTTTTATAAAAAGGTATTGATGGAAAATAATTTATTCTCTATAGAAGATAATTTAGATAGACCCTGAATTCCCAGCTTTTATTCAATCTTCCCACGGTCTCTTTCAGAATTTATACTGGGAAACTACAGATGCGGCAAAATTCTAAACTTTGCAGTCAAGTTTTAGAGGCAGCAATCAGTTCCATCTGAAGACATATATATTTAAATAGGGGAAAAGGAAACTAGGAAGTCTGACTTATTAACCAACGCAGAGGAGTCTTTTCGACCCTTATTTAGAGGGCTCTATGATAGTGAAAACTGACAGCACATATATTTCTGTACACTCGGAAAGCTGAAACAATCTCTTCCGTCTCTTTTAACCTCAACTTGTCTATAGAATAATGAAAAAGTAGAGACGACAATCCTATTTAGGTTAGGGTGCCTCCACCTTCTTGTTAGTGAAAGCTGCAACTAGAGAAAGACCCTGTTTTTCTAAGACAGATTTAGTCCATGCATCGATTTTCAACTTATAATCGATTTTACGTTGGGAAAGATAAGTTATTTTTCTCTATCCATACTACCTTTAGATGTAGATCTGATTTGAGCAGTAATAGTCTATGAAGTCAATTTATACAGCTTGTTACTCATAGCGTGCATCTCGTCTCGGGATGCAAGGTAACAGCCGCTTTTCAAAATGCAAAGACGGCTAGATCCCCTGGCAGGCGTCTTAATGAGCAACTGGCTCGCCCTCGGATTGATACCCCAGTTGCGCTCCCCCTGCTTTTTCGCAGATCTTTCGTGAGTGACGACATCCGGGCTGCAGCCTCCTTCACTTTGCAATGTGTGGGCGAATGAATTGCCTGCGCCCTGGAAGTTTCTAACCGCTATTTTTTAAACATTGAAATATGAAGCAAAAGTAGTATTTCACACAAAATATTTGTAGTGGCTGAGATGGAGAGAATAGTATACTAAAAAATTCAGTTCCAGGTAGTTTCAGATATGCTTAGCCAAGTTATATCTGGTTTTGGCATAGTCTGCGGTTTGCAGATATCCTTTTTGCTTACTGAATTCCGTGCAGTTTAGCAAGGAAGTCGTGAGCAGAAGCATCCGCGCGGAATAACATGCAGAGCGGTCTTCCCTGCAATCCCCGGCGCCTTCTTCCAACGGCCAGAAGGGGCGGGCGGTGAAGTGGCCGCTCCTGGTTCGAGAAATTCGCGCCCCAAGTCTCCGTTCAGGCGCCCTCGCGAGTTGTGCAGGCTGCGCTTCCCGCTTTGCAAGAGCGAGAGTAACGAGATGGCGAGCGGACACCGGCAGTCGTTGAAGCGTTTCTGGAGCCCGGACCGCAGCAGCCCCGCGCCCGCCGGCAGGTGGGGGGCACAAAAGGGGGCGGCGTCGCCGGCGTGACATTTCAATCGGTCGTCCATCTTTTTATTTTTTTTCTTCCCTTCCGCCTCCTCCTGCTCTCTGCTTACCAATATTCCGAGAGGAATGAGTTTGCTGGAGTAAAACGTTTATTGCTAGTTTGTGGTTTAGTTTATTGTGCGAGGACATCTAGCGTGATTAGTTTAAGGTTGCGTACTGCATACGGGGGCGTACGCTGTCAATTTAATCCAGTAAACGTGGTTAGTGGTTTGGCGTCTCGCGCCAGCAAGGCACTTGAAAGCGAAAATCGCCTTCAGCCCCAGCTAAACTTAGTTAAGCCTCCCTTGAAAGGGTCGGATGGTGATGGTAGTTAAAGTGTTGGACAAGATGGGGAGAAAACCTGTGGGAGTTTGAATCCCGGGGTCCAGCGCCTGCTGGACGGACCAGTGGTTGTGGGAGTTCAAATCCCGGGGTCCAGCTTCTGCTGGACGGACCAGTGATGTACGTTAGCCTAGGCCAACGGACCTTGCGTTTGGTAGATAGGAAACACACGGACAACATGTTTCTTCAGGTTGAATCAGCAAGCAAGAGCGCAGAAGGATCTGCGTGCCTCTTTTTTATTGGTACACTTACGTCACAGCAGGAGGTTGTAAAGGGTGGGTTTTGCCAGGAAATGAAACTTAAAAGGCATACCTTAACTTAACTCAGGAAATGGAAACTTAATAAGGCATAGCTTATCTCAACTCAGGAAATATAGACTTTAAAGGCATAGCTTAGGAAGTGATAACTTGTAAGACATAATTCAGGAAGACATAACTCATGACTTATCTCAGGACTTAAAAGGCATGGACACTTGAAAGGCATGGAAGCCTATCTTAACTCAGGAAATGGTTGCAACATCTCCACTGTTTTTATTTTTTAAAGTTCAATCTCTATCCTACTTGTGGCCATAATCTGCATCCTCCGAAACAGAAAAGGGCAACTCCATAAGAATATGAGATTCTTGCTTGGGGGCAAGAGCCTCCATGGCTAAGTCTGATTCAGTATCGGAACAGTTGGAGTCCGTGTCAGACAGTGTCAGTAGGGCAACCTTTTCAGAGGGGTGGAATTTGGGTTTCAAGGGTTCATATATATTGTTTGAGGCAAGCATAACATTAATCTTAGAAAGATTAGAATCCAAACCATTCAAACGATCCTTGAGAAATTGCAAAAGGCGTGAAAAAACACATGGGCCAATCATACATAATATAAGCAAAATTATACAAGGTCCTAAAATAGCAGAAAGCAATGTAGTAATCCAGGGAGAGAAATTAAACATGCTTTGATACCAGGATTGTTGGGAGAACCTTTCCTGTTCCCTGTCTTTTAATCGTTTGCGTAACTCATTCATAGAGTCGCGCACAATGCCAGATTGATCAGAATAAAAACAACATTCTTCTTTTAAGGCTACACACGTTCCACCTTCCTTTAAAAATAAAAGGTCGAGGGCACGCCTATTCTGCAAAACTACTTCAGCAAGAGACGACAAAGAAGTTTGAAGGGCAGAAATTGAAGTCTCAATGCGGGAAAGATCATTATCTATTTCTAGACTGAGTTTTTGTATTTGTTGTTGGTTGACAACTAAAGCCGCAGCTCCAGTAGCTGCTCCTGCAACACCTAATCCTAAAAGAACTGAAAGGGTTAGGGCTGTAACAAATTCACGTTTTACACGTAGGTGGTATTCCGGTGGTTCCATAAGGGAAACAAAATCAGAGGGGGAATAATAAGTGATTCTAGGGACTAAGCGTACCTGAATACAAAAGGCTTTTTGTTGTATAAGAACATCCCCTGATACACAGGCTGTGGCACCTGTAGAGCAAGCCCAGATGGAGTTGTTGCCGGGGATGAAGAATTGGCCCTTTAAGCTGGCAGAAATATTACCATTACTCAAGGTAAAAAGAGAGTTATAACCTGCCGTATTTACACTGCCCGATCTTTTCTGGGTGAGCCAAACATCACATTGGTATTTGCCAGTGGTGATATTAGCACAATATTGAGAATAATTTGCAGGAATGTTTCCCAAGCAACAACCATGTCCCATAATAGAAGTAATAGTGATGGATGTTGAGTTCCATCTGCAAGAGTCATCTTTAGTAGCATTCTTAATAGGTTCGATGGAGCCAACAGCGTCATAAAAGGGTGGAGTGGCTGATAAACAGAGCCAACAGTGGTCGGTTTGTGATGAAGAATTAACAGCACTTTTTAGCAAAAAGGAAGAAGCATTGACAAGGTTAATCAAGGGATTAGGCATATTATGTACAACGGACTGTAAAAAAACAGGTTGAATGCTTTTGTTAGGACCTATAGGAGGGGAATGTGGTGACTGGATTGTGAGACGAATGGAAAAAACTCCGCCGTCGTCTTCAGAACCGCTCCATTCTCTACCACCCCAAGAATATCCGACAGCCCATTGCTCTGCAGTCAAAGTCTTTCCTTGGGATGTAAAGGTAATGTTCATTGGATTTTTCCGCTCACCACAACAATGCAAATTAGAAGGGCAGGAAAAAGAAGGGGGTTTGCCATTACTACGGGTAATGGCGATATAATCATTTGAGCGAGGGGCAGTCCAGGATATAGCGCCCGTAGAAACACAAGACCATGAGGCACAGTATTTATCCAAGAAAGTGCCACATTGATATTTTTCCTCAGGTGTCTTTGGTTCGGGACAAAAATACAGGTCCCACCATGTTGCTTCTAGTGGAGAAGGTGTACACGAACCTTGTTTGTCCCATTTGTTAGTTTGGAAAAATTTTGAAGCAAATTTGTTGACCCCGGTACCCATTTCGGCAAAGTCAAAATGTAAGATAGGGAACCAGGGCCATATTGTGTATTTAGAGATTTGGAATAATACCTGATTTTCAAAGTCACGAACAGTCCATGTGTAGTTGAGAGGTCGATGAGGATTAGGATCAGGAGATCGCCGTCGTCGAGAATGAATGATGCGTTGGTGTGAGTGAGGTTGCTTTGTGGAATGAAAGTGTTGTAAGTGAGGTGAGGTAAAAATACGGGCGGTCAGGTCTAGGAAGGAGCGGGGATGAGGAACAAAGTTATAGGCAAGTAAACGAGGAGACAAAGGAGGTTTTACATAGCTCGCCACTGATGCGAGTTCAAAAGAATGTGTAGTATAAGTACCATAGGATGAAAATCCAGACACATAATAGCGCCCCGTAGTCTCAGGGGTCACAAGAATAGCAAGAGTTATGTGACAAGGGTAATGAGCATAGGTGAGGGAAATAGAGGGAGATGGTGGAAGAGGAATGCCACGATTAGGATACTGAGAAAACACAAAGGGACAAAAGGATTGACCTCGGTCATAACAATGAAAAAGGGCAGTAGTATTGAGATCAAGAAAAGAAAAAACAGGACCACAATATAGGCCTTTATGAAAATTTAGAGGAATTCTCAGGTGCTTTGTCATCATGGGAAGGTGCAGTGTGGACATCATGGGGAAGGAACTTGTCAAGAGTGTCATCAAAAGCAGGGTCCACATGATTGATGCAAAAGTGTTGGACCCCTGGACAATATGGGTGGTGCAATATGCAGTTGTTACACCAATAACAGCATGTACATCCGCACTCACAAAGGCAATGATGGCACATCCGATGGAGTTGGTGGGTTGTGTGGAGTGATGAAATATGGGCGAATACAACGAGCAGGGACCCACAAAACTCTGTCGGGTAGTTGAACTGCAGCGTAGCCTCTTCCCCAGGTGATGAGTTCAGCTGGACCTTTCCAAGTTGGATCCGGGAGCTGCCTGTAGTATACAAGTGGTCTTGAAGTTGGGACAACAGGTTTAGTAAAGTGTCGAGACGCAGCAGACAAAGAAGGAGTGCCAGTGAGATTTAGAAAATTGAGAGTATACAGACAAACATTTAACACGTTTTGCAGTGCCGGGAGGTTTGGGGGGCATAAGCCCTTGGACCCCATATAACGATCTAATGCATTTTTTAAAGTTTGATTTGCTCGCTCAACAATAGCCTGCCCTTGGCTATTGAAAGGAATTCCAAATTTGTGGACAATGGACCAGTGATGACAAAACTGTGAAAATTGTGAGCTGACATAAGCTGGGCCATTGTCTGTTTTTAATATTTTTGGACATCCCAGCACTGTAAAGGTACGAATACAGTGATTAATCACTTGTTTTGCAGCTTCCCCTTTTTGTGGGGTTGCCAAAATAAATCCGGAGAACGTATCTACTGTAACATGTAGATATTTCCACGGGGCAAATGGAGGATATTGAATTACATCCATTTGCCAGGTATCACAGGCTTCAGTGCCTCTAGGGTTAACATCCTGTGGGATACCTTTAGACTGTAGGCTACAGGTTGGGCATTGTTGAATTATGGCTGTAGCTTCAGCCATAGTGATTCCAAATTGTTTCATTAGTGCTTTTTTATTTTGATGAAAATAAGCATGACTGTCCCAAGGGGAGACAGGAGAAAGAGACATGAGGCAGGTAGCAGAGGCCGCAGCGTCTGCAATATCATTTCCCTTTTGCAAGAAGCCAGAAAAAGGTTGGTGGCTTCTTATGTGTGTGACAAAGTAAAGATGTTTCCTTTTGGATATTACAGTTTGTAGGGTGGAAAATAAAGAAGTTAAATCAGGGTCCAGGGATGGAGAGAGGTATGATTGAAAAATAGTGGTGACAATTTGAGTGACATAGAGACTGTCAAGAATGAGATTTATAGGTTGAGTGGAAAATGTTTGAAAAGCTAGAATGGCAGCGGCTAGTTCCGCACGCTGAGCAGACCGTTGGGGTGGCGTTATTTTTGTGTGCCATTGGTCATGAATATACCAGGCACAAGCACCAAATTGTTTACTGCCATCTGCAAAGAGTGTGACAGCATGTGGGATGGGAAAGCGTTGTAATTGGGTATCCCATGAAACATGGATATTTTGTAGGAGCTGAATGCGAGGATCAGCAGGAGGGTGGCAGGATATCTTTCCAGGCCACTCAGTGAGAGCAAGCTGCAAGGCTTCAGAGTTAGAATAGATGGTTTCCCATGTAGTGAGAGAACATGGTACATATAGGACAGAAGATTCTATTCCTGCAAGGGCTTTTGCTCGAAGGCGAGCCTTAGAGATGAGAGAGGCAAATTGAAAAGGTTTTTGACCAATTGTGTTTCTAGGAGTGTGAGAGAGGTGAAGCCATTCTAGAATCAGCAAGGAGGGAATAGTTTGGACAATAGCACATGTAGGTAAAGAAATAGTATTACACAATAAAAGAGAAAAGGGAATGTTTGGGGTCATTCGGTCAACCCACTGAATTTGTAGGGCTTGGTTGACCAATTGAATCACTTTTAAATGACTGTCCTGCAGTGAAATAACATCTGCAGGATGTTTGCCTTTGGGTAAGGCTGAAAAAAGAGGTGATAACTGAAAAGTGGTGAGACCTATATAAGGTCAAATCCAATTAATAGCACCTAAATATTGCTATAATTGAAGTAAAGTTGGTTGGTGTGGTAATTTTAAAAAGGGAAAAAGTGGTGCAGCATGGGAGGCCAATAATTTATGGCCCAAATATTGAAAAGGAAGGGAGGTTTGGACCTTGTCAGGAGCAATGTGCAAACCTCCTTTTTGCAAAATTGTTGTGAGGGTTGGCAAAGTTGCAAAAACAGTACCCTTTGGGCCTGGTGCTGCGACCAAAATATCATCCATGTAATGGTAAACCAAAAAAGAGGGATGAAGGTCCCGATATGGTTGCAAAACATGGAAAACAAAAAACTGACACATTGTAGGGTTATTTAGCATGTCCTGTGATAAAACCTTCCATTGGTAGCGCTGAGTTGGTTGAGAATTATTCAACTCAGGCACTGTAAAAGCAAATAAATATTTATCCTGTTGATACAAAGGAATGAAAAAACAAAAACAAAAAACAATCCTTTAAGTCAATTATCATGGAGGAAACGCCATTTGCCTGATTTCTTTTTTATAACAAAAACTGGAACAGAATAAGATTGCAACATTTTATGCCCTAAATAAAGATAAAGTGTAACTGTATCTTTTCCAAGGCAACTTGCAATCCATAGATACTTGAATCATTTTGTATTTCAAAAAGCCAATTAGATTGTATTTTTGGGGTTCCAATTTAATCAAATTCCATTCAGATGAAACAAATTTTCATGAAATAGGAAAAACATTTACAAATCTAAGCAAAACAATTCAGTCATTTCTTTTGGTTGATGGATGTATATGTCTAACTAAACAATTTAAAACTCAAAAATTTGCAAAAGAATTGCCCAACAATTACTGCCTCCTCTTTCGAGTAAAAAAATAGCAAGCTGAAACTGCAAGAGTGGGCATCAAATTTCACATCCACCCCCCTTCCTCATTCCAGACTTCTAAGCAGAGGAAGAAAAAAAAATAGTTAAAACGACAGCTGCCCCCCCTCCTCTATCTGCCCTTCCTTTGCTCTTAAAACAATACAGCCAGCGAAAAACGAAAGAGGCAGGAGGGGGGGGAAGAAAAAGAAACTTTGCAAAAATCTCACCACCAAAAAAATTCACATGCAGTCACATGTATAAATTCTTTTATACCTCTTCCATAAAACTTTGCACATGCAAACTCATACCATTGCGTCCCCATGTTACAACAATAAAAACTACAGTTATACTATTCCTTTCACAGCGTGGGATGGGTGGAGGGGTGAGGGCTAACACACACACATTTACACCAGCAAATTAACTCATTCACTTCCATTCTGTTTACTTACACATATGTTTTTCAAGCAAAACTTTTTATTTTTAATTAAGGCCTTTTTGTTTGTTGTTATCAAAGAGGGTTTTGACCCTTTTCCAAGTCTTGGAAATAACACAAAACAACACAGACAGACATATATACACAAATACCATTAAAACAACATTTATTTAGACATATGGCTTGTCCTGCAAGAAGCGAGAAAATCATGAGATGATTCCAACCAAACATGTGGTTTTTATAGGGCCCTTTAACCATCTCCTATTTTTCTCACCATTCCAAGTCCAAACGTAACGTTCTAGGAATTAAACATATATAAAACAAAACACACACATCAACACAAAGCACCACCAGACATTGTCTGACAGGGTTCAAACTTAACAGATTACAAAAGAGTTTCAAAACATTCCAATTGTTCAAAACGCATTGCAGAGGAGTGCAGTTTGAGTTAATTTATATCTCTAAATTGTTGCCTGTTTCTGTTTTGGAGGAGAGAGAGAAGGATAGAGCGAAGAGGGGGGTTTTTTTTTGGCTGTGCCGGCTTTGGAACGTCTTCCGTAGTAGGCACAGGTTAAAAGGAAGGGTCTGGGGATAGACAGTTGTTCCGTTAACTTTTTGCAAACAATTTGCCTTTCTGGCTAAAGAGGAAAGTTCATCCACATGCTTGGACAGAACCTTGGAAAGTGAGGACCCGTTACTTACGTTGATCAAGCCTTTGCCAGGTGCGTAAATACAGGAGCCAGAGCAGCGTTTCCCTAGACAGAGAACACGCCGTGGAGTGAATCACGTCATAGAGTGAATCACGTCGGGGTCACCAGTTGTGGGAGTTTGAATCCCGGGGTCCAGCGCCTGCTGGACGGACCAGTGGTTGTGGGAGTTCAAATCCCGGGGTCCAGCTTCTGCTGGACGGACCAGTGATGTACGTTAGCCTAGGCCAACGGACCTTGCGTTTGGTAGATAGGAAACACACGGACAACATGTTTCTTCAGGTTGAATCAGCAAGCAAGAGCGCAGAAGGATCTGCGTGCCTCTTTTTTATTGGTACACTTACGTCACAGCAGGAGGTTGTAAAGGGTGGGTTTTGCCAGGAAATGAAACTTAAAAGGCATACCTTAACTTAACTCAGGAAATGGAAACTTAATAAGGCATAGCTTATCTCAACTCAGGAAATATAGACTTTAAAGGCATAGCTTAGGAAGTGATAACTTGTAAGACATAATTCAGGAAGACATAACTCATGACTTATCTCAGGACTTAAAAGGCATGGACACTTGAAAGGCATGGAAGCCTATCTTAACTCAGGAAATGGTTGCAACAAAAACCAGGTTCTACTTTGCCCTCATTCAGAGAAGTTCACCATAGCACGAGTTCAAAACCTTGAAAGACTAAACCTCTGGCCCACCGCGGTGACTGACTCAGATCGGATCCTGCAACATTATCCTGGGAAACGTATATTTGCCTTCATTTGCGATAATTATCATTCACGATATGCACAACTAACCTGTTTTCCATCCTATCCTCTGCCTCAAAAATCCATCAGTTTAGCCATTCTATGCATCTGATGAAGTGAGCTGCGGTTCATGCCTTTTAGTAAAATGTGATACTTGGGAAAAGAACAGATATGCTGCTCATTAGGAAGCAAAGTGAAATACAACAGCCAGTATAGCAATAAAAGTAAAAAGAAAGTTTCCCTCAAGTTGAACTCAACTTGTGAATGCATGGACAAGTCTATGTTGGTTTCTTAGTAGTAGTATGTAAATAGTCCCCTATTACCCTCTACTGGAAAAAAATTTCAACTGTACATTCCTGAGCCCTGGAGTTTATAGTATTTTTTCATCCAAGCACAATTAGATCTGACTCTACTTAGCTTTTCAGTAATGGTTAGATTCTGCCGCCTGCTGTGACAGTTTAATAAACCCATTGTTTATAATTAATATTTTACAGAGGTCTTTATTTGTTTTAACTCTACAATAGCAACATATATGTCTTCATTCTTCACTATAAATTAACTTAATTATATGTTCCAGCATTACTTCAGTCTCTGATCTTCAATCTCGGCGTATACCTTGCTGTAGTCGTTTAACCTCAAGTTCTGATGAATTCAGAGAATGGATCCATCAAAATGAAACTATTTTGCCTGACCAGAAATATTTTGAACAAACTCATTTGATGCTCATAGGCTACTTGAGAATTGAAACACCAGGAAAAAAAGATAAGATGATGGATGGAAGTGTTTATTTGCAAGATAACACTGGAGCACTTCCCTGTGTGGTATGGCACTAAGATGTTCTGTTGTTTATCCAGTGCTGCTTAGGAGAGAGACATTACAGATCTTAGCAGAAAAAAAAAACTTAAAAGTGAATATTGGGGGCCTTTAAAATCATTCTCATTATGCACTGGGATAGATACTGGGTATCCAGTTAAATAGAATATGCAGCTGGATCAAGACCAAGTTTTTTTGTTTCTTGCAATCATCAACTAACACAGGCGTGGACATTTAAAGTCAATTAAATAAAATGATGAACTCCAGGATGTTAGAAAAAAAGGCTTCTTTATTGCTGAGCTTTCGTCAACAAGCTGTTGACATCATCAGAGCAAAGGGCTAAATGACGGGGGGGGGGAGCATGTGCATACATTTACATAACAGTTAAAAAACGGTTACAATATGGCATGTGCATACAGCGTGCTCATAAAAAGCTTGCTCGCAAAAAGTCATACTGGTAGCAAATATACGGAAGACAGTCTCCAGGCGAAATTCAAAAGACGCGCCTTTCAGCTGTTTGGCGCGTAAGCTCCGTCATTTTATTTAATTGACTATATATATATATATATATATATATATATATATATATATATATATATATATATATATATATATTAAAAAATCAGCAGTTTGGAGGATCAAATACAGTTCTAGTTATCACATGTAGTCATGATGCAGTTTGCTAGACTGTTTATTCACTTGTTCTCCTCTACTTGGTTCATTCATGCTGCTAGTAAATACTAAAACTGATGTTCAAATGAAGAAAGCTGAATTTACCTCCCTTCCTATCCAATAGGATTTTGCTGGAAACATTCAAATAATATGTTGTTTTGGAGCGGGGCAACTAAGTCACTGTCTAGTAGAGTTAATATGTATTAAACCTGAATAGGATTATCATGATAGGTATTTCTATATGTATCTACAAGTTTCAAATAAAGGCTATTTAGCCTTTGTATAGCTAATGTCACCTTTTCTCTTTTGGGCAGTTCCTGCATTTTAAGCTTGAGTGGCTAGAACATCTGTCACTCTTCCCTAGTTGGATATATGTTCCCCAGATAGGCGAGGGCACAACTGGATATTTGGAGATCCTAGAAGAACCAATTCAAGTACTGTCTGGACCAGAGAAGAATCTTAGTACCATCCCTGTTTTCTACCCTGGGACAGCTGCAGAGCTGCTCAGTGCCAGGTAAAGATTTACTATTATTTAGGCTTATTGATCACTCCTTTCCTTAATCTCATCCATTTCCTTCCTTAATTGTTAAGAAAGTGATGATGGAGACATCTTAATTTAAATGCACATTTTCCAAGAAAAGGTGTGGCTTCTTTAAAGAGATACAGATGGGTGCAGCACACCCCTATTTATCTGCAGGTATTTACTTTTGTGTAACTTCTTTTTTTTTAAGTTTTATTAATTTTAAAGAATTACAATCTTTAGAGCTTAGTAAACAGTATGTTGTCTGGGTTCACATATTTAACATTAACTTCAATATAAGTCTATTCAGTACTGCACAATCCAGTATTTTTTCCCTGATCCTCCTTTCTTCCCCATATTTTTTCCATTTTCCCATCATTACACAATTACAATTCTTGGTACTATTGATGTATACAGAGTTAGATATAAACATCATATTTTACTAATATTATACAAATAATATCAATTCATTAATCAATATCCTGTTTTTCATGCTTTTAAGGTTTAATTTCCCATCAATATTTAAAGTGTCAGTTATGATTTTCTCAATGTTAAATTACATTTATATAGCTAAAACTTTTATTCATACCAATCCTCTTATTTTCATATTTCCCATATCAAAAGAAGAGGAAAAATAATGCTATTTTAATTCTAAATCATATTTTCCATTATAAAAGTCTAAATATATCTAAGGGTTATCCGTTCTTTTAACCATATTCAAACATGCAGATGATACGGGGCGTGGGCGGAGGGCGTGGCCATTGTGCCGCGGCGGGCCATGGAGGCAGTGGGTGGTGCTGCGGGCAGACGGGGGCAGGGCAGGCAGAGCAGGGGCGGTTTTGGGGCACTCAGACTCTAAAAGGCTCATCATCACTGGTATAGAGAATCATGTCCAGTTTTATAGTTGTTATTTGATTGTCTAAATTTTCAGTAAGTTGTACTTGTTGATCTTTAAAGTCCTCTGTCTTGGTATTAATTTCTTCCACTTCTGTTGTTTTTTGGATTGTAAGTTCTTTAGTTGCAATCAGGGTTTCGCTTTGTAGATTTAAGCTGGTGCCTTTGTCTTTCAGTCTGGATTTAATTATCTCGGTGGCTTCAAGAATTTTTTCAAGTATAAGTTTATAGTTAGCCGAAATTTGTTGCTGTTCCTCCTCCATTTCTGACATGGTTATAGATAGTCCTTTAGTGAAGGCTATTTATTAAACAAGAGTCAGTAAGTGTTCACCTCCACAGTTCCTAAAAGCCAATTTCACTGCCCAGCTGTTCTCTCAGCTTTTAATCTCTTTTAGATAATACCAAGGACAGATCTGGGCTATGGGCAAGTCTCTTTGTCAAATATTCACTTGTTGTACCAAGGTTCGCCACAAGATGTCCCCGATAGCATTTAAAGTCTTTTTCAAATCCCAGGCTAGGTTTTTATCCAATTTAAGTTCTTTTTCATCTTTTTTACGAGTAAATAAAGTAGCAGGTCCCCGTTAGAGTAGAAACTTTTTGGGTCCCCAAATATCAGAAAGATGCAAATCCAATTATTTAGTTGTTCTTTTCAAAGCTTTATTTCCCCTAAGTAGTCAGACGCCGCCATTTTAGAGGGTGGGAGGAAAACGTTCCCTTCCCTCTCTCCTCACAGGGGGAAGAAATTTCAAGAAGCTTTTTACAGGAAAATACTTGGGGTAGAGAGAAGGTAAGATCTCACCCAATTCCTCCACGGTGCTTTCAGAGTGCTTGTTGGTAATTTTGGCCTCGGCTGGTAGCAGCTTAGTGATGGGCCATGTTGATGGCCGATCTTTTCCCGTCAGTTCGAAGAGCTGCCCTGGATCAAACGGGAGGGCTGCTGCCCTTCCGCGATCACTCGGGGGTTCTCTTCACGCTCGTCGCCCCTCCAGGGCGACTTTTGACCCTTTTCAGGGTCCCCCGGCGGGAGAAAACCGGACGGCGGAGAGAGCAATCACCTCGCACGTCCGCCCGCGCCGCAATCGCAAACCGGAAGCCAAATCTTCTATTTTTTAAATCTAACTCTCTCTTCCTTTCTTTGCCAAGCAGCTTTCCAAGCCAAGACAATTAAATCGCCCAGGAATTTTCTTTCTATTTTTATGAAAGTTGCTTGGTATGAGGAAGACAATTTAGGTAAGGTATTTTTGAGGGGGAATTCCGCCCATTTATGTTCCTTAACTCCACCTTCCTTCTCCCTCAATTTCTCCCCTCATCTTTGTCTCCCAAATTGTAACATTTCCCCTGACAGCTCTATGTTCCATTCCCCAAAATCTTCTTCCTTGTCATTAGGTGCATCTTGCAAGCTTAAAGGGTAAAGGGTCTTTTGCAATTTCATTGTTGTGCCTTCCTGCATCCGTCTCATTGCGACGCAAAACCAGAAGTCTGGACTATTTTGTGTAACTTTTTGAAGTAATCTACATATTCATAAATAATGGATGTACTTTTGATTGTGTCCCAAATAAGCTGAGTTAGAATTAATGTTCTATTTTGCTGATTAAGTAACAGTATTGATGAAGTTATTATGAGTGTATTGGATCAATGTGAATTATATTATTTATTTAATTAAATTTATTACTTAAAATCAATCCTACTCTAGATAGCTTATAAAACACAATAAAATGCAATACAAAATCAGAATAAGGATTAATTAAAATAATTCCATTTAAATTTTCAATTTAATTAATGCTAAATATAACAGGATAAAATATGGTAAAAGGTGCTCTGGCTACAATTGAACACCAAAGGTTTTCTAGAAGAACCACGTTTTTACCTTCCAGAAGACTATGAGATTGGGTGCCATTGGTGCTTCAGGAGACAGGCTGCTGCAGAAAACATGCACCCTTAGGTCCCCCTCATTATAGCTGATAGATTGGAACCCTTAGGTGCTACTATTTAAATATTAATAGCGAAGTATTTGAATTATTCCGGTGGTAGTACTTTATGAATGGACTGTAGTTTCACTATAGCAGGAACCAAGGAAGTGGGTAAAACTGCCTGGAATCCAGTAGCAGCCACTTACCTGCCTATAGGCGTGGAGCTTGCAGCTTTCTGCTAACTTCCTATTGACTTTGATTGTGGGAAGTGGCAGGAAGTTGTCTCGCCTGATGACCATGGATTCGGTTAACAACAGCAACTGGGGCTATAGGGATTGCTGTCAATATGTGATAATGGTTGAGCTTTACAACCATATCACTTGACAATGGAAATTCCAGTTCCAATTGCCATCATAAGTCAAGGACTATCTGTAATGGAACAATAATGGCCATCATCCTCTCTTGCTTAATGACCACAATGAGGACTGGTAACTCTCGCTAAGTGATAGTCATTAAGCAACATATAATATGACCACGACTTGCAATTTTACTCTTGGTTTCTGTATTGACTTTTCTTGTCTGA
This sequence comes from Azemiops feae, assembly GCA_023970755.1. Classification (NCBI taxonomy): domain Eukaryota; kingdom Metazoa; phylum Chordata; class Lepidosauria; order Squamata; family Viperidae; genus Azemiops; species Azemiops feae. The sequence continues at coordinate 4,339,870 of JALGBA010004292.1, read as the reverse complement.
AGCCAGCTGTGAGGCGCACAAAAGGCAATCACTTGACTATGGGATGCTGCCACAGTCATTAGTGCAAGAACTGATTTAAAGTTACTTTCTCATAATAATAACTTCAAATGGTTGCTAAACAGGACAGTGGTTAAGTGAGGATTACCTGTAATCTCATTAACTGCCACTAATGGCCATTGCTGCTGGGTCAATCACCTCATTCAGGGAACAAATAGAAGAGATAAAGAAAAAACAAGACTCCCAGACTCCATTGGGAGCTATTGAGCAATTAAGATGGAACTAGAGTCTCTGGAACTTGTGCAATAATGTGCCTAAATGAGGAAGCATTTGTGGTCCCAGGTGCCTCAGCCAATTGCTGCAAGATTTCAGTAGGCTGCTCTTTTTATAAAACAGTGTTTTGTAGCTTCTTTTCATCTGTAGTATAATTTGATTAGTATCAGCCGATGGATTTAATTTATACCCTATACTTTGGGAATAACCACTAAACATCTACATTCACCCTACATTTGGGAGGTAGGTCTGAACTGAGGAAGGTCAGGCCTGGAACTTGATAATGAAATTGTAATACTGGTAACTAATATTCATAAATCATGAATTGGTTAAAGAACGAGATTGCGTTCATGTCCTCTTTGTGAGATTTTTGGCAGCATCTGGTTGCCCATGATTAGAAACACAATGCCTTATGAAATGTACATTTTGCTGATCTGCCAGGACTCTTTTTGTTTTTTTTAGGCCTCAGAATAAGAATGCAGCAAAGGTGAATGTGGCAGGTGAACTAGTCAGGTTGACTACTATTCTCTATTTCAACCAAAAGACTTTCTTCTTCCTCTTCCTGAAGTGTTTTAGTTCTTCTGCTTGTGTTCCAGTGGTAGTACAAGTATGTTTATTTACTGTATGTTTATTTTATCCTTTATTCAAAATAGTGCTATGCCTTTTCTTAAATTTCTACAGAGAAGTTGGTTGATGAATAACCACCATGACCAATTATGAGGTTCATAGGCTGAGATATATTGTTTTTGAGGAAGTAGAAGTCCAATTAGTCTGCTAAGATGTTTGGAGGATAATGATGATGATTTTGCTAATCATGCATCACAACCAGTGTGGGTTGGTTTTCTTCATGATTAAATTCCTATTGGGCTTGGGAATAGCAATAGCAATAGCACTTAGACTTATATACCGCTTCACAATGCTTTACAGTCCTCTAAGCGGTTTACAGAGTCAGCATATTGCCCCCCACAATCTGGGTCCTCATTTTACTGACCTTGGAAGGATGGATGGCTGAGTCAACCTTGAGCCGGTGAGACTCGAACTGCCGAATTGCTGGCAGTCAGCAGAAGTAGACTGCAGTACTGCATTCTAACCACTGCGCCACAATAGAATAGTAAAGGTAGTATCTAATTATACATGGGTTGCCTAATAGTACTGTTTGTAGATTACATTGCTCTTTCTCTTAAAAGAGCCCATACAATATATTGGAAGGAAAATCAATAAAGCAGTCTCCAGTGACAATGTGGAATAGGCCTTCATTGATACTGATGTCATATGTACTTCAAGTGACCTTAGAATCAGAAAAGCTCCACAGATGTTCTTATAGGTGCTGAATTTTGACATTCTCCCTGATTTCTCTATCCTAGAAGGCTCCCCACTTGGTTTGGCATCATGCACTACAACTGGGGCACAAATATGTCCTAACTGACTTGAAGATATCTTGCCTCAAAAGTGCTGGACAGAGCGTTTTCAGAGCCAGCTCTTCATCATGTCTTCTGCCTTACTGCAAAGAACAAACAAAGGAACAATGTCTGGATGTAACTTCACAAGGAAGATCCATGGCACCAGTTTCCACTATGCCTTCTATGCAGCCTAAAAGCTTATTGAAAGTGCAGAAGGAAGAAATGATACTGGGTCCTGTTAGAAAATCCGAGCTCATCTCATATACAGTAAGTAAATTGTGACACCTATACAAAGAAAACTTTGTTTTCAACCTGTACTTGAACATTTATTCAGACATGACTCTGGTAAGCAGTACAAACTATGTATAGCAGACATGTCAAACTCGTGACGTCGCACAACGTATCGGAGCTTTTTCCCCATTGCCGGCAATGGGGTGGGCGTGGTTTCATTGTGACGCGTCCAGCCCACGGGCCGGCAGTTTGATACCCCTGATCTATAGCATAACCTTTCATTATTCTCTTTTCAGGGTACTATCACTCAAGTGTTAAATGCCCAAGCTGGCCTCTATGAACTAGATAACAAACACGTACTTTGTCTTGCTTATCGGCAGATGTTGAATACTGGCTGCGGATTCCGACCAGGAGCATGCATAGAGGTGAGTTGGCTTGGAGTCTCCATTAGAAATGCAGTTTTAAAGAAAGTAGACTGTGTGAAAAGAAGATAAGAGATAAGATAAGATAGGCCGTTTCCAGCTACAGTGCAGTTATGACAGGAGAGGTTTCTGATTTAAAAGCAAAAAATCCTTATTGGAGAAGGATGTATTCTGATGAAGATTGTGTATTATGTTGCCCAGTTAGTTTCCTGACTGACTGTAAAGCCAAAATGGAATAACTACTGTGTGAAAATTGTTGGAAAAATTTTTAAATCTTCAATTTTTCTTTATGCTTTACATGTTAGCTCCGAGATGTCCATCTTTTGGAGATGCCTTTACCTACTATTCCTGCTGCTTTTGGAGCTTGTCTACATACTACCATTGTGCTAAAGAGTTTTTCAGCATATAGCATATTACATCAACCTGTAAACTGCTTTGGAAATTATTATCTACAACTACTCTTGCGTTATAATTTAAGCCTGTCACTCTATCTTTATCTGGTCAACTTGCTGGAAATATTTGAACAAAGGTGTGTGTGATTAAAATCAATGGCATATGATAAAATGAAGTTGTATAACCTTTCTTCAGGCAAACACTTAAGGGCTGGTACTAATTTTCTATAATTTAAGATAATTCTTTTTTCCTGCAGTTTAAGACTAAAAGGGTGAATATGTGCAATCCAATGCACATATGCAGAGAGGCACATGTAGGCACCTCTGCAATTAGAGGTTGCACACAGTCACATGCAAACTGAGTCCCCAAGAATTGCAGCCAGGATGCAAGTCTCCATGTCCTCTGGTCAGAGGCTGTGGAACTCACAAAACTACAAATACAGGCCCAAGAAATAAGGTAGCAGTTTCCAGACAGACAGCTTTCAGATTGAGTGAATAGGACAGTATCAGCTGATTTTTGGCAGAGAACAGGTTGCACTAAGAGAATTTGAAGCTCTGAGAGGGAACAAGGGGAAAAAAACAATTCATAAAAGATCCAAAGGTGCTTTTTCAAAAGGCAACTGGGCTTTGCTTTTCCTTGAAGACGTTTCTCTTCTCATCCAAGAAATGTCTACAGTTCTTACTGAATGGTGGAGGACGGAAGGATGTATATTCCTTGCAGTCATCTGATCGTTAGCATTCTTTCTGAGAGTTGTTGAGGCCACTTGGAAGTTTATTCAGGGTCACCTGAATAGTGCAAATGAGTGTGGAGCCTTCTTAAACCTCTCTGAGCTTGGTTGCAGATGTTTCATTATTGAACTAAGTAATATCATTAGTGCTAGGCCTACTTACCTGATGTTACCTACCTGATTTGGTAATGAATACAGCTAGCTCAGAGAACACCAAGGACCCCACAGTTCAAACCTGCAAAAGCAAAAATCTGTTATTCTAGAATGCAGAATATAAAAAGTGGATTTAAATTATGTGGCAGCAGCCTCCAGTTGAACATTAAGAAAGCCCTCCTAGAGCAGTTTGGTAGTAAAATAAATTACCCAAAAGGGACTACCTTTTATTAGTTGTGCCAAGCATAAGACAACCCTTTTGTGGATGTTTTTAATCTGGATTCCTCCACTGAGCAGATGGTTGGATTTCAGAGCCTTTGTGATCCTATTCAAACAATATCCAAGGCCTAGAACTTCCCTATATTGTATGGGCCCAGAGAAGCATTTTTCTCATATGTTGGTGAATAGCAATGTCTAAATTATAAGAAGTGATTATTATACACAATACAAATATTGAGATAAATTTTGAGTACTTATCAATCTCCAGATTTGTTTGATTTTAATATCATTTTAGACTCATGGTCACTAGTAATATTGGCTGAGTTTGTTGGAGTTGAAATATAGAGCATCTGAAGAGCACCAGATTTTTTGGTATGTGGGAAGTCAGCCCCTCAGACGGAAATATTAAAAGGGCAGAAAAATATATTTCCTCAAAAGGATTTTTAAAAGCAGAAGCCAACCCTGCCTGCAAGTCTCTCTGCCCCAAAGCAGGAGCCAGCCCTATACAAATGCAGATGTAACCATCAGAAAGCTGGAGCCAGCTAGGAAATCAAGAAGACGACCTAAAAATCTGCATACCACACCTGAGATGGGACATAATAGGACTAACCCATTACCATCAAGAATACCAGGAGTAAATAGTAAAATAGTAAAATAGTAAATAGGAGTAAATAGGCTCAAGAAATTACGTTGAAAGTTACTTTGAATTTGTTCTTTGTCCTGTTTTATGTTCTTCAGATTCCCCCCCCTAAATTTTCTTCACCTGAAATTCATTTCCCCTCATTGCATCTCTGAAGAATGTAATGTTATCTTAAATCTTTCTAGGTTTTGTTATTTCACTCAGCACCAAAAATTGCCCCTTTGCTTTAACCATCATTCTCAAGAACTAATAGAGAAGTTTATTGTTCCTATTCTGAATTCCCTGCTGCTACCCAAGAAGCAGGAAAGAAACTTGCACGCAGAGATTCTGGCAGAAAAGCACCATTGTCTCCTAGACCAGGTAATACCTTTTTCCATAATCCTGTGCACTTACCTTCTATGTGGAGATAACTTAACTCCTAAACCTTTTCCTAGTACCAGATTCTGGAGCCACCGTGTCAGATTCCACATTTTGTCCAACTGTATAGTATGGTTGAGAGGAGCTGCTGGGAAAGCTGTGGTCCATTGCAGCAGTTGCATTCTGCCTCAAAGATCTGCAATCTAAATATACAAGAACTAAATTGCAGATTGGCCCAGAATTACTGCATTTTGTCAGCTGAATGTTTTCATCCACCATTGGTAAGTATGACATTTAGCTTCTCAAAGATTGAGAGAAAGAATAGTCTTTTGATGTATAGTAAACTCAGAGAATAAATATGAATTTACTCACTCCCGTAATACTGTCCGTGTGTGTTGACTCCTGGCAAATGCCAGGACAAGTCCCTGAAGTTTCTTGACAAGATTTCAAAAGTGATTTGCCCTTGCCTCCTTCCTAGGACTGAGAAGGAGTTAAAGTCAACCAGCTAGCTGTGTGTATGACTAAAACTCACTGTCTCCAGGTTTCTAGCCTAAATATTTTAACCACTACATCAAATTAGTTGTCAGGTTTGCCCCAGCTAGGTCCCTAGAAAAGAAAGACCCTCGACTCCATTTGATTGAAGTGATAGGTTCTTTTACTAAGAATTAGTGTTTGCAAACAAAACAGGCTAAAGTTCCCACATAAAAGGTTACAAAATTTTCCCCTTCCCCCTTGGCTGGTTCATCTTCAACCAATGGTGTGCCCATAGGTATTTTGGGAACCATTTGGAGGTTTGGTGCAATTCGCATTCCTTTCTCAGGCTCTGCGTCTTTGAAGACCGAACAAGCTGATTCTCACACCTCTGGGTTCCGTCAAGTCTATCATCCCTTTTCCCTTTTGATCACCTCTACTCCTTATATGCCAATTGCCTATTTCCTCTCCTTTCCCTCCCCCCAACAACTGATGGCAGAATGCCAGAGAAGTATCAAGCTGACATTAGTTCTCTGTATTGTAAAAGGTTTTGTGATTTAGATACTCCTAGAAAAATAGACAAAAGAGTATTCTTATAAGCATAGAACATAATTAATGAATAGTTGTATTCTTTTCCTGTCAATGGCTAATAATCACCTTTTATTTTTGGGGTGGGAGGATAGCTGTTGCTTGGAGTGCTGGAGTATTCCAGTAGTGGTTCCCTCCAATTACGAGACAGAAGTAACAGTCTTCCTTGTATAATATTCCACAAAGATAGTAGACCATTCACTGACACATCACTAATAGGTATGTTCAGTATTTATTTGACTGAGTTTTATCTATAATTTGGGGGAAATATAGAATAATGGCCACTTAATATTAATTAATATTAAAGTGAAGCTATCCATCAAATTGTCTATCTGGTAGTCTATGCAATTTTAGCTGATAAATCTTATTTTTTGTATTCCTATTTAGTTGTTTGAATTATATTGTTTATGTAGCCAGAAAAGAGGGAAGTATCAGCAGACTTGAAACACAAGTTTGCAGAAGTGCAGTTTTTTTAAGGAAATAATTTTAACCAACTCTGCCATAAATAAAGTGAAAGTATTCTCTTCTCTGTTATGAGATGATTTTGGAGAAAAAGAGGACTTTTCTTGTGATCTAGGGACCTACACAAACCTGAGATTTTATTTAAAGCCATTTTAAAGATAAATTTTAGTTGACAGTGGAAGCCTCTCATGGTATATACATAAAATGTTCATCAGCTTTATTTTGATGCCCAACAGTCAGCAGAGTGAAAATAGTTCTTCTGCAAGCAGTGTGTTGTTTGCACAGTATGCTATATGGAAGTGAAAGTAGCCGCTTCTGAATACTGATGAAGAGGGAAAGAGGGGCAAAAAAAGTTATTTGGGCAGTTGCACCAACAGCATGTGAAGAAGAGAAGTTTCCAATCCTTGCTGTATTTCTGAGTTGTGGGAGAGCCACTGTGCACTTTTCATCTCTGACTTAATCCAGAAACAAGATGCAGAGCACAAATTGCCCTAACAGCTAACTGAATATAGCACTTGTTTAACTACAAATGCTAAAATTCTGTATCACGTTGGAATGAAGCATTGCTGATATTCCTTTAAATCAAACATTGGAAAGATATTCTCCAATAGTACATATACATAATGAATATTTTCATCTGATGAGGTTCTCTAATCAAAACAAAATATGCTTCTAATACATATGCTCAGTAGCTACAAGCAATCCGAAACGTATTCCTATAGGGACAAAATGACAACACTGGCCTTTTTCTCCTTTCTTTTTGTTGGCATTAGAACTGCTAACAATAGCAAGAGAGTAAAATTTCAGGAAATAATAAAAGCATAAATTAAAGATAAATACTGATGATGAAGGATCTAAAGATCTTACCTTCGGAATCAGTGGTGAAATATATAAAACAGTACAGTTCAATATCAGGATAAGAATCAGATGATGAAATTAACCTATTTGAAGAAGAAAACTTCTGAAACAACAACAGGGTTTAATGCTAATATTAAACCAATGGAGTACTTGGAAATTTACTGAAATAGAATAAAATATTTATTCAAAAATCTTTACCAATCTGGCAAAATATAAATGGCTGATACTTTAAGATGAAGCAAGTTAAGCCTATCTTGGTTAGAAAGAATTTTGGTAGTAAAATGAGGTTCCTACAAAAGATTCATTATTTATTTGAAATTATTCTAGTTAATATTGAAGAAGGGATATTAATTAGTGACAAAGATAAATATTCAACTTTATGTGCTCAAATTAAAGTCCCAGGATCAAACTTGCAATTCTGAAAGATGCAACATTTAATTTAATTGATTTGATTTGACATGACCACCCACTTCAAAAGACTATTGTGGCTTAGAAAATCCACAAAAAAGTAAAACATTTAAAACAATTGAAACATATATAAGCAGGCAGCCCTGTCTAAAACAACTAGAATGATACACAGTAGAAAAATACAAAAGGTCCACCAATAGATCATACCCACATTAACTCTGGATCGGCAGAAATAATGGAAGGTAGGCATTTCTTCAGATAATCGGCCATGAAGGGCTTTAGAGATAATAACCAGCACCTTGAGTTGCACCTGGAAATCTACTGGCAGAATAACTGGGTATACTGGTTGTGTTAAATTATACTATCAAGCTAGTTGTTAGATCTGGATTACAGGTTGTATTGTATCACCATATGATTGGACTATAATAAAAGGAGCGGGACTCTCAGAAGGTTTGCATAAACGTTTCTGTTGTGATATAAGTAGAATTGTATCTATTGCATAAAAAAACATTCAATTATAAATAGCCTATTAAAAGTATGGGGAATGAAAAAAGAATAAAGCAAAGTTTATTCCTTTTTGGGTCAATATAAAACATAGAATCATAGGGCTGGAAGGGACCTTGGAGATCTGCTAGTCCAACCCCCTACTCAAGGCAAATGTTTATCCAGTCTATTTTTTGAAAAGCTCCAGTGAAGGAGCTCCCACAACTCTAGGGGGCAAGCTATTCAATTGATTAATAATCAACAGTGGAGAAGTAATAGTTCATAGACTGTGAAATTTAACTATTAAAAATAAGCTCTTTTGACACTTTTTCCCTAAAATAGTCAGAAATATTCTAGTTGGTTTCAGTATCTTTAAGCAGTGTAGTTCAGAAATAAACTACATAAAGTGATATTTTTAGAGATTGGAACAGATTTGAAATGCTTATAACACAATACATTTGCTGGTTTATGTGCAAGTTGTTTCTGAAAGAGGATGTATTTCTCAGCCACATCTATCATAGGGATAGAGATGTAAGGAAAACATTAGAGAAAGGAAGTCCTGCACATCATCTTAGGAAAGTTGGAATATAGATTTGATAAATAACCCTTGATTGTTTGGATCTGAAGTTCAATGAAGCGTTCATCCTTTCTCATATGGATGATGACTCTTCTATCCTCCAACTCATCATTTCTATTAAATGAGTCTTCATACCTATTCTGATTTAGAAAACAGATGACTGTCTTTAGGCGGTGAATAGAGATGGGGAGATTGCAGAGTTTATACTAGAGTGTATTAAAGAAATAGCAAAAAAAGTCATGTCAATTATTCACTGTCTGCAAAGAACGAACTATTTTTTCCCCACGACCCACCTTAGCAGAGGTGCCTCTGACTAATTCTAGCTTCAGGTGTAATGAGAGAGAAATAAGGAATTGAAGCTTAGTATCTCATTACACCTGAAGCTAGAATTGGTCAGAGGCACCTGTTAAGCGCCAAGCAAATCAGGAGATCCAGACGGTTCAATTGGGTAAAAAGATTTATTGGAAGCTTAAGCTCACTACAAGGATCTGAACTACTAACAGCTAAGAGAAATTAGAGGGAGATAAGAGTAGAAGGAATTCAAGGTCAGCTGGGCTTAGATCTTTTGAGGGCGTGAAGGGACTCATGACTGCATTTGACCCTTCCCTTGGCCTCAGCCTGGTCATATCCTACATCACCTCTGCTAAGGTGGGTCTTGAGGAAAAATGTTCCTTCTGCTTTCTCTGCTATGTTTTGTATAGTAGTCAACTTTGCTTATTACTGATAATTTCATTTTTTTTCAACTATAGGGTGCCTCCTCCAGGTGAAGATTTTTCAGCTTGTTACAGAGCAATTTCCTCAAGATGACTTTTCTTCTTCACAACAGCCAATTACAGCCAAGCATATAAAGAAAAAGAAAAGGCAGGTATCCTTTTGTTTAAACTTATAAAGTTTAAGAACAGCAGAGTCATAGAACAAGTCAAAGGTGCAGATGAAAAAGTCAAATGTAAAATATTGTTTTAGAACTATGAAGAAAGAAACCTAATATAAATAATTGTTATACTAATATGGCCCATGTTTAGTTCACTGAATTTTGAATATTTTCCTTTATTCTGATTTTCTCTTGATTAAAATAAAAAGTTCCATCCCAGTTCTCTGTATGTTTGAAGTTTGGTGTGGTCATGTCACATTGCACCTTATAGCTGAATCTCTTAGCAGTGAAGTTCCATTCTCAACTGGATCTCCCTGTGATGAATTTCCACCCATTCTGTTTTTCTAACTTTTTAATGAAAGTAGTATTATATTCCTAACTCTGGTTTCCTAGTCTGCTCTACCTTGTAAGGCCGACACATTGCAGGTGTTTTGCAGTAGATCTAACTGAGAATGGAAATGGAGGAGCAACCCATTATAGGGCATGCTTTGTCTATTACAGAAAAATCATTATAATCAGTTGAGTGTCCTGATTCTGCAGTTTGTGTTTCTCCCTATTACATCTCTAGAGCTGCAATCATGCTACTTTTCTGTTCTTCTCTTCACAGGCTTTATGCAGAGTTTTATTTTGAGGATGTGAAAGTTCTTCATATTCCTGAAAAGAGAGCCAAAAAAAGTCCTCATATCTATGAACAGACCTCCTGTGATGTGAAAGACAGCGGCAGCTCAACAACTGATCTGAGACCCTCAGCAAGGAAAGCTAAAAGCAAAGAAAAGGGAATAGAAGAAGCAAATACCAGGGAGCAAGAACATTTCAGGAACAGTACTGAGAAGATCACCTTTGTATCTCGTCTGTTTTTGCTGATTCAAAAGGAAGGACTTGCGTGGCGCAATTACTTCCACAATTCAGAAAGCAAGTCTGAAAATGGGAAGACAATGCAACTCTGCTTTCAGGCCACAGTTTTATGGATGGGCAAACCAAAGCTATGCCACAGTCTTGGAGAAAGTGAAGAACAGGAGGAGCTCAAGATTATTACTTTTGAAGATACCAGCGAAGCCCAGCAGAAAGTAAGGGTGAAGTGAAGTGGAGAAATGGCACATGATTGCATTCATTCAGAATGTTGCATTCCTGTTGTTCTTCTATAATCATCATTGGGTAATGTGTAGTTATCATCAGTGCATGAGATCCAGAACAAACTGAATGACATCACTTCATACTTTTTCATTTATACTTCAGCTCTTTCATACAAAATTAAGCCTATACCTCAAAATATATTAACCAGCTCAAGATTGGACTATCTTCAGACAGATCTTTGCTCTTGCTCTTAGTTCAAGAAATATATAATAATTTACCCTCTTTATCATTTTTTATTCTTTTTTTTTAAGTCATATGTTGTGGTTGTCCTTAAATGGACCCATGGATATTGTCCTTTTCTGCTTGTCATGGTTTCACAAAAGGTGTTTTAATTAAATACTAAGTTATCAGCCTTTGTTGTGCCCATACAGCATTCTCTACAAATAGTAAAGACAGTGCCAATCAGTTTTGGCACATTTGGGCCACTATAACACATGCCCAGTTTTATCCCCAAGTTTGTATATGCTGTTCTACGCAAGCTAGGAACTCTAATCTAGAACTTAATCTTGCCAAACAGCATACTGTGGTTTATATCTCACTGCCAACACTCTTTATGGTAAAATTTGGGTTTCATTTGTTAATGGACTTATCAAATTATTCCCACTTCAGGTATTGTTACTGTTTCTGAAGAACTCTCTGCACTGGTTCCCATTTCTACATGTTGACCATCTGTACCAGCTCATTCTACCTCAGTGCACAGTAAGAGTAAAATAAATTGTGAAATTTATTGCTGGGCTTCTGCTGATTTACTCAGGAAGGATAAAAACCAGTGATTGGGCCTTCTAGTCCAATTTTTTGTCTTTCAAGATTCCTTGTAGTGGAGGTGTCTGGACATTTTGATTGTGCGGTAGGTCTCAGTTGGCTGTGTTTTTTTCAGAATTTGGATATTTTTGACAAAAAGTGGCCCTCACTGGCTCCAGGAAACAAATCAAACTTGAGCTGTTCCTTTTTTCTGCCGTTCCCAGATGGGGCCTATGTGCATCATGTGAGACGGATTTCTCAGGTAGGTTAATCTGTGTTTCTGCCAGTCCTTTCTATTTTGATTTTGATTTGGGAAGAAAATGAACTAACTAACAGAGAGTCCTAGGCATGAGTAGAAGCAAACAATTTTAATGCCAGCACAGTAGGTTCACCATGTGAAGGGGCAGAGCAATGGATGAATGTATTTATTTTTTCTTTTTCAGCCCATGTCAGACATGTTAAAAAGGGAACAAAAAATGTTCTCCATTGCAGAAATACTCAGTCTGAGGTAAAATATATTTTCTTTTAGTTTACTGAGAGATTTACTGTGGAAATTGTAATTATGGTCTTTAAGGAAATGATATGGAATACAGGTACTCATTGCTCTACTTTTTAAAAGTTGTACTTTTCTGGTCTGCATTGTTATCTTGGCTAACAATAAAATATAAACTAATTCTGAAGCACAAGATGGGAAAGAGTTGGAGAGAGACACAAGGCATATCCAGGCTGCTTGTTCACACTAACATTAGTTTGCTTTAATTCAGTTAAAGCAAATTTTATTCTTGCTTTTTGAGTGCACAAAATCATAATTTAAGATTTAGCTATCATTTACACTATAGCTAGGACATAATGGGATTCTTGTGTATTCTGACAAACAAATGAAGTTATTGTTATTCTTTGCAAAAATTACAACTGAAACAGCTAAAAATAAGAAAACCCAAACAAAGTGCTAGCTTGCCCCCAGCCATTTTCCCTCCCTTTTTACTGTTTTTGCTGGAAGGAGAAGAAGACTCAATATGTGCATGCATGCTCATGTTTTCATGTGAGTGTGATCTGTGTATATGAGAGAATATGCATACAGAGAAGGATCTGTTTACTAAATGAGTTTTCTTATTTTACAGGGAATTACTTTTAACAAAGTTTTTAATTCAGTTATTATTTCTCAGGTCCTGTCTTTCCTTAGAGTGGGGCTTCTAACGCATATATAAACATACATGTGTGTGTGTGTGTATACGCTGTCCTGTGGCCAGTAACAGTTGAGATCTCTGTGTTGGGAAAAGATAGAAGGCATTTTCACTGTATATTTATAGATATGGAATTGGCGTATGAGAGACGTCTATCTGACTAATGAGTTGATTTCAGAAATTGCTGCAGATCTTCCTTTTTAAAACATAGTTTTGCGATTGATATGATAAAAATGTTTTTAAATGTCTGGGCACAATTCAAAGTGATGATGATACCATGATTGTTTAGTGTTAACTTACTGTGATATTATAAAAGACTGGACTTAGTTTTAAGATCTTTAGAAGAACTCTTTCTCTCTGTTCCATGATTATCAAGCAAACATTTGGCAGGCAAAGTCACTTTTCTTCGGATAGTGTTAGTATTTAAGAAGCCCAAATTTAGCACTTTTGGTGACTGATTGAGATTGGAAGTAAAGTTAATCTTAAATAATTGATATACTACCTGTATCTGTTATTTTTTCAGTATTTAAAACTAGGATGCAGACAGTACCTTTTAAATTTGTTGTTGAACTGAATTTTAATTTAGAAGATGCTGATATCTTACTGATTTTATTTTATTTATGTTATTTTTAATCTAGGGTTAGTGTTTTTAATCTAGAGTTATGCTTAAAACTATAGTTTATACTTTTCAGTTTACCTTAATCTCTGTTTTGGATGAAAAGCTGGAAATGTAGTAAGTTAAATGTTCCCTCATCAGCTCCAAAGGTTCTCTGGTCTCTTTTTCTGGAGAAATAATGGAAAGAACTTTGTGTGACTCTCATTCTGGAAAGAAGACAGAAACAGATGCCTGTGCTCAGAAAAAAGGTAACTATTTGGAAAATGTGTAAGTATTAATAAGCATTGCTGAGACAATGCTGTGTGTGTGTGTGTGTGTGTGTGCGCGCGCGCATGAGTAAACTAACCAGTCTATTCAGAATATATTGGTGAGAATTACTCTGCAAGAGGAAAAATGAATTTTCTATAGCCTAGAGCTAAAGTAGTGTTAAGATCAACCTGAGAACAAACTGTCTTCTACCTATTAAAACTGTGACTGTGAGAGGGACCTGGGAGTCCTAGTGGACGATCACTTAACCATGAGCCAGCAGTGTGCAGCAGCAGCCAAAAAAGTTAATACAATCCTGGGTTGCATAAACAGAGGCATAGAATCAAGATCACACGAGGTATTAGTACCGCTTTATAAAACCCTAGTAAGACTACACCTGGAATACTGCAGCCAATTTTGGTTACCATATCACAAAAAAGATGTTGAGAGTTTGGAAAAAATTCAGAGAAGAGCAACTAAGATTACCAAAGTCCTGGAGACTAAAACATGCGAAGAATGGCTGCAGGACTTGGATTTGGCTAGTCTAAAGAAAAGAAATAGGGGAGACATGATAGTATTCCAGTATTTGACGGGCTGCCACCAAGAAGAGGGGGTCACCTTATTCACCAAAGCATCAGAGGGCAGGACAAGAAACAGTGGTTAGAAACTGATCAAAGAGAGAAGCAACCTGGAATTAAGGAGAAACTTCCTGACAGTGAGGACAATTAACCAGAGGAATAGCTTGCCCCCAGAAATCGTGGGCGCTCCATCACTGGAGATTTTTAAAAAGAGGCTAGACAGTCACTTGTCTGAGATGGTATAAGTCCTCCTGCTTGAGCAGGGGGCTGGACTAGAAGGCCTCCAAGGTCCCTTCCAGCTCTATTCTATTCTATTTAGGTGGCCTCTTGCCCTGGAATTATACTGTAAAGCTGAGCATAGCACCTACACATGATTCTTCAATTCTTCTGGATGTCTATATTCAAGCCGCTTTTGTGCCATATCTTTGGGGTTTGTTGCCTGGAGCTATGATTTTGTTTCGGGATCTACAGTGCAAAATTTCCAGGTATGTCTTGAGCTCAGAGGTACTGAAGCATCATGTTGTTATTCATCATATATGACATTATTGATATCTGCTTGCCTTTGGTAGTACAGGTAGTTTTCAACTTACAACCATTTGTTCAAAATTATACCAGTGATGAACAAAGAGACTATAGTAAAGCAAATTTATAGGATTTGCTTCACTGCTATTAGTGAAAAGGGGTCAGGTTTTGGTCTTTGATGACTAGACTATCATGCTGCAGTTTTTACTAATGTCTTGTCTTGGCTACCACTTGGCCACAGAACAGAAAATGTGTTTTGTTTCACACACAAAATATACTTTGACTTAGAAATCTAGTTAGACTATTCTGAGCCGGTTCTGATTGAATTGAAAGTGAGTTGTTCTGGGCTTTGGCAAAGAGACAATCTGGAGAGGTCTTACAGAATAAAGCAAAACTAGTGCATCTTATCTTTTTCTAAGCCTGTGCTCTAGTCCAGAGGTCCCCAACCTTTTGGGCACCAGGGACCGGTTTTGTGGAGAGAGTTTTTTCTGTGAACCGGAGGGTGCGTGGTTTTGTGTGCTGCCTGCATCTCGCGGATGGGGCTTTGCTTGTTTGTGTGGCCCGGTACTGGTCCATGGACCGGGGGTTGGGGACCCCTGCTCTAGTCTTTCCAAACTATCAGCACTTTCCTTCCTCCTATCTTCTCTTGGTTGCCACTATCACTCTCGCATTCAAGTGTGATGTGCCTGACTGCCTCACTTGCTCCCCTTGTCAGTCTTCTCAGCCCATTTATTCTCCAGAGCTGCCATGCTTCTTCAGGCACAGTGTACCACAGTGCCCTATCAGCTCCTTTCTCTGCTCTTCTCAGTGACTATTTGTTAATATCTCTGGAAATTCCCTGGATTCTTGATTACATAATTTACTAGATATGAATGGGCTGCCTGTTACTAAAAATGGTTGTACTGCTGAAACACTGAAGACACACAGTATTTTCAGGAACCACTGAAGCCACACATTTTTAATATGCACCCTGTTTTCATCAGTTCCTAAAGGTGTTGTATAACTTCAGCTCTTAGTTGGCTCAAGGAAAGACAAAGCGATCTGTCATTTTTAATAAGCAACTTGTTTGTAAGTATGGATTCCGACTTAAAAGACAGAGTTAGGGAACTGAACTTATTGTTAACTCAGGTACTATTTGTACATACTTTTTTTTTTTTGCTTCTCCACGACCGTTCTTATTGGCTCTTTATCACATTTAATTGTACTAGTATCCAAAATCCATCTCTTTTCATTACAGATTTGGAAATGTCTATTGTATTTTTATTGCCTCTAGTGACGTGTGGGTTCTGACTCCTCCATCTCACAATTCTCCAAAGTGAGTATCAACCTCAGAAGTTACCTTGAAATTTTTTTACTTCTCATCCAACTGCAGAATTTGATGAGAGCCCCTTTTTCTTTTTTATTTGCAGACATCTGGATTCCACTCCTAAGTTTCCAATAGATTATTTATCCAATGTACCACTTCAGCCTTTTAATTTGGGCCAACCACAAGTCACTTGCCATTTGACATGTATCCTATCTTTATCTATGCAATGGTTCTGTGATCTCTGCAACATCTTCACAGAGGTATATCTAAGTCAGCCATATTTGAATCTGGGAATTCCTAAGCTCCTTTCCTCATGTCATAATTGTATTGTTTTATTGTTTTGCATGAAGTAACATGGGTCATTCAAACTTCACACCTGTAATCTGAAATCGCAGTACCATATAAATTTTTATACTAACATGACAATTAGCCCAATTTTATCAACATATTTTCCCTCTTCCCAGGGAAGGCCCAACGAATGTAACAATTCTTGCTCGTCACATACAGGAATGATTAAAGCTACAGCTAAGTAAGTACTTGGAAAGAAATGTCTATCACTGCTAATAATAATTTTTTATTGTCCCCATATATTCATATAGGAAAAAGCAATAATGCATATTCAAATTATACAATATAGAATGTTGAATAGTTTGCTCGTTTTGTCTATATAAGTACTTAATCCTGAAATCTGGCAACTTTTTGGTGTACTGAAATTATTTTTTGATCAAATATATTTAAAATCGAGTAGAAGTGATCCTCAACTTAATCATAAGTCATGATGGTTGTAAAAGGGGTTGCCACGTAAAGCAACCGCTGTGGTCCTGAAGTGAATCCATTGTTTGCAATGGGAGGATTTTGCCCAAAATTAGAAGTAAATGTTGGGTTTAGCAAAAACTTCATAAAACACTCACATGACTGCAAGGCACTCCAAATGGCCATAAATACAGGTTGTGCGCCCGACATGGTCATGTGACTGGGAGAGGGGGGCTGGCCACTGGGACTTTGGAACTGGGTCATAGGTAGCTAGGGGGGGTCTATCATAATTTTGAACAGTTGCTAAGCATCCAGTTGTAAGTCAAGGACTACCTGCTACTCAAATTATTATTTTATGACATACAGAATAGAATTACAGATATCCATTATTCTGAATGAGAATGTGATATATTTATTTTAAATCCCACTTATTATCACAGAATCCTAGTAGAAGATGGAACAAGTGAGGTCGTGGTATTTTGCAAGAACCAGCAGGTGCAACAAGTGTTGGGTTTGAGCCCCAAGGAATGGGAGGTCCTGCAAAATTATATTCGGATTAAGGGAAATATCTGCATTCAGCATAATGAAATTAGCACAGGAGCTAGGGTAAGTGGTTTATTTTGAATTAGGAAATTTAGTAACCACTTGGATTAGGAATTTTACCTAATGGCTTTGAGTGTAAATCAAGGCTATTTATCTGATTTTGACAGATGCTAGAAGAGCAAGATGATCTGCTCACACAGTATTTGAGAAACTTATGCAGAAGTCCAGTTGTCTGTCGATCCATAGTGTTGGCTTTCAGAGTGGATAGAAAATCTTCTAATACAGGTATGTTATATGTCTTCAACCTCACAGAATGCTCTCAGTGCTAAGGAAAAAAACTAGATTTTTTTTAAAAAATCATGCCAGCTATTCAACTATTCCTATATGTTGCTTCACTATAATCAATAGAAATTATTTAACAATATAGAAATCCTGATGCCTCACTATAGTCCTCAAGTTACTACTTACAAATCCCAGAAGCTTCAAAATAGATGAATAAAACGCCGAGGAAGTTGCCAAATTTATTTCAGTATGCCAGAACTTTCATACCTAGAGCAGATACCAGTTTAATCAATCCCTGCTAGGAATTAAATTGAGAGGTTTAGGGGAAAATTTCTAAGGCCGAGAGGCTGATCTGTATTACAAAATGGCTCAGGAAAATTGTTCTTATATTAATTGGAACATCAGCAGTTAGAGATGGAGAATATTGATCACTGTGTTTTGAGTTTTATGGAGTTGAAATCTAATCTGATGAAGGATAGAAGGCTGCTTTATGCAAATGGAGACCATTGGTATATTGTAAAAAATACTGTATGTTTTTGTTCAGATATAGGCAAACTTATTTCCTGAATTTTTTTTTTAAAAAGGAGATTTTAATAAAGGCAATAAGTAGAATTCCACTGCACATCTTAATTGGGCAAGCAAAAGATGGGCTGTTAAGAAATATGAAATATAAATATGGGCCATTAAGAAATATGGGCTAAGAAATATGAAATACAAATATGCCAAAAACTATTGCACTTGTTTGTTCCTCCACTTATACTGATTTTCTTGAAAGTAATGACTAAAAAAATGAAGAGAGTCCCTTTTATATCTTCTCCCCACCCTTCTCCCTAAATTCTAAGACATACCCAGGAGCTGGCTGAGATACAGTGTGCTGGTATTATTTTTAGTGAGAAAGAGATGGATTATAAAGTTCTCTTTTTTTAATAGGTTCGGGACAATTGAGGAGGTTTTTCTGTAATGAATTAGAGTTCTTAAGTCGAATGAGGAATCGACCAAATCTGGTATGTCTTAATATCCAGGAAACAATCTGAAGAACAGGAAGAGGAGAAAGGCTAATTCCTCTGGAGGAATTTGTGTAATTCCAGTTTGTGTATGTATTGCAGGTTTGGAGATACGATTATCATTAATAAGCTCAAGTGTGAAGGATATTGTTTCAAACATTAAAATGTGAAAATATTTTTACATTAAAAAAATCACGTTTTTGCTTTTTTCATTCTTTTCAGTAAAATACAAATCAGTGTTGCCTTATAATTAAAGAGTTTGTTATTTTAACATTTGATTAAACCATATTTTGTTGCCATGATTTTACTCTTTGTGTACTGAGAAAAGTGCATCTTTATGAAAAACAGTGACTACTTTTTGCACATACTAGAATCAGGAAAGATATAACAGATGAACAAGCAAAAGATAGACAGTTTCCCATTCATCGTTTCACATCTGCTTACAACCAAATAAGCATTTATCCAAATTGCCTTTGCAGTTTTCTTTTCCTAATATGCTATTACTTGCACTATATTGTTAATAAAATCTCCCAGAATAGCCAGGAATCCACCTAGGTTTATTACATCCCAATTCACAGAAGTTAGGACCAAATAGAGCCTAATTTGTATAGCAGTTTTTTGAAGCCATGAGAAGACATTGGTATAGAACAGGGGTCTTCAAACTTGGCTTTTATGACTTGTGGACTTCAACTCCCAGAATTCCTCAGCCAGCGTGCCTGGCTGAGGAATTCTGGGAGTTGAAGTCCACAAGTCATAAAAGGGCCAAGTTTGAAGACCCCTGGTATAGAATCTGTATAGAGATCACTGTAGAATGAACTTTCAAGAAGAGAGAAGGAAGGGAATTGGAAAAATGCTGCCCTAATCACTCAATAAAAAGCACTTCCAATAGTCCTGCAGATTCTAATTCCAAGGAATATAGAATAATATCCTAAAGCTTGAGAGTAGATGCTTCTGAGTGTTTAAATATATATAATCCTGAATCTCAATATCCATAATTTCCAATTAGTTTTGAGATAATAGTCGAATATAGTGTGTTGAAGTGCTTAGATAACATAGGCAGAGTTTAAGTTTATTCATTTTTATTATATTACTAACTTCTGTAATGTCTTGTTGACACTGCACCAATTAAAAGGCTAGAAACTTTTACTCTATGATGGACAAGAATAGTATATTATCACACAATTGTATTGTTTAAGATTTGAACAAATATACACAAAGCCATAGATACAATGCTATTCTCCCCATCAGTTCCTCTTCTTTTTAAACCATAGAGTTTGTAATATCATGAGCATCATTTTTCTAACACTGACACAAAGAATTTTATTTTTATCCAAAAATAAATTGCACAGTGAGGGAGAGACATGGAACAAAGCAGCATAATACATTGTATGTAAAATTATAGTAGTTAATCAGTTTCCTAGGCATAGAATGCTACAACATAATACAGCCAATAAGGATTTCAGCAAAAGAAGCAAAATTGCTTTTCATATATCATGTTCTGTAAACACAGCATAAATGAAATTAGCTTTCTTAATACAGAACTCAAAAGAATTGAAAATGCAATTATTAAATTTAACTGGCATTGCCTAAATGAGGGGAAAGCATTTTTCTGGTAGGCTTAAAACCAATATTAATTGAGTGCCACACCAGAAACAGAAGGGCCATTACCTCTACAGTTAAAGTGGTCAAGAAGGGGAAATAATGTTATTACAACCTTGTTTCCAGTTTTCATTGTATCATATTTATAATCATATTTCATATTATAATTCATTTACAAATGTGCAAGGAAACAGAATTCCAAAGGATTTACACAAACGTTGGCTAGGATGGTCTGTTTTGCAGCAATGTTACAACGGCATTAGGAGGTTCAGCTTTTAAGATGATCTTTCACACTATTTAAATTGTAATTATGTATGATAATTATGTATGTATGCCTGCTGTTAACATGCTATAAGAAAACACTAGACGAGGAGATCTTTACAAGGAGAAAGGATTAGCAGCTTTTTTAAAATTAAATCTTGGGATTGTAACATTCTCTTCTTCAGCAAATTTAAAAACTTTTGTACAACTATTCCACGGTTTTTCATTTTTATCTTGATCTGTGAGATACAAAGTTTAAGTGTTACATTTGCTCAAACAAGGATACATTCAATTCTAAATAGCAAACATATCCAGAAATAAAAGAAGGGTTGATCTTTTCCAAGCATAAAAAGCATAGAAAAATAATTTAACAAGTTGCATGTACATTCAAAAGGCATACATTTCCTCAAATAATGACTGACTGACTATAGACTGCTGTTGGGAATAATTTTTGCCCATCAGTTCTAATCCTGAAGATTTTTCATCACATTAAGAAGAATGGGGAAGAGCTTTTTTACCAAAATATTTTGATCTATAATTCTGATCAACTCTATTGATTATAGACACAACAGCAGCATTAAAGAATAAGCAAAACTACCTTTGAAGCATCATGCATGACCACATGCAGTAGAAAACTAATTCAACTGCCTTTTTCCGCCCTGAAGAAATCTATACTTAGACAACCTTAATTCTCTTCCAAAGAGAGAAACAGTTGAAGGGTTAAATCTGGTGAGAAGACGTCAAGCCTTACTGGGTCTTTAACAAAGTCTGCTTTACATTTACACAAAGATTCACGCAACTGTCAAACTAAATAGGAATGTTTTTCCAGTTATAAGTCATCACAATATATATCTTTATCTTCTACTGGAAAAAGAGAAGACTGAAATGGAATTTCTAGTCCTCCAAACTGCGGAATGCATTCTGCATGTCTTCAAACAGCTGGGCGAAGTCTGCTTTGACCTTTGCTTCTCCATCTTTCACTGGGTCCTGAAATTCAACAGAACAAAACTGGATAATCACTCAAAAGGTTTAGAAAGACAATACTTCCTCAGAAGATGTCACGAATATCTTAACATTGCAGAATTCCTACCAATGGTGCAGAGGGAACTAGTCTTTTGATATGCCTGATGGGATCCATCTCTGCCCCATGTAGTAAAACGAAACAGCCAGCACACACATACCCCCAACAGATAAATACCTTATGCAGTAGAGTTATTAGTTTCTCTCTCACTTCCGTTATAACTAACAACAGCAAATAGCAACCTGCATGTGTACAAAGTTTCATATTCAAAAAGAAATTGGAACTGTGAAATGCGCCATCCACCTTCCTGAGTCCAAAGGTGATACTAAAGACCTAGCTGCTTATACCTTTGCACATCATTTGAACAGGTATCAGGAGATGACAGAAACAGACTAAGAAGGAGGTCTGCGACCAATTAATGCCATGATAAGAAAACAAGGCCATCCACTTTGCTTTATCAACAGTTCAAGTTACAGAAAAGCAGGTATTTTACAATTCTTCTTAAATCATTACAAGACTGGAACTACTTAGACCTACCTCTTGCTCTTCCTATTAATATATCAAAGTGACTAGCAGTTTAATTAAAAAACTAAACACTCTTGTCAATGCTGTTTTTTTATAAATGGCAGTTAGATTAATAGAATGTTAAAGGAACAACAACCTTATATTTGTTTGATTTGGGATATGAACAAGGGCAATAAAAGATTAAGAAATATGGTCGTGAACCCTATTGAATTTTCAATATTTCTGCTTAAATATTATCTAAAACATAATCAGTTCTCCACACAAGTTTAGCTGCTGCACAGTCTTGGAAAAATCATTGATTAAGCTGGATTCACACGACATGACTCAACTTATAACCACGGTAAAAGAGTCATAAAATCGGATCTGGTCACATGATGACTCACAGTCACGATGACTTAACAATGGCAATTATCCCATTTATGGTTGTAAGTTGACTACTTGTACATACTGTTTTGTTATAATCCTAATGCAGAGTACATACCTTGAATTTCATAGAGGTAAGTCGGTAAAAGATTTCACTCATGTTCTCTTTGATAATGGACCATGTAATCTTATTGTCACTTTGGGCAGTAGTCTCAACTGCTCGGCGTGCCATATCATAAAATGCAATCACGTTAGACAGCATCCCCACAGTCTTATAAAATGGGCAGAACCTAATGAAAATAGTACCAAAACTCATCTTTCTCAGAATTAAGGAACTTTTTAATGACTAAATTGTTCAAACAGGTTAGCAAATATTTGTGTTTGATAATTAACCTTTGTGGAAGAAGTGATAGATGCATAGCGGTTGGCTATAGAATTCAGCTTTCTATAATGGACAATGCATATACGGAAACAAGGTGAAGTAGAGGACGTTTTCTATGGGCTAAATAAGCAACTTTCATAGTTTTTTATCATGGTATCTTTAGTCCAGCAGTTACACAAATTTGAATAGCACACTCAGGTTATAGAACATTTGCTTACTTGTAGATAATTCTTTAGTTGTAGAGGAACTACCCAGGCACTTTTAACAGAAGAGACTTCTGAAGGACTAGACTAGGAGTTACTTCCCCATAATTTGTATTTGCTTTCATGCTGCATGTCCCGACTACCATCAGAATATGAATCTAGTATAATATATCCCGAATGAGCACAAAGGAATCCACACACAAAAAAGAGAAAGAAATGGAACGATATTCTAACATCTGAGCAAAGTGAAAGAGACTGTAGCCTACAATTGAAACACACTTCAACGAAAGGCCAATTCTTAGAAAATGTGAAATATGAATGCTGCGCTATTTGGTGTAAATGTTGAGGGTGCACAAAGCTGGTATCTTTGCCCTTAGTTACTTTAATACAAATGATGTAGCAGCATCTTTGAGAACATGCAAGGCGTTCATGGTACCAATTGAGGACTTGTCCTTTGTTGCCCTCAATAATGCACACTTACAGCTAATTGGAAGGCAAAATTGATGAAGAAAGCTGGATCTTCAGCATTTTTGTATCAGAGCATTGTATGATATAATATTCAGGACAGAAAAAATAAGCTCCTACTTGTGAAATGTGAGTTGATATTTGATATCTATGAAACAGTGTTGGCCAAATGTAGGCTAGCTCCAACAGTGCCGGGTGAGAAGAAAAAATAGCATGGTGTAGTTTTCTGAACTGCTGGGAAAACTAGCAAGACTACTGAATGGGAAGAATTTGTATGTCAGAGTATACTTAACATGCAATACAAATCTAAAGGAACTTTATTACCAGAGACCAAGACATCAAGAAGTTCTACACAAGCAGTCCCTGCAGACAGAATTTCCCATGACCATACCTGTCATATGGGGTATAGCCATTCTGTTGCAGGAAATCATCTTTAATGAGCTTGGCAACTTCCAGTGTAATTTTGTCGGTTTCTGCCAAAGAAGCCTAAAGTGAGAGAGAAGAAAAAGTCTTTTAAAACAGTGATCTGATCCAGATAACAAGCCAATCAAAATTTAAGAATTGGTTGTTATCAATACATCATGGGAATCTTCACAGAAAAACATTTACTTAGTTTTTTACTTATTTAGACATCTCTCACAGTTGGCATGAGAAGAAAAGCTGCTCTAATATTAACTCTGAAAATCACTTTTATCAACCATACTATTATTACTCTTGCCTCTAATAATTGTGTCTCCAGTCCTTTCTGTTCTTTACCACTTCTCTTTAATTCTCTTTAATGAGCAATTGATCTGCTTGCCACTCCCTCCTCTAGCATCCTAAGAATATGCTATTGTATTAAAATTCAGCAACAAAATGGCCAATATTGGTGGTGCATTTTTTTTAACTTTTTTATTCAACATTTAAGAAAGAATGGGATCAACACTATGATATCCATTCTTAAGTATCCCAAAATAGTTACTCTGGTGCTCAATTCAGCCTAATTTTAGCATTGTGGCAGGATTTAAGGATACAGGTACAGGAGGTTGGACCTCCCCAAATGCACCAAAATTAATTTGAAAAAATGGCAATTTTGAACCATGAATGAGTATAAGGGTGAGAATAAGAATACTTTGCTGGTCCTATCTCTTTTGATGGTATCACAAACAAATGATGTCTTTTGCAGCTCACTGGGTGGTTGGGAATATGAACTTGCCTATGTTGCAACAACTTTCACTTCTATTTTGCCTAAGGAAGTGTTTAATTAGGACTGTATTACTTTAGATTATGTATAGCACTCAGCAGCAATACTAGCATTGTGCAAATGTTTAAATAGTAAAAGTTTCATGTCTCCCAATATCTTGAAACTACCACTGACAACACAAGTATGTCTGCTCTAAACACAAGTATGTCATCAAATTTTCAGAAGTTGCCAATTGGTATAGTTTTAACATTTGTTTGTATACTCCTTTGGAATTACTTTAATAAAAAAGACAAAGCATTTTATAACTAATTAAATAATTAACTAATCCAAATAGCTTCAGCTATAGAAATGGCTCCATAAGAGCGATGTTCCTTCACTCACCTTCCCCACCAACTGTACAATCTCTGCAAGATCCTCCTCTTCCTGCAATATCTCTTTTGCTTTAGTTCTCAAGGGAACAAACTCGGGGAAATGCTTGTCGTAGTATTCATCCAAAGCACGTGTGTATTTGCTGTAGCTAATGAGCCAATTCACAGATGGAAAATGTTTACGTTGAGCAAGCTTCTTATCCAAGCCCCAGAACACCTGCCCCAAAAGTAATAAAATGTCAATGAGCATCCTTAATTAACAGAACCGCATTTGCCTCAGAGTATTTCTTCAAGAAGAACAAGGCCACAAGAAGGACAGGGTTTCACACTTGAACCTTAAAAGCATTCTATGGGCAGAGTAAGTTAAATTCTGAGAACAGCCAATGAGTTTCAAGCTTGAAAATGAAAGTGGATACTTTGTTATGTGCAGACCATTGACTTGTGTCTAATAACTGAAAAGAATTTTTACATTAAAGGCATAGCATAAAAGGTTGCATGACAAGCTCCCGAATTATAACTCAGTTATTACAAGTTGTCTCCTGTGGTTGAAATCCTAGTAAACCAAGAATTCTTCAAATGATTCCATGTTCTTCAAGCTTGATATAGCTAATGAAGACTTCATTCTGAATGAACCAGATCTCTCTTTTGGCACACTCCTTACAGCTAAGGATGGGCAAGCGTATCAATTTTGTTTTGTTCACTTCTTCATTTTGCTAACTTTAGCCATATCCAATCATATTTTCTGCATGCTTTTTGCTATTTTGCTAGCATTTTTTCTAGGATTTTTACAAATGTATAGTTTTTGTATTGGTTGATATGCATTACATTTTGAAAATGTAATGTATCAAATGTACCAAAGTATCATAATTCACATTTATATTTGAGTCCAGTTGCTTTTGCACAGGCGTGGAGCTGTGTCATCAGATTGAGCAAATTATCACAACTTGTTTAGAACACTAATTGACCCCTCTCCCCCAAAAAAGAAATAAGCATTTGATGTTAATGCTGAATTGTGTCAGATCAGGTATGAGAGATACCAGAAACCTCTGCCTGTAACTGAAGATGAAGAAAAGGCCTTTCCTCAGTGCTATTCTTACCATAAGATCTGGTCTGTTAAACCAAAATTTAAAAAATGAATAGTAGCTGTCTCACTATAAACTGGTACAAAAGATGGCCAGAATATTACAGAACCATTATTAGAAGAAGCAGTGCTATGCTAGATGGACCAATCATCAGATGCAGGGAATAAGAAGCCCCTGGAAAGCTGGGCAGCAAACTAAGTATCTCAGAACCAGAATAGCAGCCTCTCTTTGCTGCAGGCTGGCTACCCAAACTCATGTGCCTAAATATTTATAAACAGATTAAGAATGACAAACAACACTGAGTCTTTCATAGTAACAGACTCACCGATTAGATTCCAGAAGCTTTTTATTAAAGCTTACATTCTAGTCAGAGAGCAGAATTATTGCCTACCTGAACAATACCCAGAGTAGCAGAAGTAACTGGGTCAGAGAAGTCACCACCAGGAGGAGATACACTGAATAGGAGAGAAAAGACAGAAAGGGGAAATCACAATTAGTAGTAATACTTACATCAAATTGAGAAGGACCGTCAACTGTACAATATGTTTGCAACTCATTCTTTAGGCTTGGACTTCCTAATTAAATGCTTCTTTTCAAGCAGAACTCTGAGCTGCCTGTTTAACACTGAGAATGTTCCATTGCAACCCCCAACAAAGACTGAACTTTTAGCTTTGCCCTCTCTAGCGATCTTATTACTAAGATCACCAAAGAAAAATCTTCCTTAATCATAACAGCGGTTGTCAGAAATGATATTCGAAGTATGAGTTTTGCCACTGAATCTATGCTTTTTTTTCCATTTTAAGTAATTTTTAAGAATCCAGGTAAGGACTAGGTTGGAAAGATATTAAGAAAATGAATAGTTAATCAAATATAAATGGGCAGAGAAACACTTAAATGAACAATTTGATTTATGACTGTAGTTCCTAAAATGTATCAGAGACTTTGCATAGTATTCACAGAACAGTGAAAAACTATGTACAGTATCAAGAAAATAATAACTTTAACAAATCTGCAGATTGTTCTCTCTAATGCTGTCCTGAAACAAGAAATGTCTTTTTTATTTTATTTATGTAATGCTCCCCATTATCTCTTTCAGTTTCACTTTGTGAACAAGCATTTTTAATTTCAGGGAACGTTTTCTATGTACAAGATAATCAGGTAACAGACCATAGTGCAAAATAATATACAACGTGCCGAAAAAGAACATCTTGTTGCTAATATACTCACGCTCCAACTATGCTAACGCTTCCTTCTCTCTCTGGATTCCCCAGACACTTCACTCTACCAGCCCGTTCATAGAAAGAAGCTAGGCGAGCACCAAGGTAGGCTGGATAACCACTATCTGCAATCACCCAATATAATGCAAGTTAGCTTCTCTAATGATAAGAAAACTCAAAATTTTTGAACCAGTTTTTTTCAAAAGTTACAAAGAAGAAAATGCATACCAGCAGGCATTTCAGCCAGCCGCCCTGAAATTTCTCGAAGTGCCTCTGCCCATCGGGAAGTTGAGTCAGCCATCATACTGACATGATAGCCCATATCACGAAAGTATTCAGACAGGGTAATCCCTATGACCAATAACAATTACAAGTCAAATATTAATTATCACCTGTAGTGGCTTATAAGAAATCTAGAAGAATTCCAGAATCTAAGATTTGTACCACAGTGTACAATTGATTGTTAGGCATAAGAATAATATTCAATTGCTCCTTTGAGTTCTTCCTTTTCTTCATTTTAATTAAATGCTGGAAACAATAAAGTATATGTTTCCCATTTTGTTGCACATACCCCAAACCAGAAAACGGTCAAGTTTGCAGGAGACCCTGGGACTGCACATTGGATGCTGAGGGCAGGCTGCCCTGTTTGGTCTAAAATACTGAAGTGCTTAGGGATGTTTCATGATTCAGTTCCTCTCACCAACCATTGTACTACATCTTGGAATTAGCTTTCCTTAGTTTGCATTTTCCTTGAAATGGGCTCCTGCCTGTACAATACAAAAACTCTTGAAGAGTTGTTTTTGTAAGAGAGATCCTCTTTAGCCTATTTGCTTAGGTTTGGCTTTGTGTGAAAAAATCAGGTAGGCAGGGCTCAAACCTTTAAGGCAGACATGTCAAACTCAAGGCCCACGGGCCAAATCCGGCCCATGATGTGTTTAGATCTGGCCCGCAAGCACAATAGTAGGAGGAGGTGCTTGGGTATGTAGCGGGCGTGTGTGGTGAGCTGAAGCGGCGGCAGCGCCAGAGAAGCCTGGGGAAGAATTTGTTGGAGCTGCAGTGTTGCTGGGTCTCTGCTGAGGTCCTAGGATCGGTGTGTGCGGCTCTAGCTGATCAGGGCTTCCTACAGCCTCGGGGATAGTCAGCAGCTGCACGCAGTCTTCGGTCGGACAGTCAGCTGGAGCTGCAGAGCTTGGCAGGGACACCAGAATCAGCGCACACAGTTCCAACTGATGAGTGCTGTGTGAAAAGGCCAGCCGGGCATTGAATGAACACGAGGGAGGAGAGGATAGGATATAAAAGGAGGGGTTTTGGTGGGGAGGAGGAGGAGTGAGGGGGGAGAGAGGGCAATAGAGAGGAGAGATGTCAGTGGGGCAAGCCTGAGGGAGAGAAGAGGATAGAATAGGAGAGGATTCTGTGGGGCAAGCCTGAAGGAGAGAAGGGGACAGCAACTGACCCTTTGAGGGCAACCATAATGCTGATGCAATGATGCAATGATGCAACTCTCAATGAAATTGAGTTTGACACCCCGGCTTTAAGGGATTTATACACAATAACAAGCAGTTTCACTCTGATTCAGGGTCTATTGGGAGCCGAGGTGCAATCTTGTAATGGTATGTGGGAAAGACCGTGGGAGGCAGGGCAAAGAGATGCTGCCTAAGAAACAGACAGAAAAGAGACAGCATAGTCCACAGCTGTATAGTGGGCAGAGCAAGAACCTCCGAAGGCACCTTCCTTAAGTGGGGCTGTAAAGGTGACAGCAGGAGAATTATACTTTCAGACTTGCAAGATTCTATTAAAGTAGTTTTACAATAATGTTTCCTGTCTGGTCTTCTTGGTAAGGCTGTCAAATCTATAATTAACGGTCTGAGTGTCTTTAGGTCCTCTACAAGAGAGATAGCAAATTAGATCTCTATAAGGTTCCTTTTCTTGCCCAATCAACTTCATTTGGCACCAAGACACTACTATTACAGTTCTGTTTTTATTCTACATTAATGGCAGTTCTTGACTGTAATCCTTAGTGACACAGGTCAAAGGTAAATTCATAGGCAAATTGTTATAAGCACCTTTTGAATTGGAGAAGGCCAGCAATAGCTAAAAGACCAAGAAACAAGCATTAAGTCAATACCATCTTTGTTTCCACATTTCTTACCAGTATAGATAGAGGCTTCTCTGGCAGCAACAGGCATATTGGAAGTGTTTGCTACTAAAGCAGTTCTCTTCATTATGCTTTCTATCTTACCATCAACTTCCATAGTCAGCTACAAAGAAAAAAGAAAAATGGAAACAAAAGGTTATTTGTTTTCTAAAGGAAAAATAAAAGTAGTACTGGAATGATTCACAAATTTTGACCCCCAAACTATATCATTATCCTATTACAATGCAAAAGACACAATATTTCCTCCAAACTGCTATGCTTTACAGAAACAAGTCAAGCTATTTTTTGCATACATTTTTAAAGGGTTGGTATGCCAAATTTAAGATCCTGAATCATGGAAATATAACAGGTTCAATTATGGTAATAGTGAATTTATCCTCAAAAACTGAACTCAACCAAATATCCCTAAAATCATTTTGATAACTGCCTAAAAATTCAGTGCAGGATGTACGTAGAGAGATTCAGAGGGACTGCATAGAGTTAACTATGAAATGAACCGTAGTCTATTAAAAATTCTGCTAAAATGAGTTTGTTAGCATTTAAGGTGTAAAAACACTCTTTGTTTCTGTTCTTAAATAAGAATTATTTTTAAATTCATTTCATTTAAATTCAGTTCTAAGAACAGAATTGCTGCTTCTGTTTCTGAATTTCAGTAAGTTTAGATGACTACTAGATGTTAATATTTAACTCGCCTTTTATCAATAATCTCAAGATACAAAACAGAAAAATAAAAGAAAACAAAAAATACACCAAAATGATTTTGTATTTTTTACCATTTTTTAAAAAAAATCAGCCATTTTTAAACAAGTTGGGGACTTTTCCTGGACCTGGGGGCTGCACATCTGCTTAACAGTTTTGGATTTATAAAGGTTGTAAAATATCCAATGATGTAACTATAGAGGATGAGAGTGAATTTGGTGGTATCTAAGAGCCATTAAAATTGGGTTGGAGGCTCCACTAAAATAAGGTGGGATTACATTTAGCCTACAGATTGCCCATTAAAATGCTTCTGTGAAAACAGGTTCTTAAGGCAACTCTGCTCATATTGAGTGGAAAGTAATAGCTCCATAAAACAGCAATAAAATACAGTTTAAAAATTTACATTCTAAATCTGCTAAAATAGAGTAGAGTAGAGTAGAGTAGAATAAGAATAAGAATAAGAATAAGAATAGAATAGAATAGAATAGAATAGAATAGAATAGAATAGAATAGAATAGAATAGAATAGAATAGAATAGAATAGAATAGAATAGAATAGAATAGGCTTTATTTGGCCAAGTGTGATTAGATACACCAGGAATTTGTCTCCAGTGTCAGAAGCTCTCAGTTTATTTTCTATTTAAAAGATTTTGTATTTTTATTTAATTTTTTCCCCAAGTCTTATTATCTAATCAACCATTATCTAATCAACCAACTTCAAGTACCAGAAACAAACATATTTGTACAGCCAATAAAACCATTTCAATGGTTTGTACAGCCAATAAAAACATTTCAACTATCTTTTTAGGGAAACTAAAAAGCCTTGGGAAGGCTTCCAAGAATGCTTTTGATTTATTTATTTCTGGAAATCAACATAATTGCTTAAATTAAATTGCAACGTGAAGCCAGAACCTCCCACCTGAACTCTCATTTGCACAGTATTGCCAGCTCCCAGTACCAACCTCTGGAAAATCTCTGAGCACTTCTGACATTTCATTTCCGCGCTCACCACAGCCTACATAGATAATAACATCACTATTGGAATATTTGGAAAGGGATTGGGAAATAACCGTCTTTCCACAACCAAACGCCCCAGGAATAGCAGTAGTACCTCCTTGAACACACCTAGATTTAAAAAAACATATTAACTCAAAAGAAAACATCATAGAAAATGCTGTGTAACAGAGGGCTTTGTAAAGCAATCAGCAACTCTATAATCTCACTTGCTGCTCCAGCCCATTTCCTTCCCATGTTTTGGAAGGCATTCTTGTTCTTTCCATTCCAGAGAAAACTGCTCTAGTGACCCAACTGATATTCCATCCCAAAAATCTTCTCTCTCCAGGATATAAGATAAGTAATCTGGACCTATAAAAAGTGAGCAAATTCTATCTTTGTCAACATAACGAGCTTAACCCTGAAGAACTCATAAACACCACTAAATTCCTTTTGTTTGGGTTCAGAAGAAAGTTGGGAGGGAACCCTTACTTCTGAATATAGGAATTCCAGAAAATTCAAATTTATTACAGCCCTGAGGGCAGATACAAATAAGATATTGAATAAAAGAAGTATTACAAACTTCTATATATATGTATAAGAGAAAAACAATGTATAATGGAGTCTAAAAGTAATTAAGGACATAGATACTAAAATTAGTCTAACTTGAGCCAGCCAGAATCAAACTGCCAAACTGCTGGCAGCTGACAGTCAGCAGAAATAGCCTTCAGTACTGCATTCAAACCACTGCACCACCAAGCCCTTTAAAACATAAAGTCACTCTTTTCTCTGAAAATCAATGTTTTATCTGAAACTAACATTTACCAAGATGCAAATTTTACAGTGGGAATTTATTTCATATTTAAATGTTGAAAAATGTTTGTGTTTATAATTTATTTTTGGCTTGTTCAATGTTTTTCCTGCCTCGTCTGTCATACTCCCTTTTCTCACTGCAACTACAGTGTGAGGCAGTAGTTGAAGTTGAAAAATGGCTGTGAGAAATAGCTCACTCAGTGAGCTTTCAGGCTGAGAAGGAATCACACTGTGTTATAAAATAATTGTGATTCATGAAAAAGAAAGAGCACAAATTATCACTTTCAACAAAAAAGCAGTTAGAAACAACTGACACTTACGGAAACAGTGCATCAAGGACTCTCTGACCAGTTAAAAGAGGGTGATTTGCAGGTAACTTTTCTGTAACAGGACGGACCTGACGTACAGGCCAGACCTGGACCATTGAAAATTTCTCCTTCACATTCTCAAACTCCAGCTCCAAGACAACATCCTAAATGAAAGCAACAAAATAAAGTTCAATGCAAATGACAGAGGCTGAAAACAAGCAAACCTGGTAAATACAAGACTAAAGCTAACTTCACTAGTCAAATGAGAACTATGTTACTAAAGTGGAGAGAGTCAAGAATTGTGCTGGGCAGAGGTTGGAGGGCACAGAAGCAAAGAAGTATATTTCCATAAAGCTACGTCCACCATAGCAATTCAGGGCACCATGAAGGCTATCTATAAAGTACAAATAATTTTAAAGCTGTTGGCTCATTAATACTGTAATACTCCACAAAGTCATGTTGCTTCTCATCAGTATTAGTTCAGCTAATACACTAATTCCAGTGGGGTATATATATAGATACAGATACAGACACACACACACACACAAACATGACTGTCAGGGAAATTAGAGAGGAAGGTGGTTAGACATTTCTGTTATTCTTTTTATCTCAAACCTGTAGCAACCCTACAATTTAAGCAAGGATTTGTAGCGAGAAAATGGAAATAATGGGAGTTTTTTCCCCTCCAATTTGGTACCAGTCTAAAGCATCAAAATCCATGTATTATTTAGGACAGACAACAGACTAGCAAACTTAATTAAAAGAAAAACTTACAGACGCATCATAATTTCCAGGTGGAGCAATGTACGTTATTGTACCTCTGTTTCGTGGAGGCAACATGATTTTGTGCTTGATAAGGGAATTCTCATTCACTAGGCCATAGATATCTCCACCTGTAATGTGGCTACCAACCTGCAATTAAAAAGAAATTCTTAAGTTACAAATACATGCTCTATATATGAATGTCTACGGGTGTCTATATATGAATTTCTATAAATGGGTGACACATTGAAAATCGAACACCACGTTCCTTTGGAAAAAGTGACTGAGGGCCTTATATTGACAGAGTCAGAGTCTTTCTCTAATAACACAATGTAGAGCATTCCCCTAATACAGATGATGAATTGGACGCCACAGTATAGGCAAATCATCCAAGGAAAATATCTTAAAATGTATCATCACAAGTGTGGAGATTTAGTATAAAGAATATACATTACATATATAAACAGTGAAAACATACATACAATACTGAACATATGCTAATGTAGCTCTATAATCCATTAAGATAAATCCTTCTTGTTTCGGTGATACATAGCTTTGACTTACGCTAATGGTAAAGTTACCTTATATATCAAGAAATATCTTAATATTTCAATATAAGTTCAATAAATGTAACAATAATGTCCTGTTCCAGTAATAAATGCAATCAGACCTCTTCACAATAAACAAAAAACATTTCAGACCAAATAGATACACAAGAATATTGCAGTGCAATAAACATGATAACTGCCTCCTATTATAAGTATTCTCAACTAATACTGGTGGTCAAGTAAGCAGGAATTCTCTCAGTGAGGTTCCAACTAGTTGCATCCTTGAAGATTTTCATCAGGAGGAAATCAAGGACAAAGAAATAATAAAGCCCCCTGCTTTAAAGTCATGTATGATTTCAGCTGGAACAAAGATGGTGCAGGTAGTCCTCCACTTACAACAGTTGATTTAGTGACTATTAAACTAACTTATGATCATTTTTCACACTTATAACCATTGAAACATCCCAACTGTCATGTGAACAAAATTCTGATACTTGGTAATTGATTCATATTTATGACAATTGCAGAGTCTTGAGGTTATGTTATCACCTTTTGTGACCTTTTGATAAGCAAAGTCAATGGGAAAGCCAGACTCACCTAACAACCATGTTCCTAATTTAACTGCAGTGATTTACATAACAACTGTGGCATAAAATGGGGCAAAATTCACTTAACAACTGTTTCACTTAGCAACAGAACTTTGGGGCTCAATTGTTGTCACGTAATGGACTACGTAATGTATTTCTTTTTTTGATATACATTTGGGATAGAAATATAGTTTATATTCCAATCATTGTGAGATATGCTGAAACTGGAGAATTGTAAGGACGTGCTTCAAAACCTCATCCCAAGAAAGCAGGACTCTTGGAACACTTTCATTCCAAAAGGAACTTTTATTAGGAGAAGCTGACAGCAGGCATGGAAGGCAGGATCTGAGGGTTTCCCGCTCAGATCAATAGGTTAAAGGAGCCTCAAGCAAACCCCACCCCAATAGTTCTTCCGGTCAGTTCAAACGAGCCAATCCCCAGGTGTTAAGTCCGCTGTAGGAACGGGGCTGATAACAGAGCCCGTTCCCATGCCTGTGAAGATGTTGTTGGGGCTTCGCACCTTTCTCTTCCGCAGCGAGAGAGAAGCCAGATGGCCGGAGGCACATTCCTTTCTCACCCCAGGTTGACATCAAGGGGAAATAGTTCAAAGAGCAAGCAGATAGAAAAGGCAGAGAGGATACATTGTAGCTAAGCAAAAGGAGAAGTAAGGCATCCCAAAGGGCCTCCCCCTCCCACTCAGGAGAATGACAGAACCCACAGAAAGAAGCCAGAAAAGGACAGAACCAAACCCCCCAATAGGAAATGGTTTCTGACAAGAATTCTGTCTCACTGGCCTATAGAGTTACT
This sequence comes from Azemiops feae, assembly GCA_023970755.1. NCBI lineage: Eukaryota > Metazoa > Chordata > Lepidosauria > Squamata > Viperidae > Azemiops > Azemiops feae. Next base: position 4,305,091 of record JALGBA010004292.1, on the reverse strand, counting down.
CTCTGCTATAAATCTTAAGTTGCATTCCAACATCATATTTGTCATATTTGTCCAAGACCTATGATAATACATTTTTCCTTTTGTAGCGACAACTGTATTTTCGTTACTTACTCTTCTTTGTCTTGTAACCAACTTCATGTCCTTCTTTCTCATCCTTACATTCTTTAAATGTTATTATTTATTATCTTCTTCAAAAGTAGATGGTAATTTTTTTTTCTAAAACTTTGTTTTATTTGCATCCTCAATTTCCCAAATAACTCTGATCTCCAGCTGTTTTTACAACTGACAGAGACCAGAAGGCAGGAAATTCAGGAACCTTTCAGAACCTAGTGCAGCAACCTCTCAACTCAACTAATTTGATTTATATCTAATCTTTGTAATCACAAAAATCACCAAGCTGCTTAAAAGCAAAAATGACATATAGAGAGGCAAATATCAATTCAAATGAAAATATGAAGATAAAGTGTAAATAAAATTAAAGCTTCTAAAACAAAGAAGGGGGCAATAAAACTCCCAATAAAACTCTGACACAAGGTGAAAGCTGAAATCACAAGTAAACTGGGAGAAACTCAGTGCACTATTATCATCTTGCTTCTTGTTTGCTTGTTCCTGACTTCCTAAGATGTTCTTGGTATCCCCAAGCACACAACCTGATGTATCTTCCACTAGATGCTGGCTGCCCTAAGACCTTGAACCAATTTCCTGAAGCAGGTGAAGTTTAAAGAGATGTTTCTCTTAGATTGTTCATTATCAAAATGGTTTATACTTTTGAGAGACAACAGGATGTCCTTTCTGATATGTCTGTTTATGTGCAAGTGAGTCATGAGAAGGAGGGTTGTTGTTTTTTTTTAAAAAAGGGAGATGTTTGCTAGTCAGACACTGCTATGAAGTTGGAGGACAGTGAGGAATGGCTGTGGCATGGAAAAGAGCACTGAAGTTATAGGGGGTAGGCTGTTGTAAGTAAGAGCTTGCAAGGAAAGAAGAGTAGGATACTCTTTGGCCTTCCTTTGTTTCAGGTTGTACTCTATGCAATTAAATTATGACAAAGAAGGTGGTTCTTCGGACATAAAGGTTATACTTTTTATGAAATTAATTCATGGTGGAATGTTTAGCTTCTAAATTTAATTCTGGATGAAAGCACTAATCAGGAATGTTGAAAAAAAGGAGAGAATTTGTCTTTTCCAGCTCTATCTGCCATATTATAGCAGGTATAATATGTTGATGTAGCAGAAGGCAGGAAATGGTGACAATGATTTCTAAAAATTCCATCTTGTTGACTAGGAGCTCCATCCAAGAGTCTGGCAATTTTGAATGGATGTACTGTTTGGAGGGTGAGAACAATGTAGGGATATTGTGTATCACAAATCTGTCTACTGAGATTGCTCAGTCGCGAGACACTCAGGATTTCATGCCCATTCTGTTGACTACAGATCTGCCTAAACATATTTTTCATCCATTTGAATAGAGCAGGCCATATGCTAAATTTGATAGTCTGAAGATGAGGAGAGTTTTTTTCAATTTGATTGACATGGAAACTCAGTCTCAGTTACAAACTTGCAAAGGGTGAAGGATCAGTTAAAATGATCTGATAGATCCAAATGTTTCCTGAATGACTTTGGGGGATTTCCCATTCATCAGAAGGTAATTTGTTGAAGTCCTACAGGAGTGTGCAAAGTATTTGAATCCGAACAATGTGGATTTGAAACATCCAGTTTGAAATCCAGAAGAGTCACTTTGATGATTTTGGAAATATTTCATACTCAAGATGCAATGTTTAACTTAACTTAATCAGGAAATATAAGTACAACAGCTGATGGATGCTAGTATCCTGGTTTCCATTTTAGTGTGGAAAATCCTTGTTCAAATATGTACAAAACATCTACTGAAATATTTTAAAGAACCCAAGATAACTTACTCGAAGGTTTTTTATAGGAATGAAGTCCCATTTGATATCTCTACTCAAAGCTGTCACATTTACTCCTCTGGGAATGTATATACTTTGAGTCCGACTACTAATGTCTGACAAAGGTCTTTGGATACCATCAAAAATGGCTCCCATGATTCCCGGGCCAAGTTCCACAGAGAGTGGTTTGCCAGTGCGAAGCACAGGATCTCCAACTGAAACACCAGCTAAAAAAATTGTTGAGGAAATTACTCTGGAAAACAGTGTCAAACACAATCGGTGTTGGTATACATTTTTGTCTAATGATGAGCCAAAAGAAATATTGTTAATATTTCAAAGATTCATTGTTAACCATCTAAACCAAACATTTCATGCATAACTCATGTCTGCACTTATAATTTTATAAATTCTCCAGCTAATAAATTTTATTTTTTGTTAACTGGTATTATGCATAAGAATATTATTAAATGCTTATAGTTTAACTGTAATTGTTAAACCAGGCCATATTTTGTCTTCCCATTACTCTAAAGTCATATCTTAAGCTAAAAAATCTAAGTTGCATATCAGCTAAAAGGATACAGGTTTCCTCATACACCTGGATAGTAGCCATGTCACCCTCCAAACGGATAATCTCTCCTACAAGTTCACTATTGCCAACTCGTACCAGTTCATACATAGCAGCTCCTGCCATGTTGCAAGCAGTGACCACTAAGAAAAACAAAGGAAAGGATTATATAGATTGAATTATGGTTCTAGCTAATAGTAGCTGTATATATTCTTTACTATAAATCTGGTCATTTGGCATGAAAGAACTAAGCATTATTTTAATATATAAATGTGAGGATAGGATTCACATCTATTGTTTTCTGAATATGAGCTCAACTAACAAATATCAAACATGCAAAAAAAACCTAGCAATGTCAGAAAAAAGATGAAGTCATTCTGAAGCACAAAAACTCTTCTATCTAGCATTTTTCTTCCTTCGGGAACAATAATGGACAAGAAATAGCTGCTCAGCTATTCAGCTGCCAGCTCAATTATTTAAAGTTCCCTAGGAGCCCTATTGAACTCTTTACTTAACTTATTGGGCTCAGTTAAAATACTCAATAAGCAGGTAATACAACTTTGCATAAGGTAGATCTAAATGGGTTACTAAGGGATCCACATGAATCTTCTGAATTGATAAAAACATGTTTCTTGCCATTTATCACAGAAATTGGATAAAATCCTTCAGTGAAGAGAACTTCTGAAACTTGGGGTCAGACTGGATCCTGACCGGCTTGCTGTTATAGCCAAATCTATAGTGAAGGACTTGGATGATGCATGTTTGAGAGAGAGTATCATAAAGAACTTTCATGAGCTTTAGTAATGTGCATCATTGTACCTAAAAATGCTGATGAGAACTACAAGAATACTTCCATGTTCTTTTTCTTCAATAGTATAATATAAACAAGTGATTGGCAAAGACAAGCTACACCAGTCATACAACAAGCCACAATTACCTGAGATAATTAAAAGAAGCAGGTGAAAGAAAAGGAGGAAACAAATCTAGTAACGGTAAGAAAAAAATAATGGTTTCTTAATCTGAGAAATGTATGGCTAGAGTAAATTACATTAAACAATAAAATAAATTTATATCTCAGTTCTTGCACAATTCTTTGATATTGGTTTCTGAAAGATCCTTTGTCAAATTTTCTGTCTTAATACATCACTATTATCTTCTCACTAATTATTGCAATATTGATAAAAATAATTTGCTAAGCTGCTATCCTATCCCTATTAATATGAACATGAGTAAACATGCATAGAACTGTATTAGTCTCATTAGAATGATATACTCTTTATCTGTAACAGTGTTTTTTGTCATTTGTGAATCTGCATTACCAGATCATCATGCCAGAAGGTTTCAAAACTAGGATTTTTGGTAGAACTGTCTATAATTTGTATATTTTCACACAGAACAATGTAAGTTCTCAGTTCCATTCCAACAACAGTTCAAAAGGAATTAGGTAACAGGATTGGAAGAAAGATTGCGTGATGCTGTAGCTTGGAAAAAGCAAATGAGTCTTTAATTGGAAAAAGGGCAGATGGACCTCTGAGAAAGGTAAGGACTTCAAATGAAATACCAGTACTGAGACTAGGAGGTACCCATTAAAGCAAAGGTCTATTAATTTGAAAAAGAATTTTATGCAAGGATTTTACACATGCTCTGAAGCATATAAGTAGTCTTCAATTTATGACCAGTCATTTAATTTAAATGTAATCATAAAATGTTGCACCCCCATTACAATACCACATTTTGGGCACTTGGCAATCTCTTCGCATTTAAAATTATTGCCCAGTGCCTTGTAATCATGTCATTGCCAATTGATTCCAATCATTTATTGACTACCTTTTGCAATCTTCTCTGCCACTTCATCAGAAAGTCAATGGGGAAGTTGGCAGGGAAGGTTGCAAATGGAGGTGACATTGGATTTGTGGCTGTTTCCTCACTGCACCAAGGAATTCCCCTTCCCCTCCATGCAGGGAAGGAAAATCTTCCCATGTTCTGGAGGAATGGACCTCAACACTAGCAAACACCATCATTCTAGAAGGCTCAAAACAGCAAAAGGCAAACATTTAGGACAGAACCGTGCTCTATTCTGTTCATGTCCACACAGAGAATAATAACAAGTATAAAAATATCTCCACCATAATGATAGATTCTCATAATGTTTACTATGTGAAAGAGGAAGGCAGAGATTTCTCAACGAGAACAAAGCACTACTTACCAGGCCCTGAGACTCCATAGACATAGCCAAACAAGTCTTCTCTATCTTCATCACGGATTTTGGGGAGTTTAGAGAAATCCATCTTAAATCTTCAATAATCTGGAAAATGAGTGCAGATAATAGGGCATGGGGGGGGGGGAGAGAAAATATTTAATCTTCAGATTTGTAAATCAGATTATCTTGGTCAGTATCTAGCAAAGCAGAATGAATGCCATTAATCGTTACCACCATTAGAGTTTCTGAGCATAATTTGTGTTATAATTATCTTACTTGTGACCCTGTCAATTAGTGAATTTGCATTCTCTTCCTATGTTCATTTAATATTCTCTTTAACATGTGTAGAATGGAATATGATTATTTGAGTGCATAAGTGTTTATATCTGTACCTGCATCCTCTCAGATCTGCAGTCTTAGAAATTTCACATGTGAATACAGGTAGTCCTCGACTTACAACCACAATTGAGGCCAGAATTTATGTTGCTAAGTGAGAAATTTGTTAAGTGAGTTTTGCACCACTTTACGATTTTTCTTGCCACAGCTGTTAAGTGAATCACTGCAGTTTTTAAGTTAGTAACATGGTTGTTAAGTGAATCTGGTTTCTTCATTTACTTTTGCTTGTCAGAAGGTCGCAAAAGGGGATCACATGACCCCAGGACACTGCAACCATCATAAATATGAGTCAGTTGACAAGCATTTGATGTAAATCATGCGACCATGGGGATGCTGCAAGGGTCATTAAGTGTGAAAAATGGTCATAAGTCACTTTTTTCAGTGCCGTTGTAACTCTGAACAGTCACTTAAATGAACTGTTGTAAGTCGAGGACTACCTGTATTAAACTATATAAATTGTGAGGCAATGCATCCTAACAAAATAGATGAAAGACAACCAATTATAGCATTGCATATTGCAGATATAAATATATCTTTGAGGCCCTCAAAAAAATTACCAGCATTTCTTTCTGAACCACAGCAATTACCCTTGCCAGAAGTGGAGAAAGCAAATGCATATAGTATTACTGCTGACAATCAGAAACAACCATTGCCTGATGCAAGCCTTACAAATGATGATGATGCTTTAACTATCTGAAAAGATATTCTTCATGAGTATTCCTGTATTCTGCAAAACATTCCTTTTCCATTGTTTGCACAGCCCTATAAATAAGTCAGCATCTGACTGTCTTCCGATGGAAAATCAGTGGCAAAAGGTAGATTTTGCACATTTGTTTGGAAACTTCTAAGATGCAACTGCTCACCTTCAAATATACTACAAGCAAGTGCACCAATTTCAAGCCTTCAGTTACAGATCAAGAAGTATGAGGGGACAGGTTCTCTTTTGTGTTGTTTGCAATTACTTGAATTGCCTGTCCTTGAAGCAGTATTCTGAATCCTTGAAGAGCTCTGAAAGTAGCCACAATTCCAGAATATTGATATGAATTGTCTCTGGCATCATGCTACTAGCCCCCTATGTGAAAAATGCCACAGGGGACATCCTAGTCCTTTGTGATGAAAAAGAATCAAAGAATCAAACGTATTTGAAGAAAGAACTACTAATAAAAGTTCTGCACCTAGAAAACAAAAATAAAAGGCAGAAATATAGGAAGATGACCCTAAATTTAAGACATCCACCTTGAAAAAGATAAAATGAACAAATATTCTTGGATATTCAGATTCCCTGTCAACATATGCTTGCCAAATCCAACTAATCCTACACAATTTTCTCTTTCCATACAAGTGTATAAGAAGCTACATTCCAAAAAAGAGCAAGGCCAGCACTAAAAACAATTAAGAACTGATTGTCTATAACAAGGTATTCTATCTATAAAGTAATTTAACACCTTCTGCGATATTCCAACCATTCCATATCACATACCATCCAATCACATGCACAATAAACAGTACAGAGACATCTCCTGCCTTCCAGCAGAAATAGCAAAAAGGAAGAAAAGGGGTGTTGTCTTACCTGAACGCCTTTTCTCAGCATGATGATGGATAATCCACAGATGGGTTATAGACCGTACTTCCTGCCCAGAGACTAAGTCAATTAGAATAGCCACGCCTCCTGCTATCCTGACCCAGATACGACGAAGGCGAAGCTGCGGACGAACGTCCCGCATGTTGGTTCTCCTACCCCTGACACAGGGCCTGACTAACCACAAGGGGCGATAGTGGATTATCCATCATCATGCTGAGAAAAGGCGTTCAGGTAAGACAACGCCCCTTCTCCAGCATGAAGATGGATAATCCACAGATGGGACATACCCAAGCTGACCTTAATATAACAACGCAATGCCCTTCGAACGTCCAGTTTGTGCCACTGACGCTCTGATGAGTGCGTTGGATTGGGACAAAAATCCGGGAGGACAAGCTCCTGTGACCTATGAAACAAGGAATTCACCTTGGGAACGAATGATGGATCAAGGCGAAGGACCACTCTGTCAGCATGAAAAATGCACAGGTCGTCTCTGACAGAAAGAGCGGCCAACTCCAAGATGCGTCTGGCCGAAGTAATAGCAATAAGAAAGGCAAATTTCATGGATAAAAACTGTAAGGAACAGTGTTTGATGGACTCAAAAGGTGGTAAGGTAAGGGCCTGTAAGACCCGAGGCAAGTCCCAAGAGGGATAACGGTGTACCACAGGTGGTCTGACATTAGTTGCCCCTTTAATGAAGGAGCGTACCATAGGGTGGTGTGCCAATGGCACTGCATTATCGCAAGTCAAAACCGTAGAGAGAGCAGCCACCTGTCTACGGATAGTGCTTGGAGACAAGCCCTTGCTAAGCCCCTCTAATAAATAGTCCAGTATATTTGGAATTGTGATAGCGGACAAGGCAAGGTTATTGGCCGTACACCATCGACAAAAACTCCTCCAGGAGGAATCGTAGATTCGATTGGTGGAAGGACGTCTGGAGGCCTGTATCATGGAAATGACCCCTGCCGAATAGGACTCTCGTGTTAGGAGACGCCTCTCAAGTGCCAAACGGCTAACTGGAGTCATTGAGGAACTGGGCGGCGAAGGGTGCCCTGAATGAGCACCACGCACTCCGGAGGAATCCTCCAACATGGGGAGATGGAAAGGCTTACGAGGTCGGCAAACCACGGACGTCCCGGCCAGTGTGGAGCAACCAACAGAACCTCTGCCTGTTCTTGTAAAATCTTCCTGATTACGGCTGGAAGAAGGGGAAGCGGAGGGAAGGCGTAGAGCAGACCCTTGGGCCACTGACTCCGTAGGGCATCCGCCCGTTCCGCCCCTCAAGAGGGGAACCGGGAGTAAAACCTCGGGAGCTGGGCGTTCGCAGGTGATGCGAACAGGTCCAGAATCGGAGGTGCGAACCTCTCTGAGATCTCCCTGAATAGGCTGGGAAGCAGGCTCCACTCGGAGGGATCCAAAGTGGCCCGGCTTAAGGAGTCTGCCTGTTGATTGGCTTCCCCCGAAATGTGTTCCGCCCTCAAGGAGGCCAGATGGCCTTCCGCCCAAGATATCAGCAACCTGGTTTCCGTCATCAGGGACTTGGACCGAGTGCTCCCTTGCCGATTTATGTGGGCCTTTGCCGTCACATTGTCGGTCAGCACCAAAATGTGCTGACCTGACACTGTCTCCTTGAAGTGGAGGAGGGCAAGGTAAATGGCACGGAGCTCCAGCCAGTTGATATTGTGTCTGAGGTCCGAAAGGGACCAGCGACCCTGAGCTAGTTGGGGTCCCAAGTGCGCCCCCCAGCCAAAAAGGCTGGCATTGGTTGTCAGGGTCATCCTGACCGGTTCCTTGAACAGGGAACCTTTGGACAAGGCTGGGGACGCCCACCACCGAAGGGAGATCAATACTGGGCGAGGGATTCGCACCCTCTGATGAGAGGAACCTGTGCCCAGCGTCTGGAATGGCAGCAGGAACCACTGTAGAGCTCTGGAATGGAATCCGGCCCATGGCACTATTCCCAGACAGGAAATCATCTTTCCCAGAAGCTGGAAGAGAACCGCCAGGGTGGTCACTGGCCTTCCTTGCAATTGTCCGATTAGGGCCCGAATGCTCTCCTGACGGTCCCGTGAAAGATACACCATGCAAAGGCGGGTATCTATGATTGCGCCTAGATGGAGCAGATGGGTGGATGGAGCCGTCTGGCTTTTCTGAAAATTTATGGAAAACCCCAGGTTCTGGAGGGTTCTGATCGACAGGGCCAAATCGGACCGAGCCTTCCTTAAGGAGGTGGACTGAATGAGGATGTCGTCCAGATAACACTGGACTCTTACTGGGACCAACCTCAGGTGTGCAGCCAGAGCAGTCAAAACCTTTGTGAATGCCCGTGGGGCGGATGAGAGACCGAATGGAAGAGCTCGGTATTGGTAATGGTGATGGTTGTAACAAAACCTGAGGTACCTGCGATGACTGGGGAGGATTGGAATATGCAGGTATGCCTCCGTGAGGTCTATGGAGGCCAGGAAATCGTGCCGTCTGATGCTGGCCAGAATGGATCGAAGAGTCTGCATCTTGAATTTTTTGTAAAAAATTTTGAGACCCTTCAGATCGAGGATCACCCTCCATCCTCCTGACATCTTTGGGACTACAAAGAGAATGGAGTAAGAACCTCGACAGGTCTGACCAGCTGGCACGGGCTCTATGGCTGTGATCTCTAAGAGATGTCTGATAGCCTCGGACATGAGTCGGGTCTTGCTCGGGTCCCTGGAAACCGGGCAAGAGATGAAACGCTCCGGAGGGAGGGATAGAAATTCGAGGGGGAGACCATCCCTGATGGTGTTGAGGACCCACACATCTGAAGTGACTGCTTCCCATTCGGGGAGAAAAAAGGTGAGTCTGCCCCCAATCGGAAGGGACCTTCGAGAGTCACTTGTGCCTTCTAAAAGGACGGCCTCCCGCGCCCCGAAAGGGCCATTTGGAATGGGGCTGCTGACGGAATCTGGGGGCAGGTCAATCCGTCTGGCAATCAGACCTGGGGAAAAATGGCCGGAAAGGCTGAGACCAATCTGATCCTGCACCTGGGCGATAGGATGACCTGCGGGGGTAAGGGTTTGGACGTCTGTCCACCCTCCTACGTAGGTGAGGCAAGATCTTGCGCTTGTCCTTGTCCTCCACCAGGAAGGGGCCTAGGGCGTCTCCAAACAGCCGGCCACTCTCATAGGGGGCAGAAGCCAGGCACCATTTTGACCTTAGGTCTGCCTTCCAGTGTTTGAGCCAAAACAACCTGCGGGTAGTTACGTTGGAGGCCAAGGCTCTAGCTGAAAAACGAGCCACGTGGAGCGAAGCGTCAGCTAGATATTCTGAAGTTGCTAATAACTTGCCTAGCGTTTGATGTGGCCGAATCTGATCCGGAGGGATCAAGGCCTGGAGCTCCCGGAGCCAAATGATAGAGGCCCTAGCGAAAAAGGAGGCCGAGGTTGAGGCTCTGATCGACCAAGCCGAAGCCTGATGAGACCTGCGTAGAGAAAATTCAGATTTTTTATCCTCCGCTTTCAGGACCTCTACCATGTCAGCCGGGGCCGTAGTTGAAGAGAGGATAGGGGCCATGGCCTCATCAACTGTTGGGACCTCCAGGAGATCCGCTAGGGAAGGAGCTACACAAAATAACTTTTTATCTAAATTCCCAGGGGAAGGTAAAGTAGCTGGGGCTCCCCATTGTTTCCTGATGGTATCCAGGAAAAAGGGGGGACAGGGGATGTGTCTCTCATCCACCTGAGGCTCGGAGAAGAGAGGCTTAGGATCCCTGCTAGTAGAGGGCTCTGCTTGAGGTTCCTGACCTGGGTCAATATTGGCCGAGGCAGTGGCCTTCATCAGTAAATAATAATAAATAACCTTTATTGTCATTTTTTATATTGTGGGCACAATGGCACACATAAAATAATGAAATTTAGTTGCCCGCTCTCAAAGTGAAACATATACATGACACACACCTAAACATACTATGTACAACATATATATAGACCCACATCCCTACATATACATAGCAAATAAATATTAAATACTGTCCATCTTGAATATATAACGCAGGGAGGAAGTTTGAGAGTTCGCAAGGTTAATGCTGTATGGAATGAAACTATGGCTGAATCTGGATGTTCTGCTACGGATACCACGAAGCCTCCTCCCAGAAGGTAACAGGGAAAACAGGTTGTGGAGAGGATGTGTAGTGTCCCAGAAAAATCTTGCGGGCCCTGCTCAAGCAACGCTTCTGTGCTATGTCCTGGATGGTAGGGAGGGAACTGCCAATGATCTTTTCGGCCATCCTCACCACTCTCTGCACTGCCTTCCTGTCTGAAGCAGTGATGCCTCCAAACCAGACTGTGATGCTGTATGACAGGATGCTCTCGATTGTCCCCCTGTAGAAAGTGGTCAGGAACAGGGGAAGGAAGATGTGCTTTTCTCATGCGGCGCAGAAAATGCAGGCGCTGCTGTGCCCGCTTCACCAGTTTCTCACTGTTTAGCGACCAAGTCAGCCTACTCGTTAGCTGCACACCCAGGAATTTGATGCTGGTAACCATCTCCACAGGAGAATCATTAATGCACAGAGAAGTGTGGCTGAGCCTGCCTTTTCTGAAATCAACAATGATCTCTTTGGTTTTTCTTGTATTTAAAACTAGGCTGTTTTCTTTACACCAGTTCACCAACCCCTCAACCTCCTTGCAGTAAGCTTCCACCTTGTCATCCTGAATAAGGCCCACTACTGTTGTATCATCTGCGAACTTCACAATATGGTTGGTGGCAAACCTAGCACAGCAGTCATGGGTCAACAGGGTGAACAGCAGCGGACTTAAGACGCAGCCCTGAGGAGAACCTTTGCTCAAGAAAATGGTATTTGAGGTATTTGTTCCAACTCGCACATATTGGGGCCTGTTGGTAAGAAAATCCAGAATCCAGTTGCACAAAGGAGTGTTTAAGCCTAAAAGGCCCAGTTTGTCTACTAGATGCTGGGGAATGATTGTGTTAAACGCCGAACTGAAGTCGACAAACAGCAAACGCACATGAGTATTTCTTTCCTCCAAGTGCTTCAGGCTCAGATGGAGAACGGAAGAAATAGCCTCCTCCGTAGAGCGATTTGGTCGGTAGGCAAACTGAAGCGGGTCAAATGCTGGCGGGAGGCTAGATACAATAGTGTCTTTTATCAGCTTCTCAAAGCATTTCATGATGGTGGATGTCAGTGCAACCGGACGGTAATCATTGAGGCCTGTGATTGTGGACTTTTTTGGCACTGGCAAGATGATGGCCATCTTAAAACACGATGGGACCACTGCCTGCTGCAATGAGAGGTTAAAAATATCAGTGAGAACACAAGCCAGCTCCTCTGCGCATTCCCTGAGGACACGTCCAGGGATGTTATCTGGGCCTGCTGCTTTCCGAATGTTAACTGTCTGCAGTGTTTTCCGGACAGAGGTGACATCAAAGCTAGGCACTTGCTCATCAGGAGGGGGCACAGCTTTCCTAGCAGGAGTACTATTTGATGCCTCAAATCTACCAAAGAATGCATTCAGTTTGTTTAGGAAGTCTGTGTCATCCTTACATCTCGATGGAGCCACCTTGTAATCCGTAATGGCCTGGATCCCTTGCCACATTTGCCTGGTGTTTGTTTGGTCCTGAAAAAAGTTCTGGATTTTCTGGCAATGGGCTTGCTTTGCACCTTTTACGGCACTTTTCAGATTTGCTCTGGCTGTTCTAAGTGCCAGCATGTCCCCAGATTTAAAAGCCACATTCCGTGCTTTCAGCATCTTGCGGACCTCATAAGTCAGCCACGGTTTTTCATTCGCCCTCACAACAAAGCTTTTCAGGACACAGACATCTTCTATGCACTTTTGGATATATGCAGACACCGTGGTGGCATACTCCTCAACATTTGTATGTTGGTTATCAGTAGCTGCTTCCTTAAACATGCCCCAATCTGTACATTCAAAGCAGTCTTGTAATGCTTCTATAGCACCCTCTGTCCACATCCTCACCTGCTTTACTGTAGGTTTCACTCTGACTAGTAAAGGTTTATATGCTGGAATAAGCAGCACTGAGAGATGGTCAGAGGAGCCCAGGTGAGGGCGGGGGATAGCTTTGAAAGCCTTCTTGATGTTGGAATAAGCAAGATCCAGTGTATTGTCCCCTCTGGTTGCAAAGTCCACATATTGATGGAAATGTGGCAGGGTAGCTTTCAAATCCACTTGGTTAAAGTCTCCCACAACAATAAATGCACCTTCTGGGTGAGTAGTTTGTAAGTCGCTGATGGTATGGTGGAGAACCTTCAGGGCCACTTCTCTGTTTGCATCAGGGGGGATATACACAGCTGTGATAATGGTAACAGAGAATTCTCTGGGCAGATAGAAGGGTCTGCATTTGATGGTCAGAAGCTCCACATCTGGGGAGCACAGACTTGAGACCACCTTGGCATTATTACACCATCTGTCATTTATATAAAAACAGACACCCCCTCCCCTGGATTTGCCACTAAGAGTAGAACTCCTGTCCAACCGAAATGTTGAAAATCCCATCAAGCTAACAGCACTATCTGGAACAGAGGGCTTTAACCAAGTTTCTGTTGCAATAATAACACAGCAATTTCTCACCTCCTGATTTGTTGTTAAATCCAGCCTTAAGTAATCCATTTTTGGTTCTAAGGAGCGAGCATTTGCAAACAAAATAGATGGAAGAGACACTCTGTAAGGTCTAGCTTTCAGCCTAGATGTTAGGCCTCCACGTTTGCCACGCTTCCTCTTCCGGTCGCACCTCTTCCTTTTCTTCTGGAGATAAACAGCAGCGGAGGGAAACTTCCCAGCTGCAATGGCTGCTTGTCCACTCTGCCCCTGTGGCCCGAAACGCTGCCTTTGCTGCTTTTGCTGCTCAAAACACTGAGCACGATGCTGTTTCCCCCTCCAGCAATTCCTTTTCTTCCTCCCAGCTCCTCCAGATATTTCAGCTGATCTCTCACCCTCCATGTCAGCTGCCTGCAACTCCGTCCCTGGTTTTCTCTCCGTCTGCAACTCCGTCCCTGGTTTTCTCTCCGTCTGCAACTCCGTCCCTGGTTTTCTCCTCCTCCTTCGCAGTAATCCGAAGCCATGCAGTCTCTCCTGAACAGTTTTCTCCACCTTTCCTTCCACGCTGAATCTCTTCATCTCCAATATGGACTGACGTTCGTATGAAAGTTTAGCAGCCCAACTCAGCTTAGTTGTCCCTATTTCCGATTGTACATTTCCCTCCCTAACCCCCACACCTTTGAGAGCTGAAGCAGCCGCAGCCAAGCAAGGCGCCGCCATCTTGAAAGGACTTGAACAGGCCCGGATCAAAAAGACCAACAAAGGGAGACGGATCCGGAGCGGTTTCCTTATCCTCAGACAACTGTATGTCAGGAGGCCCATAGTCCTCAGAGCCAGAGTCCCTGGTCCTGGATGAAGGAGCTGAGTAAACTGATTCCGGATATTGAGGGGAGACCCGCTGCCAACTAGGCTCAGCCCTGGGAGCTAATGACTCCGGCCTGGGCGTGTGCTGAAAGGACGATGCCATGCCCTGAGCAAAGGCCTGGGCAATCAAGGTTTGAAGCTGATCCGGACGCATCCCTAGTTCTGGAGGGCGAAGCCTGGCTGCAGTGGAGGTAAATGTGGCCTCAGGGACTGACATGGATGGAGTTGCAAGGGGGATCCATTGCGATCCCTGCAGTTGACCAATTGGAGAAGCTATGCACTGACCTGGGTCGCCCGCAGGAGACCAAGCTCTAGGTGTTAGGGAGCTGGGTGGGACTAGTTGGGGATTGAATAGTGATCCTTCCTGAGAGGGAGGGATGTGAGGCCCAGTAGTCAGAGATTGTTGAGCCTTGGAGAATTGTTTTTCCAGGGCTAAATGTCTCCTATCTGCCGCTTTTTCAGCTGCTTTGGAACCCTTTTTACCAGAACTGGACTTGCCCTTAGCCTTCAGGCTCCCTGCTGCTTTTGATGGAGCAGAATTGTCCGTCTCTGGAATAGATTGGGCACCAAGAGAGGTTTCAGGAACCTCCTTATCCGCCATTGTACTGAACTGCGGATTAAACGTGTAGCAGGCCTCAGATGGCTGGTGCCAGCACCCGCTTGTCCCAAGAGACAGGTGATCTGTCTAGGGAACCAGGTGTGCTATGTAAATGCCTGCAGGTGGCACGTGAATTGGTGGGTGTCAGCCCACGCGCGCTCCTGTCTGCTGTTTTTCTCAGCAACTTCGGCAATCTCAGAGAGGGGCGCCGGAACCCAGGACAGGTAAAAGTCATTCAAAGTAATACACAGGTCTGAATCAGACCGTGGAGGAATCAATGGCTACAGGCCTCAATTGGCTGAGCCAGAGCCTCTGCGCGCTAAGCACACCTGGTAGTGAAGCACAATAAATATCCAAGGCTATAATAAGCCTGCACAGGGGAGAAAAATGGCTGCCACTGTAAAGCGTGTTATAAACTGACCACAAAATGGCGGATGGAGAGCCTGAGAGAGATTGATCCAAATAACAAGGCCAACAAATAAAGGGCCATTCTCAAGTGCTCTAATTAACACACGCTACTCAGAAAAAGAGGCCAAAAGCCTCAAACTCCCCAAATTTCAGAAAGCCAGGCTTGAATCTGGCTCAAAATGAAACTGTGCCAGGATCCTCGTGGCACTCAAAATGGCGGCCGTAAATTGCGCGCTTAAAACGAGGCCAGGAAGGATCTCTAATGATCCCAAAACGGCAACTGCACAAGCAAATTAGAAGGAATGAAGGGGGGGGGACAATCCTAGCACCCCCACCCTCTACAATCAGAGAAAAAGAACGCTCAATAGCAGCGTTCGTGAGGCCGACGCCCAGCTGACTAGCGGCCGAAAAAACAAACCGCTTGCTGCAGCTGATCGTCGGCAAGAGAAAGGGAAGAAAAGGCAGCAGGGAACGAAATTCGTGTCCCTGCAGCTTAAAGGTAAAGTTTTGAGGGAAAAATCCACAGATGGGAAAGAGATCTACAACCTGCCTAGGAGAACCAACGCCATGCGACTTCACTGCGCTGAAGACTAAGTCGTATCTGGGTCAGGATAGCAGGAGGCATGGCTATTCTAATTGACTTAGTCTCTGGGCAGGAAGTACGGTCTATAACCCATCTGTGGATTATCCATCTTCATGCTGGAGAAAAACCTAATGGACATAAATTAAGGGTTATCTGTGGTTGGAAAGGAAGGAAAACATAAAAGAGGAACACAACTATGTGGAAATTAGAAGAGTTGAAAAGATAGCTAAACAAGGAAATAAAGAATAGAGAATGAAGAGCTGCTTGGAAATTATTAGCATAATTATATCATCCAGACAAGTAGTTCATCGTAAACAATTTATTTTTCAACCCAGTCTTCAAATGTGTCCACACTTTAGCAGTAATGACTGCTTACATTTGGATTATCTGTGTGCCCTTATTTTCACACACACACACACACAACCTGTTTCTATTCTTTTTAGAGGATTTTGTTAGATAACATTTCCCCATTCATACAGTCAGTGGTAATATTTATTGAGATACTTCAATACAGCATTATGACCTGCGGCTCAAGAAGAATCCTTGGCTAGAATTTCCTTTCTTTGAGTTTAGGGTAATATGTCAGTCACAACCTTATGGAAATAAAAACTTCCAAGTATCAGTTATCTATATTTAGTCTGGTGTGCTAAACTGTGAAATGTGAGTGGCAACTTTTTAAAAAGCTTGAAAAGTATTGAAAATAAAATTAAAAAATTGATTTATAACAGTATGATGAACAATCAAGTGATTGTTTCTTCCCACTGACATTAGATCCTAATTCATTTCCAAACAGAATTCCAAAAGTTAGTATTGACTTTAATATCCTGAACAGCTTGGAATGATTCTACAGGAAGGCCACTGACTAAAATCCTTTCACTGGTTTTTTTTATTATTATTGAGGGATTATTTTTAATCTATTTAATCTGCCAAGAAATTTTTTTGATAATAGCTGAATTAAATCAATCGTAAAGAAGACAAATCTTATCTCTTAGTTGCCTTTTCATTTCCCTTTCTCCCTGAAGGAGATTCAACAAATTCAATACCTTAGTAGATCAGCCAATTATTACTGCTACACGTAAAGCCTCATTGGTTCCAAAGTTGAACTTGGGCAGCTGGAAGAACTCATCTGAAAAGATATGGGCTGGTGGATCTCTTTGATGGTGCTTCTATCTATTTGCCTATGTAGGGGCAATACCATCATCAAAAACTCTCTCATGGTACACCCTGCCTGCCTGCCTGCCAGTATCTCCATAGTTCACTGAAGTGCTTGGCACACCTGTTTGGTTTTAGAGACCACATCTCAGGCCTTCTTTCTGCTTTCAGGTGTCCCTCTCTAACAGCAACAGTGCTGAACACTACTGCTGAAGAAGTAGTGAAGTCACTATGCTGGAGGAATCTCATTCAGGAACTGGACACCTTCAATGCATAGGCAACCCGAGTCTCATTTAAGAAACAGCAAGATATCGTGACATAAATTTTCGCTTTTATTTTTTCCCATTCTAAAAAAAGTGCATTTCTTATAAAGTGGTTTTTGAAAGTATCTATGAATTTTATTCTTCCCATACCACAGAAAGGCATGCCAACCAATTTGTAGGTCATGCCCCTCTAGGTATAATAGTCTTTTATCTCTAAGCATTATCCATTCTTTACGCCATGTTAATATAGTTGCTTGGTAATATAACGTCCAGTCCGGCAGTCCAAATCCTCCACTTTCTTTCGCTTCTTGTAATATTTTCAGTCTGATTCTAGCTTTTTTTCCTTGCCAGATAAATTTCAGTATTGTTGTATTTAGTTCATCAAAAAAGGTTTTTCCCAGTCTTACAGGTATCGTTTGGAATAGAAAAAGTATTTTCGGTAAGATATTCATTTTCACTGTTGCTATTCTCCCCAGCATTGAAAGTTGAAAGTTTTTCCACTTTTCCAAATCCAATTTTATTTGTTTTAGCAATCTTACATAGTTGTCTTTTTTACTGTTGCACATCTTGCTTTTAATAAATTCGCAAATATTTAACTTTTTTAACTATTTGAACATTTGGTTTTTTTTGCTAGTTGGTTTTTTTGTTTTTCTGTTAGATTTTTTGTTAGCGCTTTAGTCTTTTCTTTTTATTTTCAACCCTCCACTTCTCCAAATTCTTCTATTTTCTCCATAGGTTTAGTGCTTGTTTCAAGCGGTTCTTCCAATATAAAAATGAAGTCATCTGCAAATGCTTGTAGTTTATATTTTTCATCTTTTATCTCCAGTCTTTTAATTTCTATATCTTGTCTGATGTTTCTATTTAATACTTCCAGTGTTAGTATAAATAATAATGGAGATAGTGAGCATCCCTGCCTTGTGCCTTTTTTAATGTCAAAGTTTTCTGTAAAATCACCATTTACAATTATTTTGGCTGTTTGTTTATGATAAATTGTTTTAATTACATTTATAGTTTTCTCCAAAATCCATTTCCTCTAGTTGCTGAAACATAAATTGCCAATTTACGTTGTCGAACGCTTTCTGTGCATCAAGAAATATTAAAGCCATCTGTTTCCCTGGATGAATTTCATAATACTCTACAAAATCTAGAATCATTCTTAAATTATTTTTTATCTGTCTTTCAGGTAGAAAGCCATTTTGGTCTGTTGTCATGGTTGTCAACGCTGTAAACATTGGATGTTCCCGCTCTGACAACTGATGAAAATTGCAGCTATTTTCTCTTTGCTTTTAACATGCTTTTTCTGGTATTTAGAAATCAGGTGCAGAAGGGGGGGGGGATGAAAGCTTGAGCTCATTAGCCATAACAATAACGCTGCTCAAGGATGAGCTGATAATGTTTCGGCGGGCTGAGGAACTAGGGAGAAAGTCCGCGTATTAGGCTAATTGGAGAATGTGATTTATGACAGCTTATTGGGGGTGGGAATTGCACTTTGTTACTTTGTATCTGGGGGAGGGAATTTAGTTTTTGGGTTCAACTATGTAGTGCCGATCCTTTGTTTTCTGAATAAAATGTTCTTTAAGGAAGAATTTTTGCCTTGAAGTTCTTTTGATGGGTTTTATCTATCGGAACCATGACATTGGTTCCGATAGATAAAACCAGTAAAAGAACTTCAAGGCAAGAATTCTTCCTTAAAGAACATTTTATTAGGAAACAAAGTATCGGCACTTACATAGTTGAACCCAAGAATGAGATTCCCTCCTCCCAGATACAAAATAACAAATTGCAATTCCCACCCCACAAAAGCTGTCATAAATCACATCCCCCAATTAGCACAAAACGTGGGCTTTTCTCCCCGGCCCCTCAGCTCGCCAAACCCTTATCAGAACACGTCCTTGAGTTCCCACACTTCTACATTGTTATGGCTAGCGCTAAACCCTCAGGCATTTACCCCATCCCCCCTTCTACATCTGAACTCTAAAAGAATAGAAAAGGCACGTTAAAAGCAAAAGAAAAAATGGCTGCTGGTTCTCAGTTGTCAGAGCGATGACATCCATTGTCACAGCATTGACATCTGTATGTATAAATTCGGTCAGAAACTTCTTTAGTCTTTCTGCTATTATTGAGGCAAAAAATTTATAATCTACATTTAATAACGATATTGGTCTGTAATTTTTATTTGCGTTAGATCAGTCTTCTTTGGGTATTAGGGTAATATTAGCTTCAGTCCATATATTTGGTATTTTAGCCTCGAAAAGTATTTCATTGCACAGTTCTTTCAATATTGGGCTTAGTATACTATCTTGTAATGATTTATAAAGCTCTGCAGGTAATCCATCTGGACCTGGAGTCTTATCATTTTTTTGCCTTTTTATACCCTCTGTAATCTGCATCATTGATATTTTTCCATTTAATATATTTTGAATATTCTCTGAAATTTTGGGTAAGTCTGCTTTTTTAAAATACTGAATTTTTGCTTTTGAAATTTCCTCTGCGTTGTAAAGTAACTCGTAATAGTCTTTGATATTTTTTTAATTGTATCATTTTGAAACTGTAATTCACCTTTTGAATCTTGCAATTTGTTTATCAGTTTTTTCTCTTTTTCTTTTTTCAGTCTATATGCGAACCATCTCCCCAGTTTATTGGCATTTTCAAAAAAGTTCTGTTTAGCTCTTTTAATCTGTTGGGCCATTATTTCCATCTCAGCTAGGTTTAATTTATGTTTTATTATCTCCATTTGCTTCTTAAGTATTTTCTTTTGTAGGTCTATTTGTAATTCTGATTCTAATTTTCTGAATTCTTCCTTCAACTTTAACTGTTGTTGTTTCTTTTCTTTATTCTTTTTAGCAGTATGTTATAGCCAATCCTCTGAAATATTCTTTAGCTGTGTCCCACACATTTTGAAGCGATGTCTCGTCTTTCTTGTTTATTTTGAAAAAAAAGTCCATTTCCTTTGTCGCTAGTTGTATGAATTCTTTTTCTTTCAATATAGATTTGTTCAAGGACCATCTTAATTTTTTCTTAGCTCCTCTCCAAATCATCTTTATTGGATTATGATCTGCCCAGATATTAGTTTCCATCTCAATTTCTTGTATCATCGTACTAAGTTCCGAGGATGTCCATATCATATCAATTCTAGACCATGATTTATGTCTATTTGAGTAAAATGTATATTGTAGTTTCTTTGGATTTTTTTCTCTCCATATATCTTGGATACAGAGTTCTTCTGCCATTTTTAAAAATGCTTTAGGTAACATATTTCTTCATTTCTTCCCTTGTTTAGTGCTTTTATAGTCCAAAGTTCCATCTATTATTGCATTGAAGTCTCCCATTATACAAATGGAAGCATTTGCTTACCCAAATTTAATTAATTATGACAAAGTTGTGACCTATAAAGATATTTTGGACAATGAAGGGAAATTGAAAGACAGATAAGATTTACAAGAACAAGGTATTGATCTATCATGGTGGCCATATTTGCAAATCCAAGCGAGATATGAAAAAGATGCTAAAACAATGGGATTCTATAAAGAACAGACAGAATTTGATAAGATACTGTTAAAAACAGACAAAAAACTGATTAAGAAACTCTATAAATATCTGTTAAGCTTAAAGATGGAAGAGGAACAAGTAAAAGAAACAATGATAACATGGGCAAAGAACTTTGGACATAATATAGAATTAGAAAACTGGCAAAGTTTATGGGAAAGAAATGCTAAATTAACGAAAGCAGTGGCATATAAAGAAAACCTATATAAATGTTTTACAGATGGCATTTAACACCAGTGAGATTAGCGAAAATGTTTAAAAATACTTCAAACAAGTGTTGGAAATGCAAACAAAAGCCAGGTACCTATTACCATATCTGGTGGACGTGCTTAAAGCTAAAAGATTTTGGTCAAAAATACACTTATGGTTGGAGAAAATGACTAAAAAACAAATAGATTTCAAGCCAGAATTATTTTTGTTAGGAATAATAGGAGCAAATTATGAGAAAGACTGTATATATTTAATTTTACATGTACTAACTGCAGCAAGAATTGTATTTGCCCAATATTGGAAAAGTGAAAACTTACCAACTGAAGAGCTAATTAAGAAAATTTTAGAGTGTGCAGAAATGAATAGATTGACTTTAAAGATAAAAGAGAAAGAAGATTCAGTGTATTTTAGAACATGGGATAATTTTTATCAATGGCTAGAAAAATGAGTTAGAGAGAAAGGAATGTGATATGTAACATTGAATATATACTAGTAAGAAGACTATTGAGTGATTAATTAACATATTGTTTATGATAATTATTATTCATTGTTTTTTAAATACATGAACCCAGACAACATGCTGTTTGCTAATTATTAAGAATGTCACTTTAAAAAATCCTAACCCCAACCCTAACCCCGACCCCACCCTATTCCTAATCCTATAAAAAATAATAATATATATATATTTTAAAAAAAAGAAACAACAAGATAATCAGAGAATTCAAGAGTCTCTTAAAATCAATCAGGGTGATTTGACAATTCAGGCAGTAAGCACATTTTCTCAAAAAAAATATATCATGGATAATATTATATATGTAGTTTTTGAAGTATTATTTATACTGAATCAGAACATCCTGATTTCTAGATTTCAATTGCCAATTACTGATCTGCCAGAAACAAGTGTTCAGTATCTTGTTTGAATTCCTTCAACTCTGAACAGCCGAAAACATAAGTACATTCCCCATTATTTTGAATAATAAAAATTCAACCTTAAAATAACTGCTAGTTTTTTAAAAATTTTCAACCATTTCCACACTATTTAGTAGACTAAAGACTGGCAAGATGGTGATTACTGGCATCACTGTATTCTCACAAATTCGCACTGCACCAGTTAAAATACCTAACAGCTATGAATTAAAAAAATAAATCTCAAAAACCTTTCAGCAACTGGAATTATTTCAGACTGAAGCTGAAGAAATTAAGCATCTTAATTTCCCCATAATTCTGACCTATTGTGGCAAAAAATAACATATATAGTATGTAATATTCCCAGCCAATCAAGAAAAGAGAAAAGGGAAATGAAAAATAGTTCTTGTTGATTAGGATGGTGAAGAGTTCAAGAACAGAGGGAAGGCAGGGTACAGAGGTTCTGAATGGTGGAGAAAGAATCAAGAGACAAGGATAAACTGGAGAGATGGTAGAGAAGACCCATACAAGCTATGAAAAATAAGTTTTAAAAAGTGTCTTGTGGGGGAGAGAGAAAAAAGAACTAGAAATTTTGCATTAATAGAATGCAGGTCATTTTGAACATATGAACATCATATGAGTATGATGCAACACTAAGTAAACCCTCCAAAACAGATCAAGAATATGTTCCAGAAAACAGAGAAACTGCAAGCATTACAGTGAAAGATTCAATTCTAAGAAGAAAATATAACACAGTAATTAATTCTGCTTTTGTCTGTTATTCTTCCTACAAATTTCTACGTTTTCAGTATTTTATCATACAGTTCTCTAGCTGTATTTCCAATAGATGCATAGGAGTTGTAGAATAAATACGTATGTCTTTGCCATTCTTTAAAAAAAGCTACTATACTAATTTACAATACATTTATGTATAACATGACATGTTGATTCCTCCAGATCTATTTTAAGTATATTAAATAGCCAATTTATAATGCAGTGCTCCAAGAAGCATATCAATATAAACTATTCTCCATTTAGATTTTCCTATCTCAATGTTAAAAGTACCATTTCATTTAGATATTATTGTGGGATAATATTGTGATATCTAACATCATTTGATGTGATATTTTAAGAGACTGAAGCTTTTAGAGTAGTGAAATTATGTTTCTCAATTATAATTCACTTCAGAATCAATCTCTTCCAAAGAATTTTATAGTAAAAATACAAGCTAGATCTTACCTTAAATATCCACGAAGATTATAAAGTTATAAAAGGAACCTCTTAAGTAATTAGAAACTGGAAATAATTTGCTTTGCCTGAAACTCTCACAAATATGTCAAAAAAGAATTTACACACATACAGCTGAGAAATAATCACTTGACCTGATGACTCATCAATTTCTCCACAAGGACTGTTGCAGTTGCAAATATATTGTTAGAAGACCAACTAGTTTAAAGTTTTTAAGACTTTCAGTACAGTATGGTAGTCCTCATCCTATGACCTTAATGGAGCCTGTCCCCCCCTCTCTCTGATGCGGTTGTTAAACACCATGTGAGTTGTTAAGCACAACATGGGGTGCCCACCCCAACATCCATTGCACACTTACCTTTTGAAGATCTCCAGAGCTCCATGTAGGCCAGAGACAAAGCAATAATACAATCTTAGGGAAACAGAGCAGATCATTCCATTCCTGGGTTGTACTGCTCAGGGACACTGAGAGATGGAATGGCCTGCCCTCCTTCCTCAATATGAGATTGGAAGCTCTGGAGATCTTCAGAAGATAACTACAGGATGGATGAAGGGGAATGGGAGGAGCCCCAAGCCCTGTGAGGACCCAGTGGGAGGGAAAAGCAGGCGCAATGCCTGTAGGAACCTGGCAGAACAGGATGGTAGAAGGAAATAGGTGGAGGGTCACTGTTACATCCCTGCAGTTGATTGTAAAGGCAAATGACCACCGGGGCATTGCAGCAGCCGTAACTTTGAAACAGAGATGTAAATGCCTTTTGGGAGGTCTTGTTGTATCTCTCAATGGTCACTAAGCGACCAGTTGTAAGCCCAGGACTACCTGTGCACTATAATAAGATCCACAAATCAAAAGCAAGATAAATCTGTCATAAGCTCAATAAGGATTTAATAAGTGTTTTACTACACTTTTTGTTACCTTGATTAGAGTACAATGAGGTTTTCAGATCATAACAAAAGTTATTTGCTGTATCTTTCTTCTTCACAGGTCAGAGCTAATAGCTGAATAAGATTTTTCCACTTTGAGAAAACATCTTCTATCTATGTCTTAGCAGTGCTTATTGTATTTAGTTATGTTGGGATGGTCCAATGATGTCACTATAAAATGGTAATCCAGCTATGATAAAATTAGACCCATGATTTCACTTATAAGAAAATATATTTCAGCTGCACAACAGATATGAACATACTAACAAATGACACTATATCAAGTCAGACCAAATGAGTAGCAATATTCCATGCTTTGGGACATACCTGGAATCAAGTGTGCTTTGGCATGGATTTTGAAAATTCAAAGTCAATTGTTATAAACTAGTTCAGCCTATTCTCACAGATGTTGCCATTCCGGTTTTCAATATGATAGAGCTAAAATTATGAAATTCTATTCTATAGTTGTTACCTCTGGGAAACAACTATGTACTGATATTGCACTAATCATGCTGCTCAGTTCTTCAGAACAGGCAGAGAACTGAACTTCGTAACAGATGTTATATAGTTACATAATGCTTGTGTTCAATGGACCAGAATGCCCACCAGTGATTATTAAATGCCATATAGATAACATTTGATAAGCTTTCCATTTGAATACTTATATTGATAAATTAAAAATTGTAATTAATATAAACCCTTGCTTTAATATAGTGAATCTTTATAATGTACTTTATAAAAATGAAATAAAAATGTAAGTTTGCGAACTGCAATATAAAAATATATAAGCATTTTTCTCCATTTCAAGTTCTTGAGTCTTGGCTTCATTCTATCAGAATTCTACTTAATTCTATGTATTTAGAATATATTGACATAGTATATCTTATACTATTTCTTTACTAAAATTTACAACTGTGAAAAATTCAAGTTTTCTGACAGTGATATGAACATTTTAAAGTTATTATAATAGAAGGTAATAGAATTGTTACTATTTAAAATAATTGCAGCATAATTTCAATTTTAGAAACTGTTCTTCTAAAAATCATCTTATATTAAATGGAAATGAGAAATACTTTGAAATACCAGACATCCATTAAGAAGATTAAAAAGCAAACTACCTGGTATGTTTAAAGGAGATCAATCAAGTAGATAAAGTAGATCACAACCTACTACTTGATAAGATAGAAAAATGTGGGTTAGACAGCATCACCACTAGATGGATTCGTAGCTGGCTGACCGGCCGTACTCAGCGTGGTCCTCAATGGAACTGCATCTACATGGAGGAAAGTGAGTAGTGGGGTGCCCCAGTTCTAGGCCCAGTGCTCTTCAACATCTTCATCAATGATTTGGATGAGGGGATAGATGGGGAACTCATCAAATTTGCAGACGACAACGAGCTGGCAGAAATAGCCAACACTCCAGAAGACAGGCTTAAGATACAGAAGGATCTTGACAGACTTGAACATTGGGCACTATCTAACAAAATGAAATTCAATGGTGAAAAAAGTAAGGCACAGGTATAGTTTAGGAGGTACCTTGCTCAACAGTAGTAACTGTGAGAGGGATCTCGGAGTCCTAGTGGACAATCACTTAAATATGAGTCAGTAGTGTGCTGCAGCTGCCAAAAAAGCCAACACAGTGCTAGGTTGCATTAATAGAGGGATAGAATCAAGATCACGTGAAGTGTTAATACCACTTTACAATTCTCTGGTAAGGCCACACTTGGAATACTGCATCCAGTTTTGGTCAGACGACACCAAGCTGGCAGGAATAGCCAACACTCCAGAAGATAGGCTTAAGATACAGGAGGATCTGAACAAACTGGAACACTGGGCGCTATCTAACAAAATGAAATTCAACGGTGAAAAAAATAAAGTTCTACATTTAGGCAAGAAAAACCAAATGTACAGGTATAATATAGGTTGTACCTTGCTCAATAGTAGCAACTGTGAGAGGGATCTCGGAGTCCTAGTGGACAATCACTTAGATATGAGCCAGCAGTGCAGCTGCCAAAAAAGCCAACACAGTGTTAGGCTGCATTAACAGAGGGATAGAATCAAGATCACGTGAAGTATTAATACCACTTTACAATGCCTTGGTAAGGCCACACTTGGAATACTGCATCCAGTTTTGGTCACCACGATGTAAAAAAGATGTTGAGTACAGAAAAAGAGGAACAAAGATGATTAGGGGACTGGAGGCTAAAACTTACAAGGAACGGTTGCTGGAATTGGGTATGTCTAGTTTAATGAAGAGAAGGATGAGGGGAGACATGATAGCAGTGTTCCAATATCTCAGGGGTTGCCACAAAGAAGAGGGAGTGAAGCTATTCTCCAAAGCACCTGAAGGTAAGACAAGAAGCAATGGGTGGAAACTAACTAAAAAGAGAAACAACCTAGAACTAAGGAGAAACTTCCTGACAGTTAGAACAATTAATCAGTGGAACAACCTGCCTCCAGAAACTGTGAATGTTCCAACACTGGAAGTCTTTAAGAAGAGATTGGACAGCCATTTGTCTGAAATGGTATAGGGTTTCCTGCCTGAGCAGGGGGTTGGACTAGATGACCTCCAAGATCCCTTCCAACTTTATTATTATTATTATTAATCAATGTTATTATGGTCACAGTCACAGACTAGCATTACAAATAAAAGCATTAAAACAATACTAATAGTAAAAAATAAAAAATAGACAAAATAATACATTACGATTAGTGGTGGATTGTTAGTGGGAAGTTAAGAGTCCTCCTAATTTTGTATATAGCGTAACAGTTTAGCCACATTCAGAAAAACTACTTGGTACTGATTTGATAACAGTAGTTGCCCTGTGAAAAAGATCAGTATTTCCTGGATATTTTATGAGGTGAGGTGTTATAAACTGAGTCCCTGAGCCCTTAGAGAAGATGCAGTATAGCAGGATGTGAGCTGTAGTTTCAATGGCCCCTTGTCCACAGGGGCACAATCTCAGCTCATATGGTATTCTTTTTGTATCGGCCCTCCCAAACTGCTGTGGGAAGTGTGTTGCAGCATGCTAAGGTTAATGCCCTTCGGATTTTGGGGACAGTTGTTTGATATAAATATCTCACTGCTGTAAAAGGGGGGATTTGACTGCTCAAAAAAATGTTCTTGTAAAGAGCAGCCCAATCTTGTTAGTTTTCCAGATCTTTAATATGTTGTTTGAGTGCACTAAATGCACACTCATACCCCATCATCAAAAGCACTTCCCTGGAGAAACCAAGATACTGGGAGTTTTTGTGAGATGGTCCTGAACCATACTGATTCAAAATTGACTTCTATAAGGAGAGAACTCAAACCTGTAGGGGAAAAGAGGAGTTTTAACCAATGTGCAAAAATGTAAATCCATGCACCTGTTTCGATTTTGGCTAGTCTTGCCTCCCACCTTTGTACTACATTTGGGACACTACCCGAAATCTGGCTCTAATTAGGAATTTGGATTGCACATTTTCCAGAGGAGTAAAAGAGGAATAAAGTCTCAGCTGAGCACCAAAGATTAATTGTACACGAGCCTTTGCTAACTATAACTTCAGTGCTACTGGAATATACTCCTCTGGAAAAAAATTTTTTTTTTGCTGTTTTGGGGCATTTTCGATGACATAGTTTTGATGTGCACTGCGTTTAGTAGAGCTATAGGTTAAAGGAAATGTTTTACTATACTAGAATTTCTTCAGAATTATTTTTCCTTCTAGTACAATGGATTGTTTGAATTTCATGCCATGTGCACTGCTGAAATGCTAACATGTTCACATTCAGAAAAGACACAATACAGTATTAGATACTTGACAGCTGTCTCACAAGAGACCAGAAATAATCATGCTGATTTATTCATTCTTCCCAACTCTGACACAAACTAGTTAAAATAGAAAAAATGATTAATAGTGAAACATCCATGCGTGATCTCTATCAGTCTGATGCTCTGAGTTGTTCCATTCTACTAAATGATAAAGTACCATCAAAGTCAATTTTCCAAAGCCAAATTAAGAGAAGAGTTTATGGATTTTATAAAAAAATATTCCATAATCTAATCAGTATCTTTGGAACTAAATTAAACAAGAGGAACATGGAAGTGAAGTTGCCATTTCTAAACCCAGCAACAGGCTCTGATATTCAATAAAACAACCTGTTACTACAACTTCAGCAAGTGTAAGATGTGTGGACCAACTTCCAGATTTCCCCAGTCTACACGTCTTAAAATTACCAAGGTTGAAAAACACTGCTCCTTAAAGTCCAATTGCATTTGGAATTTCCAAATATTCCACAAAAGGTAACAAAATACCCAAACTATACTGTTGAAACATAACCATTTCCTTGAACAATAAATTTGCACACAAAACCAGATTCATATGTAGGCATTTTAAGAATCAAGAATATACAGCCCATTAAAACCAATATATGGATAACATGACTCTACACAAGACCATTTATATAAGCACAGTCTCCACCAAAAAGACAACCATGTGAACACAATACTGCACATAAACAAAAATGATAAACCTGAACAAACCTCCAGCTCATTAAAGAAACTCAAAAATTCTAAACAATGTTAACATACCATGCTAAGTCATGGTTTACTGAAAGAATAGAAATGGCTGGATTCATACAGCATTCTAAACTATACAGTATTATTTACAAAATTCAGTGGCTGGATTCACACATACACAAAACCTTGGTTGCACGGTAATTCTTGAAATCTAAACAAATCCCTCAACAAACCAAAAGCACACTCACAAATACAAAAAAAATGTATTTTGACAAGGCTGGATTTGAGGGGATATCCTCTGGCTATTAACAAAAGAAACTGAGATAAAATAAATTAGAATTGATTTTACTAATTTGTAAGGCGATTATATTCATCTACAAGGATTACACAACATATAATAACACTAGTGACTAAACAATGGTTAATACAGCCATAAGAGGTAATGCTGGGGTTTGCACAGAATATGGAATATAAATTATCTAGATTTATAATATTAATACACCACATTTTAGCTTAACGGGTTCTGTGAACTGTGCCTCTGGATTCATGGATTATTAAATGATTTATTAAATAAACTCCAATTGCTTGATACACACAGCACTGTAAAGCTAAATCTGACAGACTTGTTCAATAACACTGTGCTAAAATAAATCTTGGTTTAGTTCACAATTATGCAAATATAGCTCTAGACTTTCAAGTTAAGCAAGAAGGAAAAAAGGAAAAAGTTCCATTTAAACAGCATTAGTGTACCTACTTAACTTAACCTGCAAGTTTAAGGAAGCTACAGGTCTATGTAAAAACTTAAGACAGAAAATGTTGAAAAAAGCTTATTTGATTACTATCAATAACCAAAATACAAACATTTACCACACTGTCAAGGTTTACATATTGTGCTTAACTATTATTTGTCAGATGAACCCAAAAGACTCTGTTCATTTAATCATGGGAGGCCAAAACCAGACTAATCATATTATAACTTAGCATAGTATGCAGTGTGGCATGTAACTTAGCAGGTAGGAAGTAGATGGGTATAGTCTCAGAATCACCTAAATGGGGAGGGAAGTGATTAAAACATTTTTGCCTAGTCCCACAAATAACCCAGTCCTGTGCCATGAAGAGCTCTATATTGCACCAAGAAGCTTAGTGTGTGCCAGTGCAACTTAGGAAATAATGGTGCTATATGAGAATGCAGGGGTGTACCCATAACTATCATGTTGCTGCATTCTGGACCAGTAGTAGCTTCCAAGTAGTCTTCAAAGGCATCCCATGTAAAGTGCACTGTAATAGTCCAAATGAGAAGTGATCAAAATATGAAGTAACCATGAACTGGACCTCCCAATCCTAGAATGGATTTTTGCAAAAGCTTTCCTAACTCTAGCTGCTCTTTGAGCAAGAGCTGAGAATCCAAGAACTTCTCACTGGGGAAGAGGTATCCCATCTAGGGTTTATAGTGGAAGGTCCACAGATCTGAAAGACCCTAAGATCCACAGCCATTCAACCCTGCTAGAATTAAGCAAAAATTGTCCACAGCTTCCAGAAACAGGGAAAGAACCATGTTAGCTTCATTGGGTCAATAACAGAGATGTATTATAGCCGTGTATCAACCCCACGTTGATGATACTTTACTCCATGTCAACAGATTACCTCAAATTGGTCAGAGGAAGTCAAAAGTGTTGGAACTTCTTAGAAATAAGATACAGTAACTGCATCAATCCAATGAGAACAAAAACATGGAACAGCTTAGGAAACTGCTGTGAATTTTCATCTGAAATTAAGATACATGTATAGGAAGTGGAAAGTGTGTGTAATCTTGAAGAAAATATGCCAGTAACTCATATTTGCAAAATAAAATATGAAAAACTAAAGAATGATTGGAACTTTGGCTCAAAAAAGCTAAAAACAAAAAGATTTTTTTAAAAAAATATCATTAGTACAAAAGTTTAAAAATGTTTGCCCACGTTTGGGGAGGATGGTAGAATACCACAGATGATGTGGAAAGGGAATTTTCCTCTATTTCCACTTTGCTTCCATCTTCTCAATGAACTGATGACTGATGAAAGACCAAGGCTACTGTACAGGTAATCCTATACTTAAACCACAATTCAGCCCAAAATTTCTTTTGCCAAGCAAGACAATTGTTAAGTGAGTTTTGCTCCATTTTACAACCTTTCTTGCCACAGTTGTTAAGTGAATCATTGTAATTGTTAAGTTAGTAACAGGGTTCTTAACTGAATCTGACTTCCCCATTTGCTTGTCAGAGGGTTGCAAAAGATAATCACATGACCCCAGGACACTATAATTATCATAAATCTATGCCAGTTGCCAAGCGTCTGAATTTTGATTATGTAACCATGGGGATGCTACAATGGTCAGAAGTGTGAAAATGGTCAGAAGTCACTTTTTCAATACTGTTGTAACTTCAAATGGCTACTAAATAAATAAAATGCTGAAAAAAATCTCAGTGTCTCATGATTATGAAGGAAAAATGAAATAAGAGTTTGATTTTATTTTTGGCAGGGAATTAATTTTTCTATAATATAAAACTAATAAATGAATAAAATATTAATGCACAATATATTAAAATAAAGTTAAGAAAAAAATACTTTGGAGCTTGGTCTTTTTCTTGTAACTGTATGACATGGGAACCCAGTCTGAGAAGTTAGACTTCTAAGATACAGAAAAAGAATTATTAGTCTTGCTCATGCAGCATGCTTTGTCATGATGCGGCTTGGTTAGTTTTAGTTCCCTCTTTCTGTTCCTGTAGTTACAGTAATTACACTAAGAGCATGACAAAGAAAACATATGGGGTTTGGAAAGAAGGAATACTGGTTGGAAAACTGTAACAGTAGGAAAATGGGTGGGAGAATTATCCAATAGAAAGATAAGCATTTTAGTAAACTATCACTTCAAACCTGCTCAGCTATTCAAGTGACTTGGATCCTATTTGACATAGCTGTCCCCAGTCTCACAAAGACAGCATTCTGTTCATTTGATTATATCACACTCAGTAATTTGGTAAATCAATTGGCGGAAAGATTTCATGGGACTCTATTTGCAGAGACTTTGCCCTTACAGATGTAGTGAAATAGAAACTCTTGCTCATGTCCTCATATGGTATCCCACCCAACATGTGCTCTGATCTGCCCAATCATCGAATCTGAGGCTCACACTGATGAATTTTATATTTATTACTTTTTAAGGCATGTTAACACCATACTCACATAGTCAAATATCTTCAGCAAGTCATTGTGGAAAACTTTAATTAGAATCTGAAGTAAATTGTAGAAAATCTGCATGTTAAGATTATCCATATTAAAACCAAAAGAGGCAAAACAGAACTCTACGCAAAGGAAATTTAAAGGACAAGAACAAAATAGAATATCTACCCGCTCCTTTGACCATTTAATCTCCTTGTTTCTCTTTTTTAATGACAGATAAATCTCAGCAATTAAGAAATTTACTATGGAAAAATTTTCTGGGCAGAATATAAATAGCTAAATGCAACTTTACTCTAAAATAAAGGCAAAAACAGTCAGTGAATAAATCTCAAGACAATTAACCATCGACATATTTTTCTAAGATTATAACCTTACGAAAACATACAGAAAGCTACAGTTTACTAGAATCAGTTGGACTTCGCTTGGGTTAATATGAATAAATCTGAAGTATAAAGAACACAACACAGAAACCAACGGAATAAATGTGAAAAGAAAGGAATAGCCGGCACTATTTCCCATCTCTGATTAAAAAGGCTACAGTAATGAGACACTGCGGAGGAACTGGCTTAACGGTATGAATGAACCAGAAGCGTTTTGTCACAAAGAGGCTCACCCAAACAGTAATTGCTCCGAGGAGGGAAAGAATCTTTTGGCCAAGCGCAGACGTCAGCTCCGGCCAAAGACTGGAGGCCACGGAGTGAATGGAAAGAAAAAGAAACCCCTGATCCGGAAGGCTCCCCTCCCTCGACGGAATTGCCCTCCGGGGAAGAAAGCGCAACCTCGGGCGAGCGAGAGAAGCAGCCCACGGGACACGCCCGTTCCGCAGCGCCGGCAGCAGCTGATCGCCCAGCCACCAATCGCGGCGACCTCCCACTTCCCTCAAGAACGACCTTCCCCCGTTAAGTCCAACGCGCTTGCGCCAAAGGAAGTGACGTCACGTGTTTTCCGTTTGCGTTGATCTGCGGCATGTAGGTTGTGTCCGTGTTTTGTATAACAAGAAAGCTGTTAACGCTGGTACATCGTTGTCATCGTTCCTAGTCCTTTTAAATTCACACAAACAGGCAGAAGACGAGGATGAAAAACATTGGGAAGAGTTCACGCGTGCACCCATTTTTTAATAAAATAAACCGGTGAAGGGATTTTATTGTGCTTATGATTTTATTATGTTTAAGTTTGATATTAGTGTTATTTTGTAACCATTTTATATTGATATTAGTAGTGATATTTTGTAATCATTTTATATATAACTGTTCATGTGCAAGCAGCTTTGTAGGTGCCTTATATTGGGAAATTATTTACATAAAAGCAAATGTCTCATGCTAAATATACAGGAGATTGCTTATGAAAGGAGTAATGTGAGATTCTATGGTTTAGGAAATAAGGAGGGGGAAGGTGAGCTAGCCTGGACTGATGTGTATGAGTCATCACCTTGGAATTTGTTTTTCTGTGCTTCCTTACTCCTGGTACAGAGAATTGAATCTCTTTGTTCTGAAAAGGTATAAAGAGTGGAAGAAATCTTTTCTGTGTGTGCCTTCATCCCTCTAAACAGCCACGAAGAGGGAGGACGACACCCGACTCTGTTTTGATCAAAATAAAAGTTGTTTTCTTGCTGAAACCTCGGCTCAGGAGTTTCTTTGGCTTTTTAAAATTCCTGAGTAGCCCAGAGGAGTTTGTGAGGTTATGTGGAAAACCTTACACCCCGCATTCCATGACTTTGTACAGCATGCTAAACCTGATTTGCAAATCACATCAAGGCACAAATTGAAATGTCCTGTGAATGCAACTTAGTCCTACAAAGAAAATGAATGACAGCGCAGAGGTGGACAATCGTTTTATTAATCCAAATGTCACAAAAGAAAGGCAGCAAATAAGTCTATAGTTTGCATGTTGTGACTATAATGTCTGCAATTTCAACTTATAACATACATTGTATTTATACATGGTGTTATTCATTCATTCATTGCATTATAGTGGAGTTCCTTCACACAAAATCAGTTATAATTCACATAATATTGTAAAAGTAAACCATGGCTTAGAAATCACTTCTAAATTCTAACATGCTGAACTAAAAATAAACCAGGTTTTAACTATATATGTCATATCAACCTTGACATAATGTGATTTGTTAAATTGGCATACTTTTGATAAAAACTAATAGTAAGGAATAAGATAGATAGATAACCTTTATTGTCATTTTTTACTGTGGGCACAATGGCACACATTAAAAATGAAGTTCAGTTGCTTGCTCTCAAACGTTTACACATACATAACACACATTTAAACATACTATATACAACATATGTATAGACCTACACCCTTACATATAATTTCAGTGAAGTATATGCAATATGTGAATTAGATCTGCTTTTAAAGATAGAGAATACAAATAGCCTAAATTACACTAAACTCCAAACAAGCAAATAAAATTATGACTGTTTATTATTAAGCCCAGTAGCTGAAGCTGATCTTTCACAAACAAACCTATGAATTATGTTATATGAATACAATTGGATTTGAGATGAAACCAAGCAAACCAGTTTTTTTGGCATATGTGAACCAGGTCAAAGCTGATTTGTGCAACACTTTAAGCTTTTTTACATTCAGAGAGATACCCCTCCAGCTAACTTGAATATTTAGGATATATAAATCAGTGTGTTTATAATTAAACTCTTTTAAAGTTTAAGACACTGGCTGGATTATGTTTTATTGCTTGTTTGCATTATATTGAATTCCAATATGATGCAATCACTCTCACCCAAAGTTCCAGCAACTTCAACTCCCTCTATCACTTCTCAATTAGTAAGAATTAGGTCCAGTATAGCTTTTTCTTTTTGGATGATGAAGTTGTCAGCTAGGTTGGTTAGGAATTTGTTTGATCTCCCACTTGCTGCAGAATTTGTCTATCAGTTGATATCAGGGTAGTTACAATCTCCCTTTACTACTGTAGTATGTTTCCTACATACATTTGTTAGTTGTTTAGCTAAAAGTTCATCAATTTCTTCTGCTTGGTTGGGTGGCCTGTAGTATACACCTATAGCAATGTCATTCTTTTTTCCTTTTATATTGACCCATATGGATTCTAGGAGGTTCTGTAGCTATTTTCTCAGCCCTCCTTCTGGTTTGTGCAGTATACAGATCCTCAATGGAAGGTAGGCTGGTTGCAATTGTTTTTTCTGCAGTTCTAACTATCCATTGAAGTCTGTATCCTGTACTGCTTGGTTGCTGTGCCAAACCAGACAGTTATTAAGGTACAAATGACAAACTCAATAATTCCTCTGTAGAACTATATCAGCAGATCCTTCCGCAGTCTGAGCTTTCCGAGTTGATGCAGGAAGAACATTCTTTGTTGGGCTTTTTTAACGATGGTTCTAATGTTAGGTGTCCATTTCAAGTCCTGGGAGTTTATAGAACCTAGAAACTTGAAAGTCTCTACTGTTGATACTGTGTTGCCTAATATATTGCAAGAGGCAGTAGAATAGGATAGCTTCTTCTAAAATCTACTATCATCTAGTTTTAAGAGTGTTCAGCTCCAGATTGTTTTGGCTGCACTACAGGGCCAGTTGATCTACCTCCCTTTATATGCAGACTCATTATTGTGTCAAATGAGACCAATGACTGTTGTATCATGTGCAAACCTGAGTACTTTAACAGAGGGATCCTTTGAAATACAGTCACCAGTATAGAGAGAAAAGAGTAATGGAGAGAGCACACAGCCCTGGGGGGCTCCTGTGATTTTACCTAGCTTCACCTGCTGCTTCCTATCTGTTAGAAAGCTTATAATCTATCTGCAAGTATGATCAGGTATAGCTTGTTGAGTCAATTTAGAAAGGATTTCTGGAATGATGGTGTTGAATGCCGAGCTAGTCTACAAAAAGGACCGTTGCATAGGTCTTTGGGGATTCAAGATGTTGTAAGATGTAGTGCAGTGCCATATTGACAGCATCATCTGTCAATCTATTTACACAGTAAGCAAACTGCAAGGGGCTTACAAGTGAATCCGTTATGTCTTTTAGGTGGGCCAGCACCTTTCCAAAGTTTTCATAACTACAGATGTCAAAACAATCACTCTGTAGTCATTCAGCTCCTGAATGGAGGGTTTCTTGGGCACCGGGATGATAGTAGAAAGTTTGAAGCCAGAAGAGACATAACACATCTCCAGTGATTTATTAAAAATGTGGGTAAAGATGGGCTGTTGATCCGGTGCTTTTCCACGCTTTTGTCTGTGAAATAGACCATGCACATCTTTTTCTGTGATCACCAGAGGTAGGGGGGGCAAAGAGATGGAGTCAGGTATAGGAGACTATTGTTGGTGTATCTGACAGTGAATTGCTCTCAAACTTACAGTAAGGTCATTTGCCAGTTGTCAATTCTCTTCAGCAAGGGAAGGAGATTTGCTGTAGCCAGTAATATTTTAAAGGCTTTTCCACACATTTGCTGGTTCATTTGTTGATAGCTGATTCCTCAGTTTTTCAGAGTAGCTTCTCTTTGCTGCTCTGATCTCCCTTGTTAATATATTCCTGGCCTGATTGTACAGCAATCTTATTTGTATATTATCCGTATATATTAGATATACAGCAATCTAATTTGTATCTATGGTTTCTTATTAGGTTTATCTTAATAAGAATCATGGTTACAAATTATAGATAAGGCATTTGTTTAATTTAAAATATGCCTGGATTCAGGCCTATGTTCCTTTAATATATTAATCAGTGAAATATTGTATATTGTGCTAAGCCGTAACATGATTGTTTGGTTCAGTCACTATGTGATCTCATTCACTATGGTTTGTAAATTGTGACCTAGCCACACGATAGATTAGCAAGTCTGAAAAACTACTTTTGTATAAATTTGTAACTAAACATTATAAGCTACAAATGCATTTTCTATAAATCCAAAATAGTCAGTACTTCAGGTTCAGACGATGCCTTAAATTCAAGTCACAACCTAAACAACGTAAAATGTCACATACGCTGATTAACCGGGTTTTTTTCTTACTGTATTGTTGGAAGAAAAGTCTTCATCATTGTTCAGTCCAAGCTGGGAATAAACTGCAACCTTCTTCCTAAAGCAGTCGCCATGTTTATTCCCAGCTTGGACTGACCATGTTTATTCCCAGCTTGGACTGAACCACGATGAAGACTTTTCTTTCAACAGTATGGTACAAACACAACAATATATAATAAGCTGAAGTACGGGTTTTATTTTAGGTAAGCAACTCTTCGTGTACATCTACTTTATTAAAACCTTTTTTTCCCAAGTGAAATGCGCATCCCATTTTGGTTGTCTTTTTGTTAACTCTTTCGAAAAAGAGAAAAGAATACGCTCTATTTCGCCAGAAAGGTCCTACCACATATTGAACCCGGAAATGAACCATGTAAATGAAAGTGCGATTCTCACGCCCTTCACAGCCAATCGTAGGGGGAGGCCCTGCGCTTGCGTGACGTCTAGCGTAGAAGCGGACCCGATCTACGTCTGAAGCAAGTGGCCGTCGCACGTCACGTTGCGTCACCCTACCTCGCGTTGGGTGAAAGGTTGAGCCAGGAAAAGGGGTGGGGCTACGCGCACACTCGCGCGGACGGTCGGAACGGTCTGAGGCCCATGTAGAGTGGCGGCAGAAGCGGCCTGACTGCCACTTCTGGATCGAGATCTTGGGCCCTCAGCAGCTATGAAGGGGTGAGTGCGGGACCGGCGCTGTCCCCTCTTTTTCCTCTCTGACATCCGTGGGGTGGCTTCGAGGGATCCTTTCAAAGCGAATGGGGGAACCCCGGGTTATTATCTCGGGCTTTTAGTGGCGACGGCATCTCTTTGTTTCTCTGGTCTAACAACTGCTAGGAGTCGTTCACCTGCCTTTTTAGGGGAATGAAAGTGAAGCGGGCTCTGTTCTTGGCTCAGGGAGTATATAACCTTATATTTTGGGAGAGAAGTGAGGCGCTGTGGCGGGGGAGGGGGAGGCGAGGTTTTTGAATTCGGCCCCAGGAAGCGTGCGCGGAATTGCACCATAAAGTGAATCACGTCCCAATTAAAGGTGTATCGCACCAGTAAAAAGAAGAGCCTAGCCTCCTTTAACAACGATGGAAGCTCCAAAGAAAGCTCTGAAAATGCTGAGTTCCTGTACTTCAAATAATGTTAACATGTTGTGCCATCCCAGGTGCCGAGCAGTCAGTTTTCAATAATCTGTGTAGCTGTTTTTAGTTACATAACATAGTCTTCTTTGTATCTGGTTGCCGTGGAGAGAAGCTTAAGATCATAATATGAGATAAAAAAGGGGATAAAGATTGAACTCAGTAGATTGAAATATTATTGAAATAAAATTGGTTTGGTGGAATGCCTCTGTATGTATCTCTTCCTTTAGTTTGGCTTATTGTGGCTTAAAAAGAACTAACAATATCCAGAACACAAGTGTTTCCCACTGCTGAGGAGGCAACTTTGTTAATTTATAAGGCAAAATTAAGGTTTTATAGAGTATTATATCTTCAGATTGGAAAGCAGGGCAGCTCTCAAATGTTTGAATTTTACTTATCTTGAACATTCGTTTCTGATTGCAGCCTTCCTCCCCAAGTCACTTCATAATTTAAACAATTATCCTCTTTCAACAGGTATAATAGTGTACACCTCATTCAAAACCTGAGAAAAATGTTCGTACCATTTTACCCCAGTTATTCTGTTATATGCCCAAAGAGACCTTTGCAATAAGAATCTTTTAGTACCATCCAGATATTTCATGTGTCTCATCACAGCCAGAACTAGTCTTTCAAACAATTCAAAGGTTAAATCCTTTAAAGCTCAGTCTGGTATCTCATCAAGTAGACAAGAAACTGGTCTTTTCTTTCTTGTAAAAGGCAGTCTTTTGGAATCATATCCTTGAGAGAAAACTAACTATATTCCTTGAGACTTTAGTAAAAAAAAAATCAAGATGGATGAAGCTTCACTTGGCAGAACTTTCATATTATACTGACCAGGCTTCTGGCACTTTCCAGCAGCAATGCAAAAGAATAAACAGCACTGTAATGGATAGCACCTACCTTCAGCTTTATGTCATACTTCAAAGACGGAGTAACTTTATGGCTGAGAGTTCACACTATGCTTACTTATCTTAGCTGTAATTTATTAATTTAACACTAAGCTGCAAACTAACCACATGGGCCGAATTTCCAAAATATAGTAAACTAAACTGGCATGATTTATTCAGTTTGTCAGGTAAACATAGCCCCCCCGGGCATTAAATCAACCAAAGATCCTTCTTTTATAGAACTGTGCTTGAGCAATGATTAAGATCCCTTATTTGAACAAGAAAGTAACAAATACAGCATTTAAAGTTTTGTTGAATACTTAATAAAATAAAGTTCTCAAACTGGAAGTTACTGATATTTTTGATTGAGAGAAAATTCAGCTCAGATGTTTCTGAAGAAGCTTATAAATACAGAGTTGATTTTAAATTGAATAAGGGTATATTGTTCATCAAGAAAGTTACGCCAGAATTTGAGAGATTACAGTTTTAATGTTGTGAAAAAAACTTGATCAGGATAAGGAAGGGGCATTTAAACTTGGCACAGGATTTGCTCAAAGATGACAGCATATATTGACTTCATGGTACTATAATGCATACGAAATAATTTATTTTTTTCTGCACTTTTCAAATACATTTTCATAAATTATAATGATACTGGACCTTACAACACAAGAGAGACCCTGACCTGAGGAGAAACTGCACCAAATATTTATGGAAATTAGACCTAGTAGAATAATAATATCTGAATAATAGTCAGACCTGCTAATTTTGACTTGGAAAAGTGATAGCTGTGCATGATCAGAAGAAATCATGCCCAGAAGGGCTCGACCATTCAGAAGTTTGAGATTATGGTGGATCTAGAAATAACTATTATAGTTAAGATGTCATTTCTAATCTTATTTAACTCCGTTTTTATTCTGCCTTACATAAATATGGTATTTAAACCCTGATTTCCTAAGGCAGGGGTGTCAAACTGCCGGCCCGCAGGCCAGATGCGTCACGATGAAACCGCGCCCACCCCATTGCCGGCAATGGGGAAAAAGTTCTGATACGTCATGCGACGTCACGTGATGTCGCGAGTTTGACATGTCTGTCCTAAGGGAATAACAGGTAGCGAAGAAAAGGTTTTTATTCTAATGTATATTATCAGATGATTTGTATACAGATGTTGATACAATATAAATTTTGACAATAACAAACATGGTATATCATTGTGTCACATCAGACTATAGCAATTGCTAAAAACGTTCATGGATTAAATACTGATCATTTTGTAAACATTTTACTAGTACTGCCTTTCAAATACATGATACTTACATGAAATATTGTTCAGTAAGCTGACTGTTCCTTATCCACTCAATCTCATAAGATCTGTTGAAGCTTCAAACTTTTGTGGTATAGAATCCTAGATAATAAAACAATAATTAGAAACTTCGTATGCCACTTATTTCATTAGATTGTCTTCTCTATGTTCAGGTATCTATTCCTGTTGTCTGCAACATAGTGATTGATTCAGTGAGGATAGTATATCTGACTAGTTCATGTAGGTCTTTCTCCCTTCATTGTCCTTTCATGTCTAATGAGCATGTCGTTGACAACATGTTCCATCATTGATGGAAATTGTCTTGTCTGTTTGGGGAAGATACTGTGTTCTGCAATGTTTTGTAATTAATATGGTTGCTGCAATGAATGTAAGCTATAGTTAGGTACACCAGCATTGTACTGTATCTGGAATATGTAATTTACAAGTTGTCAATAAATGAAAATATTTGTAGCTCAGGGTTGAAATGAGGGGTCCTTGATGCTCTCTGAGCTTGGTTATTTGATGATGTTACCTAGTTTGAGTAAAGAAACCTCTTTAAGAAAACAACCAAGCTCAGAGAGCATCAAGGACCCCTCAATTTATAAATTATTTTTGAGTGAGAAATGAAAAGTAGTCTTTTAATGCATTTTATCTTTCTTGATGCTTTTTATTTCTTCAGTTCTATCTTTTGTCTTAAAATTACTATTACTGGTGGTTTAAATGAGATTTTAAAGCTGTATAATACTGCACAATTATGTATGGAAGAAATCCACTAGTTATTTATTGATTTTTATTGAAAAGTATAGTTCTGTTCTATACTATGTTATATTTAGTGCTCTTCAAGAAACTTCGTTAGAATTCCTGCTTTTCCCTGAAGATAAGAAGTTTTCAGAGGGGGAAGGAGGTGTGTACTATTGAATGGAAAGAAAAATGTTCGACGTGTACCATTTCTTCATCTTACCATTTATGTTGCTGACTTCAGTTTTCAGCTGATAGTGTAATATCATCTACAAATTTGTCTTTGTTGATTTTCAGTGTAACAGCTTTCAGAGAGATAGAAGCCTGTTGAAACAAACTCAGCAAATTATCTTACAACAACTTAAGGGCAAATATAATGATCATAAATAATATGATGTTTCATTTACCTTAACTTTTTATTTTGTGTTTTTACAAATCAATTGTAAACTTGATTCTGACGTATTGGATAATATTCTACTAAATAAATTAGCAGTGGGTGTCATTGGAAGGAACAGAGATTAATCTCTCCAAGTGTTGCAATAATGTGATAATATTAACAGAAAAGGCAGGCTGAAACATTTTCAGTCTTTTTGTGTCAGGCTGAAAGGGATGGAAGAAGGAGGCCTCAGAAAGGCATAAACAGATTTTCAGTTGTTTACTAGATGATCTATCCTAGACATACTAGATTTTGTACCAAACTCTCCACTCGTTTCCCCCCACTTATCTCAGAACTCCATCTTTTGACATTCTCTTCTTTCATCTGCTCTTTGGAAAGTTGCACTCCGAAGCACGTACTGGAGGAAGTTCTTCCTCAAATAGGGTTTGTGTATAATGATTAAAATGTATAATGTAAACTTAGACATTTCATTCAATCAGTAGTGTCATAAAATACTATTAATATTGCTTCATATTATGCTGAAAGGTACTTAGCTTTCTTTGTAAAGTGACATGTTTTATTATTTTTTATTTGGTTGACAAGAATTTTTTTCCAAAATAAAACTTGTGTGTATGCTATCCAATTGTGGAGGAACAGTATCTTTAATGGGTTTCAGAGAAGGTTGGAAAAGAGGAGCTGGATCTTGGCTTATTCGACTGATGAAAATCAGATCACTATCTCTGTTGTTCAGTTCAGAGAATTGGGTTCAGATCCAAAATTGTCAAAGGAAGAAAGGTGGGAGAGTGTAATTCTAGTGATACTGTAGAATCCTTCACTACCTTTGTTGCTATTAGAGTATTTGAGGTAGCTGGGCATTGGAAGTACTGTTTTATTCTGCTTTTGAAAAATGAAGATTATTTGTTTAATTCACATGGGGAGGGGGTGTTCCGAAAGTTGCATCTTGTATTCCATGTAATTTAATACCTATATTAACTCAGCAGGAAATGATCAGGTATACGTTTGAAGAACTTACTCTTCCTGAAAGCTCAGAATTGAATATCTCAGCAGCTTCTATATGTCTCCTGACTATTAGGGACTTGATTGGGGAATAGAAGTTGAAGCTGATTTGGGACAAGACAAATTGTTAAGGTTGATTCTGATAGATGAACTTCAGTGAATAGATTGTTCTGCATGGGGTTGCATGGCCCTAAAAGAAACAGGTTCAGAGTTCAAGGGTCCTCCTGGATTGATGATGGACATATAAAAAAAGGTCCACTAAGTGGACCTTTTTCAGCTTATGTTGGGATTTCGGTACCCTTGTCCGAAGGAGAAACCAGACAACAATTCAGTGTAAGAGATCTATATGTAGGGTTGGAATTGTCCTTGAAAATGACTTGGAAATTACAATTGACTGATAATGCAATAGCATAGGTAATAAATATTATTTCTGGGAAATATGAGTTTAATTCTGATTGAAACAGTTATCAAGATTGGTACTAGCATTTAGAGCCTGATTCAGTATGCTCATCTTAGTGTCCAAGTTATTTGCATCACTGTTTACTTTTGTACAGTTTATCCCAGACCTTTTGCAACCCTGATTGCAGAATGCATCCACCATTGATTTAAAAACATCTAACATTTCTATTGCAGAACCTTTATTGTAGAATAAACTGTCATTGGAATTGAGGCATCAATATAGTGCAGGAAGACTGATCTTTTTAGCCAGAATGTTTAAGCTGTTGATAGTATATAGCAAGTTAATTGTGATGTTAATGGACACCAAAGCCATTGAGGATTGGGGGACTTACGTATTTGCCAAATGAAAAACTGGGAACTAGTGACATAGAAATGGGATAGTTGGATTCTTTTTAATGTGCTAATGGTAAGTGTCACAAGAATTAACAGTATTAGTCTGGTTAGACATGAAAGCCAGCTGGGTAGCTTTGGGCCAGTCACCTCTCTCAGTGCAACTCATCTCACAGGGTTATTGTTGTAGGGCAAGTAGAAGGAAAAAGGAGTATTTAGATATGTTCGCCACCTTGAGTTATTTATAAAGTAATAAAGAGAGTCAAATAAATAACAATAACGGTGAGTTATTTCATATATTCTAGGTTCTGTTCTTGCTAATCAGAATAGCCACAGTTCCTTTTCCGAATAACAATTCAGATTTGTTATATATAAAATTACAAAGTATCTAACTGAGAATTATATTTAACATTTGAGGTATATTGAAGTGGTCTGTCCTATTAAGTCATGTGTAATTTAATAAAAGTGAAATTCCTAGAGGTATTGAGCATATTTTGATTTGTTCCAGTAG
The DNA here is from genome assembly GCA_023970755.1 of Azemiops feae. NCBI lineage: Eukaryota > Metazoa > Chordata > Lepidosauria > Squamata > Viperidae > Azemiops > Azemiops feae. Next base: position 4,261,751 of record JALGBA010004292.1, on the reverse strand, counting down.
CCGGATCGAACTGGGTGATGTAACGCCACACAACATTAAGCAGTTGAAGAGGTTAAACCAAGTCATCTTTCCTGTCAGCTACAATGACAAGTTCTACAAGGATGTGTTAGAGGTCGGCGAGCTTGCCAAACTGGGTATAAGTTCTTGATCTTTATTTAGTGGGTTGGAGCTAAATCATCTAATGCTATGTATGTTATTGAACATATTTTTCATGTATTTCTTTAATTGTATTTCACACGAGGCTGGACACAATATTGGTCCATGTGATATTTTACATTTTTGAACTGTTTTTCCAATCTTTGATTGGAATCTGTATTTCCTCTAACCTAAGACTATTATTCCATGTCCTGCACACTGGAACAATTAGAGAACATATCATATCCTTCTCCTGTCTTCTTCAATACCTCTTCAGGTACTCTTTTGAAGCCATAGCGAGTAATTAGCTTTCATCCAAGCCTTTACAGTCTCTAAGGTAGACTACTGCAATATACTCTCAGTTGCTATAATTGAGTATTCCATCTAACATTGAAAACATCATTCCATTTTTAGCTTTTCATCACAGATTTTTGATTGATTTTTAGCATATTAAACTGAAAACTTACGAACCAGAGCTCATGAGTCCTAGTCCTATCTTACCTGGGTGACTTTAGGCCAGTGGCTGTCTCTCAGCTCTATGAAGGAGGCAAGGGCGAATCACTACTGAAATCTTGCCTTCTTCAGGGACTTTGCCCAGGCATTCATTCACCTGCCATCAACACTGAGTCAAAGGAACACACACACACACACAAAAATATCTATCTGTATCTATTTTTGGAAATGTCTTTCCATTGTCCCATTGATTATACCACTTTGTTCTACGTTGATGGTCTTGAATGCTCCTTTACAAAATGTATTTTCTGCACATAAAAAGCTAGTAATTTGCTTGTTTTTAATGTCCAGAGTTAATTTTTTCCCTCAAAATAACTATGCAACCTTTCTAACCAGCCTGTTTTATTGAGTTTTAGGCCTTGTTTGAATTGATTCAATTCAAAATTTGAATTGACTTAAAATATATTATATGAAATTTTAAAAAGTCTTGTATCTTATTCATGCGCCTTTTTTCAATATCTGTTGCAAAGAATAAAGGAATGATGTATATATATGAAACTAAAGTAAATATGCTTTCTTTCTGTTCCCATTTCTTTTTGATAGCCTATTTCAATGATATTGCTGTGGGCGCAGTGTGCTGTAGAGTAGATCATTCTCAGAATCAGAAAAGATTGTACATCATGACACTTGGATGTCTGGCCCCTTACCGACGGTTAGGAATAGGTAAGGCTCTAGCAAATACTCAGTGGCCTTTATTTGACTCTTGAGCTTTAAAGTGTACTTATTTCTGTACTCATTCCAAAAATGAAATAGTACAAGATGCTGGTGTACAATGAAAAGCCAAACTTCATATATCATATGAAGAATAAGTTTTTAGAATGGAAGCAGTTACTTATTAGGGTTATTTATCAAACTATTAACTTGCAGCTAATAAATTCAGTAATTTAACATACTTGATGCTATTTTCTAAAAGCATCCTTAATTTTTTCTTTAAATAATGAGCCCAATCTCAAATATTGGAGTTGAGATTCTGATTTCAGAAGCAGTGTTGCTGGTCTTGGGATATGATCTTACAAAATTTGAAAAAGACTAGAAATAACATGATTTTCTTTTGTACTTTCTCAATTCTTTTTTAGGAACTAAAATGTTGAATCATGTGTTAAACATCTGTGAAAAAGATGGCACCTTTGATAATATCTATCTGTAAGTAAATACTGTTGATTTATTCAATATAAGCATTGGGGGATTTAATTATTTGTGTTCATTTTTAATTCTACTTAGTACTGAGAGAAGCATAAAAAATCAAATGTTCAAAGAAGAATAAGCTTAGATCAAGAATTGACCAACTTTTTCTGTAAAGGGACAGATCCCACTTTTCTCTATAGGTGCAGCTGGCAGGTCTGTAGGCCCAGGAGTACTGTAGCCATTGGTCAGTGTAGGCATTGTTTCAGTCTTCTTCCACCTCTATTGTCAACATGACCCACTTATACATTGATTACCTATTATTTTGATTACCATTGTTATCTGTGATCTTTCCATAGAAATAGCTGTATGTCATTGGAATGAAGAGTGCAACAGACAATTCATGTTTAATATTCTCAGAGTAAGAATAGTAATGGTTGGTTTCATTATTAAAGCTGAAAAGAGTACTGCTTCTATGGGAATTCTAAATTGTAGTTTGAAAATTTAGGAGAGGATAAGGAGAGCCTTTGTCAGTTTGGTCATGTTTCGGAATCAAAGAATGGGGTGGATTGAGCCTAACTGTGGTAAGCTTCCTTTGTAGGCTTACAGGTAATCTTTGACTTACAACCAGAATTGTGATGAGGCATGCCTATCTGGGTGGCAGGGCCAGGCCAGGACTGTGCTTTGCCTGAAAAAAAGGAAAAAGCAGCCCCAGAGCTGTGGCATATCCCAGACCCCCTTGTGCTGTGCTCCTGGGCTGGACTTGGGGCAAAAAGCAAAATGCAGCCCCTGAGCCCCTTTTGCTATGCCGTAGCTCTGGGACTTCTTTTTGCTTTGCTCCCCCCCCCCCCCCCCCCACAGCATGAAGGCCAGCCCCAGCCTGGCCCAGGAGCATGGCGCAATGGGGCTTTTTGACATGTTGCATCTCTGGGGCTGTAAAAAGCCCAGCTCAGCCCCAGCCACTTCAGCAGTCCAGCTGGGCATGTGTCATCTGCGAGAGCAAGTAGACAAAGACCAGCTAGGGAGACAAAGCAGGAACTTTCCTCCTCTACTGCTGGACAGAGGTTGTTATCTGATCATTCTTCTTCCAAAATTGCCATTGCGGACATGAAACTGCCAAAAAGATCTACTTTTTTGTTATGCGGTTTTAGTGTTGGGAAAAAAGCTTTTTACCCATTACATTCACCAGAGTATTGGCATAACTTGTTTGGTAACACCCATTTTCTATGTCTTTCTTTTCATTTGTTTTTCTGATGCCTAAATGTATACTTTGCTAATATGTGTAACCAAATTCCAGTATATTGTTTCTTTTTCTGTCCTAGGCATGTTCAGATTAGCAATGAGTCAGCAATAGATTTCTACCGAAAATTTGGATTTGAGATCATTGAAACAAAGAAGAACTACTACAAAAGGATAGAACCAGCAGATGCCCATGTGCTGCAGAAAAGCCTCAAAGCCCCCTGTCTTGGCCAGAACACAGATATGCAAAAATCTGACAACTGAACAAAACCCAGGAAACCCTTTCTTGCACTTTCTTGTCACCAAATAAGGAAAGAAGGCCTGGAGTTTTGGTTTTTTGTTTCCTTTTTCCTAATACGTGCTGTACCCTGTCCAACAAATTAATAACTTCCTAAGGATTGTCAAATTGTGTGTTTTTATTTTATATCTCTACTTTGCATTCTTTGGGATGGAAATAGTACTCGGTTTTAATGGGGGGAGGGAAAGGAGGCTTCATATGGTCTTCCAAAGGTCAAAATTTTCTTCAGCATGTGTGATCCTTCTGCTTTCCTGATGAAGGACAAAGTTTAAGCAATACCTTGCATCAGTGCCATATTGCTTTTCCAATTTGGAGGTTATTTCTGTCTAGTTCTGAACTTGATTTAGCAGGTTTGACCTTGTTGATCTTTGGAATATACACAGACATCAGTCTTATGGGTAGTTTATTTGTACTAAGTTTGGCCAGCTGATGTCATGTTCCTTGACAGGTGTAAGTGACAATCCAAATGGGTTATACCATCTTTCCCTCTTCCTCTGATTATATACATTTCATGGGGAAAGGAGAACATGCCTTGGCTCTGCCACAGTGGAGGAACAAAACATTTAATATTGTTAAAGGTGACTATTTAAAAAAATAAGCTTTGTTCTGAAAACGGTTCAGCTGGTTTGCTGAAATTAATTACTCAAGACAGAAGATGGTTAAAACTGTATTTTTCTTACACATTTAAAAACATGACTGTCATCTTTAAAAAAGGAGTGTTGTAGAACACCAAGAAGCATGGCTTATTGGGGGAGCCTTGTAAAGATTCAGCAAATACCTGGCTTTCTCCTAACAACATATGAGAACTGTAGCCTACTTTGCTGAGCTCTTGCTTTGTATTTTGTTATGCTCTTGTTTGCAACTTCAGTTTGAGCTTCTGGCATTCAGTACTAAAATGTCAGATTCAGTTTATTCTTTTCATTTGGGGAAATGTAGCCAGTTGCAGTGGGAAGATTCTACCCTTAAATCAATATTAAAATGTATTTCTTTTCTGTTTTTGAACCTGAGCTGTATTTTCCATTTTTCTGCTTTGAAAAAGATTTTTTTGGGATTGTGTGGTTATAGTATAATCTTGCTATTGGATGTTTTAATTTCATTGTGATGAATTGGAAGCAAAAGAAACCAAAATTGGGAAAATTCAAGTAAGTTGCATTATGAAGCATTTAACTGCAAAGGAACTGGAAACACTAGAATCTTCATCATTCCTTACAATCCTAGCAGAAGATCCTGAATAAGTATTGGATCCATACATTACAAACAAACTTTCTCCAAGCTACATAATTTCAATTAAAACACATATTAAGCTTCTCCTGTAGAGGCCTTGAATAGGAAAGATTTTCATATTAAAAATCTTTTGGTCATAGTTTACAAAGTTTTATATTTTAGTTTCTCAGAAATCGTCTTCCTTTTACAAAGATGTTGAATTGCATCTTGAGCTTATGTGCCAGCACCTCTTCCCTTATTAGTGGTAGATAAGGCAAATAGTTTGAAGAAGGTTGGAGACCTAAATTAGTATTAGTTCATAACTGCCTTCTGGTGCTAAGGAAAAGGTATATCCCTATTCCAGAACCGAAAGTTGAGATTTGTAATGGTTCTCTTGATCTATGAATTGCTTGTTTTTCAGGCAGTTTTCCTTTGTGATTTCAAGAAAATCCAGTTTTTAAAACATGTTTTCAGTCACTGTCATTCTGTAAATGTATTTTTCAGTATTTCTTGGAGGTTTCCATTTTACAGTAACTGCTGTAGAAGCTAAAAGAAATCAGAAAATGAAGTTATACTTCAGTGACTCTTAGTTCTGCCAATCATTGGCTATTCCTTACTTAGAAAAACAGATGATTTCATTCCTAGCTCCCTGGACTCTTTTCTGGTTGCCTAACTATAGCAAAGAGCAGCAGATTGCTTAGTTATCTTGGTATGCTGCAGAAATTTGCCAATTATGGGAAATGCCTTGCCTTTTGAAATAATCAAATGTGGGAGGATCTAAAATAGATGCTTTTTAATACCTCACAAGGTAAGCAGGAAATTTTCCACTCTTGCCTTTCAGCATATGTACAGTTATACTAATCGGTTGGGGAATACTGTTCAATCATCTTCACTTCTATTTAGACGTTTGTAAGGAATATATGTGACATTAATTTATAGCTATAGCTGGATGATTTTAAAGGAGTTTAGCACAAAATAGTTTCTCATAGATAGCACAACTGAAAGTGAACTTCATAAAAATACATTTTGATATATAATCATGGCATGCAAGAAGGAAGAAGCATATGTACATGTCAGGAAAGAGGGAATATTTTTGTATAGATAAAAGTATTTGGTTAATTATGTCCATTAAAGATGACGTGCTACCGGTATTACAGCCTAAATAAATTCTAGCTATGTTTTAATTAACTTGGCCCTGTGATGCCTACTAAATTTGAACAATCCACCCACTTTACATGGGTCACTTTTCATTTGAATTGCAGGATTTCTCTAAAACATTTTCCTGTCCAGTTTCTTCATTATAAATTTGGATTAATTTATTTGTCATATAAAAAGACTTTGGCCTTAGAGGAATTCTGTTGTCTTCTCCACAATGACCATAAAAGCTTTTATTTTTCAAGATGTCTTAATGGCCTTTTAAAATTATACTCTGAGCACAGGAGATGTTAGTCTGGGAAAGGCCCTACCCTGTAGTATCAGAAGGCAGTCTTCCTTGTCATAGTCTCTCTGCAACATATGTCCCTTTTCCTTGTTTACTGTGTCAGGCTTCAAAATTTATAAGCACAACATTCAAACTACAGAATTAAATTGCTGTCTGCAAATGGATATTTCCTCTTTCTCTTGTGCCTCGCTAAAGATCATCCTCACCTACCAAGGTTCACCAAGAAGGCCCAGCAGAACGGTCTTCACATCTTTAGGTCCTTCTGTGGAAAAGAACCCTCCAAGCATTGACACTGCTGAAAGAACCAATTGTGGTTTATCCCAGTCTGTTCCATTTCGGCTCACTCTCCTTCTGATTCAATGATTCCAGCCTTGGAATTGATTGTAGGAGCAAAGTTTAAAGTGTTTTGGAATTCTCTTTAAACTTAAGCATTGCCCTTCCCAATTTCTTTCCGGCCCCTGCAAACCTTCGTAGAGTGCTAATTTTAGATCAGATTTGGATCTGATTGCATGTTATGTGCTCCATCAGATATATATGAGTGGCAATCAGCAAACATGACAGAGAAGAGCACTAATGCCTATCATACAAAATCAGTATCAGCAGATCCTTGAACCTTACCATAATCACCAAGACCAGATAAAAAGATTATCAGTGTTACTATGCAATCATCACCTGCCAGCATTCATGACAAAACAGGAAGAATGGAGCTCCAGCTCTTGATATTCAGGACCACCTTGTGTTTACAATTTAAAAGGAATGTCAGCCTTTACATAATTCAGTCAGAAGCATTACTTGAGGATACTACACTATGTCTTTTCTGGAAATAGTCAACGAAAACTGCATTCCAACTATGGAGGTGTATCATTCCCCAAGATAACCAACTTCGACTTCATGTTTAATCTATGGGTGGCTTCAGAATGTGTATTTTTGCTACTAAATTTCTAATTCAGAGAAAGAAAGGTCATTCTTAATGTGCCATATTACTGTTACTAGGAAAATTCAGGCATTTCAGAAGATTAAATAGCTTGGTGAAAGATGTTTTCAAACTATGGATGAATTGCATTGTCCATAGGTCTTAGGTAATGCTTTTATACACAGGAACAAGTTTTATTTTTGAACATTAAAAACAAACTTTCCCCTAAAGTTTATTTTTAAATTTTATTACACATTATTAGGCAGCATAAATTAAAATATGCATAACATCATTTCCCTCTCTACCTCCCGATTCTCTACTGCAGTTTTCATTGTTTAAGGCAGGGGTTCCCAACCGGTAGTGCGAGACGATATTCCAGGGGGTGCGAAAACTTGGGTTTTCAAAATTATAATGTACATGCATAATTCATTGCCGTTATTTCAAACTTTTCTAAGGGGTGCGAGAATATATCAGAAGTGTTCTAGGTGTGCGGGGTATAGAAAAGGTTGGGAACCACTGGTTTAAGGTAATCCAGCACATCCTAAATAGTCAATCTGGCAATGAACATCATAGAAAAGCTGGCTGATTTTAGCCCAACTTTCCCTAAGAGTTGTTGGAAAGATACAATAGGATTAAATCAAATATTTTGTGGGAAGGCTATTGGTTTTTCTAGGTAGACCTGAAGAAAACTGAGAAGTGGGTACTTAAAATTTTGAAGAAGCTGACGGCAGCACAAGAAACTAAGATTTCTGTTTGGCCCAGTGCTGAAAATCCTAAACAAGGTTAATAAATAAACATTCTAAATTTTCTAAACAAATAAAACAACCTATTCTCTCTGTTTCAGCAGACACTTTTGCATTTAAAAGGACAGGACAATATTTTTCTTTTCGAAGGTTTTGTGCAGGATATTTGCTTCCCCCCTCCCCCCAACTTTCCTCCTTTCAAATAAAAGTGTAGAAGAGGTCTCTATTATATAAATTCCCACAGTCTCTGGGCTTTGCTATGGATTTCACAATAACTTCTATTCTGAAGCACTAACCTTTGAGGAGAAATTGTATCAAAGCACTACATTTCTGCAAATTTGCATTCAACACAAGCTTTTCTATAGGCAACAACTCAACGTGGCTCCTGAGAAAAGTCCCCACTGAGGGAAGCCACAACTCAGATTATTTTCTGATTTATAGTTCTTTTTTAGCTGAATGGCTCAATCAAATACCTGTTTTTTCTTCAGATTAAATAAACTTTCATGTAACCCTTTTCTGTGGAGAGTAGCAGTCTGAATCAGGGTGAAATGATAATACTTTCAAGTTTTACTATTATTGAAACATTACAGAAAGGCAGAGAATTAGGAAAATAATCAGGAAGAAAGATCTGCCTTCTTTGATACAATTTATATTTTAATTCCGATATTTAAACAGCAACCTCTTTTTAATTAAAAACTGTAAATTGCAATTGGAAATCTTAAATACATTTGTCAAATTTAACCTGTACAAATATAGAAACTTTCTAATTTCAGGGCTATCTATTCCTAGAAGTCTATGCACAGAGTTTTAGTTTGCCCCATTATTTAATTATGACAATAGTTTATGTCACTACCTATGTTTTCAAAGTAGATGATGTAGACTGATGTATACTTTGTACTGATTTTAATTTCTATAAATACATAATAGAAAAGCACCACCTTGGCAGGATTCTGAATTTTCCTTGTAATTATGGCTGTGACATCCATCATACTTCCCAGCCCCTAAATGAATGTGCAAATACTCAAACCTAAAGATGGGCAGCTTATTTCATGCTCCTTTTTAGCAAACAACAAAAAGTTGTCATATAACATATATACTTTTAAAGGGATATCCTTATTCATGTAAATCTTCTGTCAACATCCAGCTCGAGAATCCAAATAAAACTCCAGGTTCGTTCCAGTTCCAAAAATCTTACTGTTTATTGAATACACAGCATGGTAATGTTGAAGCAAAATTAACTCTGATATTCCCAGACACCACTTCATAAAGTTAAACAATAATTTATCCAGCCAAACCCCTACCCTCTCATGTAGTTCATGTAAACAATTTCACTTTGTTATGGGAACCATCTGCTTCCTCTCCACATCTGCTGCAGTGTCCTTGGAAAGATTTCAGACTCATGGTCCATCTAACCAACTCTAAAGCAACACCTCCCCCCCTTACTCTAATGGCAAGTTGAAACAAAGAAGCATGTAGCTGCCAAAGTTTCGTTCTTGACATTGACCCCCCCAAAAGAAGAATGAATCTGGAAATACATAAAAACACAAATATACATACATATAGACATTGATTATGGGTTTAATTTCCTAATCTCCTCCCTCACCAGGGTCGTTCAGGGAATTTATTAGCTTAGCAGCTCTAACATTATTTGCTGCTACCCATTGTGCCTCTGCAATTGGGTATCCTTTCCACCTTACCTGATATTGCAGTTTTCCTTTACAATATCTACAACCCAAAATTTCTTCAATGCCTCTCTTCAATGCCTCTCTCCCTCAACTAGAATTGGGAGTGGAGGTGGTTTCTCTACTGGCTTCATTCTTGTACCTTGAACAGGCTTTAATAAGCTACAATGAAACACTGGGTAAATTTGTTTAAAATCCAGTTTTACAATAACTGGATTGATGACTCTTTTGACAATAAAAGGACCTATATATTCAGGACCAAGTTTTTTACCAGATATTTTAAGATTCAAATATTTTGTGGACAAATATACCTTGTCTCCCACTTTAAACTCTTTTTGAGAAGCTCTTTTCTTATCTGCCTGGTTGTTGTTTTTTTTTAACTTTTGTGTGCTTTTTCCAAAGCTTTGAGTACCCCAACCCATGTATCCTTTATATTGTCCATCCACTCTTAATGTTGTTGAAGAGGGGGTTTCTTGTGGGAATTCGGGCATAGTCACATATTCGATACCTGTAGCCACTTTAAAAGGGATAAGTCCTGTGCTGCTATGTATCGCATTACTATATGCTACTTCAGCAAACGCTAATAATTCAGTCCAATTATTTACATAGCATCTTATATATTGTTCTATCATTACGTTTGTACGTTCTGCTGCTCCATTAATACATGGATTAAATCTGGAACTGAGTCCTTGGGACGATCCTATTAATCGGATGAACTCTCTCCAAAATTTTGCAGTGAACTGCACCCCTCTGTCTGAAATATGCTGTACAAACATCTTTGGGGTCTCCATGCAGCCTATAAATATGCTGTACAAACATCTTGGCCAAGCTTTTAGCTGAGGGGACCTTTGGACAAGCTATAAAGTGTGCTTGTAATGAAAATAAGTCAACTACTGTCCATATTACTGTATTTCCAGCACTCTTAGGCAATTTGACAATGAAGCCCATTGCTATTTCTTCCCGTGGTCTCCTAGAGTTAGCCACTGGTTGTAATAAACCCAGGGTTTCCCCAGGCAATGGCTTCATGGAAGCGCAAACTGAGCAACTAGCAACATGTTCTTTTATATCCCTTTTCATTTTTGGCCACCAAAACTGTCTTTTTAAAAATGAAGGGTTTTTACAAATCCAAAATGACCAGCTGATTTTGCATCATGTGCTCCTTCTAACACTAGTGTCCTTTGACTACTAGGGAAAAAAAGTGTATTCCTTTTCCATGCCATCTCTTGTTTTATCATTAGATCATCTTTATGGTTCTGGAACAAGTATCTTGTTTCAAAGCTTCTTTAAACTTCTGCCCCCCGGGGAGGGTTCCTCTGCGAGGAACCAGTCTTGCTGGTGCCACAAGCTGACTGGAAGGAATTATAGAATTTACCACTTCTTCCTTAATACTCTTGTATTGAGACATACGTGAAAGAGTATCAGTCAAAAAATTTTTTTCCCCTGGTATGTAACATAGATTAAAATTAAATCGATTGAAATATTGAGCCCATCTTACTTGTTTAGGGGACAATTTTGGGGAATCTTTAAAACCTCTAAATTCTTATGATCTGTCCACACTTCAAATGGGACTTTACTACCCTCTAAAAACTCTCCAAATTAGGAGAGCCCATCGGACAGCAAAGGCTTCCTTTCCCCACACAGCCCACCTTCTCTCAGTGTCTGATAACTTTCGAGAGGTGTACGCACATGGTTGTAGCTCCCCTTTCTCATTTTTTTTGTAGCAGCACTGCTCCCACTGCCACATCACTTGCATCTACTTGAATTACAAATGGCGTCTCTGGGTTTGGGTCCCTTAAAAGTGATTCTGCGGCAAAAAGCTTCTTTAGCTTTTCAAATGCTGCTTAGCATTCAAGGGTCCAAGCTAATGGTGACTTGGTTTTGGCCTAATCCCTTTTCCTGTTTTTAACAAATTTATTATGGGCAAAGCAATCTGTGCAAAAGTAAGAATAAATTGCCTATACAAATTTGCAAATCCCACAACACTCCGCAATTGCTTTTTTGGTTCTGGGGAGCTTCCCACTTTAATATTGCTTTTACTTTCCCAGGATCCATTTCTATGCCTCCTGCAGAGACACGGTACCCCAAGTAATCTAATCTGGTTTTATGAAAATCACATTTTGACAATTTGGCATAGCTGGTTTTCTAACACTAATCTTATTAGTTTTACATGTTCTTCCATCGTTTCAGTGTAAATTAAGATATCATCTAAATACACCAACACCCCTTAGCACCTCATTTATCAACTGCATGAATACTGCAGGTGCCCCTTGTAGCCCGAACAGCATCACTCTGAGTTGGTAACACCCTAAAGGGCAACTAAATGCAGTTTTCCACTCATCCCCGTATTTAATCCTTATTCTATAATAAGCTTTTCTCAGGTGTAGTTTTGTAAAACCTTTCCACTTAGATAGGTATCATAATATGTCTTTTGTAAGGGGGAGGGGATACATATTCTCCACCGATATAGCATTGAGATTTTTATAATCAACATACATTAGGCCCCCATCTTTCTTATCTTTAAATAATATAGGGGCAGCCATTTTCGATTTTGCAGGTTGAATGAACCCCCGCGCCAAGTTTTTATCTAGAAACCCTCTAAGTTCTTCCATTTCTTTAGGCATCATTGCATACATGTTCGGTTTACGAAAGTTAGCCCCTGGGACTATCTCTATAGCACAGTCTGTTGGTTGATGAGGTGAGAGTACATTAGATTCCTTTTCACTAAATGCTTCCATTAAGTCTCTGTATTCTGCCGGCACGCTGTACTCTAGTTGCCTGTCCGCTCTTAGTGTAGTCGCTGACAACACTTTCAATTTCTTAACTGCAGGCTTGTGGCAAGCAGCCATCGTTTCCTTCAGCTTTTGCTGATTGATTGCTCTTTTCCTCATTTGCCAATTATTGTTATTCCAATCTATTGAGGGATTCCATTTCTTTAGCCAAGCTAGTCCTAAAATCGTATTTTTAGTATCCCACGTGCTACAATAAAATGAATGATTTCAGTATGGTTTCCAAATTTTACAGTCACTGGTTCCCCTCGTAACAGACCCATCTAGTTGCTAAAACCCCATGGGTTGTCTCAACTTTCTGAGCCACAGTCCCACTTTTTCTACCGTTTGCAAGCTGATCTTGTGCACCCCAATCCAGTAGGGCTGTGATGGTCTCCCTTACTCCCGAGGAGTGCACAAACAGTTCTACCCTGGTAGTCATCGGAGAAATAGGACCACTTACCATTGGGTCATCCTTCCCTTTGCTGGATGGGGAAGAGATCTCCATGACCTGTTGAGCGATTTTTGTTTTTTCTTTGGACTTTGGTACCGACTTCTTTGTCCTAGACTTGCTTGGAGCTTGACGTGCTGACATTGGGTGTGGTGCAGGGCAATCTGTGGCTTGGTGCTCCTTTTTTCCACATCAGAAACACGGTCCCATACATGGATCTCTCCCTTCTGGCCCCTGGAACAGTTCCCTTGCTTCCTTGGCCAGCTAGATGCCTCTCAGCTGCACGACAAGGTTGGTTATCTTGACTAGTGTGATGTCAGTAATCTATCAAATCTAATTCCATGTTGGTAACTAACTAATACCAATCTCTCAGGAGATTGGGCACCTCTCTGGGTAGACAATAGTAATACAGTTCTTTAATCCATCTCGGAAGTGGTAGACCAACATATGTTCAGGCCACCCTCTTACACAAGACACCAGGCTACGAAATTCCCTAATGTATTCAGCAACCGGTCACTTCCCTTGCTTGATCATCTGGATTCTCACATCTGCCTTCCTTGCCTCAGTGGGATCTTCAAACCTTCTTTCATGAAGGCATCCACATCATGGAGCTCTGGAGCTGCCTCATCATATAAGGACACCAACCACTCCGCTGCATCCCCTTCCAGGTTCATGGAAATAGCATTCACACATAATCTGTCATCAGGATGTCTGCCTCCAAATCTTTCTAAGTAATTTCACACCTGGGTCAGAATGTAAGCCAACTTCTCCGGTTGGCCGTCAAACATGACTTTTAAAGGATGAGGCTGTTGATCCTCCTGTACCAGTACATATCAAGGTGGTAGGTCAGCTCCCTGTGGTGCTGCCTGAGTCTCTCTCCTGTAGGCTGCCCGACAGCCAAGTGGTGTCCCAAAACTTGTAAGATTAGCAATTGCTAGAATACGGTCCCACAGCAATCTCTGCTGTGAAGTCTCTGACATCCCAAACCAGCCCAAAGCTACCTCTGTCGGGAGGGTGGAGATGGTGTAGCAAGTGGATGAGTGGAACCCACAACTAACCACTTTGCTGAAGCAGCTCCTCAAACCTCCAATCCCCTGAACTTCTCTCGCAATTGCTCCATGGAAGGGCTACAAGCTGTTACAGGAAGCCTCCACTCCACCCGTTCTCCCCATTCTGCTGCCCTCTTGGTTCCCTTTGTTGGCCAAGCCCCTGATAAAGTCAGAGGAAATTCAGCTTCTGATGCCTTCCTGAGGCCACTCACCCACATAGTTCTTGGTGCTGGGCAAGGAGCCTCCATGGGCCTTCCTCTTTCAGCAGTAAGTGGTGACTCTATCGATCCAGCTTTCTGCTTCAGACAAGGCCCTGTCAATGAGTCTGTCACTCCCATCTGGGTTATAGTTGATGACCGCAGGAGAGGAGCTTCTCCCTGTTGTACCTCTCCATCTGTCTTCTTGTCCATTGCAGACCTCACAATGGCCCAGTTAGGCTGCTAGAGAGAGTTAGTTTAATGTCAACATCCAGTTCGAGAATCCAAATAAAACTCCAGGTTCATTCCGGTTCTGAAAATCCTACTGTTTATTGAATACATGGCATGGTAATGTCAAAGCAAAACTAACTCTGAGGTTCCCAGACACAGTTCATAGAATTAAACAATAATTTCTCTGGCCAAACCCCTACCCTCTCACGTAGTTCATGTAAACAATTTCACTTTGTTATGGGAACCATCTGCTTCCTCTTCACAACTGCTGCAGTGTCCTTGGAAAGGTTTCAGGCTCTCACAGTCTTCAGCAGAATCGTAGAGGTTTCGTTTCTCCATCTAACCAATTCTAAAGCAACACCTCCTTCCCCTTACTCTAATGGCAAGTTGAAACGAAGAGGCACGTAGCTGCCAAAGTTTCATTCTTGACATCCTCGTATTTACCGTAGCATGTAGTATCACAATTTAAACATGCTCTGGGCTTAGATTTTGCATACTTTACAACCACAAGAGCTAAGTTCCTAGCAAACAGACCACATTTTGTCTTAGAGCAGAACTTCAATGATGGAAGAATAATAAAAATTCTCACAGTGGGGAATAGATTGTGAAAATATCAGAATTTGCAAAAATGATGAAACCGGCCTGTTTAGTCAGAGAACAAACAACAAAAACATTTTGAAAGATTAAAAACCTTATATGGACATTTTTCTAAGAGAAGAAAAAATAAAATGACTTATGGATTTGAATATTAAGAAAAATGCAGATTAAATGAGGGAGGTGAAGGGTTAAAATAAAAACAATAATTAAGAGGGAGGAGGGCCAATAAAATTGTAGCGTGTTGAAAAGAAGGTCAGAATTCATTTATATATTAACTTTTTTCCTTTTCTTCCACTTTTCTGATTTTCCTTTATTTGTCTTTTACTTTGTGAAAATTCTTAATAAACAAATACCGGTAAATAAAAGTATGAACTTCAATTCCCAGAATTCAGTGCTTGCTGGGGAATTCTGGGAGTCGAAGTCCATACATCTGTTGAAGGAAAAGTCTTCATCATGGTTCAGTCCAAGCCGGGGATAAACAACATGGCGACTGCTTTAGAAAGAAGGTTGCAGTTTATTGAAGAGGAGAGCCAGACAGAAAGATGGCACTGGAAGAGAGAGAGTGAGCACATGTAGGGAGTGGGTTTTTATACCCTCTGGAGCCTTTTGTTTGGAGTTGTTCCTGTGGCATGAAGTTTGACCTGAGTCTGAGTGTGCCTTTCTGGTATTCTGATGGTGGTGGGTTAATCCTATTATGTCCCAAGGGTCATATCCTGCTTCCCTAGGTCTGATGACTTAGATTTTTGGTGTTGATTCTAGGGATCTTTCTTCCTTATCCCAGTTTCCTGGCCCCAGTCTTTCTGACAAGATTAACATCTGCATTTTGCAAACTTGGTTTCTGTTTGGGACAGAGAGACTTGGGGGCAGGGTTGGTTTCTGCTTTTAAAATCCTTTAGGGAAATATATTCTGCCCTTTTAATATTTCCTTCTCTGGGGGGCTGACTTCCCACACATCTTAAAATTGCTGAGGTTGAGAAACACAGTATTTGAGAATGGTATGAATCAAGTCAGATATCTGCTATGTTAGACCTGGGGACAGACAAAAAATGGCAGAGAAAACGAATCTGGACTGACTTCCAAACAGGCTTGCGCTCCCTCGACTTTCGCCTTTCCAAAATGCTCTCAGCCTCTCGCCTTCCTTACTGCGCATCTCACAGCGCGCTGCCTCCAAGGCAGTTCCGATTTCTCCTCAATCTAACCCATTGAACGTCAATCTCAAACCTTTGGGGCGCTCATTGGCTGGCGCTTCGGCCAATGAAGCGCTCGTGGGCCGGCCTCGCCTTTCTCCAAGCTCGGTGGCCTTGTTCTGGATCGCTGATTGACAGAAGTGGGAGGGGAATCGGTCGTCCATTGGCTGTTCAGGGAGGGGTGGGTGGGATTTTGTATGAGTGCACATAGGGATACGGGAGCGGAGAGGCCTCCTCGGAGGAGGATGGTCCCCTCGGTGGGGCTGCAGCTGCTGAGCCCACCCTGTACTCCGTCGGTGAGTCCCTCTGGTCAGGGTCGCAGCAGGTGGCTACGCGAGAGGCCCTCCAACCTCGTGGGCCTGGGGCGGGGGGGGGTCTGGCCCCTCTTCGCAGCCCCATACTACAGTGGTTCTGCACCCGAAATATTCCGGGTTCAACTTCTGCTCGTTCTCCGAGTGCACAGCTCCGCGTTAAGCTTCTCTCGGTTCGTACCAGCAGGGCTTTCCCCTCAAATCTCCTTTTCCGAGGCTTCCGCAGCCCTGCTTCTTACAGCAAAAGACGTTGCCATCTTCCCTCTCTCTCGAGTCCTGTGGCAGGACCTGTTCTTCCTTTCTGCTATGCAACACCCTTTGAAAACCTCGGGAGCTCTCCGGAGGCCCGTAGGAAATCAAGGGAGGAGTTAGGTCTACTATTGGCATGATTGGGTTCCGCAGAAGGCTGCGCAGGCTACACTTAAAATGAGTGGGTCCTAGAAGGAAGGAAATTAATGCTATCGGTAGAAAAGGTTAGGATTGCTTCTTCGGAGTCAAAACATGTTCAGATCCGGAAATGGAAACGTTTTTGTTACTCTTTATTTACGTGATGTTTATGTAAATATCTTGATAAAAATGCTGTTTGAGCATTAGATACTTGTCCCAGTGAAATGGATAAACAATGAGAAATACTTAGGACAGGCTAGAAGGATGTAGCCTGAAGGCTCCCGAGATCATTAGGGCAGACCTGGAAATAGAATGAGAACTCCAGGACTGGAAAAATAATATCTGGGAATGGATTAACCCTGTTATTAGGATGATGGCTAATGAGCCATGGTGAAGTATTTGGTTATAGGCCTGAAAATGCATACAGTCATTGAGGCTTGAAAGCTCGATGACTGTATGCATTTTAACTTCTTCCAAGGGACCTGAAGAAGTATCAGAAATGGGATAGGAAAGCTTCTGAGAAATGAATGAATCCTTAGGGATGGATGTATCACTATTCCCAAGTGCAAGAAAGGGCTGGTCTTTTCAATTCTATATTATGTAGCTCTAATCTCTAGTAAATTATATCACTGTGGTTTTTACATATTCACTCTCCAAAATTTCCTTACCTATTCCAAAAATCACTTGAAATATGCTATTTTTTAGAAGGTTGGGGCTTTTATGTTTTGTAACCTACATGTATTCAAAATGGACATTGATTAATATATATATGTATATATATATATATGGGTGTTACGGGTGTTATGTATGTGTATGGGTAGATATATACTTTCTTTTGAGAGCAGGCAACAACAGAATTTCATTTTTAACGTGGGCCAGTGTGCTCACAGTAAAAAATGACAATAAAGATTATTTTATCTTATTTTGAGAACTTGGTTATAAGATGTGACGGTCAAAATTTTAAAATAGATATTTTCACATAGCAAGATTGAGTACAAATGGACATACAGTTACGTGTGTCACAGTCAAATGAAGGCATTATGAGAAAATACTATTTTCCCAGAATACTGATTTAGAAGTTAAGTGGCAAATAGGAACATACATCTGCAAATTTCCCAAACATTTGATCAGCATAAGTAAATCTGTCATTCTACTACCATAAACTTATATTCATTTCTATCTAGGTTGAAACACTTAGAATGAGGAGGTACTGTACTGCACATCTTGCTTTATTAGGTACAGCATCTTTAAAGCTAAAGGAAGTATTCTAAAAAGAGGCCAGATGGATGGAAAGATAGCTGTTTTATTACAATCAGTACAAAACCATATGTAACCAATCCAATAAGGATAATGTTAGCTGTAAAGCACAACTAGGCAAAAACATAAAGCCAGAAACAGTAAAACAAGACTGAAATTAGTGTGTAAAACCATGTAGAATAGGAATAGGGATAGGACAGGACAGGACAGGACAGGACTTTGGAGGGTTTCTAGTCCAGCCCCCTGCTCAAGCAGGAGAACCTATACCATCTCAGACAAGTAACTGTCTAGCCTCTTCTTAAAAATCTCCAGTGATGGAGCGCCCACGATTTCTGGAGGCAGGCTGTTCCACTGGTTAATTGTCCTCACTGTCAGGAAGTTTCTCCTTAATTCTAGGTTGCTTCTTTGTTTGATCAGTTTCCAACCATTGTTTCTTGTCCTGCCCTCTGGTGCTTTGGTGAATAATGTGACCCCCTCTTCTTTGTGGCAGCCCCTCAAATACTAGAATACTACTATCATGTGTAAGGACCCGCTTCAAAACCTCTTCCCAAGAAAGCAGAACTCTTGGAATAGATTCATCCCAAAAGGAACTTTTATTAGGGGAAGTTGACAGCAGGCATAGAAGACAGGATCTGAGGGTTTCCTGCTCAAATCAATAGGTTAAAGGAGCAAAAAGCAAACCCCAACAGTTCATCCGGTCAGTTCAAACGGGCCAATCTCCAGGTGTTAAGACCGTTGTGGGAACGAGGCTGATAAGACACCGTTCCCAAGGTTGTGAAAACATTGTTGGGTCTTCGCACCTTCTCTTCTGCAGCGAGAGATAAGCCAGATGGCCAGAGGCACATTCCTTTCTCACCCCAGGTTTATATCAAGGGGAGAATAGTTCAAAGAGCAAGCAGATAAAGGAAACAGAGAGGATACATTGTAGCAGCTAAGCGAAAGGGCAATACACATACAATCCCCCAAAGGTCTCCCCCCTCCCCCAGGAGTATGGCAGAACCCATAGAAGAGAAAATGGGTTCTGACATGCTGCCCCCTTAAAAGAAAGAGAAGTCCACCTGTAAAAGACAAAAAAAAGATAAAAAGAGGAATTAGTCTGCTTTATCAGGGTACATAGCATGGAATTTACTAAGTAGCCTAGGAGCTCTAATATGCCGTTTAAGGACCCATTCGTTCTGGGATGGAGGCAAATGCTTCCAAGCAAATAGATATTGAGTGGATCCATGCTATTTTCTAGAGTCCAAAATGTCTTTAATTTCAAAATGCTGCTCCCCTTCTACCATGATTGGAGGGGGAGGAGGGGCTACAGCTGGCCTTAAGGGCGAGTTCAGTTCACACTTTAAAAGGCTGATGTGAAATACTGGGTGAACCTGTCTAAACGTCTTAGGGAGCTCTAGCTCAACTGTTACTGGATTGATTATCCTTTTAATGGGTAAGGGTCCTACAAATTTTGGTCCCAGTTTTTTAGGGACTTCAGATATTTTGTAGACAAGTATACTTTCTCTCCACTTGAAATGGTTTGGGCTCAATTCGCTTTTTATCTGCTTGGAATTTATACGCCTCCTTAGCCTCATCTAAAGCTTTCCTCACAACTGGCCAGGTGTTTTGGAGTTGTGCAATCCACTCTTTCAAAGAGGGATGGTCGGTTTGGTAGAAGGTAGTTCAGGCATCAGATTAAAACTCTGTCCCGTCGCTACTTGGAACGGAGTGTAGCCGCTGCTGGAATGTACTGCATTGTTGTAGGCGACTTCTGCGAATGGCAGGAGGTCAGTCCAGTTGCCTTGTTGGTAGTTTATAAAGCACCTTAAGTACTGCTCCAGTACCGAGTTCGAACATTCTGTCCCACCATTTGTCTGAGGATGATGACTAGATGACTTGTGGTCCCCACAAGTTCTAGAAAAGCTTTCCAAAACTCCGAAGTAAATTGCATCCCTCTATCCAATATAATCCGTTGTGGGGCTCCATGTCGATAAATATGCTGTACAAATAACTTTGCTAAGGTTTTGGCGGTGGGGATTTTCTGGCATGGAATAAAATACACCTGCTTAGAAAATAAGTCTGTTACGACCCAAATCACTGTATTTCCCCCACTTTCTGGTAATTCCACAATAAAGTCCATAGAGATCTCCCTCCAGGGAGCTGATGGGGTAGCTACTAGTCTGTAACAGTCCTGGGGTTTTCCCCTGTCTCCTTTTGGCTGCTGTGCATATTGGGCAACTAGTTACATAGCTTTCAATTTCCTTTTTTATCGACGGCCACCAAAATTGCATGGCAAAGCTGCATGAATGTCAGTCTTTGACTTTTTGGAATGTAGAGTTTCCCTCCCACCCATGGAAGTCCATCATTCATGGTGCATAAATTTTTGTGGCTCAGGAACCATTCGTCTTTCTCTAGCGCTTTCCTGAATTCTACTCCAGCTTGGCTTATTAGAATTTTTGGAGTTTTGGCTTGCGCTTGAGTGGTGACTGGTGCTGCTAATTGCTTTGATGGCATGAGTGGATCTGTTATCTCTGATTTGGTGTTGTATTGTGGTAACCGTGTCAGTGCGTCTGCTAGGAAATTTTTTCCGCCTAGTAGCTGTTTTATGGTGAAATTGAACTGGTGGAAATGCTGGGACCATCTCGTCTGTTTGGGAGACAATTTTCTGGATGTTTTTAGGGCTTCCAGATTCTTGTGGTCAGTCCATACTTGGAAAGGGATTTTATTCCCCTCCAAGAAATGTCGCCAGGTTAAGAGAGCCCACTGGACGGCATATGTTTCCTTTTCCCAAACCACCCACCTTTGTTCTGTCTGTGAGTTTCCTCGATGTGTATGCACAAGGTTGTAATTTTCCTTCATTATTCTCCTGAGCAGTACTGCTCCTAGTGCTACGTCACTAGCATCCGCTTGAATTATAAAAGGTTTCTCAGTATCCGGGTGTTTTAATACTGGTTCTGCTGAGAATGACTTTTTTAATTTCTCAAAAGCAGCTTGGCATTCTACAGTCCATTTCAATGGCTGGCTGGGCTTCGGTTTCCCCTCCCCTTTTGTCTTTAATAGGTTTGTAATGGGCAACGCAATTTGTGCAAAAGAGGCGATGAATTGGCGGTAAAAGTTTGCAAATCCGAGGAAGCTTTGCAATTGCCACCTAGTGTGGGGCGGAGCCCATTCTAGTACAGCCCGGACTTTTCCAGGATCCATCTCTATGCCATTAGATGAGATGCGATATCCAAGGTAATCGATCCTATCTTTGTGGAACTCACACTTAGATAATTTGGCATACAGATGCAACTTGTTCAGCACAGCTCTGACCAGTTTTACATGTTCCTCCTTAGTCTCGGTAAATATCAGGATGTCGTCCAAGTAGACAAGCACCCCCTTATAGAGGTGTTGCTGGAGCACCTTGTTTATCAATTCCATAAATATTGCGGGTGCCCCCTGAAGCCCGAACGGCAGAAATCTGAATTGGAAACAACCTAAGGGGCAATTGAATGCACTTTTCCATTCGTCCCCGTTTTTGATTCTGACTCTGTAATATGCCTCTCTCAAGTCCAACTTTGAAAAAATCTTCCCTTTAGACAAATGTGCCAGCATGTCCTTCATCAAAGGGAGGGGGTAGAGGTTACTTTCACTCACTGCATTGAGAGGCCTATAATCCACACAGAGACGAAGAGACCCAGCCTTCTTTTCGTGGAATAGCACGGGGGCTGCTATTTCTGGCTTTGCCGGCTGGATGAAACTCCTTGCTAAATTCTTCTCTACAATTTTTTTTAATTCCTCTAATTCCCACGGGGTCATGGAGTATAATTTTGGTTTAGGTAACTTGGCCCCCGGGAGTATTTCAATAGCACAGTCTATGGGTCGGTGAGAGGGTAATTTGTCAGACGTCTCTTCGCTGAATACCTCAGCCAGATCTCGATATTCCTCTGGTATGCCTTTCAACTCCCCCTCTCTTGCTGCTGCTGTACTTTCTGGGGATTTTTCCGGCATCCCTGGGCTAAACAGTTCTACGGTTCTGGTGAGGGGCGCGATGGGTCCACTTACCAGGGGTTTGACTCTGAGCCATCTTCTGAAGATTCCGAGGGTTCTGGTCTGGGTCGGAGTTCCTCCCCCCTGTTTGCATGGGGTTAGGACCTTGACAACCTTCACACTTTTCATTGCCATTTCCTTTGGCTTCGGCAGGGTTTTCCCTGGTTTCCCCCTTGCTTCTCGGTCGGGCTTTCGAACTGGAATCTTCGAGCGGCATTCGGTGGCTCGGTGACCATCCGCACATTTGAAACAGCCCGTTGGTCGGGGAGTAGTGGGAGTCTGTTTCGCCAGCTCCCAGGGTGCCTCCGCTGGGGATCTTCCCCAGGATCTCCCCAGATGCTGTTGCCTTCTGGCCCGATCGATCTCTGCCTCCTCAGCCAGGATGTACCAGTCGTGGAGTAAGTCAGGGTTGCCTCGGGGAATGCAGGCATAATACAGGTCATCATTTAGCCCATCTTTGAAATGTCCCATCAAAACTTCTGGCCAATTAAGTTTGCTGGCAAGGGCTCGGAATTCTTCCGTGTATTCTGCCATGGGGTGCCGGCCCTGCCTGACAGTTTTTATGCGTTCTCTGGCTTTCTGATCAGCTAAGATGTCATGGTTCCGATAGATGAGACCAATTAAAAGAACTTCAAGGCAAGGAATTCTTCCTCAAAGAACATTTTTATTTGGCTACAAAATAGCGGCACATACAAAGGTGAACCCAAGACTAAATTCCCCTCCCCCTGGTTACAAAGTTGCAAGTTACAATTCCCACCCTAATTAGATGTCATAAATCACATTCACCAATTGTTACTAAACGCTGGCACTCCTCCCAGATCTCCAGCCCACCAAAATGTTATCAGTAATGACCTCAGTTCCCATACTTGAGAATTGTTATGGCTAACTTAAAACTATACTTCCCCCCCTCTTTCTATTCTAAATATGTGGCAACCGAAAACGAAGTGAAAATGGCTTCAGTTCAATTCATTGCAGAGTTGATATTCGACTCCCTTTAAAGAAAAGAGAAATCCTGCAATTCAAACAAGAATAAAAGTTAAGAATCCCCTCTCAGTTTATTTGGATGCTTGTCATAGAATTTGCGTATCAATCTTATCAGCTTTCACATCAGTACTTTTTACCCAGGTGGCCTCTGATAACGGGTATCCCTTCCATTGCACTAAATATTGCAACTTACCTTTGTACAGCCTAGCATCAAGAATGTGTTTTACTTCATAATGAGTCTGTCTGGGTACCACAAGCGGACCAGGTGCTTTCTTGGGAGGGGGTCTCAGGATCGACTCCCTGAAAAGTTTTAACAGACTGCTATGGAACACTGGATGGATCTTTCCTAGGAGATGGGAGTTTTAACTCTACAGTGACTGGGTTTATGATCCAGACTATAGGAAATGGTCCTAGGTATTTTGGTCCCAATTTTTTGCTAGGTAACTTAAGTCTTAGATACTTTGTAGAAAGATAAACCTTTTCCCCCAAGACGAAATGATATCTGAGGTACTCTTCTCTTATCAGCTTGTTTTTTGTAAATCTCTGAGGCTTTTGTCAAAGCTTTCTTTGTATTGTCCCAAACATCCCTCCAAGCAGACACCCACTGATCTAATGTTTGAGAGGTAGGGAGGTCCTGAGGGTATTCAGGCATCGGAATAAAATCCCTTCCAGTGGCTATCTTAAACGGTGTAAGTCCAGTGCTGCTATGTACTGTGTTATTATAAGCCACTTCAGCAAAAGGGAGGAGATCAGTCCAGTTCGTCTGTTGCATCTAAGCATCTAAGATACTGTTCCACCATTGTGTTCGCTTTTTCAGCCACTCCATTCGTGGAAGGATGAAAAGCCAATGACAGTCCTTGTGTAGAACCAATCAGCTTAAAATCTCTTCAAAATCTGGCCATAAATTGAACTCCCCTGTCTGAAATTATTCGTTTTGGTGTGCCATGCAGCCGGTAAATATGCTTAAGGAATAACTTAGCTAATTTGTGGGCAGAGGGGAGGCCAGAGCATGCTATAAAGTGAGCTTGCTTTGAAAAAAGGTCAATTACAGTCTATATTACCGTATTTCCTCTACTCTCTGGCAATTCAATAAATAAAGTCCATAGCAATCTCTTCCCATGGCTGAGAAGGATCTGCAACAGGCTGTAACAGTCCAGCGGGCTTTCCTGGGATCCTTTTTATGGTAGCACAGACTGCACAACTTTTTACATAGTTCTCCACATCTTTCTTTAAGCCTGGCCACCAAAATTGCCTCCGAATTAAATGTTGTGTCTTTAAATATCCAAAGTGGCCAGCTTGTTTAACATTGTGGCTACGTTGGAGTGCTTGGAGTCTGAGCAATTCAGGCAAATACAATTTCCCCCCTTTCCAAGCTAACCCATCCCTATGGGTCAGGATGGTTTGGTTTTCCTTGAGCCATCGGTCATTTTCCAGTTCTTGCTTTAATTTCTTTGTCAATGGGTCGTCTGGGTTAGGTGACTTCACGTGTGGTTGTTTCCCAAGGGTTATTTGAGAAATGACTTGAGGTGGTGGCATAATAGAGTCTATGATCTGTTCACATTGGCTTTTATACTGAGGCAGTCTACAGAGGGCATCAGCTAAAAATATTTCAAAGTAAAGTTAAAGCGATTAAAATATTGCGCCCAGCGTACTTGTTTGGGGGACAATTTACGGCAAACATGTCAAACACAAGGCCCGGGGGCCAGATGCGGCCCGCGATGTGGTTTCATGTGGCCCACGAAGCCATCCTGGAAACAGGGAATGGCTCCCGCTGCCTTGGCCCTGGCCCAGGCCGCCCGGGAGCCAATGTACAATTTTGTGGTGGCCATCTATGCTGAAACACATTCAGCCTTAGCTCCACAAGGCCGTCTGGAAACAGCAAGGGACAGACCCCTGCCGCATTGGCCCCACCCCCTGGGCGCGCGCTGGGGAGGTGTCACCCTTTGTGAGGAATGAAGAAATGCACCATCGCCTGGAAGTGGCCAGCAAATGGCCCTCGCCTACTTCACATATCCGGCTTGATGGGCTCTGGGGGAGGGGTTTCAGCAGGCAGTGGGGCGCTGTCCTCACAGTGCCGAGAGGCTGAGCCAGGCGGCGCAAGTCCAAAAAGAAGCGTGACGCCGCTCAGCCCCCAGCCTGCCCGATTTCGGCAGGCAGCGGGGCGCTCTCCTCACAGCGCCAAGAGCTGAGCCGGGTGGCGTGAATTCAAAAAGAAGCACGCTGCCGCTCAGCCCCCAGCCTGCCCAATTTCAGCAGGCAGCAAGGTGCAAAGCTGGCGAGCTTCACACTGCCCGGCTCAGCCTCTCGGCGCTGTGAGGAGAGCGCCCTGCTGCCTGCCGAAACCGGGCAGGCTGGGGGCTAGGTGGCATCGTGCTTCTTTTCAGATTTGCGCTCCTGGCTCAGCCTCACGGCACTGTGAGAGGAGAGCGCCTCGCTGCCTGCCAAAACCAGGCAGGCTGGGGGCTGGACGGCATTGCGCAGGTAACGTCGACTCTCACGTTGCTTATGGCGTCCCCTCCCCCAAAGCCCACCAAGCCAGATATGTGAAGTAGGTGAGGGCCATGTGCTGACCATTCCCAGGCGATGGTGCATTTCTTCATTCCTCACAAAGGGTGACACCTCCCCAGCTACGTTTCTTGCCTGTTTTTCTCACTCCCTCATCTCAAATATTTTCCCACCACTCTGTTGGAAGGAAGGAAGGAAGGAAGGAAGGAAGGAAGGAAGGAAGGAAGGAAGGAAGGAAGGAAGGAGAGGGAGGGTCTGAGGAAAGTCCTGCCTTAGTCCTGCCCTGCTGCCCTTTCACCATCCCCTTGCCCCCTCCTCCTGGCCTATCCTGGGGGTCTCCCATCCTATTGCTAAGGAAGCTTTGGATACAAAGCCGGGTCTCCTCCCATGGAGAGGGAGTGGGTCTCCCTCTGACTTTGCCCTCATACCCATCATGAGCAACCTGGCTAAGGAGAGCAAGCACAGCAGCAGCAGCCTTGAGGAGGAAGTAAGTGCAGCTGGGCACCCCCTTGGGGTAGTGGGGCTGGGCTTGGTGCCGCGGGTGCTTGACCTCTGGGCATTTGACGTCTGCTGCCCAGGGCTCCGGGAAGCCCACGGCACCATCCAGCCCCCCCTCACATGGCCTGAGAAGAACAGTGAGGCTCTTCCAGTGGACCATGCCTTGGCGCTTGCCCCGGTCCCACCCCCTTCTGCCAGAGACCTTCAGATCTGTCCCACTCCTGCCCAGGCCCCCACAGGCACCCTTGACGCGAACGATATAGAGCTGACCATGCCCACCCAGTAGGCCACACCCACTGCAGCCACGCCCACCCATTAGGCCATGCCCACCCTGGCCACACCTACCCGGCCCCCCGAGGACAACTGCAATGCTGATGCGGCCCTCAATGAAATTGAGTTTGACACCCCTGGCTTAGGCTCTCCCAAAAGTGTTCCTGGAACTTCTTTTTCACTTTATTAGATCGGACAATCGTTGCGGCCGCCATTTTGGATGCCGCGTGGTGAGCCACTTTCGTTTCTGCCGCTTGTTTGTTCTTTGCTCCCTTTTGAGTTTTTCAGTGCTCCAGATTGCAATCGGCGGACGGCCGTTTTGCTGGGAGCTCAGGTCGTTCTGCTCACCTTCCTGACTTGCCTCACGGAGGCAGCGGCAGCCACAGCCGCCATTTTGGTGCGTTTTCGGCCGTTTTTTCTTGCCGATCTATCCGGACAGAGGGAGGGGGGGAGGAGTACTTCCCAGGCTATTTGACTGCTTCTCCTATTATAGGACCATTTAAGCAAGGCTGCCCTCAATTTCATCGGCATACCAACGGTCAATTAATTCCTTTACGAGTGGATTAGTTCACAGCTCCAGATTGTCTCGAGTAGAGCATTCACATATGCTGTGAGGTTGTAAAAAAACCTTTTTCCACCACTTCCTGGCCTCTTGTGTGGGTTTTTTTTTTTTGGTCGCAACCAAACGCAACGCACTACAGTGGGCGCAGCGCCTCTCAGGCGGTCAGCCATATTCAGCTGAGTTAGGCCTCAACCCTGGTGCCTTCTTTGCCTGTGCAACTATAAGTGTGCTGGCTATGCCATCTCTGGCTTTGCCGCCACAGGATAATTAGCGTGCTGGTCGTTACAACAAAGGCTATCTACACCTGACCTTGTCACAGCTAAGTGACCTAAGTGTGTGCAGGCTGTCATCACTGACGTGATTTTGCTGCTTCCATAAGCCTGACCTATCACGCTAGTGTGCTGGCTGTCGCCAATTGCTGGCTTTGCCGCCACTTAACGCTCTACACACGAGCGGGCTGTTATCACCCAGGTGATTTTGCCGCTGCCGTAGATCTGACCGTGCACTAACCGTGCAACTACCCGGTCTAGTAGCCATCAGGAGCATTGTAGGTGTGCCTGAGTCCATTAAGTTGGTCCTGCAGCCACCATTACCAAAAGTACTTACCTGATCCCAGCACGTGGCACACAGCCACAGGTAGTACTTGGCTCCTCGTTGATTGAGATCCCTCTCAGCACACCACTGAGATATCTCATTTTATGATGGCAGACAACACGGTTTCTCAACCTTCACAAGGTATCGCTTCTACATCCACTGGCCAAAAGAAGCATAAGTCCTCCAAGAAGGAGGCTGCAGGAAAAATCAAGGCCAAGGCAAAAGCTATCTCAGGGGAAAAACCTTCCAAGACGGCGGAAAAACAGGCCAGTAGGAGGCACCAGGCACTGGAGAAACAATTCTCCAAAGCACAAAAGCAGGCCCTGATGGAAATGGAGGATACTGAGGCTTCGGTCTTTGACCTCCCACTGGGTCCCTCCACCTCTACGCAGGGGGTTTGGTCCCCAGAGGGATCCCCGGCCACTTCCTCCCATCCATGGCCGAGCAACAACAACCATTTCCTCTCAGCGAGGACCCATTCTCTCAACAGGCACCTCCGGTACCCAGGGCTCAACAATCAGGTCCAGAGGCTACCTTCATGCCCACAGCAGCCGGGCTCAGGGTGGCTGAACCCCAAGGAGCGTTTTCCCCTGAACAAATTCAGGCGCTCATCGCTCAGGCTGTCGCCCAGGAATTTGCAGCCAGCTCTTACCACAGGTCCAGGCCTGAATCTGTGGTCTCCATGGCTCCGTCATATGTTTCCCAGTCGGGAGCACCCGAGTACCATGGCTCTGTCTTGCCATCCCGCTCCTCTCACAGCAGAGCATCGTTCTCTGCAGAGTACGACCAAATGGAGATGCCATTGTCGGAGGATGAGGAGCCTTCACCGGACCCCCCATTTGTGGGCCTCTTCAATCCGGCCCTTTTCAAATCTCTGCTGCACAAGGCTAGCATCACTGCCAATGTAGGTCCTGACCAAATTCTGCAACCTAGTCCGTCAACCAGCTTGGTTCCAAACCCGGTCTTTTCTGAGCCTGTGGTGCCTCATCAGCATGTTTCCTGTCCCCCTTTGTTCTTGAATACCGTTCAGAGACAGTAGTCTACACCTGGCACCTTCCCGTCCCTGGGGGGGATGGACAGAAAACTATTCAGTGCAGCGCCAGCCTTGACTGACGCTCTCGAGGTGCCAGTGGTGGATGAATCCTTGACCCCTCTGTTTTCCTCTTCCACGGTGTCTGGGGATATGGCCGAAACATTGAAGGCCGAGGACAGGAAGTCGGAATTGTCTTTTCGCAGGACTCACCAGGCAGCGGCATGGGCTGTGAGAGCGGCTACTTGCACATCTTTCTTCGCCAGAACTTCTCTCCTCTGGCTATGCCAGCTCCAGGCTAAAGTTCCTCCGGAAGAGGTACGCATGCACCAAGACCTGAGTAAATTGGTAGCGGCCTCGGAGTATATGGCTGACGCGTCTTTACACACCGCCAGATTTTCCTCTACAGCCATTGCCTCTAACGTCATGGCACGACGGCTATTGTGGCTTAAACAGTGGCGGGCTGACACCAAATCTAAGTGGCGTTTGGCAGCGGCCCCGTATCAAGGTGGCCAGCTGTTTGGAGAGGCCCTGGCGCCTTATTTGGTGAAAAATAAGGATAAGAGGAAGGTGATGGCTCACTTCAGCAGACAGGCAGACAGACGTCCTTATCCGTATGCTCGCCGGCAGTCCTTTCGGTCAGGGGCAGGATCAGATCCTGCGCAGCCCTCCCGTTCCTTCACTGCCAGGCAGGATCGCCAGTCTGAGAGATCTGGCACCAGGGACAGACCCAGGCAGCAGTACCAGGGCAAAAGGCCCTTTCGGGGCGCGGGAGGTCATCCCTTCAGGAGGTCCAAGTGACTACAGGGAGGCTCCTACCATAGGTGGCAGACTGGCCCTTTTTGTTCACCAGTGGGAAGCCACCACCACAGATTCCTGGGTTCTCAATACCATCAGGTGCGGCCTGTCCCTGGAATTTGTGTCCCATCCACCAGGACGTTTCATTTCTTGCCCACTGTTAAAAAATCCGGTCAAGAAGAATCTCGTGCACGAGGCCATTCAACATCTCTTGGAGATAAGAGCCATAGAACCAGTACCGGCTGGTCAACTGGGCAGAGGATTTTATTCCATCCTCTTTGTGGTTCCGAAGGCCTTGGGAGGATGGAGGGCTATACTCGACCTGAAAGGTCTGAACTCCCGTATTGCATACAAAAAATTCAAGATGCAAACACTCCAGTCCATACTGGCCAGCGTCAGAAAGGGAGACTTCCTGACATCTATAGACCTCACGGAAGCATACCTTCATATCCCCATCCTTCCCGATCATCGGCAGTTTCTCAGGTTCTGTTACATGAACCACCATTACCAATACAGAGCCCTGCCGTTCGGCCTCTCGTCGGCTCCAAGAGTGTTTACCAAAGTCCTGGCGGTGCTCGCCGCACATCTCAGGCTGGTGCCGGTACGCATTCAGTGCTATCTGGACGACATACTCATCCAGTCACCCTCCATTCCGGCCGCCCAATTGGACCTGGCCTTGTCTATCAAGACACTTCAAGACCACGGGTTCTCAGTGAACTTTCAAAAGAGCCAGACGGTTCCCTCAACCCGCCTCCTGCACCTGGGAGCAGTGATAGACACAGACCGTTGTCAGGTCTATCTGTCTCGGGACCGTCAAGACAGCATCCGAGCCCTGGTCCTCAAGGTCCGCAGGGAGCGTGTAGCGACACTGGCCATGCTATCCCAACTGTTGGGAAAGATGATATCGTGCATAGCGATTGTGCCTTGGGCCAGACTACACTCCAGAAACCTACAATGGTTCTTGCTCCCATTTCAGAGATTGGGCACCAGCTCCTCCAACCAAAGGGTAAGGGTTCCCCCTCAGACCCTAAAATCCCTTCAGTGGTGGACCTCCCCAGCGGTAGTCAGAGGGTCATTGTTCAAGGAACCTGTTCGGTTCACCCTGACTACAAACGCCAGTCTGTTCAGCTGGGGAGTGCACCTTCAGTCTCAGTTGGCTCAGGGCCGGTGGTCCCGGTTAGACCTGAAGCACAACATAAACTGGTTGGAGCTCAGAGCAATACACCTGGCTCTTCGCCACTTCTGCAACAAGGTTGCGAAGCAACACGTGCTAGTCCTCACGGACAACGTGGCAGCAAAAGCCCATGTGAATCGGCAAGGGGGTACCCATTCCAGGTCCCTTATGGCCGAGGCCCAGTTGTTGGGATCCTGGGCAGAGACCAACCTCTCCTCCCTCAGAGGCGAGCACATCTTGGGAGAGGCGAATCAACAGGCAGACTTCTTGAGCAGGTCGACAGTGGATCATTCCGAATGGCGCCTGCACCCGGATCTCTTCACAGAGATATCGGAGAGGTTTGGTCACCTGGTTCTGGATCTGTTCGCGTCTCTGGCGAATTCCCAGCTCCCGAGATTTTTCTCCCGGTTCCCCTCTCTGGGGGCGGAAAGAGCGGACGCCCTCTGCAGTCCATGGCCAGGGGGTCTGCTGTATGTGTTTCCCCCTCTCCCTCTGATCCCGACAGTCATCCAAAAGATACTGCAGGAGCGGGCAGAGGTGATATTCATTGCTCCACACTGGCCAAGACGGCCGTGGTTTGCAGACCTCGTGAGCCTTTCCACGTCTCCTCCGTGGAGGATCCCTCCAGGTCGCATTGCACTCAGCCAGGGAGCTCTGCAACATCCAGAACCCCAGTGGCTCCAGTTAACTGCCTGGCACTTGAACGCCAGATCCTGACACAAGAGTCATACTCGTGATTTCCATGATTCAGGCCTCCCGAAGGCCGGCGATGAATCGCATTTACGACTCCACATGGAGAAATTTCAGCCACTGGTGTGGAAAGAACCACCTGGCTCTCTCGGATGTGACTATTCCAAGAATCTTGGATTATTTATTGGAAGGCCTTAACAAGGGCTTGGCGCCCAATACTATCCGCAGACAGGTAGCGGCTCTCCACAGTGCTTACTTGTGACAACTCGGAGCCATTGGCTCATCACCCCATGGTACGCTCCTTTCTCAAAGGGGTCACCAACACCAAACCGCCTGTGGTTCATAGGTATCCCTCTTGGGAGTTGCCGCGGGTCTTGCTGGCCCTCACCACGCCGCCATTCGAACCAATTAGAACCTGTACTCTGCGGTCCTTGTCTCTCAAGGTCACCTTCCTGATTGCCATTACATTGGCTAGACGAATTTCTGAACTGGCAGCTCTCTCTGTCAGAGATGACCTGTGTGTCTTTCATCAAGACAGAGTGGTCCTTTGTTTGGATCCAGCCTTTATCCCCAAGGTCAACACCTTGTTCCACAGGACGCAGGAAATTGTACTGCCAGATTTTTGTCCTAATCCATCTCATGACCTGGAATGACAATGGCACGCACTGGATGTCCGCAGGGCATTACGCTATTACATCAAGCGGATGGCGGCCTTTCGCAAGTCAGAAGCCCTTTTTGTTTCCTTTCAACCTTCTTCTATGGGGCAGAAGGTGTCTGCCTCTACCATAGGCAGGTGGATCAGGGCTTGCATTGCAGGGGCGTATCAGTCGCATTCCCTTTCAGTTCCACGTCATGTTACTGCTCATTCCACTCGCAGTGCTGCGACATCAGCAGCATGGGCAACTCAGGCATCCATCGAAGATATTTGCAGGGCGGCGACATGGTCTTCGCCTTCCCCTTGTGTGAGGCATTATAAACTGGACAAGTTTGCCTCTGCAGACGCCTCCTTTGGCTGGAGAGTGCTACAGCAAGTAGTGCCACAGGCCGGGACACAGGCCCAGACTGCTTCCCTCCCATAGGGACAGTGCGGCTTTGGTATGTCCCATTCGTGGATTCTATCATGCTGGAGAAGGGGCATTGTCTTACCTGAACGCCTTTTCTCAGCACCCACCCCTTAGGATCAGTCAGGTCCAGTGTCAGGGGTCTGGGAGCCGTCGGACTGTCGTCAATAGCTTCGCCTTTGTCGAGACTGGGGAGTGGCCTGGTTAAGAACAGGCGTGGCAAGTTTGACTGACTTAATCTAATTGGCAGGAAGACAGAGTTAACCCATTCTTGGATTCTCCATCTATCATGCTGAGAAAAGGCGTTCAGGTAAGACAACGCCCCTTCTCAGAATTTTACAGTGTTTATGTGTTTACTTTTTCTATTGCTGTTAAATATGTGACTGAGTAGTAAATAAAGTAAATAGTAAAAGTAGGCCTTGTAGATGCCTTTCTCACTTACAGAGATCACAGAGATCACTTAGCGCTTTGGGAAAAGATTGCCTGGTCCTGAGAAGGAGGAAAGATTAAGAAAGTAACATTTTGTTTAGTGTATGATGGAGACTGTTGGAAGAGCAGAAAGACCAGGTTAGGAACAGATAGTCATGGAGAAAGTCTGTATGATTGCTAAGGGTTGACAACAACTTAATGGCACCAAATCAAAATCATAAGATGGAGCAGAAAGAATTGCTCTAAACTGGAAATTTCTAGATAATCTATCATTAAATAATTGATCTGCAATTATTTTTTTCTCTTATGAAAAAAGTGACTGATAAAATTTTTAGAGGAATGAGTCATGTTTTTATCAGCTCTGGAAAGATTATACAAATGCTAATAATAACTGTTCTATTGATAAATTGAGTGTCATGTGTAACCTGTGAGTGAACGTTGACTGTATTGTGTTGGGCTATTCTGTTGTATTCTTCTTTCTTCATACCTTACAGAATATTAAAAATGAAAAAATTAATGAAAAATTAATATGAGAGAGAGTACTATGCCCTCTGATATCCCACATCGGTGAAATTACACTCTTAAATACTGCTCTACTTTGATTATAGACTAGAACAGGGGCTCCCAACCAGGTGTGCGAGACGATATTCCAGGAGGTGCGAAAACTTAGGTTTTCAAAATTATAGTGTATATACATAATTTGTTGCTGTTATTTTGAACTTTTGTAAGAGGTGCGAGAATCTATCAGAAGCGTTTTAGGGGTGTGGGGTATAGAAAAGTTTGGGAGCCGCTGGACTAGAACCATCCACTCAAGAAAAAAGCCACTGAAGAACAACACTTCCAACCCCTAACTCCTGCTGACAGTCCGATATGATGCCATGATCAAGAGTATCAAAAGCCACTAAGAATTTTAAAAGGATTGGAAGGGTGCAGTGTCCCCCATCAAGGTTGAGATGGTCATCCACCAATGTGACTAATGCCATTTACATCCAATGGAATCTAGATAATCCATATTTTCTATCACTCTTTGAAGCTGAATCACTCCCCTCCCCTCAGCAAGTTGGTGATTAAAAGTTTTGCTGTATTCAGGGAAAGCTTTTTCAAGAGACAGTACACAAATGCCTCTTTAACCAGGTGACACTACAGTCTCCCTCAGACAAGCATTGTCAATTCCCCTAATCCAGCCAATTCCTTCCTGCCTGGAGGAACTAGGAAAAGCATGAATCCAACTTGCATTTGGCAAACTCATCTCATAGAGAACCCTGTCCACTTCCTTGAGCATAATGAGCTCAAAAGTATCCTTGATTCATAGCACAAGATCCAGTCTCAACAACATATTGGATTCTGTCCAATTCACATTTAGCTTTAGGACTTTCTCCATCAAGAAACCTGCAAAATGATACAGAGAGCCTGCAGATACCTTATCCCGTCTCTGAGCAGGTAGCCATGTAAATATCTTGAGATGTAATAAGGACAGAAAAACAGATACTATCCAACTCCACTAAAAGAGCAGTGAGTTCAACAACAGGCTTCCCCTCAACTGTCACTCAGCGGATATACTTTGAATGTTCTTCTTCAGTCTGGTTGCCCTGTTTCTTCAGCATGTCATTCTAAAACCTTAATTGCAGTCAAGCCTTACCTTCACCACAATGCCAATTTTCTGCCATTATTCTTCCGTTAGTGATAGCAGAAGCAGCACTCTTTTGTCCTCTAATGAAAAGTTCTTCTTTTACAAATATGAGCCAGGAGTAACATATAGTACTATAACTAGCCACAGATTAATAAACTAACAGCTAACTAAAATACCATCTTTAAAAAAGAAGTAATTTTGACTTAATATTTCCAAGAGATGATGAAATGATAACTGCAGTTCTCTCTTAAAAAAACCCTTTGGTTCTGTCTTAGATTCCGTTTAACTGTCACTCTTGTTTTCAGTAGTGAGTTTCTTCCCCCTCCTTTTATTATTATTATTTCATTTTCCTTTCATTTTGTCCTCTTTTTGTTGTTTCCTTGTACACTACTGTATATTCATTCCCTTCTACTTGCTTCTCTCTCAGGACACTTTCATAAGGGATTGTTTCTGCTCCTCAGTCCCTTTTGTATGGCTCTGAAAAAAAATCAGAGGTAAGCAAGGATGAAAAAAGCATCCTGAAAGGCCCCAGGAAGGTCAAACCCACCATGACAGCTATTTGATGAATGCGTGCATGCATAAAAATGTAGGTATCGGCTTATTTATGCATGAATAGGCTAAAATATACATATATATGATTGAATGTCAATTGGTGAATATCTGCTTGAAATATACATACATACATACGTGTGTGTGTGTGTGTGTGTGTGTGTGTTTTTATGATGCACCCGGTCGGCTTCCCTTTAACTCTTTGTTAGCAATGCAAATTTAACACACACACACACACACATATGCTTTAAATCTAATTCATGTGTACATGTAGCAAATAGAAAAATCTAAAAATGTGATTGATTGTTTCTGATAAAAGATTAAGAGACTTGAGTTTTTTTCTTGGAACTTCAAAGAGTCTGAGATAAATAGAGTGATAATTGCTATTGATAATACTGTGTTCTTCATATGGATAACCGGGAAGAATAACTCTTGGTGAACTTCATGAAATATGGAAAGTACTTGTATTTTTGTTATTCTGGCAAATTTCATAAATGAACAAATCTGCTAAGCATACATTTACATTTATCACAAGGACAAATACTAATTACCATAATTATGTCCTTTGTCATCTTTCAGAAAGTAGTCATGCTCTCCTCTTCCAGCTCTGTGTTCTTGCTGCTTTATACCTATCGTCTGTCCTTGTTTTCATGCAGTAGCCTAAAAGTGTTTTATTAATTGCATGGTAAAGAATATCTTGTAAATCTCTTCCACTGAGCGTGTTCCTCCATGTGATAGCTCTCTTTGTGGAAAGTTACTTTCTGGAACAATTTACTATTGCTCTTGTATTTGATTCCGAAAATCCTTGTCCACTTTTGTGAGCTGAAGTGTGGCCACTTGTTTATTCCATTCTCCTTATTTTTCTTCTGTGCTCTTCTATAGATTTACATTTGATACATGCTGTATGTATGTTTGGTTTCTTTTCCCTTCTATTCCTTATATAGCCACCACCTGTAGAAAGATTTGTTTCTTCTTCTTTCTTTTATTGGCTAATAGATAAGCTAAATACAAAACATTTAAACGGAACTATTGATGAGGATCTCCTGTTTATTTATTGTCAAATTATTTTCTAACTTAAATTTGTCCTTTCTGTTCAGTTATGAGTAGTTTTGGCTAGATTTCAGTTGATATATTTAGTATGAAATGCATATGAATTTCAATATGTTATTGTTTATCTAAGTATGTATATCTATGTTCTGTTTATGGTTTATGGAGTTTTTGAACGTATGTAGCATGATTTATGGCAGTAGATTCTTGATATGCATGCAGTGATAATATTTGAACTGATTTCTTTTTAGATAGAGAAGCATAGAGAAGCAGAGAAGAAGATTAGCAATATATTAAAATTCCTTGAATTGTTTGTTTTGTTTTTATGTTTTCAGGCAAGTTTTTCCTTTTTTAAAATTTTTCCTTATTAATATTTGCATATCTGTATTGTTATGAAGTATTTCAGATTTATATTTTGATTTTATATATATACCCAACACTAGTGTATCTGAGAAAACATTAAACAAGAATCAGTGACATGAGTTTCAACCAACATGCCACTCCTATGTAGATTAATATTAGGTTATATAGGTTTTATTAACCAGTAAAAATTAGACTCACTAAAGTTATAGCACACATTTTACACTAAATATAAAATTGAATTTTGCTATTACTTCAGACATTCATGACAAAATAGGGCTTTTTAGTAAGCCTTCTCATGAATTATCCTTTGACTGATACATAGAATCATAGGTTTGGAACGGAATTTCTTCTCTGCACTCTTTCTAGAGCCTCAACATCTTTTTTATATTGTTGTGACCAGAACTGAATGCAGTATCCCAAATGTGGCCTCACCAATGTGGTATAAAGTGATTCTGTCACTTAATACTATCCCTCTGTTGATGTAGCTCAGTTCCGCGTTGGCTTTTTTGGCAATTGCAGCACACTGCTGGTTCCTACCATGTTTTCCCGAAAGTAAGCCCCCGCGAAAGTAAGCCCCAGGTTGAGTTTCGGGGGTGGGCCTAATATAAGCCCTCCCCTGAAAGTAAGCCCTACTTAAGAGCCTGCGCAGACAGCTGGCTGCCGATTCCGTCTGGTTTCTACCATAGACACAAGGTTAAAGGGGGGAAGCTGCCAATGCCTCTGCGATGAAGTGAAGCTGCTGGGGGAGGGGCTATCTGACCCACGTGCCCTGCTAACCTACGGTATACCTTACCGCCGCCTCTCATGCTGCCCGGCTTGTTCCGCGGCCGGTTTTGGCTGGCCACGGCCATTTGCCGCATCGCGCCCACCAATGCCGCTGCCATGAGGCTTGGTGGATCCCCCATATGACCCATGTGCCCTGCTAACCAATGGTATATCAGTCCCTTACCGCCGCCTGGCTTGTTCCGTGGCCGGTTTCAGCCGCTGTTGCCATTTGCTGCATCGCGCGTCATGCCCAATCCCGCTGCCATAAGGCTTGACAGATCCCCCCATCTGACCTACACAAGGCCGTAGCAGGCCTCCCATGCCAACGGTAATCGTAATCCCCACTCCCCCCCCAACCCTAACTGGAGCTGGGAACCCCTGGGAAAAAAAACGGAAAAAGTTGTGTAGGAAAAAACAGTTTTTTTCCCCGTTTCCAAACTGCTTTGGAAATCTGCCAAGCCTCATGGCCGCACCATTGGCGGGTGCAACAGCTCGGCCGAAAGCAGCCACGGAACAAGTAGGGTAGATTCCCCCTTCACCTGCCCAGCCTCTTCCCTTTCACTTCTGAGCCAGACTGCTGTGCTTTCGGCCACCTGGCCCTCTTCGCAGCTCTGCCCACAGAGCCACCAAAGTAGAAAGTGGAGCGCTGGAGGCTCGGGGAAGGAGGGTGCTAAAGCAAGCGGGCGTCCTGCCATCAGCGGCCATGCCAGCTGCCCCTTCCCCGCCAGAGCCGGTATGCCGCCACATTTACTGTAAGTGCCAGTAGATGTCAGCCTTCACTCCGGCGGGCCTGGGCAGCTGCAGGACAGAGACGGGCCCATTTCAGCATCTTGCCACCTGCTTTGTAGCTCCGTCGCAGTTCTCTGCCACTGCGGAGCTGGAGAGCTTGCCACTCCACCGCCCAAATGCCCTTGCTTCCTCCAGGAATTGCATATCTTTGCTTACCTAACTTCCAGCCCCATCTCATTTCTCCTTCACGCTCCTCCACCGCTGTGTGCAGGGAAACAAAAATTTGTTGGGGGGGGGAAAGGTCAATCAATTCCAACATCTCACAAAAAAAAAAAGATCTCGCGAAGTTGGAATTGATTGACCTTTCCCCCCCATACACAATTTTTTTTTATTTGCCCACGGCGGTGGAGGAGTGTGAAGGAGAAACGGGATGGGACTGGAAATCAGGTAAGCAAAGACATGCCATTCTTTTGGGAGAAGCGAGGGCATTTGGGCGATGGTGTGGCAAGCTGTTCAGCTCCACGATGGCAGAGAACTGTGACGGAGCTGCAAAGCAGGTGGCAAGATGCTGAAACGGGTTCGTCTCTGTCCCGCAGCTGCCCAGGCCGCTGGAGGGAAGGCCATCTACCGGCACTTACGGTAAATGGGGCGGCATTCTGGCTCTGGTGGGGAAGGGGCAGCCGGTATGGGCGCTGATGGCAGGATGCCCGCTCGCTTCAGCACCGTCCCTCCCCAAGCCTCTGGCACTCCACCTGCCGCTTTGG
The DNA here is from genome assembly GCA_023970755.1 of Azemiops feae. Classification (NCBI taxonomy): domain Eukaryota; kingdom Metazoa; phylum Chordata; class Lepidosauria; order Squamata; family Viperidae; genus Azemiops; species Azemiops feae. The sequence continues at coordinate 4,223,580 of JALGBA010004292.1, read as the reverse complement.
TCCTGGGCTGCTGCCTCCTCACTCACCTCTCAGGCGGGCCCGGCCAGGCCAGGAAGGCGGCCTTCCCGGATGCCCGGGGCAAAGCCTCCCCGCTCTGGCTGGAGGAGTGTCGGCCTGCCCAACCCCACCTTGGCGCCCTTCCCGCCGCCACCCAGCACAGCTGCCCCAGGGCTGCAGGGGCTGGGCTGGCATGGGAAGGGCACACGCCCTGCCCCACCTGCCTGCGCCAGTATTTGGTCCACCACCACGTTTTCATCGCTGCATTGCGTCTCCACCCCATGTGCAGGCCCCGCCCCGCCCCTACATGCTCACGGCCTGCTGGTACCGATAAAAGTAAGCTCTACCCCGAAAGTAAGCCCTAGTGCTTATTTCAGAGCCCAAAAGAAAGTAAGACCAGGTCTTACTTTCGGGGAAACACGGTACTTAAGTGGTAGTTCTACCAGGACACCTAGGTCCCTCTCATAGGCACTACTGTTGAGTCAGGTGTTGCTTATCCTGTACCTGTGCATTTTTTTTTCCTGCCGAAGTGCAGGATCTTACTTTTTTTTGCCACTAAACTGCATCTTCTTGGATAGGACCCAGTGCGCAAGTCTGTCAAGATCCTTCTGGATCTTGAGGATATCTTCTGAAGTGTTAGCAGTTCCCCCCAGCTTTGTGTCATCTGCAAATTTGATGAGTCCCTCCACCTAGGTCACGGGTCGGCAACCCGCGGCTCCGGAGCCGCATGCGGCTCTTTGAGGCCTTACCTGCGGCTCCGGAGCCTCCTCCGCCATTTTGGCGAGCGCATGCACGCATGCGCGGGCGGGTGCGGGGGGTGCGCGTGCGGCGGTGCGCATGCGCGAACGGGCGCGCGCGCATGCGCGAACGGGTGCGCATGCGCGAACGGCTCACGCGCATGCGCGAACGGGGCCACGGGTGTGCGCGTATGCGCGAACGCGCGGCTCCCAGGGTTTTTTTTTTTTAGGCCAAACGGGTCCGTGCGGCTCATCCGACGTTTCGGATGGCCGACCCATGACCTAGGTCATTTATGAAGATATTAAAGTAAAATATAAATAAGGCTTCGGTATTTCAGACAATTTTATTAGTCTAAGATTTGAAGTGTTTTTGGATGCAGTAGAAACTGTAGAATGCTTACAAGCTAGTAAATAGTTTGGTGCTGAGTACAAATAATATATGAGTAGCTAAATAGAGAGATTTTGCATTGTTGTTTCTCCTTCAGTGTTCAATGCATAGGTGTACTAACACCTTTGACAATTTCATTAATGAGTTCATTGTGCTAATGTAAAATTATTTCAAAATTGCAGTGAAAGTTTGCTACAAATACAGATGTAAAAGCTTGCTGAAAAACCATGCATTTTCAACTGTAATGAGAATTGATATAGTAGCTTCAAAGATTGTGATGAGTTTTTCTGTTTTCCTAGATTCTTTTGTCTCAAACTATGCCAGAGATGACAGAGAAAGCTCCTCTTAAGAAGCAGCACCGGTATGTTTCCAAGTTATAAATAAGTATATGGTATAATTCTATCCTTGCTACAGAGAAATAAATGATACTGATTTGGGTGAGATTGCATTGATACTGTGCTTTGATTAATTCTCTGTTCCAGCCTCTGGAAGAAGAGATTGAAGACTAGAATAACCACAAAAAGGAGGGTGTTTTGTCTGCAGGCAACAGCCTGTATATTTGAAAAGGGTAAAATGGGCATGCAAGAAGTGGGGCTGAGGGGGGCTCCAATTTTAATTAATCTATCATATTTTATTTATTTTTGACAAAAATGAAAAAAGTACTGAGATAGCCAGATACTACAAAAGGTGAGCTATCAACCAACATGACAAACAGTGATGAACTATAACAGGCTATGCTTTGCTGTATTGTCTGAGGTGTTATTATCTGTAAGTAACGTAACAGTAGTAGTTATTGTCCGACCTAGTTTAGTGTGGCATGCAAACATATCAGTAATACTAGAGTTTAATCTAGCAAACAAATCCATTTATTAGTTAAAAGGTTTAGCAGGAATTTTGTGCAAAATATAGGGGAGGTGGGGTGTGTGCAAAAATATACTTCATGTTCTCCATCCACTCCATGCAAATGTGAGAGTATGTTTCTGTGATATGAACAGTTATTACCCTTTCTTTTTTATATGAAGTTTCTTAAATTTTTTAGAAGAAAGACTGAATACAAAAGCATCTCCTTTGAAATGAGCCTAAAATTAGATTAGCTTTCATTTTGCTAAGTTTTTTTTAAATGGGCCTGGAACTGCTAGTAGCAAGCCTCCACCCTGAGTTCTTCTTTGCTGCTTGATTGTTCTTCAAATGCAGATATTTTTGTAATTGCAGATAGAGCTATAAATTGTTTCATACTTTCTAAATGTAAGTAACCCAGAGTCCTTTGGGATTGGAGTAGATAAGCCTAGGTCAGTTAATCAGTCATGTGGTGTTTGTGTACATGTACATAAATACAGTCATTTTAATAGATTTGCAGGGGCAGTAATTGAAAAATAAATTATTTGGTGTAGCATCTATTAGGATAAAAGAGCGTTTTTCACATGACATCCTTCTTTAAGAAAAACGTACTAAGGGAAATACAGTAATGAAATGCCAAATCTCACAAGTTTGCCAGTTACCAGTACATTACTGCATTCCTGCCATTACAATGGCAAGCTTTTCCAAGGTCCAGTACATGATTTCTATTCTATCCACATTTAAGAATAAATGTCATTGGAGTTGGGAAATATGGAACATTGGCAGGAAAAATGTTCTTTAAACTTATTTTTATGAAAGAAATTTATAGGAAAGTATAAAACTATATTTTAAATTCATGTAACATAATCCCCTGCTCTGCTACACAAAAAAAATCTATCACATATGCATTTATAATGTTTCCCCTGTTCCTTATATCTATGATATTTGTTTACACTACTGGTGATATAATATGTGATCCATATTGGAACCTTTGTTCATAGCTTGAATTCCCACAAGAAAGCCTCATTTTGTGCTTATTTTATGCATGCAATTTTGTGCATATTTTGTGTGTATGTTTATTTAGGGAATATTTTCTTATGTTTAAAAATAAACAGGCTAATCAATAATATGCTACAATCTTCACTGTATATCTAGGAAGGGGGGTTGTCAGAAAAGAAGAACATTGTTTTACAAATTTTATGGATTTAGTAAAATACTTTAAATAGCAATAAATAGTTCACGTTTTTTAAACAGGAAGAAAAACCGTGAGACTCATAATGCAGGTAAGATTTTAATATTTTTAGTAATAATTTTTATTGAAGTTTAAAAATACAAAGATAAACTAATATGAACTAAGAAAAATGCAAAAAGAACTGTTGAAAGAAAAGTCTTCATCAAGGTCCAGTCCAAGCCGGGAATAAACAACATGGCGACTGCTTTAGAAAGAAGTTTGTAGTTTATTGAAGAGGAGAGCCAGACAGAAAAATGGCTCTGGAAGAAAAGAGAGCACATATAGTAGGGAGTGGGTTTTTATACCTTCTGGGGCTCTTGAGGTTGTTTCCTGTTCCTGTTTAAGGCTTTGTATTTCCTGTCTCATGTACTTTGACCTGAGTCTGAGTGTGCCTTTCTGGTATTCTGATGGTGGTGGGTTAATCCTATTATGTCCTGTCTTAGAGTTTGGGTGGTGTATGTAGATTTTAAGTGTCTTTGTCTTTCTGATCTCTTCAGCTTCTAGCTGAGGGCTCCAACCTTCCTGAATGGATTATTACATCTGCATTTCTAAAAGCTGGTTTCTGCTGAGTTGTCTGGCTGGGTGTGTGTGTGTGTGTGTGGAGAAGTTTCTGCCTTTTTAAAGATCTTCTCCATTATTCCTTTGGGGAAATACATTCTGCCTTTTTAATATTCCGAAAAATATTTCTTTTCTCTGGATTGTTCCCACAGAACAAAATATTTGTGTGTGAGTATGTTAGACTTCCTCTTCATCATGAAAAGTACAATTTCAATAACTTATCACCTCTAAGATTTCAAGCTACAATCTTTTCATCCCATCTCATCTTCTTTTATTAGCAAATAAAACCTAACATTTAATCTTAATCAGCTAAGACCATTAAGAGTTACCAGAAATATTTATACACACACACACACACACACACACACACACACACACACACACACACACAAATCTTGTCATCCCATATCTTATATCTGTAAACAGATCTTTAAAGCCTCCTCTTCTAAAGTTACATCAGAAAAAAATCCATTAAGAACTATCAGAAACAACAAATTAAAATTTAATCCCATCAAACAATGTTCCACAAATCAATTTCTTATCATATCCACTAAGACAGCGGTCCCAAACCTTTCTGGCTCGGTGGACCAGTGGAAATGGGGGAAGAGGGGATGGTTTCACACACATGCAAGTGCCGCTTTCACAAATGCAGCTTCACACATGTGCACGCCCACCGCTTCCATGGCCTGGTTCCCAGCGGACTGCGGCCTGGCACTGAGCCACGAACTGGGGGTCCAGGACCCCTGCTCTAAAAATCTCCTTTGCAAATTTAACACTTTCCTTCAATTTTATTGAATGAAAAAATTTTCTATGTTATCTATAAACAAATCTTTAAAGCTTCATCGTTCAGTTGTAGTAAAAAAACAACCCATTAATGCCTGTTTTAACGTTGATCAAATAAGTGAACTTTATAAATCTTTTTACATTTAAAAGACATCCATTCATTTAAGTAATGTCCTAGAAACATTCTCTCTTTATCTTTTCTCAGGAACTCCTTCATAGTTATGACACATGTTTTTTGTAAGTCTAAAATAACAAGGTTGTCCAAGTCACTCTTCTGAGTTAAAATCCATATATATACAGGTAGTCCTCAAGTTACGAGTGTAATGGAGCCTGCCCATTCCACTCGTAACTCGAAAACTTGTAGATTGAATCTTGTTCGAGGTACGAGATCACTCCCTTGCTCGTTAAAATGCACTCGGCTCGTTAAGCGAACATGAGGTATCAGGGTGGGGAAGGCCATGGAGGGCCTAGTGCTAGAACAGGCCCCCAAGGCCTCCCTGACTCACTAAGATACCGCATGCTTCCCCCTCCCTTCCTGCCGTGCCGGACTCACCTGGAAAAGATCCGTCTCCTCTCTGCCGTGGTTCCTGCTGCCACCCGGATTTGAGGCCGGCGAATGCTTCTGCAGCCGCCCTGCGGCCCGATTGGGCCTGGAAAAGGCCTCCAGAGCCCGGATAGGGCCGCGGGGGGGGCGTGGAAGCCTCCCTTGGCATTAGATCCAGGCTGCAGCAGCCTGGAAAAGGCCTCCGGAGCCCCTATCCAGACTCCGGAGCCATGTGGAAGCGTCCCCCAGCTTCGGTTCCGTTCTCTGTTGCAGAGAACAGAGGCCTAAATTACCATGAGATTACACGAGATCAGTAGCGTGAGATCTTGCCCCATTGATCTCGTGTGATCTTGCTTTACTTCAGGCCTCTATTCTCTGCCAATGCACTGAAGGCCTGGAGCAGCCAAGAAAGTGAAGGATCTCGATCTTCGCAGGGTGAATATTGAAGGCCTGGTGCCTAGGGAGACCCAGAGTGGGGGTGGGGAGGGAGGGAATAACCAGGGTGAATGTTGCAGAGCCACTGCGGTCGCTCGTAAGGGCGAACGACTGCCGTGATGCTGCAATATTCGAAACTTCGGGACTTGCTCGTAAGCACTAGGGGGCACTCATCACGTAACTTTGAACGAGCGTTAAGTGAATGCTCATAACTCGGGGATTACCTGTACATCATTGTGAATTATTATTTCTATGTTCCTTTTAGCTATTAAAACATCAATGAGTTTCATTGTGAGTCTTGTGTAACATCAAATCATTAATAAATCCTGTCAATTTTAAATCTGTGTTCAAAACAGCCTAATTCTTTTTAAAAAAAAAGTTTTTATTGATTTTTTAAAAACAATTCAAAAGTACTTATTCAACAAACGTGTAGTCTGAGTATATCATTCACTAATACAAATTGAATTCCTAATCCCTTATTCTTTTCTCCAGCCATTGATAAAATAAGTCCCAAGTTTGAAAATACTCTGTTTCTTCTTTTTCTTTCAACCTCAGAGTAAGTCTGTCCATTTCTGCACAATCTAGTATTTTTTTAATTATTTCTTCCTCTGGTGGTATTTCTTCATTTTTCCAAAATTGTGCGAATATGATTCTTGCCGCTGTTATCACAAGTAAAATCAAGTATATACTTTGTTTGTCAAGCTTTTCTGGCATTATACCTAATAAAAAAAAGTTCAGGTTTAAAATCTACATGTTTTCCCAACATCTTTTCTAGCCAAGCAGGTATTTTTGTCCAATATCTCTTTGCTTTAACACATGTCCACGATACGTATATGTACCTGACTTGTATTTGCATTTCCAACATCTATCTGACATATTTTTAAACATTTTTGCTAGTCTTGCTGGTGGCAAGTGCCATCTATAAAACATTTTATATAAGTTTGCTTTGTAAGAGGTTAACATTATCAATTTATAATTTCTTTCCCATAAGTTTTGCCATTTCTCTAAATCTATATTGTATCCAAAATTCTTTGCCCACATTATCATTGTTTTTTTTTACTTGTTCATTTTCCATTTTCAAATTCAATAAAATGTTACACATTTTCTTAATTAGTTTCTCATCAGACGTTAATAATATCTGATCAAACAAGGTCTGCTCCTTATAAAATCCGTATAGTTTAATATCTTTATCATATCTCACTTGCATTTGTAAATATGCCCACCATGATAAATCAATACCTTGATTTTCCATCTCTTGTTTAGATTTTAAGTTCCCTTCAGAGTTTAGAATATCTTTATATATCCATATTTTCTCAAGACTGACTAAATTTGGATGTACAAATGCCTCCATTGCTGAAAGCCATCCTGGAATTTTCAAGTATATTTTACATTTTATTTTTTCCCATGTTAGTAATAATGCATTTCTAATATAGTGGTTTTGGAAATATCTATGAATTTTATTTTTCCCATACCATAAGAAAGCGTGCCAACCAAGTTATAAGTCATGTTCCTCCAAATACAACAACCTTTTATTTCTAAGAGTTATCCCTTCTTTTACGCATGTTAGTACTGATGCTTGATAATATAAAACCCACTCTGGCAAGCCAAAACCTCCATTTTCCTTAGCTTTTTGTAACATTTTCAATTTAATTCTAGCTTTCTTTCCTTGCCAAATAAATTTTAAAATTAGAGAATTTAAGTCTTCAAAGAATTTTTTCTCCAGTTTCATAGGTATCGTTTGAAATAAAAACAATATTTTTGGTAATATATTCATTTTCACTGTAGCAATTCTTCCTAACATCGACAGTTGCAAATTTTTCCATGTCAAGTTTTATTTGATTCAGTAGTTTTATATAGTTATCTTCCTTTATCATTGAACATCTTGCTGTCAGGTATATTCCCAAATATTTAACTTTTTTGACTATTTGTAATTCTATTTTTTATGATACTTGTTTTTTTTGTTTATCTGTAAGATTTTTAACTATCACTTTAGTTTTTTCTCTGTTTATCTTCAGTCCTGCTATCTTCTCCAAACTGTTCTATCTTTTCCAATAATTTAGGAATCATCTCTAAAGGTTCCTCTAGGATGAATGCCAAGTCATCTGCAAACGCTTGCAATTTATAAGTTTCACCTTTTATTTCTAGTCCTTTAATTTCTGGGTCTTGTCTAATATTTCTATTTAAGTTAAAATAAATAACAATGGAGATAGTGGACATCCTTGTCTTGTGCCTTTTCTTATGTTGATGTTCTCTGTATAATCTCCATTTACAATCACTTTTGCTGTTTGTGATATTGTTGTAATCATATTTATAATGTAATCATTATTTTTAGTTGTTGAGTCATAAATTGCCAGGAAACATTATCAAATGCATTTTGAGCATCTAGAAATACTAATGCCAATTGTTTCCCTGGATGCATTTCATAATATTCAAATACGTCCATTATAACTCTTAAATTATTTTTTATTTGTCTCTTTGGTAGAAATCCATTTTGATCTGGGTGTATAAATTCAGTTAGAAATCTTTTCAATCTCTCCGCTATTATTGAAGTAAAGATTTTATAGTCCACATTTAGTCTGTATTTTTTTATCTGTGTCAGATCTGAGTCCTCTTTTGGTATCAAAGTAATATTTGCTTCTGTCCATGTGTTTGGGAGTTTAGTCTCCAATAAAAATTCATTACACACATCTTTCAACGGTACACTTAATGTATCTTGTAGACATTTGTACAACTCTGTCGGGACCCCATCTGGTCCCAGTGTTTTTTCGTTTTTTTGTCTTCTTATAGCCTCTGTCAGTTCCATCAGTGTTATTTTCTCATTTAACATGGTTTTAAAGTTTTCTGAAATTTTTGGTAAATTATTTTTTCCCATATATATTGAATCATTTTCTCCCATGAAATTTCTTCTATATCATACAGTTTCTCAAAATATTCTTTGATTATCTTTTTATTACTTCATTTTTAAATTGTAAACAGCCTTTTTCATCTACTAAGTTATTTATTAATTTTTTCTCCTTCTGTTTTTTAAGTTTGTAAGCTAGCCATCTTCCTGGTTTATTTGCACTTTCAAAAAAGTTTTGTTTTGCTCTTTTAATTTGCTGTGCCAATTTTTCTGATTCCATCAAATTTAATTTATGTTTTATTGTTTCCATTTGTCTTTTCAGTATTTTCTTTTGTGGATTTATTTGTAATTCTAATTCTAGTTTTTTAAATTCTTCCCTTAACAATATATATTGTTGTCTTTTTTCTTTGGTTTTTTTTTGCCATGTATGTTATAGCTATACCTCTAAAGTATGCTTTGGCTGTATCCCATACATTTTGTAATGTATCTTCTTTTTTATTTTATTTTTTAAAAAGCTCTATTTCTTTTGTTGCTAATTCTATAAATTTTTTCTCTTTTAATATGGATTAGTTCAAGGTCCATCTTAGTTTTTTTTAATTCCTTTCCACATCATTTTTAAAGATTATGATCTGCCCAAATTCCTAATTCTATCTCAATCTCCTGCATATTGGTTCTTAATTCAGGCGTCATCCAAATCATGTCAATTCTGGACCAAGATTTATGGCTATTCGAGTAAAATGTATATTGTAGTTTTTCTGGGTTAGTTTCTCTCCAAGAATCTTGTACACCAATTTCCTCTATCATATTGAAAAAAGTCTTAGGTAATCTTTTTCTTCCTTGTTTTCCTGTTTTGCTACTTTTATAGCCTAATGTCCCATCTACTATTGCATTAAAATCCCCTATTAGGCACATGTTTTGATAATCCATTTCTGCTATTTTTCTATGAAGATTTTGATACAATTCTTCTTGTTTATTGTTTGGTGCATATATTACTACCAAAAGTACCTGTTTTTGATGTAAAAATATTTCTACCATCACAATTCTTCCTTCTTCATCTGAATAAATCATTTTAGAATCTATTGTCTCTTTAACATATACAGCTACTTTTCTTTTTTTTGTGCTGATGCATGATAAAGTTTCCCAATTTTTGGGTATTCCAAAAGTTTATAATATTTTTTTTATATGTGTCTCTTGCAGATAAATTATGTTAATATTTAATTTCTGCAATTTTTTAAAGATTCTATTCCTTTTTGATGGGGAATTCAGTCCATTTATGTTCACTGAAAAATTTCCGTTTTCCTTCTCCATTTTATTTACTTATATTTAGGTCTTGTCGATCTCGTAGTCCTCTGCTCTCTTGCCATTCCCTCACCCTCTTGATCTGGCTTCTCTTTCTCTTCTTCTATTTGTGTAATTGTTTCCTCTGTTGCTTGTTCTATCTGTTTTTGGTCTTTTCTATCCTCTTGTTGATGTTGTACTCTTTCATCCAGGAATGCTCTATTCTTTTCGTTGAAATCTTCTGCCTTCCAAACTGAATCCAATCGATATCTTGTATTGTTCCAGTTGATTAAGATCCCTTCTGGCATTAGCCATCTGAAGTTTACACCTTTTGTAATTAGCTTTGTGGTCAAGAAGTGATATTGTTTTTGGGTGTCCCTTATTCTCTTAAGAATCTGCTTCAACACCACAATTTCTTTGTTTTTATATTGTAATGGGTCATCCCTAACTCTTCTCAGTATCTCATCTCTTATTGTTTTCATTAGAAATCTTTCATGAATTTCTCTAGGCAATTTGTGTTTCCTCGCATAGCTTGAATTCATTCAAAATATTTTATCCACTTCCATCTGTATTTCCGCTCTATTTTTAGATCCTCTACCAGTAGATTGATAATCACTTCTGCTATATCTTCCTCTTTATCTTCAGGTATATTTTGAAATCTTAAATAGTGTACAGCTTTCTCCATTTCCAAAGCTGTAACTGCTCCTTCTAAGCTTTGATTTGCTTGTTCTAGCCTTTCATTTTCTTCCATTAATGCCTCCATTTTTTATCAGTTTCTTCTGATTTATCTTCCACTTTTTGAATTCTTTGTTCATTTTTGGCAATCATTTGATGGGCATCAAATTATGTCTTTATGTCAAACATTTTCTCATTTAGCTTATTTAAGTTATTTTTTGTCTCTTCATGATTTTTCTGCATTGTTTCTTGAATTAGCTGTAGTGTGGTTTGCATCTCTTTTTGAAAGCTGTTTGTTTTTTCTTGTTGTAACATTGTTTCAATAGATTCCTGACTTGCTGGGCTAGATGTTCCAGAGGAGGGTGCAGAAGAGGTTTTTTTTGTGATTTTAATAAGATTTGGTGCATTCATTTTTCAATCGAGCAGGTTTTGTAAATCCACAAAGAGAAAATGAAGAAGAAAAAAGCCAACTGCCTTAGACTATAATCCAACCATGAAACAAGCCAACTGCTTTAGGCTAATCCAAATGTTCCAGTTAGTTTAAAGATGTAAAAAGCCCTCTATTTCCAACTAGTTTCTATTATGGTTATATCCAGGATCAAAAGATATGATTGTAAAAAGTCTTCTAGCATAGAGTCACATAAAGTTCTTTTTGTTTATAGCAGGTGTTAATTCAAGGTCAGCAATTTCTCCAGTTCTTTTAGCGTTGTTGTAGTATCTCCTCTCACCCCTAGATGTCCTTATTTACTGTATTGTCTATATCAGTGATGGCGAACCTTTTAGAGACCAAGTGCCCAAACTGCAACCCAAAACTCACTTATGTATTGCCGGATGCCGGGTGGGCGTAGGCCACTGGATGGGCGTGGCTACGGTGGTCACGGCAGACTGGGTGGGCATGGCCAGGGTGGGCGTGGCCACCTCGATGTTGCTCGTGGGGAGGGATGCCTGTGGGGGCCGGGCAGGGTTGGGGGAGATCCAGGGGGTCTTTGGCGAGTGGGGCAGTGGCAGGAGGCTCATCCTGCAGGGTGAGGTGAGGCGAGGGAGAGGGCAGGGTGGGGGTTAGGATTAGGCCGCCGCTGCTTTCCCCCCAGGACGGAGCACCCCACCGCTGCTCACAACCAGTGGTGAAGGTGGAGTTTGGGAGGCAGTGGCAGGGCGTAGCCCAGGTGTGACCCAGCAGCAGCAAAGCTCATCCTCCCCACTCAAGCAGCCACCAGCGGCTCCTTGGCTCCATCTGAGTTGAAGAAAGCGGAGGCGCAGCAGCGGGATTGCCTTCAAGGCGAGCAACGCACCCGGCTCTTATTGTTTGAGAGCAATCCGGCTGCTGCGCTCCTGCTTTCAACTCGGATGGAGCCGAGGTACCCAAGCCGCTGCACCGCCTGCCTCCCCCGTGCCTCGAGCTGGTGCTGCCAGCAGCTTACTCAGGCCCATTAGGCTGCCGCCGCCGAGAAGAGTGGTGAGGTTTTGTGCCAGCCGGCCGGCCAGGCAAGGAGTAAGTCAGGGGATGGTGGCTGGCTGGCTGGGGAGGGGGAATCATGGCTGCTGGGGGGGGGATTGCCAAGCCTCAGGGCAGCGGCATTGGCAGCTCCCCTCACCCGGCCCATTTCCCCAGCTCCGTTACCGGTGGCAGATCCCTCAGTGAGCGCCCCACGGCCCTCACCGTCAAATTTCCATTGCATAAGCTTTCTGGAGCTGAGGAGAAGTGCAGTTACTGAGCTGCCAGGCGGGTCTGGTGGGCGGCGTTGCCTTCTGCTTTTCCTGCTGCAGCATTGGCTGCTGGTGTTGCCCTCCGCTTTTTTCGGCGGGGCTTCGGGGAAATTAGCCAAGCCGGCCAGGAACCGAAGCCCCGCCGAAAAAAGCGGAGTCTCTTTGCGAGCCTGCCTAGCCCGTATCAGCCTTGCTCTCCACAGCGCGCTGCAGCTGATCCGAGGCATGGAGAGCACGGCTGATGGGTGAGCGCATAGCAGACGCTCACACAGACTCCGCTGTTTTCGGCGGCGCTTCTGATCAGCTGCAGTAACCCTAAGCCCATCGCTGTCAAAGGAAAAAAGCGGAGTCTGTGTGCGCTCCTGCCTTGCCCGTATCAGCCAGGCTCTCCATGGTGTGCTGCAGCTGATCAGAAGCGCTTTTTTCGGCGGGGCTTTAATCCCCATTTGTGGCATGGCCGCCAACCAATCACCACACCCTCCTCTCAGGAGGGCAACACCAGCAGCCAATGCCGCAGCAGGAAAAGCGGAAGGCAACGCCGCCCACCAGACCCGCCTGGCGGCTCAGTAACTGCACTTTTCCTCAGCTCCAGGAAGCTTGTGCAATGGAAACATGACGTTGAGGGCCATGGGGCGCTCGTTGAGGGAGCTGCTACCAGTAACGGAGCTGGGGAAATGGGCCGGGTGGGGGGAGCTGCTAATGCCGCTGCCCTGAGGTTGGGCAGATCCCCCCCCAAGCAGCCATGATTCTCTCGCCAGCCAGCCAGCCAGCCACCATCCCCTGACCTACTCCTTGCCTGGCCAGCCAGCTGGCACAAAACCTTACCACTCCTTGGCGGCGACAGCCTAATGGACCTGAGCAAGCTGCTGGCGGCGCCGGCCCGAGGCACGGGGGTGAGGGGGAGGATTTTCGCTGCCAGACTCTTTAACTTCTTAAAAGCTTATTTGATGCAGAATGCATATCCTTCCCTTTCTGCATCAAGTTAAACAGTCTGGTAGCAAAAATCCAATAGGAAAAAAATCCCAGTCTCATGCACGGGGAATCTGTGCCGCCTGCCTCCTCCTCCTCCCCTGGGTTGGCGCCGCCAGCAGCTCACGCAGGTCCATTAGGCTGCCACCACCACCTGGACGCCTGGCCCGCCCAGCACAAAGGCAAAACGGCCGGCTAGCAAGCCGCGCGTAGAGGTGGTAGAGCACGCCCACGCCCAGCAAGCCATAGGCCACCCCAAGCGGGGAAAGCCGGATCCCCATTGGTGCCATGGCCCCCCAGTCCCAGCCAGGATTGCGTGCCTCCCCCCTGTCTCTGCTGGGCCTGGGCGGCCATGACACCGATGGGGATCCGGCTTTCCCCGCTTGGGATGGCCTTTTGCCTACTGGGCGTGGGCATGCACCTCTATGCGGGGCTTGCAAGCCGGCTGCTTCGCCTCCTTTGTGCTGGCGGCGGCGGCCTAATAGACCTGCGCAAGCTGCTGGCAGCAGCAGCTGCGTGCGTGCCCACAGAAATGGCACGCGTGCCACAGGTTCGCCACCACGGGTCTATATCCAGGTTTAAAAAAATTATTTTTAAAATGCTTTCTCACAGAAAATAGATTTTAAAAAATTCCCACGCTGTGAAGGTTAGCCAAATTTTCTTTAAATTAATCCCAGTTTCATTTTTATATATTTTTTTTGTGTTCCTTAATTTTGTTCCCCCATTTAAAATTTGTTGCCGCTTTTGCCTCCTTTCTTCCCAAATCTTCCTGGGGTCTTTGCTTTGGAAATTTATCCAATCCGGGGATTTTTATTTCTAATTCCACAGGGAAGAGAAATAAGAAACAGTCTCACCCAGATCTCAGCACGTTGTTGACAATCAGCTGTTTGGCGGCATGCCACGGCTCTTCGCTTTCCCCCCGACTGTCTATGACTTGGGCTGCCTGTGCATTTACAGGCAGCCTTTCTTCCGTCTGTTTGAAGAGGTTCCTCGGTTCGTTTGGGCCAACTGCTGTCGGCGTCAAGCTCCCAAGGCTTCTCTTCTTTGTCGCCTCTCCAGGGCAACTTTCTGACCCCTTGGGGTCTCCAGATAGAGCGAAATCGGACTAGGAAACCAGAGCCCCCATTTCTTTCGCCCGTCTCGTCATGACACCAAACTGGAAGCTCTAACAGCCTAATTCTCAGTTCTGTCCTTTTCTATCTCTTCTTTTGAACCTGTTTATATATTAACAAGCAATCTCAAAAGAAAATTCTGAGTACACTGTTGCCAATTATCCTTGAATTCTTCCAGAGTTAAAATACTTTCTGCCGTTCTATATTAGTGTGTCTGTACCTTAGTTATAATCTTTAGTTCTTTCTGATTACCTCTAGTAACCAGACTTCGAGGTCTCCTTGAATGTTCTTCTCTAATCCACATTTTCCAAGGGAAAGGTTTATTACACTTAAATTCAAAATCTTCTTATATTTTTAGAGGATTTTAAACAAACCGCAAGAAATATTCTTATAATTATTTCTTAATTTTTTATGGTCAATCTGGCCTCAGCCTATTTAAAAACTCTCTAAAATCAACTTTCTAATCACCATTTTGCTGCTTATTTCTTCTTTTTAAATAATATTTATTAATTTTACATTTAGGTATTTAAAAAGCAACGTGGCTGGGTTAATCAATAGTTCAATAACATAACAAAAATCTTTAGTACAAATCTCAAGTTACAACATCAAATATTTCCTCTCTTTTTCCCTTAATATCTACTATCTTGTATTTAAGCTAATACAGTTCTTATTATATCATCTAAGTAAAACATAGACAATCAATGTCCTGTTATTGGTTTTTTCCCAATTTTTAGTTTCCCATCAATATTCAAATTTAACATTTGATATTTATAATTTCCAGGCTTTAGGTAACCAAAGTTTCTCTTATCTCAATTCATAACAGAATCTAATATTCAAAATACGCATCTTATCTATTTGAGTATAGTCTTGTTCTATTTTATAAAAGTTATCTATTTCCCACCATATTAAATCATCTAATTAATAATACAGTATCCCTTTAATAAATCAAAACCATTATATATATTGTCTGGGTTAATCAATAAATCAAACATATTCATATTTTTTTTCTTTTGGGTCTAATTTTTAAATGTTAAACAAATAGAATCCTTATTTTCAACTAATTTCCAAATATTTTAAATTGAATGACCAAAATTCCCCTTATCTCAACTTCTCTCTTTAACCCTCTAATTAGTAATATGAAATCCCCTCTAATAAATCAAAACCCCTATTTTCTTCAGCCTTATTCTGGCTTTCTTCCTTTGCCAACTAGCCTTCCATGTCAGTGCTTTTAAATCATCAAATAGATCTCCCTCTATTATTATATATATTATTTGAAATAAGTTGCCATTTTTTTGGAAGGGCTAGCCCATTTGTGTTCATCAGATCGTGTCCCTATTATTCCAATTCCCCATGATTGTCCTGATATGTTTATCTTCCATTCTATCTGTTCTTCTTTCTCCTCAAATTTCTTCTGATTTATATAGAAAGTCTTTTCCATTTTCAGTGTTGTCACTCCCTTTTCTGGATTTTCCATTAACTGAATTTGTTGGTCAACTGAGTCCTCTGTCTTAGTATTTGATTGTTCTACTTCTTCTGTTATCTTCTGCGTTGTTAGTTCTTTGGTTGTAGTCAAAATTTGGGTTTGTATATCTAAGCTGGCATCTTGTTCTTTTATGTTGCATCTTATTTTGTCACAAGCTGAAAGAATGGTTTCATGTATTGCTTTCAACATGGAAAGGATCTTTTCCTGGTCTTCATCCATATCCTCTTAATAGTGTGCTAAGTTGAGGACTTTAAAATCAGACGTTAAAAATAATTTTATAACTAGGTATGGGACCTCTATTTCACGTGTTTATAGGTAATCTTTATAGTAGAAGTCGTTTGTCAAGTAAGATTTTATACTCCAAGGTATTTCATCATCTCATATAATAACCAATGTTCCTCAGATAAAGAAATAGGAAAGCAATTCCCCACATATAGCTCTGAAAGTCAGTAAAGGTTTACATTCATAGTTCAAGCAGGCCAGTTATGCCGCCCAGAAGTTCTCTTTAGAGTTGAGTTTCTCACAGGTGGTATCTATCAAGATCGAAAGAATTTTATCTGAAGTCTGGGCTTCAAGCCAAGTCTCTTTTAGGCAATAACAAGTTGTAATACCAAACTTCGCCACAAAATGACATCGATGCCGTTTAAAGTTTTTTAAGTCCAAAATTTTTATAATCCTTTTTCCAGTTTTATTTCTTTTTTGTAGATAAAAACAAAAGTCTTCAGTAAAAATAAGAAAACTTTTGGTCTCCAAGTTTCAGAAACATATCAATCCAATTAGATTAAAATTGTTCTTTTAGTGCTTTAACTCCCCTGGGTAGTCAGTCGCCGCTATACTTAAAGGGTGGGGTAGAAATTCCCTTCCCTCTCTCCTCGCGGGAGAAAAGATACTTTGGGCAGCTTTTACAGGAAAAGAAAATTACTTAGGATCTTAAAGAGAAGATCAGATCTCACCCAGTTTCATCCGCGTTGCTTTAGAAGTGCCTGCTAGTAAGTTTGACTTCGACTGTCTGCAGCTTAGTGATGAGCCATATTGCTATGGCCGGTCTTTCCTCCGCCAGTTTGGAGGGCTGCCCCGGCTGCCCCCCTCCCGCGATCAAGCGGGGGTCCCCTTCTTGCTCGTCGCCCCTACAGGGTGACTTTCAACCCTTTCCAGGATCCCCCAGCGGAACGAAATCGAACACGGAAGATGGAGCTCGCCTTGCAGCGGCTGCGATGGCAAACCAGAAGTCACCATTTTGCTGCTTATTTCTGATTTTAAGCTCTTAGACTTACATGAAACTTTTGCTGAGGAAAATCACCCAGCGTAATAAAACTTGTCCTTCTGAAAATTCTTAATATTCAAAAAGCAGCTTACAAGTCACTTCCAGAGAAAGTGATTAAGTACAGGAGCAGGCAAACCCAATGTCTCTTTGAAGGCTCTGAACTGTAGCTTGAACAAAATGATTCTTCCAGCATCCAGAGCTCTAAAACCCACCAGAGATACCTGATTTACAGTCTCATTGCAGGGAGCATCTGTATGAAGTACTATGGCGGATCCCAGGGCCCCTCCTTATTCTGAAGAGGAATTCAGGGAATTGATTCATTGACAGCTTTTTCCATTGCATCAGCTCCACTCTCACAGACCCATCTTCAATTGACCATGCTTCCCAATTGGAAGGAACTTTAATATTGGTGGGATCTAGATGATTTTTTTAAGTATGCAAAACCAAAGACTATCAAAACAGAAAAGTGTGATTATGTCTAAGCAAACTGTAATTATAAATGTACATGCAATGTGTTTTGTTTTTTATAGTGGAGAGGCATCGAAAAAAGAAAATCAATGCTGGTATAAACCGAATTGGTGAGCTAATTCCATGTTCCCCTGCACTGAAACAGGCAAGTAGGGTCTTATGTTAATAGCAGCCATATATAGCCTTTAGAGTTGATTCTTCTAATACCCCTGTTCAGACAATCAGGACTTGGGATTAATAAATTGGAATATACTCAAGTCTTAATTGTGAAATGCAATTAAATATAATATCTTATTACAGATAGAGCTTGTTTAGTGACTACAATTGTGACTGGCAGTTCTGTCATTAAGTGGTTATCAATCTTTTTTAAATATATATAACAAAAAAGATTCTGTGGCAGTTGGATGAAATTGATTATAATTTTGAAATTGTCTAAATCAGTTGCCATAGGAGATAATTTTTTAGAAAAAAAAAAACTAAGCAAAAGAGCAATGGAAAAATTTCTGGAAATTTTTTGTGTGAAAGCTTTTCATTATGTAATCTATTAGCAAGGGTTGATGGTAGTGTGAGTTTTATTAGATTAAATATTTTGTTACTTTTCCCTCTAGACATTATAAATCAATTCAAAATCTGTATCCTTTACAGAGTAAGAACATGATTCTTGATCAAGCATACAAATATATATCAGAAATGAAAAAGCAAAATGATGAATTCCTGTTGAACGGAGGAAACAATGAACAAGGTGAATAGATTATTCTATGAATGTGGTGTGTTATAATCTTTCCTTATTTAACTGGGGCTGCTGCAGAAGGCATTATGAAGCATCACCAAACAAAATGAAGTACTGTACTATCTTTCTTATGTGACTGAATTATTTCAAACTATTTCTACTTCAGGAAGGAAGCACTGTTTCTACAAGGTGGTAAGCTTTCAATTTATAGCACTGATAAATATTCTAAAATATTCTATTGTTACTGTATATCTATGTTTATATTTAATAAAAGTAGTTAGCAAATGTAGCTTTTAACTATTCTCAACATAATATAAAATTGGCACACTTGTTTTTATTGCGTACACGATTTTAAATAAAGTTTCATTTCTTGCTGCTCCTCCTTTACTTTGTAACTATTATTAAAACTTTCCAGCAAGTTCAACACTGATCTTCCAAACCTTTATGGCTCAAGTTATTATTTTCTTTGAACTAATTAATACTAATAAAGTTACTAATATTTTAATTAAAATATTTGCTCATTTTATTTCTTAATACATCTGCCTTGGTATGTGCTAGGATTGTTGCTTTTTTGAAAAAAAGTTTTATATGAAAAAATCATACAGGTAGTCCTCAACTTACAGCAATTCATTTAGTGACCAATCAAATTACAACAGCACTGAAAATAGTGACTTATGAAATGAACATTTTTCACACTTATGAGCGTTGCAGCATCCCCATGGTCACATGATTTATATTTGTATGCTTGACAACTGACTCACATTTATGATGGTTGCAGTGTCCTGATGTGATCCTCTTTTGTGACCTTCTGAAAGCCAGATTCACTTAACAACCGTGTTAGTAATTTAAGAACTACAGTGATTCACTTAACAAATGTAGCGAGAAAAGTCGTAAAATGGGGCACAGCTCACAACAAATTTCTCACTTAGCAACAGAAATTTTGGGCTCAATTGTGGTCGCAAGTTGAGAACTACCTGTAGTTAAAAATAGGAAAGCAAATCTAAGTCTAATTAATAACTGAGAATAAGAATAATTTAATTATTTTTAAAATTCATCCCATTGTATTAGGATCTATATTTTCACCCATATTATATGCCAAGAATAGAATCAATAGTTTCTTTTATTAGAATCTACTGATCCTATTTAGGGTTTATTAGACTGCTGCAGATTGCCAATGATTATCCTCTAGCATTTACATAACCATTTTTTTCAATAGGAAAGTCCAATATGAATTTGAATAGTAATAATAAAAACAACAGAAATAGTTCCTTTTTAAGAGGGCGTGTTCACCTGCACTTTTTCACACATTAAATCAGGAATGAGGTACTGGATTAGACAGAATGAATACAACCCCAACTTCACATAGCAGTTTGGGTAATAGCAGGGACAGGGCTTAGCCAAGTGACATCAACCCCTTGATCGACTAGATTTTTCTGCGCTTTTTTCTAATTAGCATTAACTTCTTACAATTTTCTCTGCAGCTGAAGAAATAAAAAAACTCCGGAAGCAATTGGATGAACTCCAGAAAGAAAATGGACGCTACATAGCATTATTGAAAGCCAATGACATTTGCCTTTATGATGATCCTACCATCCATTGGAAAGGGAATCTTAAAAATTCAAATGTTTCTATTGTAATTCCGAATGATCAGATGCAAAAGAAGAAAGAAAATCTGAAAAATACAAATATTTCTGTTGTTATCCCCAATGATCAACTGCAAAAGAATATCATTGTATATTCCAATGGCAGCCAGTTTGGTGGAAGTAACCAGGGGGCATCTGTCCAAGGAATAACTTTCAATATAGGACATAATTTACAGAAACAGACAGCTAATGTTGTTCCTGTCCAGAGGACTTGCAACATTCCTGCAACCATTTCTAGTATTTATTCAACAGCAATCAAATCAGGTATTCAGACTTCAGTTTCATCATTAGTATCAAGCCTACCAAATGCAGACAAAAAAACTCTTGAGCAATCTACCTCTGAGAACAAGCAGGGCACGTCTATCTGTACGAGTGCTGCCAGTTCTGTGAATACCTCACAGCTAGTAAGACTGCAGAGTGGAAAACAGATTTCATCACAAGATGAGAATGACATCTCCAAATCTAAAAATAGTCAAGGGAGTTTGAAGCTGATTGAGAAAGCAAGTGTACTAAGCACCAGCCTTTCTTCCAATGTTAGTGTAGATGTGCTTCATTGTCAACAAGCAAATATACCACCAGAAGTGGGTTCAAGATGTAGGTCTCTAGGAAGCTGTGTATCTTCTGCAGCTGACCCAACCTGTGCTGCATCTATTGGTGGAAAGGCATCCACAGAAAAGGTCTTCAAAACCCTAGATGGTAGAGCTCCAGAAGGAGAAGCCCCAAAGGCTGTAACAGAATTGAATATAGTGCCTGCTACTAGTGTAGAGAAATGGCCTTTTCCCAGTTCTTCAGGTGTTGACATTCCAGAGTCAAAAAGCATTGGTAATCTTATGAGAATCACTTCAGCTGGAAATACCCAAACCACGTGGACTACATTGCAGCTAGCAGGAAGCACTGTCCAGCCTCTAAATCATACTCCATCCAACATAATGACAGCCCTTCTAAATGAGCCAATTAATGGTGCTAGTATTCTAGCTTCCACTCCAAACAAGATTCTGGCTAATGCTGCTGGTTTAAATAACCCTCTAATTCCAGATGAACACCCAGCTGACCAATCGGTTGTTACCTTGCCTTCCTATCCATCTTTACCTATTCAGCCACTAATTAGTAAGACACAAACTAGAGCGCAAATTACAAGCAGTCTGCTTCCCCTGAATCCAGCCATGCAAGTGATTCAAGTATCTCAGCCAATGACCTCCCCTATCAATACATCACCTATTAATCAGAACATTGTAATTCTCCAGCCTCCTAATGCTAATTCCTGTCCTCCAGTGCTGAGATCTGAACTTCCAAATCAGACCGTTAGTCAACAGATTGTAATAATACAAACTGCTAATCCAAATCCTCTCTCTTTTTTCTCAACACCATCAGTTGTTAAAATGCCTGTGACTGGAACAAATGCTGACAATCTTATACAAAGTGCCTCTGGCCCTCATATGTTTGGTGGGAAACATCTTGTTCATATTTTACCAAGGCCCTCCTCTTCAACATCTTCTTGCCTGACACAAACATTTTCCGTTTCAATGTCTAACCAAAAGCTTCCACAGACCATTTCTTTAAATGGACAGTTGTTTGCATTAAAGCCTATGAAATCCTGTTCTGGAGATTCAGATCAAAACCCTATGCAAATTATTCAGCCTACTACCAGTGAAGATCCAAATACCAACATTGCCCTCAATGCATTTGGTGCTTTAGCTAACCTCAATCAAAGCATATCACAGATGGCTGGCCAAAGCTGTCAACAAGTGTCTGGCAATCAATCTACCAACCCCAAAACTCTGAGTAGCCAAACCACACCA
The DNA here is from genome assembly GCA_023970755.1 of Azemiops feae. Taxonomy (NCBI): domain Eukaryota; kingdom Metazoa; phylum Chordata; class Lepidosauria; order Squamata; family Viperidae; genus Azemiops; species Azemiops feae. The sequence goes on along the minus strand of JALGBA010004292.1, from coordinate 4,202,100 downwards.
ATAACTCCTGCTTTGCTAACAGTACCTTCTTCTTCAGCTGCTGAGAATTCTAGATTAACCTGTACTTCAACTTCACTAGACATTTCTCTCCCCAAAGTTGCTGGTTTGGATTCAAAGTGGTCTAATAAAAATTCAAGTACTAAGAAAACTTCAGTAGCCAGCAACAACCTTGCATGTCAAGTAGATCCTGACAAAGAATGCAAAAAAAATGATAGAAATGTGGTAACTGCATCTGAACATTCAGGAAGTGACATATTGCTTGAAAATATGCCTGTTGTTTTGCAGTGCTTAGCTGTACCACAAGCAAACTGTAGAATAACACCAAATGCTTCTGATCCTCATCCCAAAGATAGACTGAGAACTGAACAGAACATGGAATCTACCCTGACACCTGACCTGAATACAGCTGGAGTGCCTAGATTGTCCCTTGAATCATCCTTATTGGGTCAATTTGAGGTAGTTCCTGGGATTTCCAAAGTCTGTGCTTCTCCACCTCTTCAAATATGTCAATCTCAAGCCAACTCAACAACAAATTCTAAGTTATCAGAATTGTCCAAATGTATATCCACCAGTCCTTTACTGCCCTCTTCTTCAGATTCTCCCGTGACAATTTCTCAAATTTCTGAGACGTCGGTGTCAAATAGAGAAACAAATGCGGAAAATGTTCCCAGAACAGAGGTCTCGGAGATCTGCAGGATGGAACAAAATTGTTCCATAGTAATGCAAGCCTCAGATTTATTAGAAGAACAGGGCCTAACCAAAATGTTCTCAGAGTTTAATAAAGTAGGAGATGTACAAAAATCCTTTTCAGTCCAAGTAGAGCACCCCAGTTTTTGTATCCAAAGCACGAAATCAAATATTAGCTCAAATGATAATTTGGGAAGGAAACAAGAAGAACTCTTGCTGATAAATGCTGAAGAAGAAAATCTCACACCGTCTAATTCTTGCACCTCCGACCAGGAAGCGATCACTGCTAATAGGCAAGTAGACTCCCCCATGTCAACTAGTTCAGCTAGCAGTTGTGGCTTTTCTGTTGCATCCATGTTGCCAGATACATGTAGGGGAAACGTTTCTAGCAACACTTTGGTGAACACACATAGCACCTGCACATTTTCAGAGCAAACAGATATTGTAGCACTGGCTGCAAGAGCAATTTTTGACCAAGAGACTCTTGCAAAAAATACAGGAACAGTGTCAGGAAGCTCTGTTTCCAAGGGTAGTAAAGTAGCATCTTTAGGAAGAGACCAACCATTCAAAGCCCATCCAATTAAAAACACTAATCAAATGGAAACGGGGCCAAACAATTTCAGTACCCAGAGTTCAGTGCAAATAAACATTGAGTTGTCTACAGAGAAAAGTTGTTCTATTGGTCTGGAAATGTCTGATACAGCTTTGCAGATTCCTAGTCCACAACCCTCAAGCACCTCAAGCTTGAGTGTAAATAATCTCATACATCCAACCTGCATCATACATCCTCCAGTAAGCTGCTCAGGTGTACCATCATCTTCAGATCAAACAGCTGTTTCTGTATCTGGGACTCCATCTGTGCCTGCTAATTCATACATGACTCAGTCTCCAGGACATTCTCCAAGGTTGATGGCAGAGTATCCTTCAGAACAGTTATCTGCTCTTCAGACTAGCACGATGCAAGGTCCACAGATATGTGAATCACATTTAAAGCAGCAAAGACAAGAAAGCCGCAAAGAATCAGCCAAGCGTTCTGTTCAAGATGATCACATGCTTTCTGCATCAAAGAGGCAGAAACATTGCCAGACAGCACCTCTACAACTCGAAGACATGGCTCTGTTGAATCAAACAGCTGATGAGGATCAAAATCAAATCCGTGTGAATCAGATCCCTCCCAACTCATCTAATCTTGCAGTATCAGTGAGTAGTCAAGGACATACCAATGGCCATAACAGGTTATTTCAAGCCAGCAATTTTGTGTCACCTACTTTGAGGCAAGCTGAAGTTCAATGTAATTCTCATCCACCAATCTTAGATCAAGCAGGACAACATCTGCAGCCTATCCAACATGCTCTCTCTCAAGGTATGGCTCACCTTCAGGCTAATCACCCATACATAAAACCACAGCAACAGCAGGCTGGACAGCTAAGAGAAAGGCATCAATTGTATCAACTTCAGCATTATATTTCTCCTGCAGAAAGTTCTATACACTCTCAAGCCCATATTGCCCATCGGCAACGAATATTGCATCAAGAGGCACAGCTGCAGAAAAAGAGAAGCCTCATTCAAGCCACTCAGCCCACCACACTTACTTTACAGCAGAAGCATCATGGAAATGACCAGTCACGGTCAAAGAGTAGCCAGCCACATCCCCATCACTCTCAGATTCAACAGTTGCAGCAGCATTACCCTTCTTCCCAGCCTGAAAAGAATTGTGAGAATCCTGCTTTGAGTAGAACTCATAGCCATCCACGGACCCATCCAGGTCAGGACGTTCTGCATCAGCAGTCAACAGATGTGGGCAGCAGACAACCAGGTTCTGGAGTTCCTTCTGAACATGTCTCGGGACATAGTCAGATGCATAGACTGTTGACCTCTAGGGCTTTGGAGCAGCAGATAGTGTCTCAACCTAGTATTGTCACCAGACCAGATGTTCCCTGTCTCCCTCATAGGCAAGAAAGAAATAGAGTTAGTAGTTACTCTGCAGAGGCACTTATTGGGAAGTCTTCATCTAATTCGGAACACAGGCTAGGAGTATCCATGCAGAGCTTCAAAGTTTCAGATCATCTTGAGATGAGAAACTATGTCGATGTATCTAGGAATAAAGAAGTAGTAATTCATAATACACAAAGTCGTGTATCTGTAGATCATCCACTTGGATCAGATATTCAAAGGCTCCCTGAGTGTCAGACATTCAAGATGAATGCCATTAATCAACAGACTACAGGTAATTTTGATGTGCAATCTTCAAGAAGTAATGAAATAAGTAACACTCTCAGGGGTATGCAGACACAGAGTTTTCGACTTGCCCAAAATGCTGGACCACCAATAGACAGACAAAAGAGGTTGTCTTATCAACCAGTTCAAAGCCTTTCAGCAGGAAATCCTCTCCCTCCCCGAAGAGACAATGAGAATACGTGCCATCAAGGGTTCATGCAAAGTTTACTTATTCCTCATCTTGGAGATCAAGCTAATGGAAACCAAAGACCAATTTCAGATCATCAGAGAAATCCACAGTGTGCCAGTTCCTCAAATGTGGACTATAATTGTGCCCCAGCAAGAGAAATTATTCATATTCGGAGGGAAGGCGATGACCAGAACAGAGAAAGTTGTGATATGTCTCTTGGTAGTATTAATGGTAGGAACAATGCTTTAACTATTCCCTTCTCAAGTTCTTCTGGAGATATTCAGGGCCGTAACTCAAGTCCCAATATTTCTATCCAGAAATCTAATTCCATGAGAATAACAGAGAGCCATGGAACAAAAGGTCACATAAATGCCTCAGCTTCTAGCAATGTACATGGAGCTACACGTCCTCTTCACTATGCACCTGTCTCTCGTGGGAATGCTGACCAGGTTCCTCCATCTGTTCGTCAAACCAATTCTTCAGCCACTGATCGATCGAGACATCCTTTGCAGGATAATGGTGGCTCTAAAATTCGCCCGTCTGAAAGGAATCGTTCTGCAAATCAGAGACATGGGAATGTGTTTGAACCTTCTCTTCCTCAGCTCCCTTTATCCGCTGGTGGAGGAATGATCCTTGGACGACAGCAGCCTACCCTTGAAAAAAGGGGCAGCATTGTACGATTCATGCCCGAAGGGCCACATGTGTCTCATGACAGCACAGCTGCTGATCAGCACACTTTGTCTCAAAATTTTGGATTTCCTTTTATTCCAGAAAGTGGAATGAATCCCCCAGTAAATGCTAACACATCATTTATTCCACCAGTAACTCAAGCCAACGCTACCCGAACAGCAGCATTGATTCCAGTTGATCCTCAAAATACATTGCCATCTTTCTATCCACCATATTCTCCTGCACATCCCTCCCTGTCTAATGACATTTCAATTCCTTATTTTTCTAACCAAATGTTTTCTAATCCAAGTACAGAGAAGCCAAATGGTGGAGGTTTAAACAATCGATTTGGTTCTATTTTGTCACCCCCCAGACCAGTTGGTTTTGCTCAGCCAAGCTTTCCCCTTTTGACAGATATGCCTCCAATGCATGTGGCCAATTCATCACACTTGTCCAATTTTAATTTGACTTCTTTATTCCCAGAAATAGCTACAGCTCTTCCTTCAGATGGATCAGCAATCTCGCCACTGCTCTCAATAGCAAATACATCTGGTTCTGATTCTTTGAAACAATCATCAAACCGGCCTGCCCATAATATAAGCCATATTCTAGGTCATGACTGCAATTCAGCTGTGTGAAAAGAATGGGAAGGGAATGAATTTTTTTGAATGCCCATTTTTATATATGTAATGCATATATACTTGTATAAATTTGGATTTATCATTTGTAAAAAGACCATTTATAACAATCACTCTGGAATGGTTTTATTTGCAGGTTATTCTTGGGCTTATACATAAACACTGCTAACTTATGCATCTCTAAGTGCAAACTAGTTGTTAAAAGTTTAACTTGTTTCAGCAGTTTATGATGTGACACTCTTCACCCTTCTGTTGTTACCATGTCTATGAAAAATGGGACTAGGGAAACAAACTGAAGAATTGCATTTATAATCCTTGGAAAGTAACATTTTGCACAAGATATATGGAGAAAATTTAGACTGCTTTCTTTTAAAAATTGGTATAAACATCTCTATGCTATAAATTCTTCAGTTTCAACTTAATGCCATACTTAGTTTCTGATGACCTCTGTGAAACTGTATGGAAGCATTGCTTCATTTTCAAGATTTCTAGTTAGCAGGAATAGTAGTAGTAATATAGTAATTTCTTCCCACTCAATATAGAATTCATTAATATACTGTGTGCTTTCTCAGGTATTGGTTTTTTGTTGTTTAAAACCCTCTTAGGAGTTTTTCTCCCCCCTCCTCCCCTTTTTTTAACATTTATTATTTTAAATTTCCTCTAGTAATAAGAAACTAGTAATGTTGATATATGAGGCTATAAAAATGAACAGGAATTATAGTAGTCTGTAGGCAAACTGATTACATACATAAACATACTTTTGTCAAGTCAGAGGAATTATGATGAGAGGAAAAAAAGAATCACATGGTATTTAGTGGAATGGTGGTCTTGATAGTATAAGATGAGAATGGAAATAGTCACACACACACCCCATAGTTGATTTAGCATTCCAAAACACTGAGTCATGGAACGAGGGAATATTTCTGTCAAGATCAAAACACACATTTTAGTACGCCACTTTGATTTCTTTAAAACACTATTATTATTTCTATTTGTCTCTCCACACAGCTCATGACAAAAATATGGCATCTGTACGTCATTTTCTAAGGTATTATTCTGATAAAATGCTAATTCTTTGTTTCTGTTTCTTTTTATAAGGTCCTGCAAAGCAAGAGTTTCAATCATTGGCCTGTCTCCTTAGGGAGATAACATACAACTTGATTCTAAAATGGGGGTATTAGTATCATTTCTTAGAATTTAGCAAAGCACTAAGCTGAAGTAATTGAAAATCTATACCTCTGTCTTAGGATTAAGCTCTGTCTTAATGTCTTCAGCGTATTAAGAGAGTTCCAGGACACGCTAACTCTAGTGAGGGAAAAAGCCGAGAGAATTCTGAATTGGTTAACCAAAACAATAAATACAATACAGTAGGATGAATATTCATAAGCTCAGCTTTCTGGCCATCTGATAGTTGTATCTTACAATCTTACTGTATTATTTGGAATGTGAAATCACATGGAGATGACTTTTCTAGAGCAGCCCAATTTGAGGCAGAGGCTTTGTTTTTGATAGCAGGAAGAAAGAAAGTCTTCCTACAATGAGTGGCCAGAAATATTTGCTCTTAAATGTATTGCCCTGTATTTCCAGGGTTTACTGGGTTAAGAGTTTTTGCAGAACATGCTAACAGATCAAAGAGTTCATACAAAAAGGGCCAGGTAGTTTATTGTTTTACTTTCTTTTCCTCCCTCTTATTAGATGGCTATGCAGCTGTTTACAGAAAACAATTTCCTATAATCATATTCCAAGGACTGGAAAAAAAAAAGGTATTCTTCTTAACCAATTTAAATGCATAACGAGTGGTGAATGAAACAGTCGGAAGTGAATTGGACAAAAATATATTGACCAGCAGAGGAAATCAGTTTCTTGAAGAATTTTTCTATGCAATAATGAGTGCTTTTATGATTTCTGAGTACAGTATTAAAGTTTTTTCTGAAAATGTATTGGAAGAGTCTGATGCACAGATGAAAAGAAAATGCAAGTAAATGGCAGGGTATTTAATTAATAGGAGAACCTGTATTCCCTTTCATTGAGTCAATTGTACAACAAAGGAACCCTTGATTGAAGGATATGATATTCTGCATATTGGTTTGTGTAAAAAAAATTGTGACAATAGATTAAAAAAAGTATTCAGACTTTCACTATGAATTCATTTAAACCAATAGCTATTTTCTGAGCATTTATCAGTATTTCTTGTTAGAATTTTTGGTAGATGTCAGTATAGACTATTTCTACTATTTTTCAAGTGTATTTTCATGGGGAAATATATTTTCAATATATCGCTTGCAGTCGTAAAAGTGCTATTGCAGATAAATTACCTTAGTTTTGATTATTAACGGATTGTGCTTAGCAAAAGAGCATCAGCTCCCTAATGAGATTCCATGCACTCTCCAAATCCTATTTTTTTTCTTATTTCAGGTAATAGTGCCCTTCAGTTAAAAAAAGGGGAATGAAGAAATCTTTACTTTGAAGAATCTTATCTTAAACTATTCCAGGATTCTAACTTTAATACAAATTTCCCATTGTATGATCTCATAAATTATGTGATCTTTATCACATTGTCTTATTGACACTGATGTGATTTGAAGCTTCTCATATGCTAGAGAAGCACATAAAGCATAGGGTGCCAATTTTTGGATGCATGAAGAATTGATCTTTTCTTATTGCTAAGATGCTATAGGGCGCAATAGTGGCTGAACCAGTTGAAAACATGGAAGGTATAAATCATGTGGGATGTGTGTATATAATACCTTAGAGTTTTTGTTGGGTATAGGTAATCAAACCTTTCTCTTTTAATGGGAACAGATAAAGAAAACTTTCTGTCACACAGCACAGTAGCCTACAGGTGTATATCCTATGGTCATACCTTTCTTCTTTTGCTGCTGTCCCTCGTGGCAGTTTCCTTGTGCACCTAGAAGAATTATCTAAACTCCCTCTTGTTTTGAAATTAAGAAATGTATGATGATTGTGCTACATTTTTCAGCAAATTAAGAATGTATGTTGTTGTGCATTCTATAATATTCTATCCACTACTTAAGGTCCCCCAGAAAATTTCAAGATCTTGAAGATAAACTTGTAAGGAAAGTTTATTATTGTAAATAAGGTTTTTTTTATTTTGACATCTTTTTACAAGTTGAATGCATTTGTATGTAAATATCTGCAACATTGATTTTTTAAAAAATTCTCAGATTTTTATTAAATGTAAAATTATATTGATTGTAAACATTGTATAGATATAAACAAAATAGTATTTTATTTTTAAACATGTACAGTTTGTGCACTATCATTTTGTGTTCTGCTTGTGTTTTATAATTCTTCCCCTGCAGGAAAACAAAAAGCAAAACAAATTATCTTACATTTAAATACCCAAATTTAAGATTGTAATTTTTAAGAAGGTAAACAACTAAAATGTCCAGCAATTCTGTTTGTGGTTTCCCACTAATTTGTTCCAATTTCACCTGCTCACCCATAGTGAGAAACTCAAAATAGCCAGGCTGATTCTTGGACACAACATAGAATGTTATAAATAGTGGGTCAGAGCATCGCTTTGATTGCTATGCAAAGACAGTAGTTTGCTGGTAGTTTTCAGATCTATTGATCAGCAAGTTGTTTAGGGATAGGAAAATGCATTTGGGGCTGCTACGTTTTTAGAAAATATGACTTGGAGTACAGTGTATTTGGGCTGTGATTGATTCCAAAAAGAGACCTAGAACAGTGTTTTTCAAATATGGAAACTTTCAGATCCTAACTGGGAATTCTGGGAGTTGAAGTTTAGACATTTTAAAGTTGTCAGGTTTGAAAAACACTGACCCAAAGCATGTTTTCGAAGAGAGATGGTTCCTTTGCTGAAGTGCTACATTAGGACTCTCTCGCACCCTTTTGGAATCTGATACAAAGCATCACCCAGACCTCTATCAGGCATGCATAAAAGACCTCTGGATGGAAAAAAAGTCTCCTTTGTTCTTAAGATTTCCTTTAAATATACAGCAGGTTTAACCTAGAGACCCTGGAAAAGCAGATGCAGAATTCCAGTGTTTAGTATTTTTTTAACCAAAGTGAAGACAATTGGGCTGTGTCATTAGCTGCCAAATAATCATTAGGAAAAAGTCCAAATATAGTTAAAGATTAACAAACATCTTTAAGTAATTCATATTGATAATACCGAGACATGCTTTAATTTAAGTTTAGCAAAGCATGGCACAAATATCTACACAGCATCCTCTGAACATAGTTCTGGGATTAAACAATAGGGTAGAAGATTGGATCTTTTCTGTTTTACCCACATAACAATTATTTTGCACAAGCTTAAATGAACAGCAGATAAGAGATTGTAGATTATCAGAAGATAATTCACCACTGGCAATAGTGATAGATGATTAGCAAGCTAAATAACATTGTAATACTGGATTACCTGTCGGAGAACCAAACATCTAAGTTAAAAGAAATGTTATAATGCATATGACAGTCTCATGGACAGGAAAAGCACCTTCCAGTTGAGCAGGGAAAGTATGTTTTGTACAAAGAAGTGTACCATCCTCCCTCTGAAAAGGAGGCAGGTTGCACTGTTCACATTGTCTAAAGTACTATAGGAAGAAAAGGGATGGTGTCTTCAGTACAAAAAGAATGAGTTACTATCATTTTATGTAGTAAATGTAACAGTTGCAAAATGTTTTATATAAGGATCTCTGCAATATTTCAGTACTGTATAAAGCAGGGGTGTCAAACTGCCGGCCCGTGGGCCGGACGTGTCACGTGGAAGCCGCGCCCACCCCATTGCCGGCAATGGCAAAACCGGTCCGATACGTTGCGAGTTTGACACCCCTGGTATAAAGTATTTCTGACTAATCAAGCAACACAACATAAGTACAGTGGAACCTTGGTGCTCATTGTTAATTGGTTCTGGGGGGCATGATGTGTACCAAACACGGAATACCAAACAAATTTCTCCCATAAGGCAGGGGTCCCCAACCCCCGGTCCGTAGACCAGTACCGGGCGGCGACATGCCAGCAACCGGTCCGTACAAACAAGGAAAGCCCCATCCACAGGATGCAGGCAGCACACAAAACCCCGCCCCCTGTAGTCCGCGGAAAAACCTCTCTCCTTTTGGGTCCCTGGTGCCCAAAAGGTTGGGGACCTCTGCCATAAGGAATAATATAGTGAGTCACAAGGCAACTGACCCCGACAAGTTCTAGCTTGTGCATTGAATACCAAACAAACATGAGTACTGGGACAAAATTTTTATGTCAAAATGCATTGAGCACCAAATTCAATGAGTTTCAAAGCAATTGAATACCAAGGTTCCACTGTAGCCAAAAGGGGAATCATTCCATGTGCATTTGGTAAATTACAAACTAAGAAACTACAATGCTGGGTATAAACCTTATCCATTATAAGAAAGTGAAGAAAGGCCACAGAGAGCCTATGAACACCCCAGCTTGATTAGTCTCAATATAATACATTATACTATAGATCTGATCCAGCTGATGTTGAGGACATGATTTTTGCAGTGTTCAGTTTTTTCTATATGGGAATTGTTTCAAAGATGCTTCTTTCCAATGTGTACTTGGTGCTCTGTTCTGACTGCTCCACACAGCAAATTTCACTGTTGAAGCATCAAACGCTGTTCTTATCCTGTAGCTCAGAAGACAGGAATCTTGTTCCTTGGCACAGAATCCAAATCATCATCCAGGGTAAGCAGGCCCTAGAGCAAGAATGTATCACAGGCACATCAAGAGATTTGTATGGTTTTTTTTCTTGGTACAAAATGGAAGAATAGGCAGAAATGACTTATCAGTTTTGTAGTCAGGATAGTTCTGACATCTTCCTCCTAGAAATCTGAATAGTAGTTGCTTTTCCCCCTGCACATAATACTTATTTTAGGATTTGGTGATACAAATACCATATTGTAAGATGTCATTATCTATTCTACAGCAAACTGATAGGGCCAAGAATTGTGTAGTGATACAATGCAAATACCATAATAACTTTTATGTTTTGTATTGTACACTGCCCAGAGGTGCTCCGTGAGGGAGATGGGTGGTCTCCAAATTTAATATATCAATAAAATTATAGTACTTGCATTCTGATGTCTAATGCAAGCATGTAATTCATAGCAATTAATGTGATGAGTTCAATAATATTTTGTCATTTTCCCTTCCCTGGTGGGCATCCTTGTTACTTCAGTTCTGTAAAGAATCTGAGATAAAATCTGGTCCAACTGGTGACAAAGGGAACATTATTTATACTGTGCTCAGATTTTCTCATGTGGGAGTTGTTTAAATCAGTAACCTTTAAATACAGCCCAAATATGTTCTGGAAGTGCTCCTTCCAAGGATATTTCTCCAAGCCAAGAATAACAGCAGCAGCAACAACAAAAAGCAAGCTGGCTAAATAGGAGAGAGAGATGGGATCTTTTCAAACCATCAGAAGCATTCTCTGGCTTCTAAAATTAACAGTAGTAGAAGGGACACATTTTAGGCAAGACAGCCATGCTGGCCCAAGAAAGAGGCTGGATACATTAATACACTGTGTATTGGGCACTTGTTTGGATGGGGGAATTTGAATACATCTTTGGGCAATTGTTTCTATCCTGGTACCTGGTTATCAAGAGCCAAATGAACTATTTCCATCAGATTAGTGTATTCAGCTGTCCCAGCTGTTAATCCAACTACTGATGTTTTGCAATAAGATTTTTTTCTATTTTGACCATTTTTGTTGGAGGTTATTTCTCCATGCCTTTCCTTCTTAACACGGGTTTAAGTAGAATATAACAGGAAGTTGTTTGTGTCTGACTCAAATAGTATGTTACTTTTAGATAGGCCTACAGGGTAATTTTTTTTTTGCTCAAATTATTTTTAAAAGAAAACCATCTTCCCTCCAGCAAAAGACCCCTGTTTTGCTGGTTGGATTTTCTAGTAGTTGTAGTAGTATTTTAATTTAGCCCACACAATACTAAGCACTATGCAATCAAATAATAAAATATTACAACATACATAATATTCACAAAAATTATCTAAAACACACTTAGGGATAGCATTCAACATAATTTAAAACAGTTCCAGGTACTATCCAGAAAATATTGGTTCTTCCCTTTCCAATTTAATAAAGATAATTAAAAAGGAATACCAGCCCTTTCTTAAAATTGGAAACTCATTTCTTTAGAATGATCTAAATAATTGTTTCCATGACTTAAGGCCTGAATGGAGAATTAACCCCTTCTGAGTTTGTAAAACCTGGCCCAGTGTATTTTAAAAATAACCGGGACTTGATTCTGACCGTAACATGAACAGGTCTGAATAATAAGCTGTTTCCTTAAGTGATCTGATTAAGCTTGCTGAATGAATGGACATATACTTAAAATACAACACCATCATGATCTATTGAGCCAAGCACATTCCAGCAAAGAAGATAGTACCATTGAGATTGGCAACTCTGTTGCTAAATGATGTAGTCATAAAATGAAAAATCACGTTAATTGCACTTGACTTACAATGGCAGTTTGTCAATGACCTCCAAGCAAGTAATTAAACACAATGTTCTGACTGTGACTCGTAATCTCCTGCTTGCTTCCCCATTGATTTGCTTTTTGGAAGCCAGAAGTGAAGGTTGCAAATGGTGATCATGTGATTGTGGGGTACTGCAACCACTGTAAATGTGTGCTGGTTGCCAAGTGCCCAAATTGCACATGACTGCAAGGATGCTGCAACAACTGTAACTTCAAGGAGCAGTTGTAAATCTCATTTTTCAGTGCCATTGGAATTTCAAATGGTCACTTAATGAGTGTTTAATAAGTGAGGACCTATTTAGGGATAGCATCTATTTTCATTACGGAAGATAAACCATTTTCATTGCAACAAAGGAAATACTACAAACTATACAATGTTTATACTGTTCACTAGGGCTAGGAATATACCTAACATGATTTACTTTAGGGCATTATTTTGTTATTAAGAAAAATCTCACCAAGAATGAAAAGAACAAGGCAGCAGCTGAAAGGAAGTGCCAGATATCGTGGTCATCAAAGAATCCCAGAAGGATACATGGTCGGTTTTTTTCACGAGACTGTGCTGGAGTTTCCTGGAGGAAATGATAAAACCAGTGAATTCTAGATGTTCTCCGATAGAAAATGTAACCTTATGTCTGATCTAGCCTTATATCTCAATGATTAAATGCTCTTCTCTACCTAACTATGAAAAGCACAGTAAGCAAACTCACTAATCCAATCTAAGGAGGAAGTGAGTGGTGAAGAGGATAAAACGGATGAATGAATCTATTAAGGCTTTCTATGTAAGCTGCTTTGAGATTTTTAGAGGGCATTTAATTAAGTAGCTATGTAATAAAATAAATATCAAATATAATTAAAATGTGTCTGATAGTACCAACTATATAATTCCCATGAATTTCAAATGCTAAAATGTCAAATAATTTTCTTCAGCAGCATTAATAAAAAGGTTTTGTAAGTAATTGGTGAAACTGAATTACACATCAAAAATATGATTTTGCTTTTTTAATGGCTTGCTCTGGCTTTACCAAACCTGGTATTTAGGCAAATAGATTGGTCCTTATATAGGTAGAAATTTACACTCTTGATGTTAAGGAATAGTTTCAAGAGATGTGTTCTTTATAAATTTTTTAAATGTATTTATATTATAAAAAAGGGAAGGATAAAATGGAATAATGTGTTTCTATATGACCTACATTCAACAATAAGTTAAAGTATCACACTAGTTTTATATTAATATTCTATAGATCTTAGCATAAGAAATTAGGTCACAGTGAAGGAAGCCAAAGCTGAGTTTTAAATCAAAACAAATTTGATTTTGAAATTTTGTCCACATGTTCTCTAATGCTTCTTTGACTCCTTTCCTTCTGGTAACCTTTGGTCATTTCAAATACTCCTGAAGTGCAACAGAAACAAGAAAAAAGGGAAGGAACCTACCTCCCAGCTACTGGGGTTCTGGAAAAAGAAATAAAGAGCTGCAGCCCAAACCACAGCTGTGGCCACAATACAAAAGAGGGGGAAAGGCAATAGCTTCTCTGAACTGCGGAGCTGGAAAGACAAAAAGTATAATATTTGAATGGGCATTTCCTATGAGATGCACAAAAAAGGCTCAAAAAAGATGTAAGGGAGAACCAATCAATTTTTTAGAAAAGCTAGCATTTTCTCTTCAAGCCAATCTAGCTTTCTCTAACTTTAAAGAGCTTTCTTTTCAAGAGCTTTCAACCCCAACCCTAATAGAAAGTTAAGAGGAATCTGCCTGAATTTGTTCCAAATTACCATGTTCTTAGCATTCCTAGAAATCTAAAATGTGCAGCTATCCTAAAATAACAGTTCACACCTGGTCCTAGGTCCTTCAGGAAGGGGGATAATCTCATCTTTGACTGAAAGTATGGGGCCCTTCCTCTTCCTTCTTTTCACCTGGCATTTCCATATAAGGAGCCTGATGATAATTGTAAACTTTGTTAAATTGTGTTTTCCCCTTTGAGGTTGTGGAATGTAGTTAATACCTGTCTTTAAATTAATAGTTGATTTGTGCTTTTCCAAGTTTAGATAGATCATATGTATTCCAATAATAATAATAATAATAATAATAATAATAATAATAATAATAATAATAATAATAATAATAATAATAATAAAGTTGGAAGGGATCTTGGAGGTCATCTAGTCCAACCCCCTGCTCAGGCAGGAAACCCTATACCATTTCAGACAAATGGCTGTCCAGTCTCTTCTTAAAAACTTCCAGTGTTCATTCACAGCTTCTGGAGGCAGGTTGTCCCACTGATTAATTGTTCTAACTGTCAGAAAATTTCTCCTTAGTTCTAGGTTGCTTCTCTCTTTGGTTAGTTTCCATCCGTTGCTTCTTGTCCTGCCTTCAGGTGCTTTGGAGAATAGCTTGACTCCCTCTTCTTTGTGGCAGCCCCTGAGATATTGGAACACTGTTATCATGTCTCCCCTCGTCCTTGTCTCTTTCTCTTAAGAATAACTTCATCATAAATTAATATTCGCTGAGGTCTCTTATCCAAAGGCTTAAAAAGCTATAGTCAATTCTTGAAGGGCAGGTCTGAAAGATGAGCACTGAGCAAACATATTCTACCATACAACAATCTAATCCCCCCTTCAAAGCAGTCTAAGTTTGGCACTATAAAGGACATTAACTAACAAGTAATAAGAACCACTTACCTTCATGATGACATAAAAGGCAAGATATAGCAAAAGATTGCAGATAAAAATGCCCAGCATGTAAGAAGCAAAATCCCTTGGCCGATATACTAGTCCAAAAATTGCACTAAAAGGGAAGAATAAAGGCAATGTAATCCAAGATGGTTGCACAAAACTATGCAAAGCTGATCCAGATTAATTTATTTAGAATAACTATGATTTTCTAGTCAGAAAAATATAACTATGTTTTAATGGTTTTAATTATAGTTGTAAAGCATCTTGATCTACCTGAAAACCAAATAAAGATCATCCATTTGTCAAAACCTCTTGCCGTAAATCCACTAGTTTAATTAAAAATGGCTCCAGAGATGTTCTCAAGAGAACGATTACTAAGTGATGGTTTTGTTTAATTATAGAATTTTTGAAAGGTTTAAACTTGATAAAAAAGTTTTGTTTTCACTGAATTGGATATCAATTTATCTTCTGGAGGTGACCACTTGATTGCTAAAATATATATAATGTTACTCAAGATGAAGATGATGTTACTGCAAGATGAATATATAAAAGACTGCTTGGTAAAATGGGCAATTTTTGGGGGTATAATATAATATAGATAAATGGGAGAATGTATGGACTAATAGATTAAAATTTACTTTGAATTATATTTTGAAAGATTTTTTTTATTAAATGATGTATCGTTGGTATTTGACTCCAGATAGATTGGCAAAAATGTATAGAGGGACTTCTAACAAGTGTTGGAAATATAATCAAAATCCAGGTACAGTTAATCATATATGGTGGTCCTGCAAGTATGTGAAAACATCCTGAATAAATGTTATAATGATAATGCAGAAAATACTTAAGAAACAAATATTAATAAAACCTGAAGCTTTTCTTTTAGGTATTATGGATAAATCAATGTAAAAAAATTTTGGAACCCTGTTTCTTTACATGGTGACCGCTGCAAGGATTGTGCTTGCTAAGCCCTGGAAAGGAGATGCCGACTGTTGAAGAATAGATTTTAAAATTGATTGAATTAGCAGAGATGGTGAAATTAACTGCCTTGATTAGAGATAATGGACTAGACACCTTTATAAGAGACTGGAAGCCATTTGTGGACTTTCTACATGTTAAATACAATAACAGATGGTTAACAGAGGGATTTGAAGACTAGTATAATATTTGGGCTAACATGTTGACTGTTTTTCTTTTTTTTTCTTTCACTTTTTATATTAGATGTTGGGTCGATTCGATTATTAGATAGAGATCTCATCTGAAATATTTGTTTATATAATATATTTCTCTTGTTAAATGAGGATGAAAAAGTTTAACTTTCATAAGTTTCACTTTGCTTCATTTGTAAGTTTATAACTATTTGCATGCAAGGGGAGGAGAATTTATCACATTTTTAAAATTATTTTTTTCAGCATCCAGCCAGTTTGGATTTTTTTTTATGTTTAATGTTGGATGTTTGTTTTTGTTTTTTTTCCTTTTTTGTACACATTTTTTCTTTTCTTTTTTTTTTGCTGCTCTTACTGTTGGATGTATATTTTTGTTTTTTTTTCTGCTTTGTATTTTATTCCCATTGATAAAACATAATAAATATATATAAAAATGATTTTGACCATGACTCCCAGGCACTGTAGAAGCAAGTCTAAATCAAGCTTAAGTCAGAGTCACTAGACTCATTCAAGCAGAGGCTGATTCTCTGCTGGGGATGGCAATACCTTTAGGCTTGATTAAGACTTGCCCACAACTGTGCATAGTTGTGAACACATACTTATGCTGTGAAGGGGTTGGTGGGTAAGTGTAGGTTGCAGATTGGACTGACGCACACATCTCCCAAATCTCAACTATGTGTTGCATGGAGATGTGTACCCTACATACTGACTGGTTGATCGAACTTCCTGTTGGGAGGCAGGCAAAAGGCAAGGCACGTTGTTTGAGTACTCCTTAGCCGGGACATTAATATTCACAGAAGTAGACTAGAGTAGAATAGAGCTGGAAGGGACCTTGGAGGTCTTCTAGTCCAGCACCCTGCTGAAGGAGGAGGATCTATACCATCGCAGACAAGTGACTGTCTAGCCTGTTCTTAAAAACCTCCAGTGATGGAGCGCCCACGATTTCTGGAGGCAGGCTGTTCCACTGGTTAATTGTCGTCATTGTCAGGAAGTTTCTCTTTAATTCTAGGTTGCTTCTCTCTTTGATCATTTTCCAACCATTGTTTCTTGTTCTGCCCTCTGGTGCTTTGGTGAATAACGTGACCCCCTCTTCTTGGTATAAATATAAATGCAATAACAATGCAACCGTCTCCAAACAACAGACACATATGCTCCTGATGTGCAGTGACACAGAAATCTAAATCAAGCTTAAGGGTGAAGTATAGGGGGGGATGAGGAAAAGAAGCAACTAGTATGCATTCCAATAGTTTGCTAAGCTAATTCCATAATGAAGTCTGGTTCCTACGCTACAATAATCACATTAAGAATTCTGGAATTTCCAGAGTGGGGAACAAGGAATGGGAAGAAATTGTTAAGTATCAGATAATTTGTCAACTTGAAAAAATGTTTTTAAAATAGCAGGCAGCACTATTTCAGAGAGAGCTTCTCCAACAGACACTTGTATCTCTTGATTGTACAAAATAAATCTACAAACATATAAGCATACATTTGCTACTTACAAAGACCAATTAACCAGGTTCCCAACAACAAGCAAAATCATTCTGTCCTAGAGAAGAGAGAGAATAACCAAAAATGACCAACTGACAGGCATGCAGTCATCAAGTCATAGCAACATTTTCCTGTTTTATCCCAATGCTTTCAACAGGAAATAATTAACAGCATACTTAAAGTTATGCGGATGAAATAAAAAAAATCAAAATGGAAATGTATAGTGCTCAACCGGATGGTGAAGAGAAATTGCTGGGAAGACAAGAAAGAATGATTGGAACAGAAAGGCACTGAAGTGCAAGAAGTGGCCAATCGGAATGATTCCAAAACTCTTTATTACATTGCTAATTAACTGACTGGAATAAGGAATAGCTCCAGTGTTGCAATCAAGGATAAGAAGGCACCAACTGGCGGGACATTACCCTCCTCTCGGTGCCTGGAAAGACTTTTTGCATAATTCTCCTTAGGCAACTGCAAAGTGCCATATACCAATGTCTGAGAGAAGAACAAGCTGGATTTTGCTGTGGAAGGTCCTGCTGTGAACAAATCTTCACCTTATGAAATAGAACAGTGCACTGAGTATTGACAACCACTGGCCATCAACTTTATTGATTTTAAGAAAGCATTTAACTGTGTCCACTGAGAAACTATGGCAGATCCTGCATTTATATGGTTTACTGACAGACTTCATTACTATCTTTAAGGATTTATACCAACTATCAAGCTGCTGCGTTAGGACCAAAAATGGCCATATGAACTTCTTCAAAATTACTACTTAGACAAGACTGTATTCTATCACCACTCCTCTTCCTCATGGTCCTCGACTATATTATGCAATTAAAATCCCGCATTGGGAAAGGCATTCATTAGTTTGACCAAGACTGTCTTGGCAACCTGATATTGCTCTACCTGAGGAAGACGAGACAAAACTGCAAGTGACGACTGCCTTAGATAAAGATGCAAACAAAATTGGCCTCAGAATAAGTGCCAAGAAATCGAAGACCATGTATGTGAGTTCCACCACACAGATACGGGGAATCACCTTTGGATCATAGTGTTCTAAGTGTGGGTAGTGTAATCGCCTGAAATGGCGATGCAGAGATGCCCATCAAGTGCTGCTTTGGAAAAGCAACAGCTGGCCCTCTGGTCCTCATCATCTATATCACTAAAACCTAAACTCCATTTGCTCGCCTCTATAGTGATCTTGACAGCCATTTATGCCAGCAGGACTTGGAAGGCATCAGCAAGTATTAACAAGACATCTTCCAAAAAAGATCCTAAAGATTTGCTATTTTGATCATATTACTAATGAAGTAATATGATTTCTCCTGCAAATTACATAACATTGTCACACGCAGAAGACTCCAACTTGCGGGTCATATTCTCCGCATGGAGAACAATCAAATCCCCAAGCTGGGAATGAGATGGATCCCCACCCCAATGCCAAACGACTCTTGAAATACATGGTGAAGAATGTTCATGGAAGACTTAAAAACTCTAAACATCACACGGGAAGATGCTGAAGCACTCACCCAAGACCAAATATGCTGGAGATCCCTTGCTTCCCGATATGCTACGTAGCATGGGAGGATCTAATGCTAATGCTAATACTTAAAGTTTCTGATGTGAAGTCGCGTATCTGATATACATTTGCATTTGCTTTAGCATCACTATAAGCTTTTAGAGCATGTTTGATCATTTAGAAATTTCAACTCGCATTCCATGTATACCATGCAAACACAGATCACCCTCCACCACCCAGAGCAGTTTGATCATCTGAATGCAGGAATTAAGCTACAAAAACTTATAAAAAATCATAAGGAGCTCTCTAGTCCATTGACTTCAATCCTGAATCCAGATTAAAAAAATATCTGAGAAATGTTTGTCCAGTCTTTGCTTAAAAACATCTAAAGGGAACTTACTATCTTTGTTAGGGTACATATATTCTTATGTTAAACCAAAATCTACCATTTGGTAACTTAATTACATAATAATTATTCAAGGAGAACAGGGTGATGTATCTTTTTGAAAAAGTCTTTTTGTTGTTTGATTTCTCCTCAGTTTTCTCATCAAATTAAACAAACCCTCTTTTTGTTAATTAAACAAAGTCTCTCTTTGCAGGACTTAGTTTTTGGGCTCCTGATAATTCTTGCTGTCTTCCTTAGACAGAGTACCAGAATACTAGAATTGCACATAATTTTTGAGATGGGATTTGACCAATGCAGAATAAATTGCATTAGAAAGGGAAAATAGCAGTGGTAGGAATGACATCTTTCTCAGCAATGCAAATAAAATATGAAGAAAGAAACCAGCTATGATAAAAAAGGAACTGAGAAAAGAACATCAACCACATATAAATATACAGGTAGTCTTTCAGTTATGATAACTGAGAACAGAATTTCCATTTGTGTGCAATGCAGTCATAAAGTATGATGTCACATGAACAGATTGCTTAGTGATGGCAATCCCAGGACTCTCCTTTGCTGTCATTATCCAAATCCCATCAATCATTAGACGAAGACCCATCCTGATCCAAGCCACTCCCAGCTTGGTACCGCCCAGATCTGAGCTTCGCTAAGGTAAGAGACTGCCTCTTCCAGCCACCCATCTACCCTCTTCTTCCCTCATCATTGCCCTTTTAACTACCTTGCACTCTGCTGTCTCTGCCAGCCTTGCTACCACCTTGTGTTCCCCTTGCCTTGGCAACCGTTCCACCCTGTGCTTGCTGGCCCTGCCTCCTTGCTACATCTAACTGACCTTCACAGTCTTCCTCCCTCTGCTGATAAGGAATACCCAGTTTGGCCCTATGCGAGGCAATTAGTGACTATGTCAGGCCTTCTTCCCAAGGCTACATGTGTCATTCTCCAAATAGTGTCTACCATTCTTCAAATAGTGTGGGCCATTCTCATGATGCTTTGGAAAGCTTTTGAGGCATTCTGAAGCATCGCCAGAACAGCCTACACAATTTGGAGAATGGCACAAGCAGCCTGAGGTAGAAGGCCTGGCATGGTCAGCAGCTGCCTCACATAGAGCCTGGCTGGGCTTGTTAACAGCAGAAGGAAGATGCCAAAGGTCATCTGGGAATGGCAAGGCTGGTAGGACAAGGAGAGCACAGGGTGACATGGCTAGTAGGCTGGCAGGAAGGCTGGTGGAGTGCTAGGCAGCAGGCCAGCAGATTGAGTGGAATGGAGGGTGGTGGGAACATCTGGAGCTTGGTGCTATGGCATTGGATGGCTGGGTGTGGCATGGGGTCTTAGGAAACACTCCTTGGTGGCAGTGGAACTTGAGCTGAAGTAGAGGCCCAGGAATGCTGGCACCAGCAGATTGCTGAAGGCCCCAGGCTTAATCTATATTAGCCCTAGTGCCATCACCCCTGCAGAGGAGTGCCATTGTGCAGGAAGGCCAAAAGAGCAGAGATGGGGGAGAGAAGTGGGTAGAGGAAGTGAAGCACCTTAGAGCAGTGGCCCCCAACCTTTTGGGCACCGGGGACTGGTTCCGTGGACAGAGGTTTTTCCGTGGACCAGAGGGAGCGTGGTTTCGTGTGCTGCCTGCATCCTGCAGATAGGGCTTCACTTGTTTGTGCGGCCTGATTGCTGGCATACCGTGGCCCGGTGCCAGTCCTCGGACAGGGGGTTGGGGACCCCTGCCTTAGAGGTTGTAAGTGTGGATGTCTGCCACGCACTCATATATCATGTGACGGGGGGGGGGTACTGCTATGATCATATCCCTAACCCTAACTTCAGGGACTGGGTGTAAGTGTCATTTGTTCAGCGACTGAACTTTAAATGGTCACTGAACGAATGGTCAGATTTTGAGGACTACCTGTGTGCACAGGGGAGAGTGGTTCTCCCACTAAAAATCTTGTCAGGCAGAGAAAATTCCAGAGGGTGTGTCTGAGCCGGCACATCCTCATATGAGACCAGGAAAAAAAATTCCAAGGGGAATTCATCTTTAGTTTGTCTAGTCAAAGTATTTTCAGAAAATAGATTACTATTGCAATGGCAAATAAGACCATTGTGTTTATTTAAACCAATGTATATGTTTTCAAATGAAAAAGAAAAGCATTTTCATAATCCATCAGAGATAGCTTCAAGGGACTGAAGGAAGTACTTACCATGTACATGGGTCGGCTGCATTGTTGTATATAATCTGTGTACAATACTATAGCTATACGTCGAAAAATCCCAAGATCTATGGCAGAAAACAACAAAAGGAATTAAAATATGGCAATCAGCATTTAACTAAGATCATGTTGAAGCAAATATATAACCCAGGACTGAAAAGCAAGAGTTGGCATAAAGTAGATTGGAATCTATTGAAAAATATTTGATTTTCCGAAAAGTGACAACAGACCAGTTATTTTAACACTAGTGATAAAAAATATGACTTTTTATACTATTATTAGGCAGCTGAAAACTAGGAAATAATAAATAAATAATAATAAATAACCTTTATTGTCATTTTTTATATTGTGGGCACAATGGCACACATAAAATAATGAAATTTAGTTGCCCGCTCTCAAAGTGAAACATATACATGACACACACCTAAACATACTATGTACAACATATATATAGACCCACATCCCTACATATACATAGCAAATAAATATTAAATACTGTCCATCTTGAATATATAACGCAAGGAGGAAGTTTGAGAGTTCGCAAGGTTAATGCTGTATGGAATGAAACTATGGCTGAATCTGGATGTTCTGCTACGGATACCACGAAGCCTCCTCCCAGAAGGTAACAGGGAAAACAGGTTGTGGAGAGGATGTGTAGTGTCCCAGAAAATCTTGCGGGCCCTGCTCAAGCAACGCTGCTGTGCTATGTCCTGGATGGTAGGGAGGGAACTGCCAATGATCTTTTCGGCCATCCTCACCACTCTCTGCACTGCCTTCCTGTCTGAAGCAGTGATGCCTCCAAACCAGACTGTGATGCTGTATGACAGGATGCTCTCGATTGTCCCCCTGTAGAAAGTGGTCAGGACAGGGGAAGGAAGATGTGCTTTTCTCATGCGGCGCAGAAAATGCAGGCGCTGCTGTGCCCGCTTCACCAGTTTCTCACGGTTTAGCGACCAAGTCAGCCTACTCGTTAGCTGCACACCCAGGAATTTGATGCTGGTAACCATCTCCACAGGAGAATCATTAATGCACAGAGAAGTGTGGCTGTGCCTGCCTTTTCTGAAATCAACAATGATCTCTTTGGTTTTTCTTGTATTTAAAACTAGGCTGTTTTCTTTACACCAGTTCACCAACCCCTCAACCTCCTTGCAGTAAGCTTCCACCTTGTCATCCTGAATAAGGCCCACTACTGTTGTATCATCTGCGAACTTCACAATATGGTTGGTGGCAAACCTAGCACAGCAGTCATGGGTCAACAGGGTGAACAGCAGCGGACTTAAGACGCAGCCCTGAGGAGAACCTTTGCTCAAGAAAATGGTATTTGAGGTATTTGTTCCAACTCGCACATATTGGGGCCTGTTGGTAAGAAAATCCAGAATCCAGTTGCACAAAGGAGTGTTTAAGCCTAAAAGGCCCAGTTTGTCTACTAGATGCTGGGGAATGATTGTGTTAAACGCCGAACTGAAGTCGACAAACAGCAAACGCACATGAGTATTTCTTTCCTCCAAGTGCTTCAGGCTCAGATGGAGAACGGAAGAAATAGCATCCTCCGTAGAGCGATTTGGCCGGTAGGCAAACTGAAGCGGGTCAAATGCTGGCGGGAGGCTAGATACAATAGTGTCTTTTATCAGCTTCTCAAAGCATTTCATGATGGTGGATGTCAGTGCAACCGGACGGTAATCATTGAGGCCTGTGATTGTGGCCTTTTTTGGCACTGGCAAGATGATGGCCATCTTAAAACACGATGGGACCACTGCCTGCTGCAATGAGAGGTTAAAAATATCAGTGAGAACACAAGCCAGCTCCTCTGCGCATTCCCTGAGGACACGTCCAGGGATGTTATCTGGGCCTGCTGCTTTCCGAATGTTAACTGTCTGCAGTGTTTTCCGGACAGAGGTGACATCAAAGCTAGGCACTTGCTCATCAGGATGGGGCACAGCTTTCCTAGCAGGAGTACTATTTGATGCCTCAAATCTACCAAAGAATGCATTCAGTTTGTTTAGGAAGTCTGTGTCCTCCTTACATCTCGATGGAGCCACCTTGTAATCCGTAATGGCCTGGATCCCTTGCCACATTTGCCTGGTGTTTGTTTGGTCCTGAAAAAAGTTCTGAATTTTCTGGCAATGGGCTTGCTTTGCACCTTTTACGGCACTTTTCAGATTTGCTCTGGCTGTTCTAAGTGCCAGCATGTCCCCAGATTTAAAAGCCACATTCCGTGCTTTCAGCATCTTGCGGACCTCATAAGTCAGCCACGGTTTTTCATTCGCCCTCACAACAAAGCTTTTCAGGACACAGACATCTTCTATGCACTTTTGGATATATGCAGACACCGTGGTGGCATACTCCTCAACATTTGTATGTTGGTTATCAGTAGCTGCTTCCTTAAACATGCCCCAATCTGTACATTCAAAGCAGTCTTGTAATGCTTCTATAGCACCCTCTGTCCAAATCCTCAGCTGCTTTACTGTAGGTTTCACTCTGACTAGTAAAGGTTTATATGCTGGAATAAGCAGCACTGAGAGATGGTCAGAGGAGCCCAGGTGAGGGCGGGGGATAGCTTTGAAAGCCTTCTTGATGTTGGAATAAGCAAGATCCAGTGTATTGTCCCCTCTGGTTGCAAAGTCCACATATTGATGGAATATTGAGGTAATTAAGAATGGGTTTTTATAGGAGATGATTGTAATCTCAATTATGGATTGGTAATCACAGGCTATAAACCTAACATTCATTTACAGCTTCCAGAGCATTTCCAGAATATGTAGCCAAAAATTAGCAGCAAAAATACCAATTTTCAAGGAATATACCATAGCTTTTCCCAATTTGTTTGCTATACGGCAAACCTTTACAAGAATTTATTTACTCATTTCACCCCTTAATCCTCTAAAAATTAGAAGTAGGTACTTCTAACTAACATTTCAGTCCCACCTAAAATTATCATACTATCAGCTTGGTCTTTTACACTCTTATGAGGCTGAAGAAACAGAAAATGAAAGTTAATCCTACCCCTTCCTGTAAATTGCTCATTTCTACTATAGTAGAGCAATAATTTGAATGCGACTTATCTCTTAAGACACATTTTGAGACATGGACTGCTTTCTACCAGCTCTGGCTGATACATTAATGTTGACTCTTCTGGGACATAGATAACATGGAATATCTGGATACTGTATCACAATTCATGTAATGGAAAAATACAGTTTTATCAAAACAGAGCTGCTAGCTAGAATCTTGACTAATAGCTCCCAACACATTTTTGAGTGCAGATACTTGCTTTAATACTGTACTTAAAAGTTTCATGCAACTAAAGACGTGTATCTGAAAGGCTATCTTTTCCTCTAAGAATCTTTGCTGCCATTACCCAAGAATAGATGGGCTGTGTCAGCTGTAGTGTCTTCACTATTTCATGCTCTGAGTCCCTAACTTCGACCTTCTATTTTCTCAGGTCTTTCCAATGTTTAACTAGAGATACCATCCCTACCATTTTTTTGGGCTAGATTGCTTTTTAAAATCAGGCCCTATGGAAGCATTTTATAAAAAGATCTCTGCCAGTAATTTTGCTGAAAGGTGCCCATTTATACCATCTCCAACCACCAACATTCTTGAGAAATAATAGTTATGCCATCTGGTTTGTTTTACAATATCTATTCAGAAGGCACTGGGGATTCAAGCTATTGACTTTTCCTGAAAAATCCAGAAAAATGAGCATGCTTCTTAGTCTTACTACCAAAGTCCTTTTTTGCTTAGTCAGAAGGGGGAAGGTTTAACCCCAAATGCTAGTTACCTGGATCAGAGACATCTGGCTCCAAGTGAAGCAGAAAAGAAAAGGGGAAAATGTTTGTCAGAAGAATATACTGATAAAGCAAAGGAAGTATAAGGTAGCTAGGAGGTGTCCTCAAATGCTTGCTAACCAAAATGTTCATACATACACAATTACCAGCTCTATGCTCCCTGTGAAAAGCACTACTTGCTGAAAAATAACTGTTGCTTTCAACACACAACACAAATAAATAAATATGCAATCCCTTAATGGGTCAATATTAGGTATAAAAAAGTGAACACGGATTCTTAGTTCTATTTCTCAATCTGGCTGGCATGGGAATTGAAGTACATGCATCTTAAAGATTGAGAAACAAATGTAACCCATTGGAGAAAAAAAATCAGTAAAAAAGAGTAAAGCTCATTCTCATATCCTGTCTGGTTGAATGCATTGGCTTTCTGAATTTATAACCTGTTAATAATTAGAGGTAGTAGACATAGAGATAGTTCGGAATTCTATGCTTTTCCTGTCAAAAAGACTTCTCTGCATGTCTCTATGTAACATGCTTTCTATTGGTTAGACAGATATTCTCAAGGCTTTCACCTGTTTCCTTCTTCATTTCTGATTCTGACCTCTGCACTTTAGCTACTTACTTGGCTCACTTTCTCTTCATAATGGACCTCCAGGCTTTTAAACAGTCACTATGCCAGAAACTACATCAGCAATAGGGATGCCATGCAGGAAGGTAAATGCATCAAGAAAGTAAGACTGGATGGAGTCAAGATAGTAGAAAGATACTTAAGGAGAACTGCAGATTGAAAATTAATTTTACCTACGGACAATAATTCCAGACTAGCAGCTCAGATGGAGATATAAAGGAGGGAAAATCCATCCAAAAACTTGTTTTACTATGTGGAAAGCTGGATTAGCAAAAAGCAGTTAATAGTTGTTCTCTCAATCACAGAATATGTATCTGCATCTGTAACATTTTATCTCAATGCGTATGTGTATCTGCAGCACTACTTTGCCAAAAAATAACCTGTTTACCCAAACTAATATTGGATTTTGAGATAGATAAGCTGAATTATAGTTGAGGACAACCAAAATTGCATTTTGATTTCCAAAACAAAAAAGCTACTTCGTGTACAAAGCACAATGATGCCAAGTACCATCACGTGCAAGATGCATTCCACTATGGCTTGTTGAGCACAAGTATTAACCCACAGGGGAGACAGCAGTTGACATACTCACCAAGTCATGGTCAAGAGATCAGTTTAAAGGCTTTTGTGAAGCAGTGGGAATGATTAACTGGTGCGATGGCCATTGTGAAGGGGATGCATGCACCAGCTTTCTGTGCCAATAAATGTACTGATCTCCAGGACAACAGATGTAGAGCTAGTTAGCAGAAGGGCTCTGCACTTCTGCTTTTTTAATCCAAAAACTTTTTTTTTAACTTAGCATGTCTTATGTAACATACATCTTATTGACTAAGCTGATATTCTCAAGGTTTTTATCACTTTCTTCCTCTCTCAGTTCATCTATATTTTTCTTCTAATTCTGAACTAAGCCATTCAGTAGCTCAGCTAATTGAAAGACAGCACATTATAGTTGTAGATAAGACTTAAGTAATTTGGGGTCCCTTATCACTAAATAAAGCTAATCTATTTTTCTTTCATGTAAGCAGCAGTCTTCAGGATAATTTCTTTTTAAAGAGTTTTTTTAATTAACTAAATAAATAAAAAAAAATACTGCATACACTCATGGATAAGCCCATCCAGAGGTAAGCTGGCCCTCAATTTTCATGTTTTAATTTTCCTAGTTTACCTGTCAGCAGCACATATTCATTTTATTTTGGTTCAAACTTCAAGGGTTTGCTTCTTCATTGATTGCGTTATCTCTGAGTCTATATAGAGGATATATAAGTCTTTCAAAAAGCTGAAGGAAAAACTTACCATATACAGTGGGGCAAAAAAGTATTTAGTCAGCCACCAATTGTGCAAGTTCTCCCACTTAAAAAGATGAGAGAGGCCTGTAATTGTCATCATAGGTAGACCTCAACTATGAGAGACAAAATGAGAAAACAAATCCAGACAATCACATTGTCTGATTTGGAAAGAAGTTATTTGCAAATTATGGTGGAAAATAAGTATTTGGTCACCTACAAACAAGCAAGATTTCTGGCTCTCACAGACCTGTAACTTCTTCTTTAAGAGGCTCCTCTGTCCCCACCCATTACCTGTATTAATGGCACCTGTTTGAACTTGTTATCAGTATAAAAGACACCTGTCCACAACCTCAGTCACACTCCAAACTCCACTATGGTGAAGACCAAAGAGCTGTCGAAGGACACCAGAAACAAAATTGTAGACCTGCACCAGGCTGGGAAGACTGAATCTGCAATAGGCAAGCAGCTTGGTGTGAAGAAATCAACTATGGGAGCAATAATTAGAAAATGGAAGACATACAAGACCACTGATAATCTCCCTCGATCTGGGGCTCCACGCAAGATCTCACCCCGTGGGGTCAAAATGATCACAAGAACGGTGAGCAAAAATCCCAGAACCACATGGGGGGACCTAGTGAATGACCTGCAGAGAGCTGGGACCAACGTAACAAACGCTACCATCAGTAACACACTACGCCACCAGGGACTCGGATCCTGCAGTGCCAGACGTGTCCCCCTGCTTAAGCCAGTACATGTCCGGGCCCGTCTGAAGTTTGCTAGAGAGCATTTGGATGATCCAGAAGAGGATTGGGAGAATGTCATGTGGTCAGATGAAACCAAAGTAGAACTGTTTGGTAGAAACACAACTCGTCGTGTTTGGAGGCGAGAGAATGCTGAGTTGCATCCAAAGAACACCATACCTACTGTGAAGCATGGGGGTGGCAACATCATGCTTTGAGGCTGTTTCTCTGCAAAGGGACCAGGACGACTGATCCGTGTACAGGAAAGAATGAATGGGGCCATGTATCGTGAGATTTTGAGTGCAAACCTCCTTCCATCAGCAAGGGCATTGAAGATGAAACGTGGCTGGGTCTTTCAGCATGACAATGATCCCAAACACACCACCCGGGCAACGAAGGAGTGGCTTCGTAAGAAGCATTTCAAGGTCCTGGAGTGGCCTAGCCAGTCTTCAGATCTCAACCCCATAGAAAACCTTTGGAGGGAGTTGAAAGTCCGTGTTGCCCAGCGACACCCCCAAAACATCACTGCTCTAGAGGAGATGTGCATGGAGGAATGGGCCAACATACCAGCAACAGTATGTGCCAACCTTGTGAAGACTTATAGAAAACATTTGACCTCTGTCATTGCCAACAAAGGATATATAACAAAGTATTGAGATGAATGTTTGATATTGACCAAATACTTATTTTCCACCATAATTTGCAAATAAATTCTTTCCAAATCAGACAATGTGATTGTCTGGATTTGTTTTCTCATTTTGTCTCTCATAGTTGAGGTCTACCTATGATGACAATTACAGGCCTCTCTCATCTTTTTAAGTGGGAGAACTTGCACAATTGGTGGCTGACTAAATACTTTTTTGCCCCACTGTATATAACCAAAATACTGCCAAGAAATTGAGTTTGGTAAATCAAACTCAATTTCTTAAGAATATTTTGGTACTTAAATTCTTGGCTTATCCATGAGTATATTCAATACACAAAATTATAAAACAATAAAAAAGAAACAAAAACCTACAAGATGTACAGTTATATATATACATACACATATACATACATACATATATATATATGTAAAAACCAACATATATCCATGGATGACTATATTAATCAATTTGGCAAATCTCTAATTTCTTACAAAATGTATACTCTACTAAGTATAGAGCTTCTTCAGCAGACTCTCCAAAATATAAAACTACTTTTTCTGTCCAACAGTGAGAGCTTCTTCAGCAGATGCTCCAAAATATAAAACTACTTTTTCTGTCCAACAGTGTTTGGGCTAAAATCCTAAAATAATTGGATTTTAATTAGACTTACTTCCAAGTGAAACTTACCTATCTTAAAACGACCCATGTAGTAAATTTGGGTGCTAAGACCAAGAGAGGCCACAACATGGATGATGGAGAAGAGGACCCAAAACCACACATTTTTCCCAAAAACCTTGGAAGGAATAAATAAATGGTTATCCCAAAGGCAGTACTATATCCTGCCTTTCAAATAAAAAATAAATACTTTATAGTGAGCTTTTTCCCAACTTAAACTAAGTTTGGTGATCAGAAAGGATTGGTGAGATATACCAATAAAACAATAATTAATGTAATCAATAAAATCTAATAGTAATTTAATAATGCAGCTATAGAAAAGAGATGGGAATAGATAATTGTCTGATTTATATTTTAATGTGATCATACTCAAATTGCATTTTCAAAAATCTAAATGCAAACTAAATATAGAGGCAGCTTTTGATTATTAAGGCAATGAGTTGTACTGATTTTTATTACTGTAATATTGAGTTTATTGTTACAGTTTATTATTTTTACTTTTTTTAAACTGTTTTTACTTATTGCTTTGATAATTTCATTAAATCAGGCACCGAACCTGGATTCTGAGAAAAGCACACTCTCTAGGCTGTGAAATACTTTCTACAAGAACTTCTGGCATTGTTATTTAATAATACATAGTTCTGTCTTTCATTTTATATATTTATCAAATTTAGGTACTGCCCATCTTACTATTTAAGTGTCTCTGAGCAGTTTGTAGATAAAAAGTCATAAAATCATGTAAAGTCAGAATTCTTTAACTGATGCGTCTATAACATATCCTCTCTACCTGACCAGGTGGGAAGGTCGATGTAATTGGGACAAGCTGATTTCTCAGGTAACCTGGTCCCATGCCATAAAGGCTTTAAAGGTGATAACCAACACCTTAAATTGGACCCAGAAGCAAACTGGCAGCCAATGAAGTTCATACAGCTACAGAAGTTACATGAACAATCCTTGGGGAGCCTAGAACTGTTCGTGCAGCCACATTCTGCACCAGCTGCAGCTTCTGGATATTCTTCAAGGATAGCTCCAAATTTTCAAATGGATGGGGTTGAGCACTTATAAAGGTAAAGGTAAAGGTAAAGGTTTCTTCTGTCTAGATGTGTCTGACTCTAGGGGGTAGTGCTCATCTCTGTTTCTTAGTCAAGGGAGCCAGGGTTGTCCGAAAACACTTGGTCCATGATCATGTGGCTAACATGACTATACACAGAGGCACAAAGAACACTGTTACCTTCCCACCAATGTGGTACCTTATTTATCTACTTGCATTTGCATGCTTTCAAACTGCCAAGAGGGCAGGACCAGTGGTGGGATTCAGCCAGTTCGCACCTGTTTGGCAGAACCGGTAGCTATTTTTTTGTTGCCCAGGCCCAGAATGGACTTCCGGAAGCGGCATCCACACAGAGAACTGGTTGTTCACATATTTGAATCCCACCACTGGGCAGGACCTGGGGCAAGTAACAGGTGTGCACCCTGTTGTGCAGTGCTCGGGTCTCAGTGTCTTTAACTGCTGAGCCATCGTGCCCCCCACTTGAGCACCGACAACTGCTGATTTTTTGCTATTTGGCATCAATGGAATTTAAGTTTAAGTTCATGAGAATCCACAGAAGATTTTTATGATTTTTTTTCAGAAGTTCTGCCTTCCTTGCCCATGATTCTATGTACAATAGCACCAATGCATAAAACACAATCCTACCACTCCAAGTACAGCAAGGCAAATAACCACTGCAAAGGATGCATAGGCTGAGTAAGCACTGGCGTTGATGTCGGGGTGGCGAGTCTGATATAGTTTTAGCATACACAATCCTGCAATCATATACATGAAAGAGGTGTCTGCCAAAAGAAGAGAAAACAGATGGTTATGATGGTTACTTCTGTTAACATTAAAGAGATAACTACCACTCTAGACCAACTATTTACTGTTGCTGTAGAGGGCTGAGATTGCTAGAATGAGGCCAGATAATGAAATAAAACTCATTCTCCAGATTGCAATGTTAATTTCAGAGCAAGACTTTTGACTGTAGCATCAAAAGCCAACAGAAGACCATGGGAACTAATGCCCAAAGGTATGGGGAACTAATTTTTCAAACCAACAGCCAGCAGAGGAACCTCAAGATCTCTTAGTTGTAGTAGAAGACTGAGTACTAAATAAAAACACATTTTGTTTTTGTATATTTATAATTGGTTTTGTAGAATTGGCAAGAACACAATTTTATGTTTCTTACTCAATTAGTCTGTTAAAATCAATTTTAGCAATTTTAAAACACAGGTAATGACCAGACCCACCAAAAGTTACTTATGATCTAGTTCTGGAGTTCTGATGGTTGCACACATGTACACACACAACACATACACATCATATGACTGCATTTGGGCGCTTAGCAACCAGCTCATCTTTACTGCCAGTTGCAGCATTTCATGACTTACATTAGTTGTTTGCTGTTTTTTGGGCTTTTTGGTTGGTTTCTGGCAAAAAGCACCCCTAGGAATACATTGGTTCGCTTAACAACCACAGTGTTCACTTGATGACTGACACGTTTACTTAATGATTGAGGTATTTGCTTAAAGACCACCATAAAAAAGTTGTAAAATCAGGTCTGGTCACATGGGTGCCTTGACTTATGACCATCATGATTTATGATAGAATTCTGGACTCTATTATGGTTGCAAGTTGAGGATTACCTGTATAAAGATCCCACTCCTCTCTTCCTCCAGAAGAAAATTACATACATGAGTTGTGTTTGCACAATATATAAATCTAAAATGGAGAGGGCTTGTTTGTGTTACAGTCTGTTCTGTGAATGCAGCCACTTATTCAACATTGCTCTGTAAATTGAATATCTCTTGTGATACTAGTTCTCAAAAAACAACAACAGAAAAGCTGTTTTTTCAGGCTCATGTCATGCAAACCTAACACAGTGATGAAATGTTAGAAACTGACTCCTCCTGCTTGCTTAACTGTTTTGCTTTACTCTTTCTAAAATCTTTAGATGCCACTAAACCCAACCTGCTCAAAAGGCCAGAAGGCTTTGACAGATCTTTACTGGAGAAAGCCCTCCACTTACCAAACTGGAAATTAGTGTAGTTTGGGCAGACATGGTAGCAAGCACTGAGGACACCTTCCATCATTAAAGCAACACCCATGGCGTAGAAGAGGCCAAAATGCTTAGGGATCCCATATTCCTTGAAGATAAGAGAAGACAGAGGAATAACCAAGCACTATATTATAACTTATCATTCTGTTTTTTCATTCAGAATTGGTAAAGCAGTTAATTAAATGAATAGATAACAATTAAAACCCAATTAACAGCAGCTAAAATTATTAGCGAAGAACTAACTGAAGAAGGTGAACCACACGTTACCATACAAATGTTACCACTTGATGTGGTCTTTTACTTCCATATGAAAAATATGAAAGGTGAGTTCCCTTCTTAAAATAAATTTACTGTTTGACTGTTGATATTTTTATTCAAATATGCATTTTTGTAAAGATTTTCTTGATTTTGCCCTTGAATTCTCCTATATAAAGCAAAATTACGAACATAAACAAGTCATTTATCCTTAAGAACCTCTTTCAGATTTGCTACATTTTCAGGTTTGTCCTTTATATTTTCTAAGAAAATATGGTCAGTGTACTTCTTGCATTCTTGCTTACCACCTGCCCTCCTCCCATCCTCCCCCTCCCTCACACCTCACTGTAGTCATCCCCTTCTCCCCCATATTCAGCCTCTCTTTCCTCTCTGGGGTTTCAGAAATGTGCCTAGCCAATGTAACGGCTACCAGAAAAGCGACCTTAAGTGTCAAGAACCGTAGAGTGCAGGTTCTGACAGACTCAAATGGAGGTGAAGTGAGGACCTGTAAGACCTTGGACAGATCCCAAGAGGGATACCTGTGAACCACGGGCGGTGTAGTGTTGGTTGCTCCCTTAACAAAGGAACGCACCATGGGATGCTGAGCCAAGGGCTCTGAATTGCCATATGTAAGCACCGTGGACAGAGCAGCCACTTGTCTGCGGATTGTGTTGGGCGCTAAGCCCTTCCTGAGTCCTTCCAATAAATAATCCAAAATTCTCGGAATGGTAATTGCCGAGAGATCCAACTGTTGCTTCGCGCACTACTTACAGAAATTTTTCCACATGGAGTCATCAATTCTGTTCGTTGTAGGCCTCTGTGAGGCCTGGATCAAAGTAATTACGTCTGACGAGTAGGACTCATGTGTCAGGAGCCGCTGTTCAAATGCCAGGCGGTTAACTGAAGCCACTGGCGCTCTGGATGTTGCAGAGTCCCTTGGCTGAGGGAAATTCGATCGTGAGGTATCCTCCACGAAGGAGAAATAGACTGACGAGGTCGGCAAACCACGGCTGTCTTGGCCAGTGTGGAGCAATAAATATCACCTCTGCCCGTTGCTGCAGCATCTTTCGGATAACTGCCTGGATCAGAGGGAGAGGAGGGAACACATACAGCAGACCTCCGGGCCATGGGCTGTGGAGGGCATCTTCCCTTTCCTTCCCTGGAGACGGGAACCGGGAGAAGAACCTCGGGAGCTGGGAATTCACCAGAGTAGCGAACATGTCCAGTACTGAATGACCGAACCTCTCCGATATCTCTCTGAAGAGATCTGGATGCAGGCGCCACTCGGAGTGATCCATTGTCGCCCTGCTCAAGAAATCTGCCTGTTGATTCGCCCCTCCTGAGATGTGCTCGGCCCTGAGGGAGGAGAGGTTGGTCTCTGCCCAGGTTCCCAACAACTGAGCCTTGACCATAAGGGACCTGGAACGGGTACCCCCTTGCCGGTTGACATGGGCTTTCGCCGCCACGTTGTCCGTGAGGACTAGAACGTGTTGTCTTGCCACTGTGCTGCGAAAGTGGCATAGAGCCAGGTGTATAGCTCTGTTCTTCAACCAGTTTATGTTGTGCTTCCGATCTGACCGGGACCACCAATCCTGAGCCAACTGTGATTGCAGGTGTGCTCCCCAGTCGAAAAAACTGGCATCCGAGGTCAGGATGAGCCAGGTGGGTTCCTTGAATAAGGGACCCTTGGCCACCGCTGGGGAGACCCACCACTGGAGGGACTTTAGGGTCTGTGACGGAACCCTTACCCTCTGGTTGGAAGAGCTGGTGCCCAGTCTCTGGAATGGGAGCAAGAACCATTGCAGGTTGCTGGAGTGTAGTCTGGCCCAAGGTACTATTGCTATGCAGGAAACCATCTTTCCCATTAATTGGGAAGGCATACAGAGTGACTACACGCTCCCTATGGACCTGCTTGACCAGGGATCTGTCCTGACGTTCCCGAGATAGAGAGACCTCGCACCTCCTTGTGTCTATCACCGTGCCCAGGTGAGGGAGGGAGGTGGAGGGAGCTGTCTGGCTTTACTGAAAATTTACTGAAAACCCGTGGTCTTGGAGGGTCTTGACAGACTATGCCAGGTCTGACTGAGCCGACTGAACCGAGGAGGATTGGATGAGAATGTTGTCCAGATAACACTGGATACGCACCGGAACAGCCCTTAAATGCGCGGCCAGCGCCGCCAGGTCCTTTGTGAACACCCTGGGGGCCGAAGAGAGGCCGAAGGGTAGAGCCCTGCATTGAAAGTGTTGGCCTGCGTAGCAGAACCTGAAGAATTTCCGGTGCCCGGGAAGGATGGAATATGTAGGTAGGTCGAAGGACCTCAGGAGGTCCCCCTTTCTGATGCTGGCCAATATGGATTGGAGCGTTTGCATCCGAACCTCTTGTACGCCAAGTGAGTATTTAATCCTTTTAAATCGAGGATTGCCCTCCATCCTCCCGAGATCTTGGAACCACGAACAGAATGGAGTAGAACCCCCGTCCTTTCTGCCCTGCCAGTACCAGCTCTATGGCCCGGATTTCTGGGAGATGTCGAATGGCCTCCTTCATGAGACCACTTTAGACTGGATTATTGGGCGATGGGCAAGAAACGAAATGCCTCGGGAGGTTGGAGGTGAACTCCAGAGATAGGCCGAATCTAATGGTGGTGAGGACCCAGAGGCCCGTGGTGGTGGCTTCCCATTCGTGCGCGAAGATAGCCAACCTACCTCCTATGGGAGAGGCCCCCTTGCAGTCACTTGGACTGTCGAAAAAGGCAGCCTCCCATGCCTCGAAGGGCCACTTGGTCTGAAATTGCTGTCTGGGTCTGTCCCTATTACCAGATCTGTCGAATTGAGGGTCTGGTCTAGGGGGAAAAAGCCGGGAGAACTGAGCAACTCCGATCCTGTCCCTGAACGAAAGGACTGCCTGCGGTCATAAGGGGTAGACCTCCTATCTACCCTCCTGAAAAAATGGGACATGATCTCGTGTTTATCCTTATTTTCAATTAGATAAGGATTTAAGGTCCTTAAATAAAATAACTGTCCACCTCTGAATGGGGCAGCAGCTAAACGCCGCTTGGATCAAACCCCTGCTTGCCACTGTTTGAACCACCAGAGTCTGCAAGCTGTGACATTGGGCGTTATTGCTCAAGGTGAAAATCTGGCGGCGTGTAGAAACGCATCCGCCATATATTCTGATGCCGCCACTAATTTGTTCAGTTGTGGTGCATCCGTACCTCTTCTGGCGAAACTCTAGCCTCTGGACTCAGATGCCTAACCCTCATCACAGGCACAGAAATCCGAAGACCAGGCCCCTCGATGGAAGGGGCCATCTCCACCTGCTCTGCCCTGGGGAAAAACAAACTGACCTGTTTTCCCTTTCTGGAGACCAGTCACTTGGGACAGTCGAGGCTGAAGGAGCGTGTTGTGGGCCAAAAATCGATGCCTCCATGGGAACAGGGGAGGCCTGTCCGGCTGCTGCCTTGCCTTGTCGCTTTTCTGCTTTGGAAAATTGTTGCCAGAGATAGTTTTGGCCTTGAGCTTCCCGGCAGCCTCCTGCTTGGATGACTTGGACTTTTTGTGCCTGGGAGGACTGCTGGAGGCACTTTGAGAAGTCAGATATGCAATGTTGTCTGCCATTGCAAATGAGAAATATCTCAGTGGTGAGCTGAGAGGGATCTCAACAGCAAGAGGCCAAGTACTGGATAGTGGTGGTGGCTGCAATAGCCGGCTGAACCAACTTAATGGAATAGTCAGTACCCTTAATAGTGGCTGCAAGGCCGACATAATGGTACGGCCAGCACACTGCACAGCTCTTGATGGCAGCAAATCCAATAATGGCACGGCTAGTGCCCTGGTAAACCTCACAGTGGTGACAAGACCATATCAATGGTAACGACCAGCACACATGCAGTCCACTTAGGGGCGGCAAGGCCAACTTAATGGTAACGGCCAGCCCCCATGCAGTCCACTTAGTGATGGCAAGACCAACTTAATGGTAATGGTCAGCACACGTGTAATCCACATAGTGGTGGCAAGGCCAACTTAACGGTAATGGTAGCACAATTGAGGTCCTTTAGAGGCGGCAAGACCAACTTAATGGCAACATGTTGTAAACAGAGGAGGCATAGGCAAACAAAGCTGTGAGTTGTAGGCCTTCGTGCAGGAGCTGAAATGGCGGCCATTGAAGAGGGCCTAGTGACGCTCTGAAGCGTTGGTAGTTGCTCCTGGTAATGCCTCCTGCTGGACTGTCTTTCAGCCGCTTGGAGGATTTTTGCCCCCTCCTGATTGGAGGAATTGGGCTTCTTGCACCTAGAAGTGCTGTCTTGTTTTGAGGACTTGGACTTCTTATGACTAGAAGTACTGCTGGAGGCACTTTGAGAAGTCTGAGGTGCATCGTTGTCTGCCATTGCAGAGATATCTCAGTGGTGTGCTGAGAGGGATCTCAACAGAGATATCTCAGTGGTGTGCTGAGAGGGATCTCAAAAGTAAGGAGCTGAACACTGGCTGGTGGTAGGGGCTGCAATAGCCAATATACTCACAGCACAGATAGTGTTTGAGGGCTGTTGAATGAAGAGCCAGTGTACTCAAGATAGTGGTGGCTGCAAGACCAACTTAATGGCACGGCCAGCCCACATGTAATGCTCCTGATGGCAGCAAGACCAGTGATGACAAGTCAGCGCTCTGGTCAATCACGCAGCAGTGGCAAAACCAACTTAATGGTAACGGCCAACCCGCATGCAGTCCACTTAATGGCGGCAAGACCAACTTAATGGTAATGGCCAGCACACTAGCAATCGGTGGCAGCAAGACCAACTTAATGGTAACGGCCAGCTCACAGTAGTCCACTTAGTGGCGGCAAGACCAACTTAATGATAACGGCCAGCACACTAGTAACAGTTGGTGGCGGCAAGGCCAATAATGGCATGGCCAGCACACTTTGTACAGTCAGAATATGAAGGCAGGCAACGTAGGTTGGGGCCTTGTTGTTACTTCTGCTCACCTCCGTGTGAAAGTCCAGTCCTGAGGCTTGAAATGCCCCAACTAAGGGGGAAGATCTTAAAGGCAAAGACTACGGAATTGGACCTTCAATGATTAATTCGCCAAGTATGCAATGCGCAATTGATTCCAGCCTCTGTTGTGTTTTAGTGTGTTCCGCGGCCTCCAAAACGGCCTCCGCTGAGGCTGTGCCCTGATTTGAGGCCTGTATGTTGTGGCCGGAATCGTACAGCCGTCGCTTCACTCACCAGGGAATCTATGCAAATTGCCTCCCAAATAGGCTAATCTAAGGTCCTTTCCCCCTGGATGAATGAGCTAACCGAGCCTGTTAAGTAGCAAGGGCTTCCTACCCCAGCTGAAAAACAACGCGAGCGGCGTCCAAAATGGCGACCGCTGCTGCCAAGAACAAAAGAAGGACCTAGGGCTTCAGCCGAAGCCTGAATATCAAGCCATTGAAAACAGTTCCAAACGCTCTGAAAAGAGTGCTGCAAGCATGAATAAGCAGGTGTAGTCAATACGCCCCCAAACCGAGCGCAGAAAAGGAAAAAGGACAGAGAAATAAGCGTCCCACGCGGCACCCAAAATGGCGCCCGCAATGAACTGCGCAGAAAAAGAAAGAGGCTTGAGGCTTCCTTTGAAGCCTGCAAAGTCTGCTGAAGAACCGGACGGTTTAGCGCTGCGCTGTTCACAGCGCAGCGAAGGGAATGGGGGAGAAACAAAAAACAATACAACCTGATCCTGCTTCTGCTTAAGAGCCAAGCTTTATCACGTCTTTCACGGGCGAAGACTAAGTCGTGACTGGGAGGCTCCTAGTCCAGGAGAGAGGCGTGGCAAAGATTGACTGACTTAGTCTTAAAGGGCAGGAAGACAAGGTTAATCCATTAGTGGATTCTCCATCGATCATGCTGGAGAACAAAGGCTTCGTAAAATAATCATGAGATGTGCAGTCTGCCCAAAGGCATAGCTCTATGAAGGAAAGATAACAGAAAGGGTCCTTTCCTTTAGCAAAATCCTTGGCTTCACTGGCATTGTAAGAACCAGAAAGACAGAGGCACTTTATACTAGTGTCCACAATGCCATTTTTTACCCAGCAAGAAGGCAGAGAGTATACCATTGTACAGATGTCTTTCATTTCCAAGGAACGTCGATGGAGAAGGTCTCTGCACAACACAATCAACAGGAAAAGGACACCCAGCAGCATGTGGCCAATGTTGCTGAGGATGTTGTTGAAAGCACTGCAGAAAAGCAAAAAAGCCATATAATATTTTTGTCTCTGGAACTGAGCATATAAAATAATTGTAAGGGAATACAGCTATATAAAAAAGTATTTTTTTTCTGTTTATTTCCAAGGGTCATCTTAATCCTATGTGCAAAGCTGTCTTTTGCAAGGCTGTGGAGATGGCACTGATAACACTAGCTTTGCTTGGCTAACATTGTGAGGAAAAGGGAGGAAAGTTAAATAATCTGTCACCCCAGACCTGGAATACAGTCCCAAGTGCAGCCATTTGAAATATTTTTCATAATCAAGAGCTGGGGGAAGAAATACAGTTGTCCTCTGTTCTGATTTCCAGTGTTTTCCCAAAAAGATTACAATCTGGGATACCTTGGGGGAATGGAACCCAGTTCTATGCTTGCCATCTGTGACTGCTACCAGTCCTGGAAATTTTGCCCTTACCTATGCATGTAACTGTGCATGTAACTTGCCTCTACTTATATGTGTCAAATTACTTTGATTCAAATTAAAAAATAGTAAAATCAGAACTTCCTTTTGCTTGGCTTTTGGTTTTGTCAGCATTCCTTTTATGGGATTTTATTCTTTTATTAAATGATATTATTAGTCTGCAACCAATATTGCTGTAGTAATGGATTCAGGACTGAGCAGAGAGTTGGACTAGAGATACATTCCAATCCTGGTATTCTACAAATCTATGAACATTAAACTTCATGCAAATATTATATTCATTGCAAACCACTTACCCCCCAGAAAATATCCATCCCCATTTCCCAATTACACAGAAAGAAACTCAAATTAAAACCCAAGTCACAAATTGGGAATGATCCTCATGCACACCTCAGGACTCCCAGTGGATGAGCACAAAGGAAGTTATAATAGCAGATGTCCTGATTTCCAGTCACGTTCACCACCTAAAAAGTGGGAGGGGAAAAAACAACAACCCAGCATAAAGTTTTGCTTGTATTCATTGCACCATGTCAGCAAAGATGGTCAACAGCCAAGAGAGGAAAAACAATCAATATTTGGTATATCTGAACTGCATTCCAAGCAGCAGAGCCACTACTTTTAGATCTCCACAGATATTCCAGTTGTATTTGGTGTACTGGATGTACTTCAACCATAGTTCCATGGTTTGGTATGTTTCTTTCAAATGAGTGCAGCATAACCAACAGGTACTGAAGGGTATACATTGCTATTGTGTAAAAA
This sequence comes from Azemiops feae, assembly GCA_023970755.1. NCBI lineage: Eukaryota > Metazoa > Chordata > Lepidosauria > Squamata > Viperidae > Azemiops > Azemiops feae. The sequence continues at coordinate 4,162,219 of JALGBA010004292.1, read as the reverse complement.
CAGAAGATTTATGTAGAACGTTATGTGATAGATTAGATTACAGATTATTTTCACAATTAGCAGCCAAAAATCTGTAAGATACACCCAAAAGTGTTCAGGAAGCAATCTTTGTTGTCCAGTGTTATTTACTGCTCCATCTTAGTTTTATTTCTTTCAGCACTGCAATGTATTTTCATTTCCTATGCACATCCATTCTATTTTTTCATGAAGAAACATAAATATGGAACAGACACTATAGGTCTTAACTGGGGAATTAGCTCCATTCGTTTCTCTTCCTTCTATTATCTACATATAGGGAATATTCATTTGGAGCCACAATGCTCTCCACTACTCTGTGTCCTTTCCATCTAGACAAGGAGATGCATGGTTGGTTTCTTTCCCCTCTCCTCCCTCCTTTTATTTCTCTATCAGGCTTCAATTAGAAAGCTTTAATAGTAGGGGAAGCAGAGGCAGAAGGAATTTGCTGGGAGAAATTGGAAATCAGGGTAGGAGGAAGCCAAGCATCACACGTCAAATTGCTGATATTTTCCAGTTCCAGTGGCCCTAGCAAGGAGATCATATGGAAGACATGGGTCAGGTGCAAGTAACCAGAAATGACATGATGAGCTGATAGATAATCTTGCCAGACTAACGCACATACTGCATAACCACTAGATAAATACTGTGAAGTTTTAGGGAGGGTCACCCTTCAGCCTCTTCCTCCTCCTCACAAGGGACTCATGACTATGCAGCCGTTTCACTCCTCCCCTCAACTCAAAATCAGATTCCACCACAGGTACAGTGTAATCAGCCTCTTCTAGAATCATAGGGCTGGATGTGACCTTGGAATCTCCTAGTCTAACCCTCTGCTATACTTTCAACCCCTGTAACAATAGGTAAGAAGCAGAAACTGTCCATAATAGGGCCCTCTGCTAGGATTTTCTTGACTGTTGGGGATCAAGCAGAAATTGGTTACCAAGAAATTTGATGATGGTTGCTTAACTTTGTTAGAGTGTCTTTTACATTAAACCCAGATTAATAAAGGAGAAAGGAGCATTGCAGATTTGATCATCAGTAGCATTATAGCTTTCAATTCATTTTGTTTTGATACTTCATTTCTGTTAAGAGGTCAAACAAAACACAGATTTTATAATCACTAAAATAAACAAGACTAAAGTAAAATGCTCTTAAGGTAATAGGCATTCACATGCAGGCCTGGATGAAATGTCCCTGCCGTTTGTTATCTCCTTTTAGTGCAGTTTGTCTAAGAGTGAGATGACCGCTCTCAGCAGTACCTGGCATCGCTATAAAAGCTAAAAAGTAAATAACTGAACTGAATCTAAAAACAGTTTGCAAAGCGATAGGGCTTGGGGGGAGGAGGAGTAAAAAGTAGGAAAAGATATTAGCCTGGAGGCTTAATTTGTGCTGAGAAGGCACCGGAACTCACCGTTTGGTATGTGATCACCAACTGGATCACTGGTAAAGCATAGAAAACAGCAATTGTGATGATGTTCCTACAGAATACAAAGCATTGTATTTAAATGTGTATGTTTCTATTGAACATTAATAAATGGTCTCATTGGAGTAAATAAAGCAAAAATTCTTAAACTGAACATAGAGTTAACATGACTATAAATGCCAAGGTGATCCAGAATTTAAGATGAACCCCTTCAGCGATAGGAAAAGGGTGGAGAAAAAGATAGATACATAAAAACACAAATATTTTTTTTAAAAAAACACCCATGTTTCTAAACCTGTTAATCATTTTACATTGTTTGCAATAGTGGCAGATATCTGTAGCTCTGTGTAGGATCAGGGTGAAGGTTCATTCTCCAAGGTTGTGGGTTTATTTCCGAATGTTTCATTACCAGGCTAGATAACATCTTCAGCAGAGTTTAGGGGATGTCAGTGTCAGTGTTCTTCTGTTTATAAGGCCTTCAAGTGGTCAGTAGGTCTTGTGATGGGTCAGGTGTGGGTGTGTCAAGTGAGGACCAAGTGAGGGTCATTAGGAGGTGCTGTTTGGGGGGGCTTGCATGGGTTGGTTGAGGGTCGGTGCTGTCTGTTGCAACCAATTCTACATGGGAAAAACATCATGTCAATTAAAAACCAGGATCCACGAACACTGACTGGCAGTCAAATGCCACGATCCCAAAATCTTAATCTCTATCCACACCAACACCAAACAACACCAGTTCAATTGGAGCAACACTAAAATCATCGGCCACGCTACCACCCACTACGCTCATGAGTTCATCAAAGCCTGGCACTCCACAAGCAATTCCATCAACAGACACACTGACCTACAACTAGCCTACGAACCCCTCAAAATCCAAGTCAACCACACAGCTAACCAGAGACAGAACCAACTCTCAACCAATCCACACAAGACCCCCCAACCCTCACTTCATCTCCCAATGACCCTCACCTGATGTAACCTCCCCATAAGACTCCCACTGATGACTCCCACCTGACCCATCACAAGACCCTCACTTGACACACCCACACCTGACCCATCACAAGACTTACTGACCACACGAAGCCCTTATAAACAAAGGAAAACTGACACTAACACTAAACTCTGCTGAAGATGTTACCTAGCCTGGTAATGAAATGTTTGGAAACCAACCCGCAAGCTCGGAGAATGAACCATCACCCTCATTTTACAATGTGTAAAAATAACATATTAAACCCATAAAATACTGTCATATTTTTTATGTAGATACCCTACTTTTTAACAAATAAAAAATAATAATGAGAAGTGTGACTTTTTCAATTTTTGCTAACATCTTCAATATCTGGCAAATAATTTGATTTCATAGATCTCTGAGATGTCTTGTGGGACGCTCAGGGGACCTTGAGCTACAATTTAAGAAACATTGGCCTAAATCAATAAAATAGAGTTTCAATCATTCCTGACCAGGCCTTAAGGGATAACATTCATATTGAGGTGCTGCATTAGCTGCCACTAGGTTTCTGGTTACTATGTAGAGTGCTGTGGTCATTGCCTCTAAAATGCAGGTCCCGGTTATCTCAGTATAAAGTTTGCCTATTCTGGGCACTCACCCCAGAAACAATTAACAATGAAAGCTACTTCTCTTTTAGATGCATCAGTGCAAAATTCTGAACTTTTGTACCAGGAAATTCATGTTTAACCGGTTTGAGACTGGTGTTATACTCTTATTTCACCAAGAAAATCCCCTGTAAGGATTCTGTTTAAATTATGAGAAGAGAAAGAAAGATGAGTTCAGTTTAAAAAAATGAGTTCCGTTAATTTGTTAGTAACTTACCAGAAATAAATTTTATACTTTTTGCTGACAATTCTCCGATCCTTTCTGGATAGGTCTGATAGGTAAAGGAACATCTAAAAAGAAAGAGGACAAGATCTTCACAATTCTTTAAAAGGATTAAAATACAATCTAGCTTTTCAGATCAGGAATGTCATTTCAACCTGTCAAGGCAAGCATACGAAACCAAATATATTCCCTTAAAGTAAGGTATCTGAGCACAATCTCCTGAATTTTAACATATTGTCTTACCAGTGTGATCTGAACCATATTCAAAAACTGTGCACAATATAAGTTAATAAAAGATTTATTTCACTCCAGCTCTTGACAATAAACATTTTGACGGAAAGGATTGAATCACAGTTTGTGATTAAACAGAGACTGATTCACAATCACAACTACCATGTTGGAATAAAGTCTGCTTGGCAAAGATGCTGCTGGAAGGAGGAGAAGGAGAGAGAGAGAGAGAGAGAGAGAGAGAGAGAGTGAGGGAGGGAGGGAGAGAGAGAGAGAGAGAGAGAGAGAGGTGATGTTGGAGATTTTGGAACTTCCTGTGCTGCTTAATGTTCACAATGATTTGGTTTGTAACTTCTCTTACGGAGGCCCCTAAAGAAGAGTGCGGGGAGTGGTATGAGAAGGAGTTTCGTATTAATTCCATCTATACTCAAAACAGCAAGAATCCACCTAAACCTTGAACCTCCTGTCCTACAGTACTGTTTGCGTAAAACACAACTGCCTGAATTACCTTATATCCTAAAGCTATAGTTACGATATTTTTATTTAGGTTACAACACTATATAACAAGATTTTGGGAGCAATTAACAATAAAATGTGAAAATGTAGGGTCAATCTGGTATACTGCTTAAGGTGCTGGCCTAAAAACCAGCGGACTGTGAGCTCTAATCCTGCCTTAGGCAGGAAAGCTGGCTGGATGACTTTGATAGAAGGATGAAGGCGTATTAAGTATATTCACTGCCTTGAGTTACTTATAGAATAATAAAGGTGGAATTAAAAAAAAACTAATAAAATGATAAATACAATGAAAATAAAATAAGCAATACTATTCAATGCTAATTATAAATAACAAATGAGAACTTGATTAATTAAACCTTCTTTGGGGGACAGACATTTATAGCTGAGAAGCTTTCTATCAACAAATCTTTTTGCAGAAATACTCTGATCAAAAGTTATACACTTTGGTTTCTTTATGGTTTGATTAAAAGTGTGTTATTTTCTGGGCAAATTTCCTCAGTAGAGAATAGCCTATTCTACAAAAGTCAGGATCACACTGTTTCCTCACATACATCTGAGCTAGATATTTACAATCCATCATGTTTCAGAATATTTTATTCTTTGAACATAGAGAAGAAGCTGACAATAATGTGTAGATATGTTCCCAAGGCAAACAAAGTTTTAGATCTTAGATTGTTGCACTTCAAATGATAACTGCAATAATGTAGAGAAAGGATACCTAAAAAAAAATCCTTACAAAAATGCAAACGCCATTTGCAAGAGATACCTTAGTGCGGATTACGTTCTTGTTGCTTTCAATTTCAGGCATAGTGTCAAAATCACTCTCCTCTTCCACTGAGCTGTCTGTATCACTGCCACAAGGAGGCCTACGATCTAGATTTGATAATTCTTGACCTCCACTGGAGCTTGATTCATCTGAAAGTGAAAATTGTGGTACAAAAGTTGGTTGCTTTGTTTATTTTTATGTGAGTCATGTACACAACATTATAGTAATGTTGAAAGTCTTTCTCATAAGACTTGAACAGTGAATATTGGTCTTTTTAATACTGCCAAACAAAAGCAAGCAGGCAAGGAGCATCATGTCTCTTCAATGTCTTTACTGCCCCTATCAGATAATATCTTTATAATTTTAACTTCCATCTACATTTCTGCTTCTTACATGGGTATGAATTCTGCCCATGTCTCCATTTTCTGCTCCATCCCTTTGCCCAGAAATAATAATTTGTATAAGAACTTTGTTTTTCCTCATAAGAAGTAATATTTTTAACAATTAGCTTACTTATTTATATCTTGGAGATAAATTTCAATTAATAAAAATTTAAATTTCAGTAAGGCAAATGCCAAAGGCCAGTTGTAGCACATATCATGTGTTGCTTTATCACCCCACACAGAAAGCAGGCAGGGATGAGTTTTCCCCATAACCATGGATTGGAACATCGATGGTGTTGAAGTATTCCTTTTATATAGGAAAAGAGAAGGAGAGAAAATGGACAAAGGCTGCAGAGAACTTTTCACCTAATGAAAGACATTTTTCTGCTTTTGAGAAGATATCGCCAACCAGAAACAGTGATGACAGCCCCAAATGGGCAAGAATTGTTAAGGAAAGGTGAAAAAACAGCTCTTGTCAGAAAAGAGACAGGAAAGGAAAGAAATCTGAGTTATATTTAAGAGGAACAGAACTTGTTGAGGTTGAGTTCTTAGATGGAATTTCTCTTTGATAAGTTTCCATCTGTTACATCTTGTCTTGCCCTCAGGTGCTTTGGAGAATAGGTTGACTCCCCTCTTCTTTGTGGCAGCCTCTCAAATATTGGAAGACTGCTATCATGTTACCTGTTCTGTTCGCACAGCAGACATTTGAGACGAGGCAGTTCATACAAAAGATGTCTCTTTATTTGGTACATTCACTGAACAGAAGCAACTGAACAATGGTAACAAACCCTTTTATACTCCCCTTGCAAGGGGATGCTCAACCAATGATTGCAGGCTATTCTCCCACCTCGCACATGCGTGCGAGGCTGGAGACAGCCTGTCTGGGTCCCGGGCAGACACGTGGTCTGCCCGGGTCTCTGCAACCGGTCCTGGGCAGACACGTGGATTGCCCGGGTCTCTGCAGCTGTTCTGCAGAGTTCCTGAGCCTTGCTGAATGACTCAGCAAGGCCCAGGACACAACACCCCTCCCCCCTTGGCTGAGACAACACTGTCCCTGTCGTTTGACAGCCCTAGGCCAAAAGTCAGCCCGGCAACAGCCAGGTGGTCCCCCATACTCCTAGCAACCTCTTTCCTTTAGGGTTATGTGCAATCCACGTTCTTTCACTCTTTGAAAACATGGGCCTCGCAGGACCTCACATATTCTTGCAAATACTTAAGCGGACCCTTAACCCGCCCCGATTGTCGTAGACCCATGTGAGGGACGGGTGTGATGATATTTGGGGGAAGTGTGTTAGGTGCATGGAGTGCTTGCTTCCGGCATGCGCACAACAAACCAGGACTTTGTCGCCCAAAAGACTCAGGGGTTCCCCCTGACTGCTGACTGGCTGGATCCTCTAAACCCAAACCAGATTTCCTTGGAGGGGTCGAGTTCCCCGAGTCCCTTGGTGGGGTGGAGTTCCCCGAAAACCCTTGGAACTCCCCTTGGGAGCAATGTCCTTCAGGCCCAAGGCCAGAAGCAGGGGTGCCCTGAGTAGCTGATTTACGGCCATTTGCCCTAAGCCAGGGACCTCTGCCAGAGTCAGGAGCCGCCTCCATGGCAAAACCCCCTGCATCTATGCCAGAGTCAGGATCCACCTCCATGGCAAGACCCTCATCTGGAGCATTTGGAGACCCCCCCCGCTTGGAGAAACTGTGATCCACAATCATAATTGGGGTCCCCCTCCCCCCCAAGAGCAGAGTCAGGGGAGGAACCGTGGCCAGGAAGCCGCGAACACAGTTGGTCGATGTGGCGTCGCAGTACACGACCATCCTCCAAGACCACTTTGTATGACAGTGGCCCAGAGACCTTACAGATTACAGCAGGTACCCAGAGATGCCCATGCCCATAGTTCCTGGTCCAAACCGGGTCACCCACTTGAAGTCTCCTAGGTGCCCGCGGCTGCGACACCTGTGAAGCCACCCGGTCTGGGTGAAGCCTGTCCAGCTTCGTAATAAGTCTGCAACCCCAGCGGAGTTCAGCTGGGCTCTTTCCAGTAGCTGTGCATGGTGTGGTGCGGTGTGTAAGGAGAAAATCAGCTAACCTGTGATGCCAGGGTCCCTGAGTGATTCTCTTTAATGCGTCCTTTGTGGTGCGCACCATGCGTTCAGCCTGACCGTTGGTGGCAGGGTGAAAAGGAGCAGACGTGGCATGCCGGATCATGTTGGCTTGCAGGAATGCCTGAAACTCAGAAGAGGTAAATTGTGGACCATTGTCTGATACTAAAACATCAGGAAGGCCATGGGAAGCGAAGATTCCTCTGAGCACCTGGATGGTCCTGGCAGTAGTAGTGGAGGACACAGGAACGACCTCTAGCCACTTGGAATGGCTATCCACGAGGAGGAGGAAGAATTGCCCCTGAAAGGGCCCAGCATAATCTATATGGACGCGTGACCATGGAGTGAGTGTCTCCTCCCACCTATGTACAGGGGCCTGGGGCATTTCTGGCCGTGATTGCTGGCACACTTGGCACCCATGAACCTGGGTCTCGATGTCCTTATCAAGTCCAGGCCACCAAAGATGGCTGCACGCAAGCGCCTTCATTCTCACTATTCCCGGATGTCCCTCATGAAGAGAGAGCAAGACTCTAGTCCTCAATGAGGCCGGGATGACTACTCTGTTGCCCCACAGGATACACCCCTTGAATGTGGACAATTCATGCTTCCTACGCCAGAAGCTTTGGAATTCTGTACCAGGACACGTGTCAGGCCATCCTGACAACACGCATGTCAGCACGTGTGCAAGCGTGTGATCAGTGGCAGTTTCATCAGCCACATCCCTAGCATTGAGGGGAGATTCAGGCAAGTCCTGAATAGACAGAATGTGTACAGCAGGAGCAGGGTCTGCCTCTATTTGTTTAAGAGGTAACCTACTTAGGCCATCAGCATGGCCCATCTCAGTACCTGGTTTGTGAACCAGGGTGTAATCATAAGCTGCTAGGAAAATAGACCATCTCAGCATTCTAGGAGATATGATCTGAGGAGTTTGTTTGTTAGTTGTAAACAACCCCAGCAAAGGCTTGTGGTCAGTATAGACCGTGAAATGGCGTCCATACAAGAAATCATGGAATTTCTTGATGCCTGAGATTATTGCCAAGGCTTCCCTGTCAATCTGCGCGTAATTTCGCTCTGCAGATGAGAGGGTCCTAGGGACCTGAGTTCCATCTTCCTTGAGATGACTTAACACTGCTCCTACTCCATAAGGGGAAGCATCACATGCGATGCACACAGGCAAATGCTCATTGAAGTGAGCCAGTACAGCATTGGAGGATAGCAAAGCCTTGACTTCTTTAAAAGCCTTTTCATGGACCTTTGTCCATGCCCATGGAGCCTGCTTGTCTAAGAGCCGGTGTAGCGGCTCAGCCACAGCAGCCTTGTGGGGGAGAAATGAATGGTAAAAATTAAGAAGGCCCAGAAAAGCCTGAAGTTCCGTCTTTGACTGGGGACTAGGGGCCAGTTGGATGGCCTGGAATTTGGACTCTGCGGGGTGGATGCCTTCTGCATCAATACGAAACCCTAGAAATTCGGTGGATGTTACACCTATTTTGCACTTGTCTTGCTGTAGCTTGGCGGAAATGCAGCAAGACAGCCCTCAGCCTTTCAGCCAAGTTTCCTGATGATTCTCCTGCAATGAGGATGTCATCAAAATAGGGGCAGACCCCCGGAATACCCCTGAGCGTTCGCTCCATCACCTCTTGAAAGATGCCAGGGGCTACATTGACCCCAAACTGCAGCCTCTTTACTTTGAAAGCCCCTCTGTGCGTGACTATAGTTTGTGCCTCAGCTGTTGCCTCATCAACAGGTAACTGTTGATAGGCCTGAGCTAAGTCAAGCTTGGCAAAAAGCTTTCCTCCTTTCAGTGAGGCCACAATGTGGCTCACCACAGGCACAGGATATGCGTGTTGTTGCAAGGCTTTATTTAAAGTGCATTTATAGTCCGCACATATTCGGACTTCACCATTGGATTTCAGTGGCGTTACTATGGGGGTTTCCCATGGACTAGAGTCCACAGGTTCCAGAATGCCTTGTTGGAGCAATTTGTCCAACTCAGCATCAATTTTGCTCTTTAGGGCAAAGGGCACCCTCCTTAGCTTGACCCTGATGGGTGCAATGTTTGGATCCAATTTTAACGTAATGAGAGGCCCCTTGTATGAGCCACGTTCTGGGCTGAATACATCAGCAAACTCCTTACAGACTCCTGTAAGGCTGGCCGTTTGCAGATGATTCAGACCAGTCACCTGGATCCCAAGTGCCTCGAACCAATCGAGTCCTATAAGACTCGTTCGATCACCCCCAACAACCACCACATCCAATAATCCGTTGAAGCCTTTACGCTGCACTCTGAGCATGGCCTCCCCCTTCACACTTACTCGCGAGTTCTGAAAATCCGTGAGAATGAGATTGGAGAGCCTGAGCTTGACTCGTGAGCCACTCATGGAGCAAACCTTGTTAAAGGTGTCCACTGAAATAATGGAAAGAGCGGACCCTGTGTCCAGCTCCATAGCCAGGGGAGCTCCCTGCAACTGTACATCTATGCACAGCTTTTTCCTAAGGGGCCTGTGAGTCCTTGTCTTAAACACCTCCCTATGGGACGCGCAAAAACCCACCCTGTTTTGGCTGGGGACCTTGGTACCTTTCAGAGGCAATTCAGGGGACCTGTTCTTTTGACGCCCCATGCAGGCCGATGCTATGTGGCCTTGCCTGCCACATGCCCGGCAAACAGCAGAACGAAAATGGCAGTCGGCCCTCCTATGGCGACCCCCACAGCCGAAACAGCGAAGGGATGCAGGCAGTGGCCTTCTGCGTTCCGGCAGTCTTCTCTCCGCCGACGGTTGAAGTCTGTCCACCTCTTCTTCCTCGGAGTCTTCTCCAGAGGCCTCACGCATGGCTTCTTGGTGGACAGGGACGGCCGCTGGATGAATCTTCGTAGATCGCAAGGCCTTCACCGCGCCGCCGGCTGCTTCTTCTGCTGCGATTTCTCTTAAGGCATCTTGGAATGTTACGTCAGCCTTCGCAAACAGCTTCTGCTGCACCTCGCGGCTTCGCAACCCGCACACAAGTCTATCTCAGAGCCTTTCCTCCAAATCTTGGAACGCACATGGTCGTGCGGCCTGCCTCAAGGCCGTGACAAAATCCGCAGCTGATTCTCCAGGCCGCTGGTCCCGCTGCTCGAACTGGTGCCTCCAAGCTATTACTGATAGCTTGGGCTCGAAATGCTCATGCAGCATTTTCTTGAGATCAGCATACGCGATCGATTCCAACGGTGCTGGGGCGATAAGATTCTCGGCAATTTCAAACGTCTCTTGCCCACAGACACACAACAAGGTAGCCGCTTTCAGGCCGTCCTCCTGGATTCCATTTACCCAGAAATAGTTTTCAACGCGAGCTGCATATGAGCTCCAGCGTTCCGGGTGCGAAGTGTCGAATTTGCCGAGACGACCCAGCTTGGACATCTTCTTGACCGACGGCCTCGTCCACATCTCTCGCCGCAAGGAAGGAGAAGGGGTCCGACGAAGCCAAGCCCACCTCCAGCGTATGTGTACTGGCAGGCGGTTGCTCCTCCTGGACGCCGCACTTCTCTTCTCATTCAGGCCTTAGGTGAGCAGGCCTATCTTACTTCTGCAGGCTTCCAAACGGCGAATCCCACCTTCGTCGCCAATGTTCTGTTCGCACAGCAGACATTTGAGACGAGGCAGTTCATACAAAAGATGTCTCTTTATTTGGTACATTCACTGAACAAAAGCAACTGAACAATGGTAACAAACCCTTTTATACTCCCCTTGCAAGGGGATGCTCAACCAATGATTGCAGGCTATTCTCCCGCCTCGCACATGCGCGCGAGGCTGGAGACAGTCTGCCCGGGTCTCTGCAGCCATTCTGCAGAGTTCCTGAACCTTGCTGAATGACTCAGCAAGGCCCAGGACACAACATTACCCTTAGTCTTTCTCTTTGTTAGACAAGACATACTCAGATCCTGCAAATGTTCATTATATGTTGCTCTTCTCTGCACTCTTTCTAGAGTCTCAACATCTTTTTTGTATCATGGTGACCAGACCTGGATGTAGTATTCCAAGTATGGTTTTAACAGTGCAGTATATACTGGTACTAATACTCTGCATGATACTTTACGTGCTCTTGATACTATTCCTCTGTTGATGCAGTTTAGGACTGCATTAATTTTTTTGGCAGCTGCAGCATATCTCTATTGCTATCTCTGTCTCTGCCTCTGCCTCTGTCTCTATGTAGATGATAGATAGATAGATAGATAGATAGATAGATAGATAGATAGATAGATAGATAGATAGATAGATAGATAGATAGATAGATAGATAGATAGATAGATAGATAGATAGATAGATAGATAGATAGATAGATAGATAGATAGATAGATAGATAGATAGATAGATGTGTTCATGCAGACATTTCATTACCAAACTAGGTTACATCATCAGAGCTACTGCTGCTGAAAATCTTGTCTTTGTTATATACAGCATGCACCAGAGCTCTTCCCATTTTACATGATTCTGAGACTAACAATTATCTTTCCAGCTGTGAAAAGCTGACTCCCTCCATATTAGACAAAAAGTGTAAAAATGTATGTGTATGTGTATGTGAGAAAAAGAACATAAAAATTTGGACAGAAATGGACACAGAAATGGACTAAAACAAAAATAGAGCAGAAAAGATGAGAAACAAAACTGAAAATGTCAAGCTCACCCTCAACTTCAAGCAGCAGCTCATAAACAAAAATGCACTATTTTTATTAGCTAAATACAGGATACAGACATACCAAACAACATCTCTGAAACTGAAGAATTACTATACCTATAGCTCCATAGCTGCTTCCTTCAGGGGTGCTGGCAGTGATAGGATGAGAAGAAGTCATAGTCCCAGGACCTACAAAGTAAACCAACAAGGGATGTTTTTTTTTTTACTTCTGACTGTCCAAATGGCCCAGCAAACAGGATAACCAACTATTTAGAATTGAGAAAAGATGTCTCCTTCCATTTGGCTTTAG